>VHKM01000441.1:1206748-1810122 GCA_007210695.1 Neogobius melanostomus
GGGAGGAAAAAAAGTGCGATCAGACACTTTTTCAAACTTGTTTATCTTTCGGCATAGTGGCAGAGCAGTAGTGAGCTATATTTAGTCCTGTTGTGCTAAGCCCTCTTACCGCTAACGTCACGGTGTCTCTCTTTCTTGCAGGAGTCACCCAAGACTGGCAAGGGGGGCAAGAGTGGAGGGCAGGAGAATTCGGAGCACGAGGTAGGCCAAACCCAGGACAACTTATGTGACACGGCTTGGATCGCGCTTCAAAGTCCAACATGCCAGTGACGTATGAGTGTTTCCAAGTGCAAGATAGTTTAATAGAGGGCTCCGCTGTCTGTGCTTGCGGAGAATATTTTGGTGTTGATAGCACATGCCCAGATGCATTGCCCACAGTACATGAGGGCTGATCATTTCATCACGAGTTTCTAAGTATACTGCCAAAAGGCTTTAGTGTTCGCTTCCTATCTGTCATGATTATAAAAATGTCTAGTTCTGTCCTGCATGCTGAAAAGTCTTCTAGTTTTATTTTGACACACAACATAATTTAGGGCTTGATTATAAAAATGGCAAACAGGTCCTATAGGTGACGGGTCAGACAAAGAGCGGTTCAGAAGCCCCTTATGAGAGACCAACAGGCCCGGTTAGAACCATGAGGAGGAGCCATAGGGGCTGGTGCAATGTGATTTGGGCAGCTCCAATAGCTGCCCCCACGACCCGGCAACAGAAAAGTGGAAGAAAATGGATGGACATAATCCTTAACATTTTTGGGACGGTCTTGATAACAATAATCAAGTATTATCTTTGTGTGGGGGGAAATGCAAATAAAGTGCATGTAGACGTCCTCATTTTGCTTGAAAATCTGCTCAAAAAGAGAATTGACTCCACAGTAAACCACTACAGTGTGGCAGTATCACTTTACCAGGGTACCCAAGTCCACATGTAGAGGTCCATAAACTTTATCCCCTTGTTTAGAAAGATTACACACCCAATTTCCATCTGCAAATCTTATATATGTGCTCTACCAACTGTGGCCACTGATAAATTATTGTGAATAATTCTGATTGGTATTTAAAATATTCGTATTATATCACTCCGCTGACGCCTGTGGTCTGAGTTGTTTTTCCGTCTACCTGCGGCGGAAAGTTTCATAACGGCTGAGCGGAGGATGTTTTGATTGGCCAAAGAAAAGCCTGAGCGAGACTGAGTGGGCACATTAATGGCACTGCTGCGGTTTCTCTGCCCTGACTCATGTGGCTGGTTGATAACCCAGAGCTAAATTTACTGTAGGGTTACATCAGATTCTTTCTTTTTAAAGAAAAGGAATTTTATCTCGCTTAACAACTGGGTGCATTATCCCAACCACAACGTTTTATTATTAGAACCCTTTAATACACACATAAATTATATATATAAAAAAATATATTGAAATAATTATCCGCATCTACTTTATTGTTCTGTAATGATTTGTGTACTGGAAAAGGTATTGTTCTGGCCGCCGTGCCGGCAATTAATGCATGTTTTGCTCGTCTGTGCAGGGCTCCAACAGGAAGACGAGCAACAATGTCCCTCCAACCACTCAGCTGCTGAAGGGGAAGCAGCCCGGGTCCCAGACTCCGGTCAAAAAGGACAAAAGGCAAAGCTCGTCGCGCTTCAGTCTGTGCAACAGCAGGGAGCTCCAGAAACTGCCCGCGTTCAAAGGTAATGACTGCCCTCGTCCAGTCTTGTGGCGGTTTACAGCTCGTTTTTTGTGATGCAATGAAGATATGAAAATCAGAAAAGTGTCGAGGCCGATGTTGACCGCGGTACAAAACGTTGACCGTGAACACATTGAGAAGGAAGACTTGAATGTTTTATTGAGAATAAACAGTGGGTAAGTAGGGATGGGTACCGAACCCCGGTATCAGTTCAGCTCCAGCCTTAACGGTCTTCTTAATGGGGCTGCTATGTTTGCTAATCAAATAATCACCAAAAAAAAGGCTCCCCGCTCTCATTGACGCATTCCCTGCATCAGATCTGTTCATCCCTGCTGCCCGCACGAGAGCGCATGGTGTCGGCCCATCTCCGCGGTCGTCCTCCCTCTGCAGCCGTGCGGGCGGTAAAGACACGCGGTGTTAGACATTCAAAACGTGCTTATTGTACTCAGAAGCCCCCCCGAGCTGCTGCCACTAACCCGCTGTGAAGAGTGGAACGTAACAACCTCGAACTAAAGAGTTTCGGGCGGAGTCTAATTTTCCGCATACAGCGGCGCGAACGCACCCACGCGAGCACGCCGGAGTTGACCCACTGGACACAAGCTGAGAGTGACAACGAGGACATAAGAGGCTGCGGCTCTAGTTCATTATTATTTTATTTTTAAGGTTTTATTTGAGCTCAGTCCCCACAGCTACAGCCAAATCTAACTAACAGCCTGTGATTAACAAAACACTCCATCCATCCATTTTCTGTTGCCGGGTCGTGGGGGCAGCTGTTGGAGCTGCCCAAATCACATTGCACCAGCCCCTATGGCTCCTCCTGCAGGTGGTGGGTCCACAGAAGGACGGCCTCATGGTTCTAACCGGGCCTGTTGGTCTCTCATAAGGGGCTTCTGAACCGCTCTTTGTCTGACCCGTCACCTAGGACCTGTTTGCCATGGGAGACCCTACCAGGGGCACCAAGCCCCCGACAACAGAGCTCCAGGATCATTCAGGCTCAAACCCCTCCACCACGTTAAGGTGGCGGTTCCAGGAGGGGTAACAAAACACTCATGAGACTTAATCCTTCATTTACGAGATCATTATAAAAAATAGTCATTGTACATTTTGGTCTATATTTCTATTTGACCTCTCATAAATGTATGCACAAAAGGGAAATGAATAAGGTCCAAATGTAGAGCAATAAAACATATAGAAGCTACTACAGGCAATATAGCCTATATCTAACGTTCTTTTTTTTCCCGTTCTTTTCTTCTTTTTTTTTTGCCTTTTAAAGTACCGATAACAGTACCGTTAAAGTACCAGATCGATAAGGAGTATCGATAAATCCCTAACGATATCCATCCCTATGGGTAAGTTGGTTGTTGTGATGAAGGTAGACATGTGCGATGGCCAATTTATTTGGTTTTAATCAATTTTAATTGGAGTTACTGAATCATTTTGCACACCATTTATGGCGTGATACTTGTTGTGCATATATATTTTCCTAAAGAGAACTAAAACCTGCCCTATAGCTTGCATAAATGTTTAGGTATGAGGTTTATTCATAAGTTGCGATGGTGATCACTGTTGTCACAGTCAGTGCAAATCTATGGCGTTGATGATCTTGCATAGAGAAGTGCGCAGATAAGTTTGAAGATAATATTTGTGAGGGACACATTCTTCCAGCCTGACACACATAAAAGCGGAGCCTCGCTCACTATAATCACCTTAAACTGCGGTTTGTCCCGGCGCTTTGTGGGCATCCGGCTGCGCTTCATTCATTTTAAATCTAATCTGAACACGGCATTACGCAACGCACAGAAACGGTCAGAGGACGTACACGGCATGGACTTATCCCAGGCATCTAAATTTAGTGGTAATCCACAGATAAAGCTTTAATTCCACGCTCCTTGTGTTCAGGACGATACTGTGGACAGATGAACAAAGACTGAGCTCCTTCTGCACCCTGCAACACCCCCCCCCCCACCCCCGCGGCTACTGCGAGTAAATCGTCTGAAATATTATCCACATTTACGGCAACATTTAATATAGTTTTGTTGCTGATTCTGAGACATTTTTGTGAATGAAATAATTGAAAATAACTAGATGTGTGAGGGCTTGTGTCTAACCATACCTTTGTTGGTCTCGAGCTGGATTAGTGGAACTTTTTATTGTTCGGTCTGTGAACAGCACTTATACAAATAAAAGCTTTTCTTCTTCTCTGTTAAATCGACCAATTTAAGCCATTTCTGAAAAAAGATGGCATCTGCAAATCTTACTTCCTCATGACGAGCTATAACACTTCATTAAACTGTCCCTCAGAGTCAATTTTGTCTAGAAACAGCCTGCAATAAAAAGAGTAATGTGGTGTAATGTGAAGTGACCTGCCCTGGTCAGAGCTTGGATTGAACCAACCTTTGGGTTTGAGGCTGCACCTACTGATTATCGATGAATCTTTCAATCTTTTTTATCATTAATTGTCACATTGAGTGTCATATTTTAGAATCTGTAGACTCCAGAGAGCATCTTTCTTTAACTACATGTGTTCAACTATCGATTAATCCCGAGTAATCCGATAAATTGTTGCTGTCCTAGAAAGAGAAAAATAGAATTTGTTATTGCCAAAGTTATTAATTGCACAATAAACAGTGTTCATTCTCACAGTGACAAAAACAAGCCGTTCTCCTTCAGTTTGTTTGTCTGAAAGCTTGGCTAACGTTTTGCCTGGCGTTTCCCCAGTGCGTGTTATCGTTGGGTCTTGTCCAAACAGGCTGCATGTTTTCATTCCAAGCGTGTTCACCTCCTCCCGGTTCAGCACATGTCCGCGGGGCAGCCCGCAGACACACCAGCCCGCTGTAGATAACACCAGGTCATAATATACAAGTTAGTTCGAAATGCAGTATGATAATTAGAGCGTTTTGTCCAGGTTGCGTTCACTCGTCTAAAAAGCTGAGCGGCCCACATGAAACTGGGACAAAGTTCAACATGTTCTCTGACTTTAAGCTATAACTAGGGCTGTACAGTATTTATTTATTTATTTATTAGTTTATTTGACAGGGACTGTACACATTAATGAACATTTCTGTAAATGTGTCAGTATTAGCTGCAAAGCTAGTTTTCAACTGTTGTCCCTGGGCAAGGTGTATAATGCCAACAATTATAAAACATAAAACAATTTAAAAGTTGAGGCTACATACTTGCATAACAAATGTTGATACAATTCATACATTAATAACATCTGAATGTTTGTTCTGTGACTTGCACAATAGAATGGAGATTTTGGTGCAAGGGCAGGTCATACAGTTCAAACAAACACAAGGATAAATATGTACAATTATTATTTACAAAGCAACATCTGTGCAGAGGATCCTGACACTTGGCTCAGTCCTGCACCAGGACGTCTGCATAGGGTCTAATGAGCACATCGTTGATTTGATTTCAACCAGTTTTTTAATTGAGTCCTAAATGTGTTAAATGTGGGGCCTTCTCTTATAGTGAGAGGGCTGCTGTTCCAGATGTTACAGCCCCTGACTGAAAGAACAGTCTGGCCAAAGGTGGTATGTCTGAAGAGCACTTCAGTCTCCTCTAACCATAGACCGAGTGGCTCTGCCAGAAGACAATTTCAATTTTACGAATTCCCTTAAAGGCAGTGGTGCAAGTCCATTGAGTATTTTGTAGACCATACAAGCAAATTTAAAGTATTTAAAAGTTTCGAAGTTTAGAAAGTTGTACGTCTCAAGAATGCGGCAGTGGTGCTACGAAACAGGTTTTCTGGCAAAAACTTTTAAAGCTTTCTTATATAAGGATATTCGATACATATATACATATTCGATGTGCGAATGCATGCAGAAACATCCTAGCTGCCTGAAGTGTCATTGATGAGCGAATATATCTGAAGTTATGAAGACTGAATTTAATAGTTTTACTAATTTTCGTGACGTGACTTTTGAACGTGAGAGTAGAGTCAAGAACTACTCCAAGGTATTTGAACTCTTGTACTAGTTCGAGCTCCACATCTCTGGGAAATACTGTACATGTATATCAACAAATGATCTTTATCGCAAGAAACGACAGAAAATAACTGAGAAAACTTGGCATTATAGTTATGATTTTACTTAATTTTGCTCCAGTTTGGGCTTGTTTTGGTCCTGGCTTAGGAGTATTGCACTTTTGAGAGACTTCTAACTATTTTAATAAGAAAAAAAAAACAATGCAAGGTTTCCATAGGGCATTAAAAAGGTGTTAGAAATCATTTTGTTATGCCCAAATTAAAGCCTTAAAGCCACCCTCAGCGACTCCATTTTGCCGGCCTTGAATTGTTGCATTCCCACATTGTTTCACCAATCCACCTTCGAAACAGCGAGTTAACCTTGTCCTGCAGAAACAAGCTCCACACATCCCTCTCACAGTGCACCCCCAACACGCCCCTCGCCTGCCCCCGCACCGTGTAAACACAGACACGTGCAGGGATCGCAAATGTTTGAAGCAGCAGACGCAGTTAGCGCGGTTAGCGGCTAACACAGCCACAGAGTTTAGCATTATGACAGAAGTTTACTAAAGATCGTGAACTGATAAACATCTGACGAACCTGTTCTGATGCAGCTGAAATAATCCAATACAGGCAGCTGTCAGGTGAGCTGGTTTCACTACTGACAAAAATAATAAAATCACAAAGACATAACTGTGTGCAACTTTAAGTGTCATTAAAAACATCCAATTAGATTCAAACTGGCATTAAATCTAAATGTCTTGCTTAAGTTCATCACATAACAAATTGTACATAGTTTAGTGTCTGGGTCAAATTAACCTTAGCATTCTTAAACAAGGTTATAAACAAAATTAAATAAAAAAACTACAATAGAGAAGATAAAGTGCCATCTGAGATCTCATCTAGAATAAGGGCAAGTAAGCATAAAATTAAGCAACCGTTTCCTAAAATGAACAAGTCTATAATTGTATAACAAAGAGATACAGGAAGTGGTTAACAGTTAATCACATAGAGAAACCGATGCTTGGTTTTTCAATGTTTTCGTTTGGCATTAAAATCTAGTATTAAAATTGACTTACCGCCACCTAGAGCTGGGAAAAGTATCGTCCACATGATAATATTGAATTTGCTGTTTGGAGGATATGCAAATGTACAGTTTCATCTCCACATGTCATGAAAGGGGGAAAATGGGGAAACATTTTAAAGGGGGGTATTATGTAAAATCGACTTTTTCAAGCTTTATATCATGTTATTATGTCATTCCCTCATTAAACACATGCCTGGAGTGTTGCCTTGGCTCATTCACATATTTTTGAGTAATCAGTAAAAACTTAGACGGCAGCCATTTTAGGTGTAGCTATGCCTCAGTCCTCCTAGGAACGCCCCCACCTCCTGGAGACGCCTCTGGACCTTTCGTCACCAGCCAAGCCACCAACCACTGCTCCTCAGCTCAGCAGAGCCCCCTCCCCGCACAGTGTTGTTGTTTAGATGCCACAGCAGTGTGCTGAAGGGGGCGTGTCGGAAAGCTTCTTAAAGAGACAGAGGCCTATTTCAAGACGTTCAGTACAGCCATTTTGAGAGAGCAATTTTATTCAAGGCAGTTATTTTAATTTACTGCATATACAGACCAACAGAAGGTTACGTCATCATTGTAGTATGCTATAGACTGGTGCTATGTGATTGAAAAAAGCACAATACCCCCTCTTTAACAAATAAATAAACAATATGGTGAAAAGGGTCAGAATTGTAAAACATTTGGGGGGGAAAGTAGAAATAAATGGGGAAATAAATGGAAAACGACAAAAAATTGAGAAAAACTGGGGAAAATATTTAAAAAAGAAAAATTGGGGAGATTTAAAGAACTGTAAAACTGTAATAGGCATAAAAAGTGAGATATTAAAAAATGGGAGGGAAAAATAAAAGATTTTTAATTTTATTTTTTAATTTGTAAAAGAGGGAAAATGTTTTCTCTGCTCTTTTGTCGAGATTAATTTCTGTCAGTATTGCCCAGCCCTACTGTCACCTGTATAAACCCTGACGGACTCATTTGTCACAGAGATATTAACCATAAACCAGGAAAAATCTAATGTAATCGTGAATTCTGACCTGTCCTCCTAATAATACTACTACTACTCCAGCCTTTGCACTGTTACCTACCATCTATTCATTGTATCTATGACTCTGCTGTTTGCTTAGCCCTTAACGGCTTTACCCAGAGATCCCTTTAATCCCCCGCTGTCTGCGAGTGAAGCAGCGCTGCGTTTCCCTGGCTCTGTCCCCGCGTTAGTCAACACAGTTAACAGACGGGCTTAAGTAACTAACTGCTCTAGTTAGCTCCTGACAGATAGAGCAGCCCCTCCCTCCCCTCGTCTCTTTCTCTCTCCCCGCTCAGCTCGTGTTTATACAGTCTGACAGCCGGGAGCACGTGACCCGGGCCGACCTATCGCGCCGCCGCACTGCTCCACCGACGTCACCGGCTGGCTCGCTCTTCCTCCAGCAGCCGAGGAGAGATGCATTTCCTCGCTCGGAGAGTTGCTGTTAAAATGGTGGTTCTCCGCAGTCCGTAGTTTCCTACTTTTTTTTCTTTCTCCCCGCTCTCTCCCCGTCCGACCTTCCCGCTGCCTCTTCCTTGGATGAACGCTAAAATGGTTTTGGAAAACAACTCCAACGGGCCGTTTCAAGCTGGGGAGCTGGTGCATTTCAGAGGTGAGGCTTGTGTCTCTTCTGCTGCTGTCTCCGGCTGAAATAATAGCTGTATTATAGCTAGGAATGAGGAAATCAATGCCTTTAAGTCTTTGGTAAATCCTTTTGCAAATCTATGGCATGTTTGTATTGGCACTGATGTGAATGCAGCCTTTGTGATGAGAGCGTTTCCTCTTCTGTAACTGTTGATTATTACATGATACAGTTTGGAGAAGTCCTGCTGCAAGAGTTGATAGCGTATTTGTCGATTTTGCATTAACAGGTGAAAAGGTTACCCTCTTCTCCAGCTGTATCAGTCAGGCACAACCTTTGCATTACAGCTAGGAATTAGGAAATAGACAGGACATGTTTATGTTAGCAGTTTTTCATGGTGCTCTTTAGTGTCTCTTGGCGTTTTCCTGATAAGAGCTCTGCCGCGTCATGCCGGGTCTCTGGTTAAAAGCTTGTTGCGTTGTAGGAAAAAAAAAAGAAGTGATTGTTTGTTGTGCTGATTCTTACGGCTCGTGTTTAATTCAACCTTCATGGTTTTATTGGTGAAAGCTTTGCCTGATTTCCAGCTGTTGGTAACTAAACTAAATTGTGAGTCTTGTTTAGCTAAGTGAACATTAAAGGGATACTTCGGGATTTTTGACATTGGGCCTCATTTCCTAGTTATCCAGAGTGTTGTTGAAATTCATGCAGTTCTTATATTTGAAGAGTCTAGTTGCGGTGGCTAGAGCAAGGCTAAAGCATTTCTATGGTAAAGTCTAGCCTGCATTAAAAAACAGTCTGACCCACTCCACAGTGCACCTGAGGCAAATCACTTATAACGCCAGACTAACCATATAAATGTCTGTGTCGATAGAATAATTTTAACCATTTTGCATTTAAAATAACTTATATTTGAGCAGCATCAGCTTCGTGGCTGTAAGCTAAGGCAGTGCCGGAGTGATCTGCGAGAAAATAGTCCCTCAAAATGCGGTAATTCATGTGATACAAGGTCAGTTATATTTCAAAAATTATTCTATTAACACAGACATTTATATGGTTAGTCTGGCGTTGTAAGTGATTTGCCTCAGGTGCACTGTGGAGTGGGTCAGACTGTTTTTAATGCAGGCTATCTGTTACCATAGAAATGCTTTAGCCTTGCCCTAGCCTAGCGCCACTAGACTCTTCAAATATAAGAACTGCATGAATTTAAGAAAAAAATATCCTCAGACATAAACAACACTCTGGATAACTAGGAAATGAGGCCCTATGTCAAAAATCCCGAAGTATCCCTTTAATGGAATATTTATCATATTTGCACTTTCGAGCAGAGCTCTATGACTAAAATCGTTACACTACAGCTAAAAATTAGGAACTAATTTATGTGATTTTTGCCAGATCATGTGCATGCCAGACTGAGTTTATCTTCGCATTGATTCGGTTATATTGCAGTTTATCTGTTGTTTGAAGTGTTTGGAAGATGTGATTTTCATTCTGCAATCTTTGCCCCGTCTCATGCTGTCCGTCTTGATAAATATCTGTCGTATCGTAGCTAGTGGTACCATAATAAAAGTTATTTTTGTTTTGCTAAATCCTGCTGCAAGCCACTTCATGTTTACCATGGCACATTCTTGTATGAGGAAGAGGCCATACTACGCCACGTCGGCCAGGAAGGATTTTGCAGATGTGCGATGGGAAGTGTGAGCCTGTTTTGTTTTTTGTTTTGTTTCGGGAGTTAAGGCTGTCGAGCTGGAAGCAAAAGGTGGTTGAAAAATGGCAAAGGCCGTATTTGTTATGATTTGCCGATTCAAGATTCTCTTTTTAGCTTATCGAGTCTGGACGTGTTTAAAAATGTGCACGCAGAAATCAATCTTGTCAGGAAAATCGTAGACGAGAAGCTAGAGCGTCTCACTAATGAGCCATTTACCTGGAAGCTGTTGCTGGTCTGTTTGCTCGGTGCGTGGGGGGGCAAACATGTCCTCGCTGGGGGCTTCAGATGAGTAAAGGTCACTGTCCTCCCCAGAGAGACGTCTGTGAAGTCCGTGGTCTCACAGCTCTTAATATTTTAGGGCTGTGCAGAAACCCTAGTGCTGTTGTGTAACCGGAGCAGCCTGCAGGAGTTCGTGTTCTGTTATTTTATCTTTTACGCATTCTAAGGATAACTTTTCAGGCTACAAACTCTCAAAATATCCATCTAAACTATCAACAGACTTTGTCATTAGTTACTCTACAATTAGGGCTACGGTTATGGACTTAAGCGCATCATGTTCGCCTCACAGCAAAGGTGACGGAGCCTGAACCGGATCCATTCCAGTACCTTGCTCTCATTGAAAAATTCCTAAGAAGATTCTGGATTGATTTGACACAATTGATTGAAATGTAATCAAAATCGCAGTCTCAATCTATAATCGTTATGGAACTTTATGATTGTCAGGTCTACAGCCAGTTCTTTGGCAATAACGCCTAGTTTTAGAGTTTGGATGAGAAAATGGAAGGTTTATCATGCCAAATGAAGTGCAGTATTTGCTTTTTGTTATGCTGGGGTTTATACTCTATAAAAGGTTCAGCTGGTCTTTGTTCAATGATCTGCTAGATTTGTTTTTAATTTGAAAAGATGAAATCGGGATCAGTCGATAAAGAACTTGATGAATTCGCGTAGGTGCATGTTCTCGCAGTCTCTGCGAGTTCCTCCAGGTGTTTTGGCATCGTCTTTGCTTGTTAACGGAACCGTGGATTTATGCCAATGTCAACGCTGTTTATATAGCACATTTAAAAACGGCTACATATGCCCAAAGTGCTATACAACAAACATAAGGTGCAATTAATGAAAACGGTTACCAAATATACAACATGAAATAATACTAAGATGAAAGACCTGCTCAGCTCAACAAAGACGTAACAACATTAAGTGACTGGGCCATTTAAAGGATGGGCTTTGCAGAGTCTCAGCAAACGCCAGTCTCCTCTGGTTTTCAGCTGTAATTTCCGTACATCCATAGTCATGTATGCAATATCCAATCTCACCACTGTTGTGGGAAGATAAACGATCTTTTAAATAAAAAATATGAGACAATAAAACCATGGATTTGAAACAATCCTTCCAGCTTTGTTCTCCTCGCCAAATCTGGTTGCAGATCTGGAGAGGAGTCCGTTTGGCTACTGCAGAATATTGTGTTTCCAGACCTTGGTGGATGAGAAACAGCTGCACCATTTTGCTTGAGACTAAAAATTACTGGGTCGTTCTGCTCCCTGGAAGTTGGAAAACAAATCCCTGCGAAGAACCATGACATTAGGAATGTGTTTGGAAAGTCAGGGATGAGTTTTGGACCACGACAAACAAATGTTTTCATCGAAGGTTGAATAAATCTCTGGGTGATCTCTTTCGATGATGTGCTGGGAGACATGTTCTTTCCCGTGTTAGTGGCGGCAGTGTCCTTGCATCCTATTATTACCATCGCTCTCCCCTCAGTCCAAAGTTCGACCTCTTTGCTTCGGTCGCTATGGAAACATCACATCCCTAATGGCAGGACAACACTGACGCGTAGATTGCACAGCCGTCAGCAAATGGAGGCCGATGAGGCACTTTATATTGACAAATCACTTAATATGAACAAAAGGTCTAGAGTAGAGCAAGGCAGAAGTTCCGCTAGACTTTTTTTTTTTGTAGGCCACTTTGGCCGGCTGGGTCGTACAATGTCGGCCATTCACAAGAATTACCGGCCATTAAAAATATATATAATGAATGTGGCTTATTATCAGTAACAATCTACATTTAGACCAAGCGCTACACGGGTGCCTTAGTGGGTCCAAATCGCGTCTATTTCTAATGAAAGAACGACGTGAGAAAAACAACAGCTCAAATCCAAACATAAAGTTGTGCTCGTGGAGACGATAGAGGCGGCAGGTTCCACGCGGACGTTCCCCACTCATCTGCGCTATAACTCCGACAGAAGGAATCTATGTCCCTGCTGTCCAGATCTGACCGCATCAGCTGCACAGCGAGGGCTGGGCTGTAGGATGCCCTTCCGTGCCTTAACAAGGCTTCAGGTGTAAAATTAGCGACGTCTCGCACCGCTGAAATATTATGGAGGGACAAATCAACAATGCTAAAGTCATCAAAAGTCAGTCTCGAGCGATTCACCACGGACCCAGCTCTGCCACACTCAAGACACTCAGTTACCGGTGTTCAGAGCGAACACCGGTAACTGAGCCGAGGCGTCTGCGCAGACTGGCCGAGGGAAGCGCCTCTCGGTCACTCTCCCAGGAAGAGCTGCTGAGGGAAGCGCCTCTCGGTCACTCTCCCAGGAAGAGCTGCTGAGGGAAGCGCCTCTCGGTCACTCTCCCAGGAAGAGCTGCTGAGGGAAGCGCCTCTCGGTCACTCTCCCAGGAAGAGCTGCTGAGGGACAGCGCCTCTCGGTCACTCTCCCAGGAAGAGCTGCTGAGGGACAGCGCCTCTCGGTCACTCTCCCAGGAAGAGCTGCTGAGGGAAGCGCCTCTCGGTCACTCTCTCCCAGGAAGAGCTGCTGAGGGAAGCGCCTCTCGTCACTCTCCAGGAAGAGCTGCTGAGGGAAGCGCCTCTCGGTCACTCTCCCAGGAAGAGCTGCTGAGGGAAGTGCCTCTCGGTCACTCTCCCAGGAAGAGCTGCTGAGGGACAGCGTGTCAGTCTGACTGAACACACGGAGTTTACAGAATATCCTAATTGCATTTTTTAGTTGTTGAGCTCTTAACACACTTTCATTAAAGTAAATGTACCTGTAGTTCGCCGTTTTCTTGGAAAATGTGATGAAGCACGACTGTGCGATGAAGGAGCTTCAACTGTGCTTTGTAAAATGAGCTAAGGGCGTAAATCGAAACTTTTTTTGATAGAAATATTGAACCTCTTTTAATATTTAGGCCTGTCTTGAAAACACTTTGTTAGTCACTGACTTAGGTCAAATGTTGTATTTAATATATTTTTCTATATTCTCTCCATATTTACTTTTTTACTGTCGGCCAATTTGGCCGATGGAAATTATTTTTACCGGCCATTTGCTTTTCAAACCGGCCAAAAGCCGGCTACAGCCGGCTAACGGAAAGCCTGGAGCAAGGGCTGAATGATTCTGAGATAAGAGTTAAAGCTACGAGGGATGGGAATAGCCACTTCAAAAATATCATAGCGAACAAACAATAACCTGCTTCGCCTCCTTCAAAACGCGTCAGAGTTTATGGCAATTAGACCTGTCACGATAACATGACATATCATAAGTTAAATATTAATAAATTGATGCAGGAAAATGTGAATGTTGCAATAAACGATATCGGTGAATACGACTGTCACTTTCTTAGTTGCAACAATTAATAATGAAACACAATGTACTTTGGTAAAATGAGTCTAGTGCAAAAACAATGGAACAAGAAAATAAAAACGGTGCATATAAATGTCCTGACAACAGTAAGTATTGAGCCCAAAGTGTTTTGCTGTCATTTATTGAGCAATAAGTCAATATTGCGTTGACAAGCCTAAAGGCAAGCTGTGTCTAAATCAGTTCAGTTACAGGGCGCTGCGTTTGTTTATAGAAATACACACTGGATGTAATTTGCACTTCTATAAGTGTTCAAAAGATTATTCTGCATTGTTTTGTGGAAAAAATAACTAAGATAAGAAGTTGGCTGATAATTGTGATTTCAATAATGACTTGTTGGTTGGGACAATGTGTTTAATGTAGAAGTTTTTAAATCAAATGGCCCCTTAAAAATATACGTTTTGTAGAGATCGTAATGGCGAGTATTGTTGCGTGAGGAATGCAGAGTACAGATGACTGATTTTCTTTTAATTGTTATTCCTTTTTAGACACTTTCTGGAGCGTTCATATTTGTGAGAAGACTGTAAATATGAACTGATCAACTAATACAAGAATTCCCTGCATTTAGGAACCTGTTCATGGATACTGTACTTCAGGATTAGAAGGGTCTACAGCTTAATTTAATACGTAATTGCAAATCGAATCGCAATAGAAATGCTTACTTGAATTAGCTTGTTTCCTAAATGGTTCAGCTTTATTTTGGTGGCTGTTGTTAGCTGATGTCTCCGTATCCACTCCTGCTGACAAAAGCCTTAAGTCAATTAGATTTAATCCAGGAGTCCCTGACCTCGTGCCAGGCCACAGCTATTTTTGTGTTTTCTCCAAAGACTGATTTATTGTCTGCATCCTCAAACGTACGCTTAACGCCTCTTATTATTTTCATAGTTTTCATGTGACTTCCTCAGCAAGCGCCATTGTGGCCCAAAGCTCAGTTTACTAAGTTAGATACAATTCTGGCCTTGAAATATCTTCAGATTCAAGGCCTGTTCTTCTGCAGTCTTGGCCCGTCTGCTGAGGGACTCCCATCGGCCCTGGGTCTATCAATAGCCTGTCCGTCCATGGGAGTGGATCTCTCCTCCTGTGTTTCTCCCTGAGGTTTCTTTTTTCTCCCACTGGGTTTTTGAGTTTTTCCTCGCCCTGTAGGAGAGTCTAAGGACAGGGGACCCCCATGCGGCTCGTCACCACCTGCTGCCGACACTTATTTGGATGTTCCGTTTGCCTGGATACCTTATTTGCATGAACTTAACATTGTCCTGTCTATTGTTTTGTTTCATTGTTTTAATGTTTGTGCAGTCCTTGAATCAGATTAACTTTGTTTAGCGACACGTACAGCTGTGCAATTAATCGAAAACGCAATATAACTTTCGTCAGTCTCGATAATCATCACGAGGCCTTTGTTCTTATAGCCGTTAGCATTTAGCCACCAAACATCCCAAATTATGAACGATCCAGAAGTTTTCAGCTGTTGTCAACCCATCAACCACATTGAGCTGAGATCAAAGCCTAGTTAGAAATCATTAAAGGGGGGGTATTATGTAAAATCGACTTTTTCAAGCTTTATATCATGTTATTATGTCATTCCCTCATTAAACACATGCCTGGAGTGTTGCCTTGGCTCATTCACATATTTTTGAGTAATCAGTAAAAACTTAGACGGCAGCCATTTTAGGTGTAGCTATGCCTCAGTCCTCCTAGGAACGCCCCCCACCTCCTGGAGACGCCTCTGGACCTTTCGTCACCAGCCAAGCCACCAACCACTGCTCCTCAGCTCAGCAGAGCCCCGTCCCCGCACAGTAGTGTTGTTTAGATGCCACAGCAGTGTTCTGAAGGGGGCGTGTCGGAAAGCTTCTTAAAGAGACAGAGGCCCATTTCAAGACGTTCAGTACAGCCATTTTGAGAGAGCAATTTTATTCAAGGCAGTTATTTTAATTTACTGCATATACAGACCAACAGAAGGTTACGTCATCATTGTAGTATGCTATAGACTGGTGCTATGTGATTGAAAAAAGCATAATACTCCTCTTTAATACATGTGCAAACCTTTTGAGATTTTACTTTAGATCCAAATTAGCATGTAAAAGTGTCCTCTGAGCTAAATGCATATACATATTCAGTAAAATTTCTCCTTTTTGTGGGCCGGAGAACACATGTCACACCTCGCTATAGTTCTACTTAGGGCCTGACTTCTCCATTCATTTGTTTTGGGACATATTGCTTAATTCAAACGGGTCCAGAAAGCCGTTAGCTACAGAACTATACACGGCTAACAAGGCTTCTGGGATTTCTATGGAATGGAAAAAGTACTAGCAGAACATTGTTGAATTCAGTGTGTCGCCATGGTTACGACCTCCAAGTGAATGCCGTGAAATGGATGAACAGTTAACGAGGCCCACGTTCCTCTTGACTGGCTATTTCAGACTTTGAACGCTCGCCTCCACCTGCTGATGTCACGAGGTGGTGCTCCTCCTCTGTGTTTTTAAAGTCCATAAAGCAGGGCTACATGTTGAAAAAAAAATGGAAATACCAAGGCTAAATTGTCCAAAACTTTTCGTTTAAAGCAAGAAGAAAGCAAAATGTAGAACGTGGAAGCATATTTCGTGATGTGATTTATGTGAGGCTGCTGCTGGGTGTCGATGGTGGAGCTAAGGGAACGTTGGCTCAGCGACGGAGCGTTAGCGTGAACAGACAGTGATTTTTTTTTAAAATTTGTATTTGTATTTTTGCACAGTTAATGAAGCAAATCAAAAATCACTGTCTGTTTGCTGTTAGCGCAGGTGTGGCTGTGTTTGCTGCAGGAGGCACATTCTGTAAATCGCTTACACATTTTTACTTCATCTTGTGCCCAAAGTATTCATCTTGAAAGAATAAATGTACAACGTTGGTGGAATTGTTATCAAATACCTTTCTATTTATAAAAGATTTTGTTGAAACCGCGTTGAATCTGGTTTTCTGGGGGCTGAAGTTAAAGGAGACATATCGTGCAGGTGTCAAACAGACGTGTATTAATTTACTTCATTCACACAGCTTTTAGTAATCCTATTCACTTTGGTTGTTTCTTCCTCTATGGCTGAAGCTCTAATCTGTATTTCCTGGGTTGCCGGAAATACAGATTGCATAATAGGGAATCAAGTTTTTTTTAAAGCCCCATAATCTGACCTTGGTTCTATTATGAGCAGTTCTGCACTCGGTGTGTTCATCAGGGCGCTGTAAAGTTGCATTACTTAAAGTACTTTGTTGTTTTTAATAGTGCATTATAAATAAAGTGGATTGGATTGGAAAATGCATGACACATTTTACTTTTTATCTTTTTGCAAAAACATAGTTAACCAAATTGTCCTTAAGATTTTGCTAAAAGAATGGACCCAGTTTCCCTTATTTTGCTATTTTTTGTGATGTTTATGCACTTCCTTATATGACACTGACAGGAAGTGATATGAAGTAGATACTGTAAGGGTTTAGTTGTCGTGCAAACATATCTCACTGAGAAATTAGTGAGTCAGAATTCTATGCCATTTTCCCTCTATGTCATTAACTCAAAATTTGAATAAAAAATACCTTTCTTCATTAAAGGTGCACTATGCTATTACAGTTTTTGCCCGTTGCTTGAACACTATAGCCCCATGCTTAGACTAAAGTAACACAACTTGAAGCTTTTGTTACCATATCTCAAACACATGTACCCATACCTTAAACTAAAGCGCTGCTCTGCACTCTAGTTACAATTCTGCAACACACTTACTCCTTTATGCAACACACTTGGCCCTGCATACTACACTCTATTTCATTCATAAGACACTTTGCTCAAAAATGAAATCTCAGGGAGCCATTTGGAAAACACATGTATCCAAAATACAAAACACATTGGATAATTGCAACCACTCAAATACACACCTGAAGGCACTGACTTACAAAACTGAACACCAAATAGCTACAAAAAGCCTCAGTTTAGCCAAGATTCTTTTCAAGAACTTTGCAAGCATAGATGGAGGGAGAGCAAGAGGAAGAGGAAGAGGAGGAGGAGGAGGACGACAAGGTCAAGGTCGAAGAGGCCATGCACGGACCCCTGATTGTATAAAGCAACTTTGGTGGACCATGAGAACACAATTGCTGTGATTTTCTGTGTTTACAGAATAGTGTTTTATTTTTTTAATATATTTTTTGCTTTATCTGAATTCATGTTACTGCAGTGTACAATATTGAGTAGACCTATTCGCTTTTTTGGTTGTTTGAAAATGTGCCTCCTGAAAATGCCTTCTGAATAAACTGAAAATCAAATTTTTTTTCTGTATAAACCAGAACCTTGCAACACATATTATCCATAAAACTAAGTCTT
This sequence comes from Neogobius melanostomus, assembly GCA_007210695.1. NCBI lineage: Eukaryota > Metazoa > Chordata > Actinopteri > Gobiiformes > Gobiidae > Neogobius > Neogobius melanostomus. The sequence goes on from VHKM01000441.1 coordinate 1,224,740, forward strand.
AATTACAAAAGGATTAAAACCTGTCATGCACTTTAAACAGCCTGCAGAGGGAGCTCCAGGCAAGCTCTTCACCAGCCCATGGCCTCTGAGTCTCACTCTCACGGTCTTATCCGATTGTAAAACTTAATGTAACGATGCTGGGGCACTGTTTTCAAGCGTGATATGTCCACTTGATTATTTGTCTATTATTTCAGGAGAGATGCTTTTTTATTTTATTCTCGTCACTAATGTGTGTCTCAGCACTGCGCGTGCCGTCGTGGTTTAAACTCCATGTAACCTGTGTCTCCTGTGTCGCAGATGTGCCGCCGGTGGAGCAGGAGAAGCTCTTCATCCAGAAGCTGCGCCAGTGCTGCGTGCTCTTCGACTTCGTGTCGGACCCCCTCAGCGACCTCAAGTGGAAGGAGGTGAAGAGGGCGGCGCTCAGCGAGATGGTGGAGTACCTCACCCACAACAGGAATGTGATCACGGAGCCCATCTACCCAGAGGTGGTGCACATGGTCAGTACGCAGACAGGGAACTTGCAAACTCCTTAATTCGAGTTGGTGTTTTTAATGTAGTTGTTTTGTGCTGATACCATAGCTGTTCAGGTATCTGTATGAACTTGTGCCTTAGGTTTAAAAGCCTCTTTAAACCTGCTCTTGGTGCTCTGGTAGAGTTCTGACTTGGTCCTGGTTTTGTCCTAATCTAATCTGCATTCTGTCCTGACCTAATTTACCAGGACTAAGCCAGTAAAAAGTTGTTTAATGTGGTTGCGGCTTATCGCGGATGAGAATTCAGTATTTTCAGGGGAAATTGTCTCTTTGAATCCTGAATGTTGCAGCCCCCTGTCCATGACCAACTCCCCAATCTGATATCCTGCTGTAGTTTCTAAATGATCCCCCACAGATGTGCCATCGCTGTGTTCTGCATCGTGGCTAATGCTTAAAACTGGCTCAACAGGATCCAAAAACGAATAATCACAATTACAATGTTCATGTTTTGCTTGGTGTTCAGAGGGGAAGCAGAAAGGTGTGCTCTTCTGTGCAGCTCTTTGCATGACCTTTAGCTAACCACATGTTTCACTTCTCGAGAATAAAAACACGTGAGTTTCTCATCTGATAAAATTACAGGTTTTATGCAACACATAAGTGAAAAGGAATGCCTGGAAACCATTCATCACTAGAGCACTAACCCTAACCATTTAATTCACAATGGACCAATTACTTCAAAATCCCAGCCTTACGCCTATTGGGAAGATAACGATATGGCCCCTACTTATCGCTGTACGAGAGACTACATTTCCACTCACCTATTGGATGTATTTTTGTTTATTTTGCGTCTCCTTTCATTGCTTACGGAGAGTGACCAGACAACCTTCACTTACTCCCTCTTCTATTTCTTGCATGAAACACAAATAACCTGTCGTACAATAACAAACCCCAGCTGGGAACACGGAGTCTAAAACCCGATTAGTATCATTTTACAGTCTGTGAGCGGAGCATGTCCCGATTTAAACTGCATAGGCACATGTTTAAGCGGATACGTTGGCGCTCTGTGAGAAAAAATTCGAAGCGGTGATATTCAAATGTATTGGGACTTGCCGGGACATGGACTAGACTTCGAACAGGGTGAGCGGGGGCGAGTCCTGTGCAGACGCCCCAAGCACCTCTCACTCTTCATCTCTGCAGTCGCTGTGTGAGTCCAAGCAGAAAGCGTTGATGAACTGCAGCGCTTTGTATGGAGCATTCCTGACTCTGTTTCCTTCACACACCCAAGAAAGTACTCGCGTCGCAGTCTAGAGCTCTGAAATGTTTTTTGTTTGTTCGAGTCACAATCATACAGGAGTTTTCCCAGCACAGTCCAGCTGACTTCTTGAACTTATGGCTGCACAATGAAACGCAATCAAATCGAAATTGCAATTTTAACGGCCACAGATTGCAAAGGCTGTGATTAGTTTGGTACATGATGGGGCTGGGACAAACATTGTTTTGCAATACTTCTTTGTTGTGATAGGTGTGTTGTATCAGAAACTAAATGATTGGTATGTTCAGGCTGAAGTGACCCAGTCCAATATTTTGTTTACCCTCTGTGACCTGTATCTGATCTTTTCATGACCGTCTGAACGACACAGATCCGATCTTTTCAAATGCGACCCAGGCCACTTGGATATGTGGTCCTAAATCCGATACATAACATTTGATTGTTATGCAATGCTACTTCAGTCTGAATGGCCTGGTCGCATTTATCCGACCTACACGTCATCGATGCACTAAGATAAGATGAGATAAGATAGCCTTTATGAATCTCACAATGGAGAAATGTATTTGTTACATTCCGCTCTTAGAAACACGCAGGATGTGCAAATAGGCAGGAAATGTGAAAAAAAAGTAATAGTAAATAGTGGTATCTTGTATACAATGACTACCAAAGACTTTGTGCAAAAAGTGTAAACAGTAAATAATAAAGTAAACCGACTATAACAAAAATTGTTATAGTCAGTATTAGCAGTGCAGGTTTACATCATAGTGCAAGTGGTTGATAAAGTGACGCAGATAAAGTGATGTAAATACAGGGATTATTGCATGTGTTCTGCAAAGGGGTTATTGCACATGTTACTTTACAGTCTGACAGCAGTGGGGATGAAGGACTTGCTCCTTCTTGCACTGAGGGTGTCTCAGTCTTCCACTGAAAGAGCTGCTCAGCTCCTCTACAGTCCCGTGCAGTGGGTGGGAGGTGTTGTCCATGATGGAGATGAGCTCCAGCTCCTGCTACAGATTCATTCTGTATTAAAGTAGACGGGAGGAAAACTACACGTGCACTTGTTATCCTCTCTCTATGGCTGAATTCCAAAGCCGCACGTTTCACATTAAAGACGTCGTTGTCTCTGCTCCTCAAAAGTCCATAGTCCAAAAAACTGTCTCTCTTCCTTCTGAAAATGATTTGGTTATTGATGTACTCGCTCCGTTAGCTTCCTAAAGCTTTTAGCGCTGTTTCCGGTTCACTTCCTCAAACAGCAGAGCGCTGTGCCGTCCACTGCGCATGCGCGACACATTCGAGCTGCATCACGTATTTAAAAAATCTGAATTGAGCATTAAGCCCTGCAGTCTGAGCCTATGTATCGAAATACTTTTGATACTCAACTCATTTATATATATATATATAGAAAAAAATAGGCCTATAAAAAAACAAAGGTAAAACAACTGGACTTAGCATTTTAAAAGGGACGCCCACATCTTTATCTGGTGGACACTAAAACCAACCATGAGGACGTGCCCTGGATGGGGAGTGAAACGTTGTTGTCTCTTTAAATGTAAGCTTAGTTTTTAGATCTTATTTGGTATTGTAAACTTGACATCTTGGTTCCAACAATCTTAATTTTCCTCATCTCTCTTCCCTCTGCGATTTTAATATTCTTATTGTTTATATTATTGGAAATCTGCTTCATGTAAGACTCGAATTAACCAGCGTTTGATGTTTGACGAAAGCTCGCTCTCAGAAGAAACCCCAAGCTTAAACGGCAGATGATCAAGGTGCAAATTTAGCCACATCCTGTAGTCTGTAAACCTGCGCCTCCGTTTGATCAGTGCAGCAGAAAACGCGACAACAGAGCGGCTACATCAGCATGAAAATACCGTCTCGCCCTGCTGCCTCTCGCTCCGGTCCATTCAAGGCCAGCTGACCGCTTTTATCATCAAAGGCAGTGACGCTCAAGTGCATGTAATTTACCGAAGTGAGGCCATGTTGGTTTAATGTACTGCTGAAAAAAAAAAAAGTAGCACTTGACATATATAGTGTTGATCTGTTTTTAGCTTTGATCATTCGCTGAGGCATTGTCTCGATAAAGTTCTGCCAAGTCACAGGATTTATTTTGGGCTAGTGTTGCTAGTTAATATGCCGTGCCCAGGGCTGGGTGTACAGATACTTTTCATTCAAGACGGGTACTTTAACAAGACTTAGTTTTCGATACCTGAACGACACTTTTTTTCAATACCTATTTCGATACTAAATAAAATATATAGAACCATGAAATAGAACAGTAATGTTGATTTATTTGAGCTGAAACGACCAAGTCACTTCCTTTAATGCTGTCCCTGGGATCCAACAGGCATCAAAACTTGGTCTCAAAGATATTTTTTTGTCGGTGCCTGCTTTATTTTATTTAGTATCTGAACTTTAACAGTACTCTGCTCTACCTGTACCATTAGGGGAAAAAAATCCATCGATGAATTAACCTTATTCAGCATCAGGTTGTCACTGATGACATTCCTTTGCCAAATAATGTTGCTGAACCGAGACCAGACCAACTGCTCTACAAGTGAAGAAATGTGTAATCGGAGAACTAGATAAATGTTCAAACAATAATACAATGATGGTATCTTATGTACAATGAATAAAGAACTTTAAAAAAGGAGCAAAAAACCAAATGTGGATGAATCAAATTAGAACAAATTGTAAACATATATCCATTTGTCAGGGCAAAGAAATGTATTATAGATGTTTACAGTCATAGTGTGGGTTATTGTGAGTGATAGTGTTTCAGAGTCATGGCGATATAAATGCTGATATTTTCACGATACTCAAAAACGAGAAGGCTTTAAGTATCTTCTCTGGGTGGGAAGAGCGGATGAGCTTGTGCACAAATAAGCAACTCTTCTGGAATGAGCCGCCTCGTTTCCCTCTGTACGTGCTTCCGTTGTGTGATTTTTGTCGTTCATTTGTCTCCTCAGTTCGCGGTGAACATGTTCAGGACGCTGCCGCCGTCGTTGAACCCGACCGGAGCGGAGTTCGACCCCGAGGAGGACGAGCCGACGCTGGAGGCCGCGTGGCCACATTTACAGGTAAAAGAAAACACTCATTATTCGACAATGCACGTGTGATTGAATCTTTTGTTAATACAATTCTGTTGTGTTTTCTCCACCACAGCTTGTTTATGAATTCTTCCTGCGGTTCTTGGAGTCGCCGGACTTTCAGCCGAACGTAGCCAAAAAGTATATTGACCAGAAGTTTGTAATGCAGGTAAGGACAGTGAGTGACCCAACATGCTGTACGTTTGTGTAAATACAACGCTCTCCACTAATGCTGACTACTTTGTTTATGATGATAGTGGTACCTGAACAATACTTTTTTATGTACTTGTAGTGTATAATTTACATTCATTTATTGTTAGCTAGAACAGTGGTTCTCAGCTGGTGTGGTGTCGGGACCCACAATCCCCCTGGGTTGACGAGCGGCGACACAAATACAAAAATATTGTCTTTTCCTCATAAATTGTTGTTGAATAGGAATTGGTTAATAGGAAAAGAAAAGAACCCTATAACAGTACCGTATTATCCGGACTATACGTCGCTCCGGAGTGTAAGACGCACCAGCCAAAAAATGCGTAATGAAGAAGAAAAAAAACATAGATACGTCGCTCCGGAGTATAAGACGCACTAGTCAAACATTGCCTAATGGAAAAAAACAACAACCGGCTGAATAGGCGTACGGTATGCTAACGTAACACATGGTTAGCTACATGAAGCATAAACAACTAACTAAATATGTGTCTGGTATGTTAACGTCATAACGTCACAGATCAGATATCTATAGCATAAAGAACATACCAAACTCTCTATCTCACTCCAGATCACTAAATGCATTGAAATCTTCATCCTCTGTGTCACTTCTGAACAATCGCCTTGACACGGAGGCGTAACTGTTGACAAGCCTCTCCCAGCAGCACGTTGTTTAATCTCCCATTTGTAAACTCGTTCCTCTAGCTGTGGCTCTAGCTTTTAGTCCGTGATTAGCTTTGTTTTTGTTTACTTCATTGTAGTAACCTTCTCACTCACTCCAAACTTTCTTTCTGCTGCTCGATTAGCCTGCAGTGCCCTCTAGTGGCACGTGACATTGTATATTTGGATTAAAAAAAGGAAAGAAAAAAAAACACATATTAGTCGCTCCGCAGCCAAACTACGAAAAAAAGTGCAGCTTGTAGTTCGGAAAATACGGTAATTTTAACACTAGTGATTCTATACTTTTTCTGACCATGAATATTAAAAGAAATGTTGGCGAGAGACCCACTGAAAATGGTTCCATGACCCACTTTTGGGTCCTGACCCGCCATTTAAGAACCACTGGTCTAGAACCATAATACGGAACATTTTGTTTATTAAATCGATTTCTTTATCATATATTTGAGCTGGAACAAAGAAATATTTCTTTCCGTACCAATTCTTTAATACCTGTAGTACTTTTTAGTACCAGTATTTTTTATCGCTACTTGGCGCTAGTGATAGATAACAGACATAAAATATTGGCTTGTAAATCTTTTTTTGCCAATAAATAAAACAAAAACATATGCAAGGTTTGCTCTCATTTGAATCATATTGTAGTATGACTTGGTGTAGTTAACAAAGCTAGTCTGGTTTAAAGGTCAATTGTGGAACATTTTATGATAGAAAAAATGTGATATTTGTGCGTTATTGAATTTTGGTGACCCATTGGCTGGTGAGCATGGCGCCTTTACTTTCCATCACGGTGGTCTCTACAACGCGCCAGGATCAATTGTTTTGTAGGTTTTCTGGGAGGGACCGTCAGCAGTGAAAACCTAACACAAACTCTAAAAACAATTGATCCTAGAGCCACCGTGATGTGAAGTAAAGGTGCCAAGCTAACCACTCGTAATCAGCCCGGTCACTAAAAGGTCAAATACGCAATAATAAAAAGTTTATTCTTTCACATTAAAAGTTCCATAATGCACCTTTAATATTTCGTAAACCTGCTAACTCACAAACTACAATTTCCCCCGAAATTCATGACAATATCACTAAATCACTTCTCATTGCCTTAGCTTTTATCACGAGTCCAGCTAAAATGACAAAATATATCTAACGTGTATCGATGTAATTATTGTCATAACCTGTGGCTTGTTTCTTTTCGTAGCTTTTAGATTTATTTGACAGTGAAGACCCGCGGGAAAGGGATTTTTTAAAGACCACTCTGCATCGAATTTACGGCAAGTTCCTGGGCCTTCGAGCGTACATTAGGAAACATATAAATAACATTTTTTATAGGTGAGCGATCCATTTATTTCATTCCATTCCCACCTTTATTTGCTAAAGCGAGTTTCTTCACTGGTACGATGTTTGTCTCTGCTTTTTTCCCCGTAGGTTCATTTATGAAACGGAGCATCATAACGGCATAGCGGAATTACTGGAAATATTAGGAAGGTGGGAAGGTTTTTGCGCTGTGTTTGTTAATGGTGTGCTGTGTGCATTATTGCTTTTTCAAAGGTGGATTAGATGAAAACTAAGAGGCTTATTGAGGAGGCAAACAACTTAATATCTCCATGGGGTCTTATATTGTGGATGTAACCTGCTAACCCTGTAGTTCAGACCTCTGCAAAACATGTATTCAAATCAGTCCCTCCAGGATTTCACTATTAACGCAAAATCAAGCAAACTCTACCAAATCAGTGCGGCTTTGCAACTTTCCTGAAACTATTCCAATAATCCGCAATTTCCTTGGCAACTATTCCTTAACTTTCCCGCAACTAAAGTGAGTTTCTGATCAGTCAAATCCATTTCACTTGTTATATTTGCTCTTAATCTGACTTTACCTTCCGCCCTCTGTCCGAGTCTCATTTCTCTGCTACTGGAGCCTTATTTGGTGCTATGGGCTTTATCTGACAGATAATCGCAGCGTGTGCATTTCGATCGCTTCTATTCCCTCTATGATGCGGTGGCGTGAGGGATTTTCTTTGCTGCGTGAACTTTAGGAGTCACTGCTGTTGAACCGGAGCCGAAGCGCAATGTTAATGAGTGAAATAAACAGACACTCGTCATCCGGTCTGTTCTTAAAGCCTCATTCAGTTTTCTCAGAGTTGTGTGGACTCAGAACTAGGGTGGGAACCTCTGGGTACCTCACGATTCGATAACGATAATCCCACGATACTGCGATAAGCCATATATTGTACAAAAATACTACGATACATCACGATTTTCATTGATCTGTCAGTGACATCACTTCATTTACATTTAAATAAACCACAGTCCTGTTTCCAAAAGGAATAAATCAACCACAAATTAATCTTATAAAAACTACAATTCAAAGTAATATATTTGTGTGAGTGTTTGGTCCAAGGTAGTGTTGCCCTCTAGTGGTCTGACTGAATTCTGCTACCTCATTCACATGCATCAAAAGTATCGATATCGGTATCTTATCGTCCTGCAAAATATCACAAGAATGATATATTGCTACACCCCTACTCAGAACCTGGCTCTTCCCGTGTCATGTGACTTTTTGCGCTAGAGTCTCTTTGGTTAAAACTGCTGTAAAATGCAGGAACAAATTGAAAAATGGCCCATAAAATCAGGCATTTTAGTCCGCAATAATCACTAAAAATGCCCGCGAAATCCTGGAGGGACTGTGAAATGCATTAGATTCTAATATTTATCAGTCCTCTCTTCACTCGTCTCTCAGATGTGAATGCTCCTGGACATGTTTAAAATGCACACTGTGAACTGAAACCTTGATTCCTGAATATATTTCTCACTCCCCGACCGGTCTCTAATGTAACCTCTCATTGCCTTGCAGCATAATAAATGGGTTTGCGTTGCCGCTCAAAGAGGAGCACAAAATATTCCTGCTGAAAGTCCTCCTACCGCTACACAAAGTCAAGTCTCTTAGCGTCTATCACCCACAGGTAAGGGCCACGCTGTTACGGTATGTGCTCTACAAACGCATTAGTTCGAAGCGTTTGAATTCATAATATTGTGGTTTGTAAACGTTAACACAATCACAGCTCGACCTGGGTCACCAGTGAACGGTTCAAACTGAATTTCGATTGTCAATTTTACACAAAACTACTCTGAAAGAACACAAGAATCAGCCCAACAACAAAGCAGAGAAAGCTTTTTGTATGTATATCAACAAAAGACAGGGGTTTTTAAAGGCTCTTTGAAATGAACAGATCCCAAAGACTCTGCTCCACAGTGAAAGAGCCATAAATCCCATCACTTTAATTGTACGTGAAGTAATGCTTCTGTTCCGGCGGTGATCCTTTTTCAAAATTATCCAAACCTATTGTACTTCAAATCACATAAATTCTCTTTAATTCTAGCACCTTTTAAAGCCATTTTTCTGTACGTTTTTTCCAGTGTAAAAAGCTTTAAATTGGATTCAACCCAAAAATCTAATTTCTTTGATAATAATGACACGAGTCCACCATTTTTACTGCATACTGGCGTACAAGTTGCCTGTTGTGTCCAATTTGCTTTTAGAATATTAAAGCATTACTAAGTAACTTGTTTACCTTAATAAATCCTTTTCGTAGTCCCTCTGGGGTAATACAAGTGTTAATGGGATGATTGGGGAATCACGAAGAAGAAGCTAATAGGCTAACGGGCAAAGCTAACTGCGAGCTAGCGCCACTTAAACAGTATTTACAGCTGAGTTTGAGTGAAAAAAAATATCTCCATTGTGTAATTGGATGTACAATATCCCTCTCTCTCTGTGTCTTTTCTGCCAGTGTAGTATTTCCTCGCACGGACAATTATTGAGTAAAAAACGCAACATGCTACGACACCTGCAGTGGCGCTTATGGCCTCTAGGGGCATGAGTTACTTAGTACTGCTTTAAAGAGGGGTATTATGCTTTTTTCAATCACATAGCACCAGTCTATAGCATACTACAATGATGACGTAACCTTCTGTTGGTCTGTATATGCAGTAAATTAAAATAACTGCCTTGAATAAAATTGCTCTCTCAAAATGGCTGTACTGAACATCTTGAAATAGGCCTCTGTCTCTTTAAGAAGCTTTCCGACACGCCCCCTTCAGCACACTGCTGTGGCATCTAAACAACACTACTGTGCGGGGAGGGGGCTCTGCTGAGCTGAGGAGCAGTGGTTGGTGGCTTGGCTGGTGACGAAAGGTCCAGAGGCGTCTCCAGGAGGTGGGGGCGTTCCTAGGAGGACTGAGGCATAGCTACACCTAAAATGGCTGCCGTCTAAGTTTTTACCGATTACTCAAAAATATGTGAATGAGCCAAGGCAACACTCCAGGCATGTGTTTAATGAGGGAATGACATAATAACATGATATAAAGCTTGAAAAAGTCGATTTTACGTAATACCCCCCCTTTAACATTTCCCTTCATTCCTCTGTTTGAGAAATTCATTCATCACAGTTACAGAAGTTGTACATTAAAATGACATTAAAAAGCGTTTGACTGTAGAAGCCCTGTTCTAACTGGTATTCTGTTTGTGTCCCTGTAGCTGGCTTACTGTGTGGTACAATTCCTAGAAAAGGACAGCACACTCACCGAACCAGTAAGACTCTCGCTCAACACGACATGATTTTATTTCTTTCGTTCACCCTCCAACATGTTTCAGTGGTTTCCTTTTCCCTCTCTCTCGTCGGGCGCAGGTGGTGATGGCTCTGCTGAAGTACTGGCCAAAGACGCACAGCCCCAAAGAGGTGATGTTCCTCAACGAACTGGAGGAGATTTTGGACGTCATCGAGCCCTCGGAGTTCGTCAAAGTCCAGGAACCGCTCTTCAGGCAGCTCGCCAAGTGTGTGTCCAGCCCACACTTCCAGGTACGAGGGTGTGTGAATGTGGTGGTTGATCGAGGGTCTCACTTTTGTCATTCAGCTGTGGCTACTTTTCAAGACTTTACCGTAAGAGAAGGACGACGTGCCAATTCATATTACAATTTCAGGCCAATAAAAAGTCTATACATTAAATTAATTGTGCCAAACGTAAGGCAGTGTCACTCTGAAACATTAACCTCATCGAATTTTGTCACTTTTTGGTCGCTCTTTCTTCTTTTATGTTGATTTCATCACTCTTTAGTCGTGTTTTTGTTGCTTTTTCATTGTGTTATTGTTGCTCTTAAATTTGGGTAATGCCAAACTGTGTAAAGTATAAATGTGCTCTTCACGTGGTTAAATAGTTCAGTAGGTTGTGTTTACTACATTCCAGATTGTTCGAGCAGGAGTCGATACAACTCGTTGGTAAAGACACAGTTTCGGAAAGAAATCTCCAAACAGAGAATGTCCAAATGTTTTCCCTGATCATTATTTGGAAGTGACTGGATTCACAAACCTGCCACATTCGTCTGACGGCTCAAAGTCCTTTCATCTGACCAACGTCGAGCACATCATTTTGAATACCTCCACTTTAGGACGCCTTTTTGACTTTAGTTCATATGTGCTGAGAGAGAAGACGTAGAACTTTGTGACAGTTTTTGTTTCATGCGGATAGGTCCTGCCATTACAGAGATATTAACCATATCCCTGTAATGGCAGGATAGAGAACAGAGAAGTTTATGGTTGAAAATAAACTTTCAGCTTACCGTATTTTTCATAGTTTGGCTGGGGGTGCGACTTGTACTCAGGTGCAACTTATATATCAAAATATATAATTTCACATTGTGTTCCTTTCACACTGACAGCTGCTAGAGGGCGCTCTAGGCTTGTGCATCAATATCTGTCACTCCTGCACCGTTGTATAATGACAAATAAGCACGCACTTACTGTACCACTGAAAATAAAAACAGTCAAGTTTGGAGTGAGCGAGAAACTTGTAAGGGACTGTCGAAAAGCAGAGGTTACTCTTTGCAAATGGTTGCTTGAATAATGTGATGCCGGGAGAGGCTTGTAAACGGTGCAGTTACTCCTCACTGCCCAGGTAGTTGCCAAGGCTGGTGCGACTTATACTCCGGTGCAACTTATAGTCTATAGAAGATAAACTAAGTTGGAAATCCACCATAATATAATTCTTAGCTGCACCAACTCCATTTTAAATTGTTGTCTGTTTACAACGTAGTGACGCCAAGTGAATGCAACCTATTAGATTCCTACTGCATTAACTCTATACGTTTGGCAAAAATAAATTAAAGGCCCTATGCCACCGTTTCTCCATACTGTGATATGTTCTTACCTGAGCTAAGACGAGTTGATACGCACCTGACTGGTCTTTGTGCCAATGAAAGAGCGTGGTCACTTCTAACTTCACCCAGTTTGGAGCTATAGGAATATACTGGGAAAGGCAATGAAAGCTTAGATGTAAACGAAGATACAAAAAGCAAAAAAAATGCCAAAAAAGCAACAACAAAGATACAAAAACGCAACAATTCTTTCAAATGAAGCGTTACATTGGCCTGTTGGCTGTAAAACGTTTTAGATTTGGGTAAAGCCGAACTGGAGAAAATGCGCTCTGTTAAGGCGGAGGTTAAGAGGTTAAACAATGAAAGGGTAAAGCACATTGAAATGTTAGTTGTGTCTAAACTCATTCCTAATTTTCCTAACATATTCCCATTTCTTGACAGGGACGGGTGTCTGAGCACATTTCACAACAAAAGGGTCACTTTCACAGAAATGCTAGAAACTTGCCTGAAACTTCATGTAATTGATACAAAAAGCTTTATCACAGTGTTTTTTATCCTCACAAATGTCAGAGTTTACAATATACTAAAGGAAGACAAAACACATTTCATTCAACTACTAGAAAAACACATCTGGTATAGTGCCTTTAAGGTCTAAAACACAATGAACTGCACGTGACTGGCTGAAACTGAAACATCTTTTTTACTTTTTCCCATTTATTGCTGCTCCCTGTATGGCACTAGCTGTAGTTTTAAGTGTCTTATACAGTAAAAATCTCCTCCTGCTCTGAAATGACTTCCCGTGTGTCTGTGGCGCCCCCAGGTGGCGGAGCGGGCGCTGTACTACTGGAACAACGAGTACATCATGAGCCTCATCAGCGACAACGCGGCCAAGATCTTACCCATCATGTTCCCCGCGCTCTACCGCAACTCCAAGACCCACTGGAACAAGTCAGTCTTTCTGTTTGAATCATGAAAACTATGAATGTTGGCATGAAACCGTCAAAACTCAACATGTTTGCCAAATGATTACAGAAAAAGAGACTTGCCTCTTAATTTAAAACTCTGCAAGTCTCTCTTTCTGTAATCATCATATGGTTTTGCCTTGCTGCTGAAGAGTTACAATTGGGACCCACTGAAGCGCTCACTCGTGCCTGTTTATTTCCTTAGTGTTTTCAGAAAAGAAACGACTCCTGGATAATTCATCTTTTGGAGTGTCATGACGGATTTTATTTAATGTTGAGCTCTTTTATTTTCCTGAAAACACCCTAATAGGATTCAAAATGCGAAAAGAAAGTGGACTTACAAACACGGGTGCTCTTTGTCTTGAAAGGCAAAAACTCATGAAAGGTAAAGTGAACCTGCAGGCGCTCTGTATTTACAGGAGAATTTACTGTAAACGTTTTTCGACTCACGTTTCATCAGGGCTGATTTGGCATCGCACGTGTGTCACATTTAAAATGGAGACTACGCATGCGAACAGAATCATGTGACTAATACCATCCCCCAGAGAAAGTACAATATTTACACAAAAGATAAATTAGCAGAAATTCAAACCAGACTGGAGAGAAAACTGGCTGAACACACCGTTTCATGCATTGGTTTTACCAGCCATAATGTCTGTTTCCCCCTCCTGGAACCGCCACCTTAACGTGGTGGAGGGGTTTGAGCGCCCGAATGATCCTGGAGCTCTGTTGTCGGGGGCTTCGTGCCCCTGGTAGGGTCTCCCATGGCAAACAGGTCCTAGTTGACGGGTCAAAGAGCGGTTCAGAAGCCCCTTATGAGAGACCAACAGGCCCGGTTAGATCCATGAGGCCGTCCTTCTGTGGACCCACCACCTGCAGGAGGAGCCATAGGGGCTGGTGCAATGTGATTTGGGCAGCTCCAACAGGTGCCCCCACGACCCGGCAACGGAAAAGTGGAAGAAAATGGATGGATGGATAATGTCTGTTTTACTTCCATCATGAGCTATTTTTATCCGTCATTAATGAATCTCTCATATGCATTTTTTTAGGTGTTAAAAGAGATCTATACCTATTATTTATGTTTGGAAGATTACTGGATTGATGGAGCTAAACTAAACATGATTTCTGAGCAGAATCATGGAACATGAATTTTTGCAACAGAAATGTGTTAAAACCATAGACATTTTATTAATAGACCGTCATTCCTCACTCCTCCCCGTTTACCACAATGATCACGTTCGAGGGGAAATCATGGCGGATTTACAGACTCCTCCTCCCCAGCTCTGAAGCATGTTCCTAATAAGGGCATAAGGGCGGGATCTTCACTGTAGACTCGACCCTTGCGTGACGTGTAGCTCGCACAGCTCCAATGCTAACAGTCCGACCCTCATTAAAGGGATATTTCGTGATTTTTGACACAGGGCCTCATTTCCTAGTTATCCAGAGAGTTGTTGATGTCTGGAGAAATTTGTTTTTTTTTATATTTGAAGAGTCTAGTAGCGCTAGGCTAGTGCAAGGCTAAAGCATTTCTATGGTATGGTTAGCCTGCATTAAAAACAGTCTGACCCACTCCACAGTACACCTGAGGTAAATCACTTATAACACCAGACTAACCATATAAATGTCTGTGTTGATAGAATAATTTTGAAATATAACTGACCTTGTATCACATGAATAACCGCATTTTGAGGGACTATTTTCTCGCAGATCACTCCGCTGCGTTAGCTTACAGTTATTTTAAATGCAAAATGGTTAAAATTATTCTATCGACGCAATGATGCTCAAAGGCAACATCATCAACATCTTCTGTTCGCTTAAATGAACAAAGGCAGCATCATTTCTTTAAAAAACAAAAACAACAAAGTGCTGGTCTCTGCCCTCCGTCTTAGATCCTGACATCAAATTCTCTAACGTGAATCAAACTTGTCCCTCTCATTTAAAAGCGTAAACATACTTTGGTTACTGTGTGTTCAGGACGATCCACGGCCTCATCTACAACGCTCTCAAACTCTTTATGGAGATGAACCAGAAGTTGTTCGACGACTGCACGCAACAGTTCAAAGCCGAGAAGAGCAAGTGAGTGAAGCCTTGACCGCGCCTCGGAAAGAAAAAAACAATCCGTGTTCAAATGTCACTGACGTTGCTTGTCTTTCTCTGTGTGCGCCAGAGAGAAAGCCAAGTGGAAAGAGAGGGAAGACGCGTGGCTCAAGATAGAGAATTTAGCAAAGTCGAATCCACAGGTAAATACCACGTTAAGTTTCTCTTCCTTTAGTTAGAAACAGGTGAGAGGCTCAGTTTGACTTTCCACGTAATAATGTTTGTTGTTCAGGGCCGTTGACAGATTTGCTGGGGCCCGGGGCAAGAAGGTTTCACATGGCCCCCCCCACACACACAAACTATTATCATATAATTCAGGATTTCAACCACTGTCACTACTGCGATGTAATTTAAAGCTGTAAAACAAAGAAAAGAAATACAAAATAAAACCAGGAAATCAAGCGAAAGGAGAGGATTCTTTTGCGCAGTAACTTTAATTATATTTGCCTTGACTTGAAAAGCAAGCTGTAAATTCATGCTGTGAATCTCTGTGTAGTTTCTGACATATTTAGACCCGGCGGGATCAGAAGGCCTGATGGATATGGACACAGACGGCCCGGTGATAGACGACGTCAACCTCTTGAAGAAAACAGTGCAAGAGGAGGCCATACAGGTGAGACATGTCAACCGCGGAAGCATTTTCTTTGACAAGTTTGCAAATAATTTTACATTGGCAATTTATTCTTTACAATCAAGAGCAAGTTCACATTTTTTAAAGCATTTGAGAAGAGATCAACAAAATGAAATGCTAAACTAATAAAAGAATCACGTGTCTCATTTGGCAAACTTGCATTTTTTTTGCAGTATAGGGCTATACAAAAAGATGATATTGAAGTGATGTTCGCCTTGAATATACTGATTTTTTTTTTATACTAAAAACCTTACCTTCCCATTAAATTGAAAGAGAAGCAAATCGTTTTCTTATCAAAACAAGACTTAAAAATTTAGGAAAATCATGATTAAAATGAACTTTCGCAGAGTGGTTCTCAACTAATAATGATGTCAAGATGTCCCGTAATAGGAATGGGCGGATCGATACCAAAGTATCGATATATCGATACTAAACGGCTATTTTTTTAAGTATCGATACCGGGCAAAAAGTATCTATACTAATTTGCATATGCAAAAAGAAGGCGCGGCTTGAATTATAAACACAAAAGGACAATTTATTTCTTTGTTCTGAGCCTGAGGATAGAACTGAGCCAGCCATATTGTGGTTTAGGTTCTGTTTCTCATTTAAGTATTAATTGTATGTATTTAATTTCACATTAACATTGTTTATATTGCTTTAACTGGTTAATTAATTTTAATTTACCTATTAATTATTTAAAATAACCAGTTTTAGAAATGTATATTGATTGAAATACATTCACCCATATGAAATGACCAGTATCGGTATCGAAAAAAATGACCCCAAAAGTATCGGTATCATATCGATTCCAGTATTGCCCATCACTACCCCGTAACCCTCCCCATAACATAAGAATGTAATTTGTAATGTATAATGAAAAAATCTGGTCTTTTATCTGGCCTTAAGTCTAAATTGTGTCCAATTCTCTCCCCTCTGTGTGCAGCTCACTAAAGACCATCGTAAGGAGCGGCCGTTGATGCGGAGGAAATCCGAACTTCCCAAAGACATCTCCACGGTAACGGCGCTGGAGCTGCACCGGCGGGCGGAGGAGATGATAACGCACGACGGACACTAAACTTAGAGATATATGAAAATATAGAGACCACCGACCGACCAGCAGCGTCACCAGGGGAACGACCGGCCCCGCCCTCCAGCGTAACGTCCAGTGTCCCACGGAGACCAATAGAACTCTAGAGTGGACTTTAACTCACTGAAATGAGAGCTAGTGCGGCGGCCATGTTGGAACTGTAGGTTTAACCCAAGCACATCGTGTATACAGCCAATAGAGCTGCACTTCATTTTGAGATATTATTTTAATAAATTTTATTCATTTGACTTTCTTATTTGTGTCCAATGTCCAGTCTACAAAAAAAAAAGGTTGTCAAAATTGAGATCTTTGTCTAGTTTCTCCTTGTCACAGTAAAAAAAAAAAACAGACCAGACTCGCCCTTTACAATCTTTTCTTGCACAGAACCGAACCTGCCTGATACGTTACATGTTGCAGCAACACCTCCACAGCTCCTATAGACTCCAACTTTTCCAATCTTGGACTTAATATTTTACTTCTTTTTTTTTTTAAGAGGTTTTTTTACTATCCTATTCCTGCCTGATTTATTGAGCTTTGAACCCCAAACAGATTACAGCTTTTTCCCCCTCTTTCAGCACATCTTTGTCACTAATATATCAACTACACAAAACCATAAATTTAAACCTGGTTCTATCCATTACTTAGATTTGTGCCAGAAAATATTAGCAATTGTTTTTGGCCATGTTTACATAACAACATAAAATGACAGAAAACTTACAATAGCTATTAGATATTGTCCAAACATGGAGGGCTGTATATTGAAGCGTACACGGGGTGAAGGGCCACAGCACCTAGCAGAACCTCTTAACCAAGTGCCTTTTCTCCAGTTCAGCTTTACCCAAATCTAAAAGCTCCTCGACTCATTTAAAAGCCAAGACCTACAATACTGATCCTCACTTTTTGTCACATTTATGAAGCGTTTTTTTTATTGCATTTTTCATCACTTTTTTTTAGTCGTGGTTTCGCCACTTTTTTGCTGTATTGTTGCTTTTCTGGCACGTTTTTGTCGCTCTATCACGGCTTCTTAGATGCTTCTTTGTGAATTTTTTTCTCTGCGCTTTTGTCACTCTTTAGTCACTTTTTTATTGCTTCCTTGTTGAGGTTTTTTTGTCACTTTTTTGAGGCTCTTTAGTCAATTTTGTTTGCGTATTTGCTACATTTTTGTCACGTTTTCGTTGCTTATAATGACGCTTTTTTTTTCAAGAAGCCTTTGAATTTGAGTAAAGCCAAACTGGAGAAAACGTGGTTAAACCTGTATTTATGATTAGGACCTGACAGCTCTGTTTCACAATAAAACCTTAGCTGTGTAGCTTTGAATCATGTAGAATTATTAAACTTGAAATAAAAAGGCAACGTTTGCCAATTCAGCAAGAAGCCTGAGGTCCACACAAATGAGTCTGGAGGGCCGCATTTGGCCCCTGGGCCGCACTTTGGGCCCCCAGGATTTAGACTCAGAAGATCAGAGTACTTTTGATAGCAGCCCTGCACAATGTTACTTGTCAGTCCCAGCACATAATATCGATTAAATAATAACGTAGAGCTTCCACTTTTTGCTCATAGAAAGTCTTTTATTGGATTTATTAATAACACGGCGCAAACTGACTTTAAATGATTCATATTTGGATTATTTTTCCCGCGAAGTCTGTGAGACACTTTTGTTTCAGTCTCTCCAAGTGCCATCTCGGAAAGTATTTTGTTACTACCAGAGCTGCTCCAGGTCGACAGCACTTGAACGCAACTCTTTTTTTTCTTGTCTGTATTCGTGAAATCGGGCAGATATGGAACAGTGACTTTTATATTTTCATTCTACAAAAAAAAAATCTTTGAAGAGGCTTTTTTTGTACCCATTTAAATCTAGTAAATAAACAATTATCAAATTACCGTGTGACTGTTTTGTGTGAAAGTCGGGAAAACGTATTGAGACTTCATTTTTGAGGTATTATTGTCCGACTTGAGCAAAATGTTTCTGTATTCTTTTCGTGCCGTAGTCTCTGGTTTTGTGGCATTTTTAATAGTCCACTGCTGTCACCTAGTGGATAGAAACTGTAATAATCGCTCTTTATTTTAATGCCTTCTAGCAATACTAACAGTAATACTAAGCATCTAGGAAGTAAAACAATAGTGATTATCTGTAATTGTGTTGAAATATCCTCCTGGCTTCTAATTCTCAGAGGTTTACGGCACAAGAAGTCCCATAGCTACACAAACGTCCCAAAAGAATAAGTACTTCTCTGCTATTGTTTTGTTACGTAAAAGCTCAGGTGGGAAGAATATACTGCCCCATGAATGAAAGCTTGAAGGTCTTAACCTCCCAAAACTAAGGTGGAATTTTGATTTTTTTCAGAGGTTTTTTAAGTAATAGCCTAATTATTAACCTCTTAACACTGTTTCTTTAGTTCGGCTTCACCCAAATCTTAAAGCTTCTCAACTGGAGCGTACAGCCTTCAGGCCAGTGTAACGCCTTATTTGAAAGCTAAGGTTTTTCCTTCCGTTGTTGCTTTTTTGCCACATTTTTGTAACTTTTTGGTTGCGTTTTCATTCTTGTTTACATCTCGTTTTTTGCCGCTATTTTGACAAATTGTTCCAGAAGCTTTAAAGGGGGGGTATTATGTAAAATCACCTTTTTCAAGCTTTATATCATGTTATTATGTCATTCCCTCATTAAACACATGCCTGGAGTGTTGCCTTGGCTCATTCACATATTTTTGAGTAATCAGTAAAAACTTAGACGGCAGCCATTTTAGGTGTAGCTATGCCTCAGTCCTCCTAGGAACGCCCCCACCTCCTGGAGACGCCTCTGGACCTTTGTCACCAGCCAAGCCACCAACCACTGCTCCTCAGCTCAGCAGAGCCCCCTCCCCGCACAGTAGTGTTGTTTAGATGCCACAGCAGTGTGCTGAAGGGGGCGTGTCGGAAAGCTTCTTAAAGAGACAGAGGCCTATTTCAACACGTTCAGTACAGCCATTTTGAGAGAGCAATTTTATTCAAGGCAGTTATTTTAATTTACTGCATATACAGACCAACAGAAGGTTACGTCATCATTGTAGTATGCTATAGACTGGTGCTATGTGATTGAAAAAAGCATAATACCCCCTCTTTAAGATTTGGATAAAGCCGAACTAGAGAAAATGTACTTGGTTAAGAAGTTAATATTTCTTTTTTGCCCTATGTCACCTGTTCATCACATCATGGATAATTTAATTATTAATCATTTAATTTCTAGGCGCAGCCAGGGGCCGGAGGGTGTCCGGTTTAGGAACCTCAGGATCTCATGCTGTTTGCAGACGATGTTGTTCTGTTGGCTTCATCCAATCAGGACCTTCAGCTGCTCTGGGACGGTTTGCAGCTGAGTGTGAAGGGATGAGGATCAGCACCTCCAAATCCGAGGCCATGGTTCTCCACCGGAAAAAGGTGGCTTCCCCTCTCCAGGTCAGTGGGGAGTCCTTGCCTCAAGTGGAGGAGTTCAAGTATCTCTGGGTCTTGTTCACGAGTGAGGGACGGATGGAGCGTGAGATCGATAGACGGATCGGAGCAGCGTCAGCAGTGATGCGGTCGCTGTATCGGACTGTTGTGGTGAAGAGGGAGCTGAGTCAGGGGGCAAAGCTCTCGATTTACCGGTTGCTCTATGTTCCCACCCTCACCTATGGTCATGAGATCTGGGTAAAGAGTCAAAGGACTAGATACAGGCAGCCGAAATAAGTTTCCTTTGTAGGGTGGCTTGGGGGGGGTGGAGGAGCTCGGAGTAGATGTGCTCCTTCACATCGTTTCAGATGCCTCGGGGTTCTGGGTATGTCTCATTGGTAGGAGGCCACCGGGACGACCCAGGACACGCTGGAGGAACCATGTCCCTGTGGCCTCAGAACAGCTGAAGGAAGTCTGGGCATCTCCGCTCAGACTGCTGCCGTGGTGACCCGGCCCCGGATAAAGAGGAGAAAATGGATGGATGGAAGTTCTTAGTATATGTATTATGTTGGTTATCTACAGCCAAAATTTTAAAAGGATATCTCTAAATTCATCCTTTTTTTTTTCATTCCAGTATAGGAATTAATTGACTCTGCAGATTTTGTGGGTCTTTGTGGTTTTACTTTTGGATATTTCTTATAAAAATACACAATCCAGGACTACTGACATCTGCCCCAGTTTGAGGGAAAGACCATTCAATCTGAAAAATACCTCGTCATTAAAATGATCCTTTTTATTTTCCGCCTCGTCACTGCAGGAATATCTCGCCTCACTGTCCTCTCTCCTGCTTCTCCGTGACAGAATCGTCGCGTGAATAAATAACAATAAGTTTAGAGAATATCACAAACACGACCACGACAGGACGAGGAGATGTCAGGACCATCGCCATGGAAACTGCGGGCAAAGTGTTTTTTTGGGGGCGAGCGGCGACCCCCGGCGCGCTCAATCGTCTTTTAGTAACGGAGAGATGAGTCAGGGTGCAGGCGGGGGGTCCGGAGACGATCTGCTCAGAGCTCGTTCCATGATTCTTTCACACGGCGAAAAATAATGCAATATTGAAACTAGAAGCTGTGATGTACAACCGAGTCGTTACGCAATGCGCTTCTCATTAGCGAGGCCCTGGAAAATCCAAAGTGTGGGCTCATACGGCTGCCTGACCAAACCAAAAAAAAGTCGTCACCTGGATGTAGCAACCTGTTCTGATCTGGTCTATGTCACCGAAACGCCTTCATCTATCTGAGCCTGTTTCTACAAATGAGCACAGTTTTGTTAGCCGTCGAATCCCGGGTCTGATTTAAGTTGAACGCTCTATCCCCATACGAATGAATAGGGAAGCCAGACGCAAAACTAAACTATGTCGAGGTATGTTTTGTCCTTTTCGTGGCATTTATAGTCGCCACTGGAAACTTAGCTGAATTTGATTTAGCATATTTAGCTCAGAGGCTAATTTGTATCTGAAGTAAAGTCTCAAAAGGTCTGTACATTCGTGAATGATTTCAAACAAGGCTTTGACAACAGCTGGAAACATCTGGATCGTTCATACTTTGCGATGATTGGTTGCTAATGCTAATGGCTATAGGAAAAATACATTGAGCAGGCTAACGCTAACGGACTCTTCCAGACTAGCCGACTTGCTAACTGTCTGCAAATATTAGGATCGAACGCCGCTTCTCCTTTTTGTTTCTATGATGTGCCCAAAGCATGAAATTAGCTGACGACCCGAACATCCTCCTGGAACCGCCACCTTAACGTGGTGGTAGGGCTGGGAAAAAATCGATTCAATTTAAAAATCGAGTTGGTAGGTCAAATCGATTCATATTTTCAAAAAAATCGTTGTTTTTTAAAATATTTTTGGGGGGGGAATTGTGGTTTTTTAAATAATTTTTTTTAGATTTTTTATTTTTTTTTGCTCTCTGCTCCCACCTCAGGATTTTCTGTTTTATTAGCTCAATGGAAATACAGCAATAGCCATGCTTTGCCGTCAGACCTTGGAAGCTAAGCAGGGAAGGGCCTGGTCAGTACTTGGATGGGAGACCGTTTGGTAACACCAGGAAGCCTAGCGAATGCAATGAGCGAGTGAGTGGTTGGTGGTGGTCGGAGGGGCCGATGGCACTGACTGGTTGCCTGGCTTCCGTCAATCTACCCCAGGGCAGCTGTGGCTACAACAGTAGCGTATGACAGTGACAGTGTAGCGCTTTGAGAAACTTAGTAATACAGGCTTGTAAAGCGTATTACAAGTGCAAGACTTTTCAGTTAGAGAAAGGGTTGCCTTTGAAATTTTGTTTATGTTGATGCACTTTCATTAAATACAATAAATATATATTTAAAATATATTTACAGTTCACCATTATTTTGTTTTAAATGGGGGAGGGAAAAAATCGAATCGTAAATCGAGTAAAAAATAAATAAAATTGCAGATTTTTTTTTGGGGGGGGGAATCGCCCAGCTTTACGTGGTGCAGGGGTTTGAGCACCCGAATGATCCTGGAGCTCTGTTGTCGGGGGCTTCGTGCCCCTGGTAGGGTCTCCCATGGCAAACAGGTCCTAGGTGACGGGTCAGACAAAGAGCGGTTCAGAAGCCCCTTATGAGAGACCAACAGGCCCGGTTAGAACCATGAGGCCGTCCTTCTGTGGACCCACCACCTGCAGGAGGAGCCATAGGGGCTGGTGCAATGTGATTTGGGCAACTCCAACAGCTGCCCCCACGACCCGGCAAAGGACAAGTGGAAGAAGATGGATGGATGTAAACATCCTGAATGACCAGGTTATTCCATCAATGGATTTCTCCCCTGATGGTACGAGCATATTCCAAGATGACAGTGCCAGGATTCATCAGGCTCACACTGATAAAGAGTGGATCAGGGAGCACGAGATGGATCGGCCACAGTCCAGATCTTAGCCCCATTGAGAGTCTTTGGAATGTGAAGAATCAGACAGTGTTGTAATAATTATAATAATGGTTCGCTTTTTATTCCAAGGAATCTCAGAATGCTACTCTTAAAAACACAATAAAAGCTGCCTCAGTCAAATATTTTTGCCATTAAACGGTTTTCTAAATAAAAATGTCTGGAAAAAGCATATAGTATGCAGATGGGGGAAAAACACATGAGTTTTGTATTGAGAAGTTGGAATACAAAGATATCGCACTCACACAAAATGTTCATGTTTGGACTGATCTCAGAAGCTACAATCCTTGGATACCTAACATCATCATTATTATGGCTAATGATGATGATGATGATGATGATTGTATTATGACAATGATCACGATAAGAACAGTGAGTACTGTTGCTGTTACGTTTGTTGAACTCCTTTCTCTGTTTCCTCCTCTGCCTTTTCCTTTTGTCTTTCATCCCATATGTTAAGTAAAAACATGTAATGGGTCAAAGCGTGTTGACACGAGCTGCTGTACTCAGTATCGGAGTCCACGCTGATTATCTGTGCACGTACACCTCAGAGTAAAAATGTACCCTGATTGGGAAACTGCAGATAAAACATTTTTGCAATATTTCAGAGGAGATAACGGCAGATAGGTAAAGAATGTTGCACTCTGCAATAATCTGAGGTCAGATTGTGGACTGCGCTCACTTCTCCCACAAAGGACAGTGTGACTGACCTAAGAGACGGGTTATAATGTATGGTTTAAAGGGCGCTGCCATTTCTATTTCAATCTGAGGCAAACTGTGCCATTATTTGTTTACCTGATGGGGACAGCGTCACACGATGATTTACACATGCAGGTTAGAGATCATGTAACTGTGCATTGATTCATAAAAACAAAAAGAAGGTCATGTTAATAGCTTTTACAGTTTTCACTGCAGTGACAACAAACTGGCACCAGTTACGAATTATTATACTACAGCCTTTATTTTTCAGGTCTGGACCTTTATTTTGAAATATATGCACAAATATGGCAGTTTATGGATCATCTTCAATACATTGTAGAATACGTCTACATTTTTGCTCTAGTGGCACCACATGTACACTAGAATGTACACTAGTAACCAATATCATACTAGCAACTTACTACAAGCGTTATTTTTTGGATCTGGACAAATCTTTTACAAATTTCTTCTAAATGTTTTACTGTAGTGGCACCAAATTGGCACAAAATATGAATTTTTATACCAGTATAACCTTTATTTTTCAGGTCTGGACCTTTATTTTGAAATCCATAGGGTGGCACGGTGGCGCGGCGGTTAGCGCTCATGCCTCACAGCTAGAAGGTCCTGGGTCCCCTACCACTAAAACATGTACAATAGATTCCCCTCTGGGTCCAGAACTCGCCTGAAAAAAAGATTCTTAATCTCAGTGGGACTATCCTGGTTAAATAAAGGCCAATAATTAAAATAAATCAAAACACCAAAATCTCATAATTTATGGATATTACTCTTTAATACCTTGTACAGTTTTCACTGTAGTGACAGCGAATTGGCACCAGTTATTATTATATTAGCAATTTACTACAACCTTTATTTTTATTTAGGTCTGGACTTATTTTGCAAGCCATGCCAAAATATGACAATATTATATCACTTAATATCACTTCAAAATATGACAATTTATGGATAATCTTCAATACCTTCTACATTTTTTACTCTAGTGGCACCAAATTTACAATAGTTACCAATTATCATACTAGCAACTTACTACAACCTTTTTTTTTTAGATCAAAAATATTTATTTTTAAATCCATACCCAAATATAACAATTTATGGACATTACTCTTTAAAAGCTTCTACAGTTTTCACTGTAGTGACACTAAATTTACACTAGTTACCAATTATTATACCAGCAACTTACTACAACCTTTATTTTTTAGGTCTGGACTTTATTTTGAAAGCCATGCCAATATGACAATATTATATCACTTAATATCACTTTATACGCATACACATCTGTAAATACAATCCTGCTGTTGTTCAATGTCAAATTGTTGTTGTCACTTTTATTTTATCTTATTTAGTTAATATGTTTTACGCATGCCCCTATAGCTTTATAGTTTAAAGTTTTTTAGCTTGTTTTTTATCTTAACTCTGTGTTATATGTTCTATGTCGCACGTTTGCACCACGAAAAATTCCTAGTTTGTGAACCTGTTCTCAAACCATGGCAATAAAACCTATTCTGATTCTGATTCTGATTTATGGATATTACTCTTTAATACCTTGTACAGTTTTCACTGTAGTGACACTGAATTATCAATTATTAAATTAGCAACTTACTACAACCTTTATTTTTCAGGTAGGTTATGAGGCAACAGGTGTTTGAACTGAACACTACACTGTTTTAATCATGTGACTTGAAAACAAATGTTTACGGAGAAAAGATGCTAACGTTAGCTGCTAACTAGCTTGAGCTGT
The DNA here is from genome assembly GCA_007210695.1 of Neogobius melanostomus. Taxonomy (NCBI): domain Eukaryota; kingdom Metazoa; phylum Chordata; class Actinopteri; order Gobiiformes; family Gobiidae; genus Neogobius; species Neogobius melanostomus. The sequence goes on from VHKM01000441.1 coordinate 1,250,189, forward strand.
TAAATGATCAATTGCTTCCTCTCTCTCAGGCAGAAAGGCAATAATCCAAACAGTTTACTTGATTTGTGTGAAATCCATGTTAAATTAAATATTTTTGACAAATATTCATCCATAAATATTTTTTATTGCCGAAGTACATTGTTCCTTGAGTTTAGCAAACTTATTACTAGTCACTCATTCTGCTGACGGTCGGGACACGGGCAACATGTCCAAATTGCCAACAGAATCAGTGCATGAGGGGTGAGGGACTAGAGTGGACATTCAGCCACAGCCTCACTCATTTCCCATTGATAGAACATGGTCGGCACGGCAACAGATTAAAATTGTTTGCCTCTATGTCACTTCCTGTCAGTGTTCAATAAGGAAGTGAAACTACGAGCGTCACAAAACTGGTCAAACTAAAGAAAGCTGGGTCCAATGTTTTAGCAAAATATTACATTTAATTGTGTTCACTATGTTTTAGCAAAATGTTGTGTCTTGTGTGTCATATTTAACCTCTTAACCTCCACCCGAACTGAGCACATTTTACTCCAGTTTGGCTTTACCCAAATCTAAGCTTTAAAAAGCATCAAAAAGTGACAAAAACAAGGATGAAAATGTGACAATATAGCGATTAAAAAACGTGCCGGAAAAAGCAATGAAAAAACCACAAAAACATGACGAATACGCAATGCATAAAGTGACAAAAAAGCAGTGGTGGAAGAAGTACTCAATAGTCTTAAGTAAAAGTGCAGATACAGGACCAGAAATGTACTTAAGTCAACGTAAGAATAACTGATACATTGTTTTACTTAAGTAAAAGTATAAAAATATGCATTGTAAAATGTATTTAAAGTAAAAGTATGAGTAAGAGTTTTGTTTAATCATTTGAATCAAACCAGGTCTAAACAAGTAAACCACTAACTCAGGTCAAAAACAGGAACTAAACCCGGACTAAAGTAGGTCTAAACCAGATCTAAACAAGGTCTAAAGGAGTAAACCACTAAACCAAGTCTAAACGGCACGGTAGCTCAGCGGTTAGCGCTCGTGCTTCACAGCTAGAAGGTCCCGGGTTCAATTCCCACCTGGACGGGGCCTTTCTGTGTGGAGTTTGCATGTTCACCCCGTGTCTGCGTAGGTTTCCTCTGGTTTCCCCAACCACTAAAAACATGTACAATAGGCCAGAATGAAAGAGAGTGTTTTTGAGAGTGCGCATGGGGGAAATAAACCATTAAATAAAAATAAAATAAACTGGTACTAAACCAGTTCATCGTAGAGAAGTCACTTTGAAAATAAAGTACTTTTACATGAATGTAGTGAAGTAGAATGTACAGATACAGGCTCTAAAGTGTAGTGAAGTAAAAGTAAAAAGTATTCATCATAAAATGTACTTAAGTAAAGTAAAAGTACCTATAAGTTGTACTTTTTACTTTGTTACTTTCCACCACAGCAAAAAAGCAACAAAAAAGCATTAAAAAAATGACAAAAATGAAACAAAATTGTGAATAACAAGTTACGATCAGTTTTGTATGTCTTAGCTTTCAAATGAGGTTAAATCAAGCTTTTTAGATTTGGGTAAAGCCGAACAGGAGAAAATGCGTTCGGTTAAGGCGTTGAAATTCCATATACTCAAGAGTTCAGAGATCAAGTGGAACTCAGCAGAAATACCAAAAACACTGAACCAGATCAAACCGGTCTCTGTGACCTGCACTGGAAAAGACCGCCTTTTGGACAACCTTGTTCTAAAGCAACAGTATCGGGCAAACACTGATGATAAAAACGACTCAATAAGAACGTTTCGTCACAGCTTATTCACTTGTAAAGGCGGACAGACGTGCGTTAACGCCGCATCCTTGTCTGACTGTCTGAACATGAGATTACGCTTCTGTGACACCATCCACGCTCCATATATCGAGCTAATCCTTGACCCCGTGGAAAGAGGCAAAGAGACAACGCTTCGGATTCAGCAAATGTTTTTCCTTTTTAGAGTGAAGGTGAAACAGGAAGGATAAAGGGCATATCTAATTTATTTCATGATAGTTTTACACAAGTTACGGGATTGCAATCATGTGTCCCTGCAGCTGTTCAGAAGAAATTAAGGTTTCGCCGAACCTTCTCTGTCAAAACTACGCCACTACAAAGTTGTTGAAAAAGAATATCAACTTGTTACACTCTAGGAGGAGCTGGGAAGATACATACATCTAAAACAAGCATCAGCAAATATAAGTTCAGATGCCCCGACAGAAAGTTAAAGGAACAGGCCACCGTTTTTCCATACTCAGATATGTTCTTACCTGAGCTTAGAAAGAGTTGATACGTACCTGTCTGGTCTTTGTGCGTGCCCGCAATTACGCAAAATGACCAAAGATGTTGTTAGCATTTGGCCTCTCCCAGTATATTCCTATGGCTCCCAAACGTGGGTGAAGTTAGAAGCGACCGCGCTCTTCCACACGCACAAAGACCAGACAGGTACGTATCAACTCGTCTAAGCTCAGGTAAGAACATATCTCAGGATGGAAAAACGGTGGCCTGTTCCTTTAACGGCCTGTAGAGAGAGAAAGAGTGGAGAAAGACGACATAGGTACAAAGGTAGTTTTTGGAGCAGAGGGCACAATGCAACACTCTGCACACAGACGGCCAGATGTGCGGGACAGGTCCTACAGACAAAGGCTCAGGCCGCACAGCTGTCTCTGTCCTATACATGCGTTTCCAATGACATCACGCATAGTTCCGGCTGCCATTTTGAATACTGAAGTAGAATTATGCAGTACTACAACATGTAACAATATCTCAACTCAGGATGAAAATGAAAGACAAATGATTGACAGTGGCATTTTTATGTCATCGTAATCATTGCTCAAGAAGATAACAGTTAAAACACGGCCCCAGAGACACACGTTTATGTGATATAACCAGCAAATGTGGCTCAGATGTAGCAGCTCTGTCTGTCGAGCTACAGCAGGATTTACTAAAGATCTGCTTCACTCCTCAGACTAAATTAACTCATCAAAGAGGAAACAGAAAACCTTTCTCTGTGATCTTTACAGTTTGTCATGTCAATAGAGTCTCAGTCTGAGTCAGTGTTTAAGCTGCTCAAGATGTTAGCATGCTACAGGTTAGCAACTGTCAACTACTGATCATTGATTCAATCAATTGACAGTTGATTGAATCAACTGTCAGTGGCTACAACACGATAAACACATGTGTGTCTCACATCTATGAACACTGAGGAAATACTACAGTAACAGCTCAGCCCTGACCTCTGTCACATGTTGGATCCAAGGCTATATGTTTGGAGTGTGGTTTAGGGCTTTCTCTTGGAGAGGTTGGAGCTGAACTGTTGAAGCTAAATGCTAACCGATCGCATGCTAACAGCTTAAACACTGACTCACTGGTTTCTCACATAAACGTGCGTCTCTGGGCCGTGTTTTATCTTCTTGAGCAGTGATTACGAGGACATAAACATTTATTTAGTTTTTGGTTATTTTACGTAATTTAAATGAAGCTTAAGCGCAAATTCAACCTGGAGACGTACCTGCAGCCTTCACTCATCGCCTCAACGGCAGCCTGCACCAACCACCCAATCATGGCCCCTTCGCAAGCGCACCTCCGCATCAGTAATCAGCGCAGCGCCTATTGCGCTCAGCCAATCACCGTCCAGGATCCCCTTCTTAAGCTCCCCGGTCAATCACTTGGAGTTTCCCAGCTGTGCAGCGACCCTTCTCCGCCCCTCCTCCTCCTCCTGGGCTCTCCTCAGGCTCTGCCCGTCGCATCAACCCGCATTGGGTCCTGTCGTACCACCACCAGTGTCCAGGCGCCGGGTAAAGATTCTGGCCATCATCATCAACACCATGCATTCCAAACTCTTGTTTACAGAATGTGCTATAGACATAAGGTTTGATGGGATAAATGATGAGAAACAAAACAAAAATCCAAATATTTCCCAAGAAAATTCCCAACAAATAAAATAAAAATACATATTTCTGAGGAAAAAGGGGCACGAAACACAAAGTACATGGATTTTTGGTAACTTTTTTCACTCAAGTAAGAGTAAAGTAACAAGTAGTGAATGATATAACTAATAAGTACAGTTTCTTCAAAAAGTACCTGTACAGTAAACGAGGCTGAATTTCTCCTAGACAACTATGAACCCACTTCTGCACAGGTACATATACTGTGATTCCAGTAGTAGTTGTTTTATTAATAGTGCAGCTGCAGGTTTCTCTGGCGTCACAGCTCCAGCCTCTGAATATGGAGCACCATGTTCCACTGTGCAACTGTACTAGATCTACTACACGCCTTTGTGGAGAACTTATACTACTCCACTACATTTGAAAGATAAATCTGATACTTTCTACTCGTCTACATTTCTATACAGGGGCCGAAGTAATTTTGTCCAGTAGACGTGGAAAAAACAGCACTCGAAGACAGCAGTTAGCATGTAGCATTAAACTCCGTTATTAATGTATTTACAGTGGGAACTTTTTTTTTTAAATCTCACTGTCATGAAACCAGACCTAACTTCTTTTTTTTTTTTTTAGGTCAATTAGAATTTCTGAAATTCTTTCTATTTGCTAAATGCCAGAAGAATGAGAGATAGAATGTTCTACACAATTATGTATTACTTTTTACAAACCCAAAGGTTTACATACATTTCATTAATATTTGTTAGAATTGCCTTTAAACTGTATAACTGGGGTTAAACTTTTTGGATTTCCTTCCACAAGCTTCTCACAATAGTTGGCAGGAGTTTTAGACCATTTCTCCAAACAGAACTGATGTAACTGAGCCACATTTGTAGGCCTCCTTGTGTGCCTATGCCTTTTCAGCTCTGCCCATACATTTTCAACTGGATTGAGATCAGGACTTTGTGATGACCACTTCAAAACATTGACTTTGTTATCCTTAAGCCACGTTGTATCCAGTTTGGCCGTATGGGAATTGTCCATTTGGAAGACCCATCTGCGCCCAAGCTTTGACTTCATGGCTGATGTCTTGAGATGTTGCTTCAATATTTCCACATAGTGTCTTCTTAGGGACTCCCATCGGCTGTGGGTCTCTCTATAGCCTGTCCGTCCATGGGAGTGGATCTCTCCTTCTGTGGTTCTCCCTGAGGTTTCTCCTTTCTCCCACTGGGTTTTTGAGTTTTTCTTCGATGTGCTGGAGAACATAAGGACAGGGGACACCCATGTGGCTCGTCACCACATTATGTTTGCCTGGATACTTAATTCACCTGAACTTTACATTGTCTTATTTTCTGCTCTGTTTTATTGCCTTAATGTTTAGTGCAGCCCTGAGAGGCAACTCCTGATATTGGGCTATACAAAACCATTGATTGATTGATTGATTGATAGTGTTCTTTCTTCATGATGTCATCTATTTTGTGAAGTCCACCAGTCCCTCCCGCAGCAAAACAGCCCCACAGCATGATGCTGCCACCCCCGTATTTCAAAGTTGGGATGGTGTTCTCCTGCTTGCAAGATTCCCCCTTTTTCCTCCAAACGTGACGATGTTTTGTTTGTTTTTCATCAGGCCACAGGATATGTCTCCAAAAATTAAAGTCTTTATCCTTTTTTTATTTGCAAACTCCAAACTGGCTTTTTGGTGTTTATTTTGGAGTAAGGGCTTCCTCCTGGCAGAGTTCCCTCTCAGCCCATGTCGGTACTAGCCTGGCTAACGCCAGACTGCTGTGTGCGCTCGAATCTTTTCGAACTTCACAACAGCCTGGGGACCATGGCCGACATTTTTCCATGGATTTGGGCACCAATCACAGAACGAGGAGGGACGGTAAGACGATGACGCGCTATTTGACATAAAGCTTGTAGTTTGTTTAGGGATAAAAAAAATAAAAAAATATTTACGGATCCAACATGACAGCAGCAGACGCGATGCCATCTTTCGATCAAGCTTTAGAACGTGTTCTAAATAGTTTAGCTCAAAAGTTTACAGCAGGTACGTCATACGTCATCTGATACCATGATACGATTGGCTATGGCTACGTGCAGACGCATGAGAGACATTCGTAGCGCCCAATAAATGGCTATGGACAATCGTAAACCACACCTCTCCTACGAGAAAATGAATTGGTGGTCCCCAGACTAAATATCACTTGTGATTTTAGTCTGGCGTTAGCCAGGCTATGTCGGTACAGTACTTGTTTCACTCTGGATAATGACAAACTCTTACCAGGTTCAGCATCTTCACCAGGTCTTTTGCATTTGTCAAAAAATACGACAAAGATGTGACAAAAAGAAGTTTAGAGAGTTTTGAATGTCTTAGCTTTCAAATGAGGCGTCACTCTGGCCTATAGGTTGTAAGCTCCAGTCGCGAAGCTTTTAGATTTGGGGACAACCGAATAGAGAAAATGTGGTTTGATTTGATTGATTTATTTGAGCTATTATATACAGTACGTTATTATTTACAATATTTACATTATATCATTTACATTATCACAAAAAAAAAGAAAAGAAATAATAATAATAAATAATAACTCAAAAGGAGTAGGCAGTGGGTAGAAAGTGCCTACCCCAATTTCAAAATACAATACAAATAGAAAAGTTTGTGATTTCTGAGTGTATTTACTTTAGTTTTATAATTTTCTCTTATTTTTTAAATTTTTCATCATTGCTTATATTACCATTTTGGTCACCATTCTATTGATTTACTTATTGTTTAAATAGTCAGTGTTTTAGATATACATATACATACACATACATTACTAGCGCACATACACTCACCTAAAGGATTATTAGGAACACCATACTAATACGGTGTTTGACCCCCTTTCGCCTTCAGAACTGCCTTAATTCTACGTGGCATTGATTCAACAAGGTGCTGAAAGCATTCTTTAGAAATGTTGGCCCATATTGATAGGATAGCATCTTGCAGTTGATGGAGATTTGTGGGATGCACATCCAGGGCACGAAGCTCCCGTTCCATCACATCCCAAAGATGCTCTATTGGGTTGAGATCTGGTGACTGTGGGGGCCATTGTAGTACAGTGAACTCATTGTCATGTTCACGAAAGAGCTTTGTGACATGGTGCATTATCCTGCTGGAAGTAGCCATCAGAGGATGGGTACATGGTGGTCATAAAGACATTCAGTTTGGAGTTCAGGAGATTGTCTTGACCAGGACCACACCCCTAAATGCATTGAAGCAACTGCCATGTGATTGGTTGTTTAGATAATTGCATTAATGTGAAATTGAACAGGCGTTCCTAATAATCCTTTAGGTGAGTGTATTTATTATACATATATTATCATCACCATAATAACAATGACAATAATAGCATTCTCAAAAATATCATCTTCAAATTTATCATGTTTCTCATTTCTATCATACCTGCTTCAACTGTAATAATGTTGGTTAAGATTGTTCTGTCAGTGATTTTCCCTATTTGTGAGGTGCGTTAAAAAGCCAGGGTATTATGTGGCAAGCTGGTAGAGGGCGGTAGCCCCCCACCAGCGAGCCCCCACCCTGCTGCCCTAACTAGTTGATGTTGTGAACCGCTTTATAATCCTATACTGAGTGGTGCTTTAAAAAGACAAGATTTATGAGCCCGTTGAGAGGCGGACCCTACGACAGGTCCACATCTCGCCTGTCCCAATTCTGTTTAATTTGTAATGACCAGCGGAAGCAGGCCATAACAGCATTTTAATGCTTGTAATTTATCTCAAGTTCCTTTAATACAGATCAATGCGGGGGTTTAGAGGTTAAGAGCTCTTAGCCCCCGAGGACATTTTCTCTAGTTGGGCTTTACCCAAATCTAAAAGCTTCTTAAAAAAGGCGTCAACACAGAGATGAAAACGCACAGGAAAAGCAACAATAATACAATAAAGCAAACACATGACTAAAAACTGATGAAAATGCAACAACAAAAAATCAGTTTTGTAGGTCTTTGCTTTCAAATGAGACTGTAAGCTCCAGTCGAGAAGCTTTTAGATTTGGGTAATGCTGAACTGGAGAAAATGTGCTGGGTTACGGCGGGGGTACGAGGTGATGGTCATAATTCATCTACTGACTGAATAGTTTTCGATTCCCCGAGGAAACCCTGACTGTAAGTGATGAACACAGCGTACCTGAACTCTTTCGGGCGGCGGATGACGTCAGAGCCTCGTAATAACGCTAATAACCGTCGCCTCGTGTGCGTTTAATCTGCCGGCGATCAGAATCTGAAATCAGCCCCGGGACTGCTCCGTGTGTAATCCGAGACGACGGGAGGGAGGAGGACATCTCATCTGCATCTCACCGCGGATAAAACATCTCGTAGCAACCGCGTTTCCACGGCGACCCGAAACAGATGCCACGCGGAGGTGACGCGCTGCCAAAACCGGGTGGGGGAGCTTTTTTAGCCCCCCCACCGAAAAAACAAAAAATTAATGACTAAACAAAAGAGAGTGATTCATCAAAGTTTCCATGTGTCTCTGACTGAGTTTCATAAGGGCTGACGCAGGGAGCTCAAATAAACATTAGGAAGCCTCTGTAAACTCTGCCAACAAGACCAGCTACTAAGTGCACATTACATTACATTGTTTTTGCAATAATATGAGTAATTATTTTTGTTTAACCAGGCTTAAACATCACATACAGTACATGAGCCATAAGGAAAATACACTGAACAGACAAAACAGGTCTCCTGGAGTAGCTGACTTGCTAACATCAGATGCATATTTATTCACATAGTCTACATCTGCGTACATCTATAAGCAAACGGCTTCATGGACCTGTTTGAATAACACTTTCTATCCCCGTACAAATGTATAGGGAATCCAGGCACATTATTGAAGTATGTCGAGGTACTTTAAGTTAAGTTATGCTTTATTAAAGGGGGTGTATTATCATGTTATTATGTCATTCCCTCATTAAACACATGCCTGGAGTGTTGCCTTGGCTCATTCACATATTTTTGAGTAATCAGTAAAAACTTAGACGGCAGCCATTTTAGGTGTAGCTATGCCTCAGTCCTCCTAGGAACGCCCCCACCTCCTGGAGACGCCTCTGGACCTTTTGTCACCAGCCAAGCCACCAACCACTGCTCCTCAGCTCAGCAGAGCCCCCTCCCCGCACAGTAGTGTTGTTTAGATGCCACAGCAGTGTGCTGAAGGGGGCGTGTCGGAAAGCTTCTTAAAGTGACAGAGGCCTATTTCAAGACGTTCAGTACAGCCATTTTGAGAGAGCAATTTTATTCAAGGCAGTTATTTTAATTTACTGCATATACAGACCAACAGAAGGTTACGTCATCATTGTAGTATGCTATAGACTGGTGCTATGTGATTGAAAAAAGCATAATACCCCCTCTTTAATCCCCGTAGGGAAATTCGTTCTCTGCATTTGACCCATCCTCAGTGCCGCTGGGGCAATAAGAGAAGTGACAGTGACAGTGACAGTCATAAAGAGGAAGAAGCCTAGATGAGTTTTGTAGGCCCTAGCTTCCAAATGAGGCGTGGGCCGGCGCTCGGGGACCCATCTCCAGATGTGAAGCCAAGCAAATGGTCAGAAACACCTGGCCGGAGGATTGTACATGTTTTTTGAGGAAGGGGAAACCGGAGTATCTGGAGGAAACCTACGTAAACACGGGGAGAACATGCAAACTCCACACAGAAAGGCCCCGTCCAACACTAACCACTGCGCTACCGTACCGTGGGAAGGAAGTATGTTTGGGAAATAAAATGTTTCACTCTTTTTAGCCGTTTTCTGGCGGAATATAATCTTATTTATCACACACAAATAAAGTCAAGTCTAAATCGGGTCCATATGGATGATTTTTTTTCAGCAGATTGTTCAGTAAAAGCAAAAAAACAGCACTCATAGCTAGTGTTAGCATGTAGCATAATGCTAACATGAAGCATCACGCAGGCTTCTGGCGAATTTAGATAGTCTGAGTGGCTCCTATGTTAGGAGCACCGCTGACATTCATTTCCTCATTTACATCGCGCTGCCTTGTGTTCTTCCTTAAGCGTGATAGGCTCTCACAGGTCAAACTAAAAACTTTATTAACCCCATGTTCATGTCTCGAGAGCTAGAGCTACAGCCGTGCGCTGTGGCGCGGATTGGTCCTTGCTTCTTCGTAAACGCAAAACAAAACAAATGCACATGTTCACCTACCATGTCTCCCCCACAACCGCTCTCCCTCCCCTTTCCCAGCCACGGAGTCGATCTGGTTGGAGGAAAAAGTGTGTCTGGAGTCTGGAGTGGCAAGATCATAAAGTGTGCTCCTACTAAATGCAAAATGTTACGCTATAGTCTGCGTTTTGAGACAGAAGATCGGGCCCTCTGGTATTTAATAATGGGCTGTTGAACCTTTTTGCTCCTCTCTATGTATTTGTATCTTTATTGGGTAGAAAACTATATTTCAGCGTTTGTTTAAGTAGTTTTGGAGTAATTATAGAAAGTTTAGATTTTTCTTCCCTTTGTTTTCCCCCTCAACTGCTTCAAACATGACCATAACATGGGCGATTCCAGAGATGCCGTCTGTATCTATGACGTTTATTGACAGTGGATCCAACCCCACAGAAAGCACAAACTTGACTGAATGTGAATTAGCATTTAGCCCGGAGGTCACTTTTATATGCTAATTTGTATCTAATCTCAAAAGGTCTGTCATGATTTTTACCAGGCTTTGAGCTTATTTAAACAGTATGTGGTTGATGGGTTGCTCAGACTAGCACATTTGCTAAGTGTCTGCGCACATTTTAGGATTGTACACCGCTTGTCCTTTTTATATCTATGATTTCTCCATATTTATTTCTGTAGGTATGAAAATAACTCTCTTGGAATCCATGGAAACCCCACTTTATTTGTGTTTGTTTCATTTTAAAGTTTGTTACTGTGGCAACGCCTCTCTATTACTGTTGTGAGTGAACAACTGTTGGCCGTTATTTCAGGATATTTTACTGGTAAGCCATGTTTAATTGATCCCACATGTTATATACAATTGTCTAAAACATTATTAAGAGGAATTTCATTATTGTTATCTTTTATCATGCTAAATATTTTCGTTCGGCGTGAATGCGGTGTGACTCAGCAGCTTTCCTTTGAAGAGAACTGGATGATTCTCGAAACATCAGGAAACTATGTAAAGCATGTCAATCAATCGATCAAACAATCATTGGTTTTGTGTAGCGCAATATCACAACAGGAGTTGCCTCACAGGGTGATGTCCAGTTGAATTGATTTAACTTTCTGTGTTGTATCTAACTGGATGATTGAGGTCAGTCTTCGATGGAATCATGGGATTTGCAGCAATAATAAACTAATGGAGATTTAAAAAAAAGTGAAATACTGAAATGCTTATTGTTCATATGCTTCCACACTGAGTGAGATGTTTACCAATAGTGATTCAACAGCTAATGGAGTTGTTCCATGGCTTTTTCTTCACTTTTTCTGTTTTTAGCTCATGTTAGTCGATGTTTTCATTGACTAATATTAGCTAATAGCTGATCGCCATGGTAGCAGTGGATTTTTAAAACATTTTACAATGATTTGAAATACTGAAGTTCACACTGACTAACAGATTCAAAGCGTGTTATATGATATTTTTGCTTATTACCTCTATCGATGGTGCTGCCTACTGACAGTAAACACGGTCAAAATGATCAGTTTTAGTCAAAAGCCTTATGTTGACAGGAGAATAACAGCCATGACTCTAAATGTTTCATGTAAATTACACGTCTTTAGAGTGGAGTCTCATTGTTTTCTGTGTCGTCTCTGTTCAGGGCTGAAGCTTCACCACCTGTTTGAGTTTGTGAAAATGTCTAAAGTCCAAACGCTGAGAGCTTTGGTGAATGAGCGTCTGGCCGCGGCGGCTGAAGAGATTTCTGAGCTGTTTGAAAGAGCCACAGCGGAGTATGAGGAGGAACTGTGTCTCTCTGAAGAGGAAAACCAGAGGACACAGCGGCTCCTGGACCAGGCTCTGAGCAGAAGAGTCCTGATGAACCAGGGTCTGAACCAGGACTTTACAGAGACTGCTTGGATTAAAGAGGAGCCAGAGGAGCAGAGCGTCTCTCAGGAGGAAGAGCAGCTGCCAGTGTAGGCTCCAGCACTTTACAACACGTCACACTGATGTTTCACTGACAAATGTTATTATTAAGTCTTTCTTTAAATGATTTTCAGGTCTGTCCCAGAGTCCGGTGCTGTCAGAGTGAAGACTGAAGAGTCCTCAGAGCTTCAACAAAGACAAACTGAGCATCGAGAGGAAACACAGGGAGAGGACATCAGCTCAGAGACACATTTCCACTCAGAGACTGAGGGACACACTGAGCACTCGTCTGACACAGACAACGATGACGACTGGGAACCTCCATTCAGCTGCTCAGCTGCACAGATGGAGACAGAGGCTGATGAAGAAAACTACAACCAAGTCCAGAGCAGAGACAGAAGCACCAAACTGTCCCCCAACAACAAGTCTGCACCAGAGACCACTGTCCACAAAGAAGACAAGTCAGGACCTGACGGATCTGAGAAGAAGAAGCACCAGTGCTCAGTTTGTCAGAAGAGATTTGGAAGAAAACAGATTTTACTAAGACACATTAGAGTTCACACAGGGGAGAGGCCCTACAGTTGTTCAACCTGTAACAAAGCCTTTGCAGTAAAATATAACCTCATCAGACATAGAAGAACACACACAGGGGAGAAACCATACTGTTGCTTAACCTGTAATAAATCCTGTGCACAAAGGTCTGACCTCATCAAACATATTAGAACACACACATGTGAAAAACCATTCAACTGTTCAACCTGTGAGAAAACATTTGCAGATCAGTCTAACTTAATCAGACACAAAAAAAGACACACAGGGGAGAAACCTTTCAGCTGTCTAACTTGTAACAAAACGTTTTCCTACAAATATCAACTCAAAATACACATGAGCACCCACGGAGGACAACGCCCAGAGCTGGACAGAAAACAAAGTATTTGAAGTGTGATGTTTTGGAGCCAAGAACATCTTCAGTTTGTGACGCTTAAATAAAAAATGTTGCATATTTTTGAGCCTCAGATTTCACTTCTTCACCACATTCACCTAATTTCCACATGTAACAAAAACATCTTCTCTGTCGGCACTAAGTTGAAATAGTCGCTGCTCCTCTCTCAGCGATGGAGCTTCTGACCGTAAACATTTCAGCCACACAGAGGTCACACAGGGACAGATCTAAACATGGTTTGAACACACATGTGCAGAGCGGGGGAGGTGAGCCGTGACAGCATAAAAGCTCTCTGTAAACTGGAGGAAGAGTGAAAGAGGATGTGGAAGAGTTCAAACTGTATGACAGGATTTCACATCATTTCAGTGGAGGATAATGACTGTATCAATGAGTGCGTTTACAAGGGCTCGAAATTCCCGGTTATTCGCTATATTCCGGTTATGGCAGTTTTGGGGATATGGTGTTTATATGACACTATATGTCCTTGTTTACATGATCAAATAAGGAAACCCGGCTTTTCGAATTTAAGCTCTGTCCGCGCAGGCGCATACATTACATTTCTGAGCACAATACGGTGAAAATATTAAAAGTATAAATGTGTGGCTCATTGCAGGGCTTGTTCTTTTGAGTCACTTTGGGCTCAATGTTTTGCTCGTCCTCGACATCCTGAGCTACGACAGTGACGGCAGATTGTGGATAATTCTTGACCTTTACCCGTCCTGGGTCTGTCTTTATCACCGAGTGGACCAGGGAGCTCTGGGAGAAGGTTCGAAGCCGGGGCCGGTGTGAGAGAGTGGAGCTGATGGAGTTCACTGATAGTTAGAGGAGGAAAAACTTAATCCAGCTCTGTGTTGTGGTCGGCTCCTCTCTGCGTCCGGAGGAAAACCAGCCGGCTTGAAACGGTCGCCGACAGTTTTGCATAAATCCACATTACGATGCTTCTTTCCATCTTAAATATTCACTACTTTTAGTTCTTTCATGGTTAAAATATAAAACTCCGTCTCCTCTTGACTCCAGAAACAGGAGCTCTTCAGACTCGCCGCCGCCATGTTTGTTTACGATTAACTGCACATGCACAAGAAATGGGAAGTTTCTTAAAATCAGAAAAAATACATGAAGTTATATCCCGGTTACTGACGGAAAATCCCAGCCAGAAAATCCGGGTTTCTCAAAATCGGGAAACTGTTATTTTCGGGTTTTTATAATCGGGAAACTGCGTTTATATGATCAAAGACAAAACCGTAATATTAAAAACTCCAGATAATAACCGGGAATTTTGAGCCCTTGTAAACGCACTCGTTATATATTTAAACAGTACATGGCAGAAAACATGCAGCTGGATAATTAATTACAACATGTTAAAATCTTTACCCAGGATGTAAATATATCCTGGAGAGAGACTTCTGTGTTTATGTCTGTTATTTTTTTAACCTTAACGCTAAAAGCTACCGCTAATTTCATGCTAACAAACGGTAAAATAGCACCGCCCTTTGAAATAATTTTTGTTAAACACACTCGGCTTGACCTTTATTGACCTTGACCTAGGGCAGGGCGATATGGCCAAAAATCTGTATCACGATATAAAAAAGAAATATCTCGATAACAATATATTTGACGATATAACTGACAATGGACAAATGACTTCAAAATCCCAGCCTTACGTCTATTGGGAAGATTAATTCAGTGATATTTTATTCTTTTTTTTTTTTAACGGCATACTAATTCTCACAAATATGATCTACTCAAGCAGTTTACATCCTTCATTTCATTTCACTGTTTAAGCACCTGCTCACGTGTTCTACAGTCAGTGTCTATGCTGCTCTGATGGAGCTGAGTGTAACATAAATTATATCTTCTCCACAACGATATAAAAAATGACAACGATATCAAAAATTATATCGCGATAACGATATGCGATACGATATGGCCCACCCCTACCTTGACCTATTATTTTTTAACTTTATTTTATTTTTAACTTACGCTAAGCTGTGGACAGGAAGTAGTCTGTGGAGGTCATTTACCAAGCGTTTGCACATGCATCAGTAAAACAATGTAGATTCTGTCTCAGTCATCCAGGTAGTAGATTCAAACGATCAATTGAAACAATCAAAACACTTACTAAACAAAGTAAATCCACTTGTTTTGTTTGAATGTGCATCAGTGCAATAATGAAGCAGCTTATTGTGAAGATAAGGCAATTTGAGGTTGGGGCAAGACACTGTGTGAGTGTGTGGTTGGTTGTGTTCGGAGGGGCAGATGGCACAGATTGGTAGCCTCACTTATGTCAGTCTAGCCCATGGGCAGCTGTGGCTTCAATAGCAGTTTACCACCACCGAGCATGAAGTGAATGATCAATGACAACAGTGTAGCGCTTTGAGAAACTTGAGACACAGGCTTTAAAGTGTAATCCACCATTATTATTATTATTATTATTATTATTATTATTAGGCCCGAGAGCCTGACAGGGTCCGGGCCTGTTGTTATTCTACAGGCAGTGCGCGGAGCGCACTGACGAAAGACGTGCGCGTAGCGCACGTCCCTAAAAGAGCGCGGAGCGCTCAAGAAACAGAGCGCGGAGCGCTCCCCATGCATTACACAGTAATAACGACACTCCCGGCACCCCGACCTGTCCGGTGATATAAGCGTGTGCCGCGAAAGCGGCACATTTGTTGCTGCTCGAAGAAAAAAAGGTGAAAACCACAGGCAAGGCGCAACATGGACAAGAAAGCAGTCGATGACGAGCGCAACGCGCTCGTCATCGACCATGGCCACTCACCAGCACTCAAAACACTGCTAGAGTGACTCAGGGCATCGAGGCCTATCCGATAACATAGGTCTTTGCCGCGAAAGCGGCATATTTGCTTCTGCTCGCACAAAAATACCAAATAAAAAACCCATTGGGAAATATTGAAAAAGAACAGGTAAAAGAGGAGCGCAACGCGCTCGTATTTGACAATAAACCCCACGGTTGGATTACTGGACGTGAGACCTTTCCGAATATATAAATATGCGCCGCCGAAGGCGGCGCTATATTGTTATTGTACGGGTTTTTCTTATTATTATTATTATTTTTCCTCTCCCCCTAAAAAGCCAGTTTCGGCAACTTCCCACTGATGAAAAGTCCTGAATTTTTGCCCAAAATTCAATTAGGTGAAAAAAAAAACTTCACATCTCCAAAATGTAAAAATTCAAAAAAATGGCGCGTCAGCGCCCCTGGAAAAACCACGTTAACATTGTGCCCTATGGCCAGACCCCTCAAAATCCCGAAATCCCCGAAAATTTTAGTTCGTCGTAGACGAACAAAATTCGGCACAGTGATTGGTCACGTGAAGCCAAACAAAAAAGATATTATGCGGTTGCTAGGCAACCATCAGGAGGGCGGCCATATTGGCCAGAAGAGCGATCTGGCGCCGAAGGCGCCATTTCGTGCCCTCGCATTTGAACGAACTCGTCCTAGGCCGTTGATCGCAGCGACTCCCCGTTCGCTCCAGATCATCTACACAAGTGGGACATCAAAAGTTATTAAAAACTTTCTAATAGGATTAACGGTGTTGTCATGGCAACGCCATGAATTCGGCGTCCATTTTTAGCGCTCGCCGCCGCGTTCAAACAGTCATAACTCCCACATACTGTGGCCGATTTGAGCGAAACTTGAATCGTTGGTCGAGTCGTCGACCCCGGATGTTTTGATATATGAAATTTGAAAATGGGCGCGATAGCGCCCCCTGCAGAGCACCAAATAAAAATGAATGAGGAAAAAAATTGAACTTTGTCATAGACAAACGAAATTTGGCACAAACATCCGACACGTGACCCCGAACAAAAATGTCATTGAGGCCACGCCCCTTTTCCCACTGTGTTGCCATGGCAACGACCCGGTGTCAACTTTGGCGTAGCTAAGCCAAAATTGGTACACGCATGCGTCACGACTGTCCGAACAAAAAAGTACATTACGTGGTTGCTAAGCAACCACCAGGAGGTCGGCCATTTTGGGAAAAATCAAGTGATCTGGCGCCGAAGGCGCCATTTCGTGCCCTCGCATTTGAACGAACTCGTCCTAGGGCGTGAACGCAGCGACTCCCCGTTCGCTCCAGATCATCTACACAAGTGCGACATTAAAAGTTATTAAAAACTTTCTAATAGGATTAACGGTGTTGTCATGGCAACGCCATGAGTTCGGCGTCCGTTTTCAACGCTTGCCGCCGTGTTCAAAGAGTTGTAACTCGCACAAACTGTGGCCGATTTGAGTGTAACATGAATCGTTGGTCGAGTCGTCGACTCCGGATGTTGTGATATATTAAATTTTAAAATGGGCGCGATAGCGCCCCCTGCAGAGCACCAAATAAAAATGAATGAAGAATAAGATCAAACTTTGTCGTAGACAAAAGAAATTTGGCACAGACGTGCGTCGCGTGATCCCGATAAAAAAAGTCAATCATGGCCACGCCTCTTTTCCCATCGTGTTGCCATGGCAACGAATCAAGTGATCTAGCGCCGAAGGCGCCATTTCTTCTCTTTGCTCTTTTATAATCTCGACCTAGTGCGGCAGGTAGGGCGCGGCAGCGCCTTCCGGTTATTGGGGCGGCGTGCGGCCACCGGCGTCAACCGGCCAAACGAGACCCTCGAGGCCTCTAAATGCCGCTTGCGGCTTTAATATTATTATTATTAAAGGACGGGTATGTGGTTTTTGCAGGCATTTTGATAATAATCTCAGACACGTCTTTATACATGCTTTTCAGTCATGTGACTTTTGTTGTTATGACGGCCATTTTGAATATTGAAGTAGAATTATGCAGTACTACAACATGTAACATTATCGCTACTCAGGATATAAATGAAAGACAACTGACTGACAGTGGCATTTTTATGTCCTCGTAATCATTGCTCAAGAAGATAACAGTTAAAACACGGCCTCAGAGACGCACGTTTATGTGAAGAAACCATTGAGTCAGTGTTTAAGCTGCTCAAGACGTTAGCATGCTACCAGTTAGCATTTAGCTTTAACAGCTCAGCTCTGACCTCTCCAAGAGAAAGCCCTGAACCACAGACATCTAGCCTTGGATACAACCTGTGACAGAGGTCAGAGCTGAGCTGTTACTGTAGTATTTCCTCAGTGTTCATAGATGTGAGTCACACATGTGTTTATCGTGTTGAAGCCATTGACAGTTGGTTGACAGTTGCTAACCGGTAGCATGCTAACGTCTTGAGCAGCTTAAACACTGACTCAGACTGAGACTCTATTGACATGACAAACTGTAAAAATCCCAGATAAAGGTTTTCTGTTCTCTCTTTGATGAGTTAATTTAGTCTGAGGAGTGAAGCAGATCTTTAGTAAATCCTGCTGTAGCTCCACACACAGAGCTGCTACGTCTGAGCCACATTAGCTGGTTTCTTCACATAAACGTGCGTCTCTGGGGCCGTGTTTTAACTGTTATCTTCTGAGCAATGATTACGAGGACATAAAAATACCACTGTCAATCAGTAGAGATATTGTTACATGTTGTAGTACTGCATAATGCTATTTCGGTATTCAAAATGGCGGCCGGAACTCTCGTGATGTCATTGGAAATGCATGTATACAGACGCCGTCTCTGGAATCGCCCATATAATATATGGTCATGTTTGAAGCAGTTGAGGGGGAAACGAAGATAGACTATTTATCTCGATGTGACAGAAAAAAGTAAGCGAGGTCTACTTCAAGTCAAGGGTTCAAGCTTTCGTTTAATGCAGGTCTGAGTCTTGTGGGATTTTCTGTTGATGAGCAGTGAACTCTAGAAAAAAAAGTGAGACAAATAGCCCCGGTCTCCCCTACTTTTGTCCTTGAGTTGAGAATCTACTTTCAAGAAATGTGTCCACGGGGCAAGACGTTTACACTTAAATGAAGACAAAACAACTACAACAGTTTTATTTCGAGTAAATTAACATTTTTCATCAAGTTTTGAGAGCGGTGACATCTTTGGTCTTAATTTAAGTATAAATATTGAGCCCCATGGACAGATTTCTTGAAATTAGACTCAAATCGAGGACAAAATTATTTCAAGATGACCTTTTGCAGAGCTACAGTATGTTTTTTGATACCAGAACCACATTGTTAAAAAGCTCTAAACTGTCGATTCATCATCGTAGCCCCGTTGAATCTGAAACTTGTGCCAGAAATGACTTGGGGGAAAACGAGTCACACATTGAAAAGAAACATGAAAGTAAAACGCCACTGTGATCTGACCATTTATTTATTTATTAAAAAAAAACAAAAAAAACATTTGTTCATTTTCTTCTTACATGGACTTATTGCAATGCATTTCCAGGTTACAGTCACACACGAACGTCGCGCTAACATCGCTCCCGCTCTCGGTGTCGGGGGAAACATCCGTACCGGTTTTCTGGCTTCCGCCGTTTAAAAACCGGACTTCAAAGAGACACCGGGAGTGGACGTGTTAGTGCACTGCGCCAAAAATGAACGTCAACATACAATTAAAGTGCTTCATTTTTCAGAATCCTATTTTGAGTTTGGCCCTTGTGCATCTTTTTTCACTTCCTGGAGGTTATAATGTTTGATAAAGTTGCTTAATTTTGCAGATAATTTCCCCTCAGGCATCAGTGAAGTAATTGTCATTCAGACTAATTCAAGCTAATTGCAAAACTTGGGCCTAAAATGACCTAAAACAGCTTGAATAGAGACAAATCACTTACAGCTACATGGATAAACCTCATCAGTGACTCAAAACCAGATTCTGAATAAAAGTATTTTTAACTCTTGTCTGTTCATTTTTATCTGCAGTGCATTGCCACCTCATATCGCTCACACTCTGAGCCGAGCGTTATAAAAAAGATAGTGTTCACTATTAATAAAATCCATTTTCATTCATATAGGCTACACTTTTTCAATACAAAAAATAACTGCTATGAGCGAGCACTTCAGACGAGCACAAAAATATAAGGCTATGCAGCCCAGAGTAGCAACATTTTTCACTTTACGCTACAGACTGGAATACGGGCCTATTCGTCACAAAAATATACTTATAGAATGTGCCATTGATGAACACTGTAGCAGCATCATGTGGTTTGGACAAGAAGCAGTTTTACAGAAGAGCAGCCGGTGTCACGCTCGTGTCTGTAATGTACCCTATGAGTTTACATCGAACACAGAACACACAGGCGTGAGGCGAAACCAAAAGTGCGTCAACTGACTCGTTTGGCACTGAACAGGTACAGGCTGCCGGCAACAGGAGCAGGCAGCCCAACTGTGGTGTATAGCCCTGTGACACAAGAACCTGCAGCCTCTACACATGCACCACGGCCGCCTTCAGCTGAGTGTTCCTGTATTCCTCTAACCAGTTCCTGAGCTCTGAAATGCGGTATCCCTCGGGGCCCCTGCCGCCCTGGTAGACCACTCGCTCGTCCCGCACGATGTAAAGTCTCTCGAAGTAGGCTCCGTACGCTGCGTTGGACGAGTTTTCCATGTTGTCCACCACGATGTTGCTTCCAGGCACCTCCGCCAGCATCAGCTGCGCTGCTCTGAGCCGGTCCTCCAGGCAGCGGTGCTTGGGGATCTGATACGGCGCGTCAGTGCTCACCCAGCCGTCGGACGGGTGCGCTTCCTCGATGTACACCACTAGAAAGTCCGCAATGTCCGCGTACTGGCGCACGATCCTCTGGAAGGCGGCCAGCCGCATCATGAACGGGGGTCAGGAGCAGCTGCCAAAGTTGAGGATGAGAGGTCTCTCCCCTTTCATACAGTCCAGCAGCCGCACCGGCCTGCGCTCCTCCACCAGCACCACCTCAGTGTTGGGCGCTGTCCGTCCGAGGTGCGCTGATTTCAGAAAGTCCAGCTTCTGTCCGTACCACACCGCCCTGAGCGACTCCACAGTAAACATCCTGTTTGCGTCTGAGACGCACACGGGCGGATCTTCTGCGCTGTCCTGCGCCTGCACCATCTTCAGCAGCACTTTCCTCCGGATGCACAGGAAGTCCAGCAGCCACAGCATGACCGCTGCGAGCAGAAAGCGCGGCAGCAGCATCAGGCACAGCGCGGCATGCTTCAGTGCCCGCGCCATTTGGATACTGCTGGAGTCGTGCATCATCCCGAGGATGCGCCTGGAGCTGTCAGAGCAACATGCTGTCACCTCTCCCCCGCGGAGAGACTCTCCAGTCTGAGGCTAAAGAGTGCCTTTTATAACCCCATACCGCCGTGACTGAATGGTGAAAAAAGAGCAGAAAAGCAAAAACACGCCTCTAGAACCAACTCCGCCCACTTACATGGCGGGGATTACCTCCAGTCAACTCTGCACCAGACCGAGGGACAGACTGAAGGCTCCACCGGGGAGCACTGCCCCTGTGCGGCTTCACACTCCGCTCACGACTCCGCTCACAGAGATGATGGCAGAGAGAGAGTCCTGTCACAGCTGCCGGCTCACTCCTGCAGGTGCGTGTGGTGGCGCTAGACGGCGCTGTTTCACTGCTCCGGCTGAGTCTGAGCAACAGCTGAGAACTTGATGACCCGCGTGAGAACTGTCACCATTCTCAAGAGCACAATCCAAGCCTAACGCCACTCAGCCCACTTCAGAACTTTTCTCAAATGTTTTTGGCGCTCGCTCAGCGTTCAAGTCGAGCCTCTGGGCCATAAAGGTTCATTTATTCTAATCGTTTTTGACATTTCACTCTGTTGGCAAAAGCACCTGCGCTGGCAGTAAACACAGGCACAACTGGTCCAGTGAGGGCTGTGCACGACTGCAGTTTACTGCCTCTGATTATCCAGGCAAACACTGTGTGACTGAAGCAGGCGATACCGGTGTCTTGCTCAAGGACACAACTGAAGTGATCTCATTCTCTCGAGATGTTTCCAAATACAACACATTCAGTGTTTCAGTCCTGTTGTGGTCAAAGAGAATCCACAAATACAACACGAAGTTACTGAAGCACAAACGAAACACATTGTTGGAAGGGCCAGACTTGAATATTTTAAGTTGTGCAGTGTTGTCATGTCCTCGGGAAAGATACTGAATGAATGTGTGTGTGTTTGTGAGTTTGAAGGGGGGTTTGTTATAATGTTGATGATTATGGCTTACAGTCATTTTATGAGATTCTTAATTTGGGGTTTTTACAAGCTGAGCCATAATCATCAAAATGATAACAAATAAAGGCTATACATAATGAGTCTGTCATATATTAGTTTCACAGTTTAAGTTGAATAACAGAAGTCATGATATTCTAATTATATGACGAGCAGCTGTAGAAGTTGAGATCATTTATTGCTGTGACAATATCTCCATGTAAGTAGCTCCTACAGATTTCAAAGTTTCCAGACTTGTACTTAACACTATAGGTTGTCTCAGAGGGATTTTTTAATATCCATTTTCTAGCTTGATTTATTGTCTTTTGAATAAAAAAAAAACACAAATTATATTATATATGATTTTTTACAGATTTTCCACTGTAAAAACAGCGTATGTTAAAACTAAACAAATATCTAAAATCCCCCCTGACAAAGTCTTTGTGATTATCATGTCAAAAATAATAAAAATAATAAAACCTCAAAATGTAAACCTGGCTCGGATCATTGTTCAGATTTCATTGGCAAAAATATGGGACATTTGGGGCATTTTTAGGCATAACACGTCTTATTTTTTTTAGGTGAAAACATTAATTGACAGAAAACTCACATACATTCATACATTTTCATCTCAATGTTTTCCAACCAGGGGCACGGGGATGTGAAAAGAACATTGAATTTAGGTACATTTTCCTGTAAAAAGTTTGCATTTGCAACACATTAATAAATACTAATTTGTGGCCAAACCTTTGCTCTGCCCGATCCCTTCAGACCTTGGAAGCTAAGCAGGGAAGGGCCTGGTCAGTACTAGGATGGGAGACCGTTTGGTAACACCAGGAAGTCTAGGGAATGTAGTGAGGGAGTGAGTGGTTGGTGGTGGTCGGAGGGGCCGATGGCACAGACTGGTTGCCTCGCTTCCGTGAGTTTCAAATGGATATCTCCATTAAAAAAAAGTTTTCCTATTCACCTGCAGGGTCTGTGGGATAGGGGAACACTGGCCCCAGCTCCGTCTGAGAGACACTGATAATCAAAGGTCATTTTGCTCTTGAACACTGAGAGTGAGTTTATGTGGATGGTCCATGTGACATATAGGTTCAAAACAAATAAACAAACAATAAAACATGGATCTAAAGGCTTCAGTTTAAGGTTAAGGTTAATGTAGAGATGTAACTGAATGATGAATTAAGATAAATGGATGGATAGTTGCTCAGTCAAACCATTACTTAAATGAAACTGCTAAAGTACTTATTTATCTGTTTAAATAAGTGTTAAGAAAAATAACGTTGCTGCTTCTGAACGGCATCACGACGGGGACAAACCCTCTTCCTTGCTGTGAGTCAATTGCTTTTGACAGTGCAGCTACACACAGCGCCACCTGCTGTTCTGGAGTGTGCGCTATTAGGCTTTTAAAATGAACAAAACACATGGACAAATGTAACTTTTGATCAGGGGTGATTTCTTCTAATTCCCAAGGGGCGTGATTGACAAGCGTATTAACCAACCAGAGAAAAGCCGGATATGACAAAAAACGGCATGCAACGGTTTTTACGAGGCATCAGCCAGAAGAGCTTTGTAAGGCAGTAAGTAAGTAAAGTTTATTCTTTAAGGAGAAAAAAATCCCAAAAGCTTTCCTAAATAATGAAGTTTTCAAATTCTTTTTAAAAGAGCCCACAGAGTCAAGCTCACGGAGGGACTGGGGCAAGCCAATCCAGAGTTTTGCCTCAGAATGTAGAAGACTTCAAACATGAATGCGCGCCAACTTTTTCAACCAATGTAAATTTGGAACGGGACAAAAAATACTTATGATAGACGGCAACAAAAAGAAAATCCTCTTAGAGAAGATGAAGCATCGACATCTGCGCAGGCACATTTAAAGCAGAACTAAGTAACGTTTACCTTAATACATCCTTTCCGTAGTCCCTCTGGGGGTAATACAAGTGGTAATAGGTTGATTGGAGGGTCTTTCATCTCCCCCTAGTGTCTCTGGCCAGAAAACCATGCTTGCAACTTGACTGCCAACCAATACAGACTAATAGAATCACAGAGAAGAAGCTAACAGGCTAACGGGCAAAGCTAACTGCGGGCTAGCGCCACTTTAAACAGTATTTACAGCCAAGTTTGAGTGAAAAAAATATTCCCATTGTATAACTGGATGTACAATACCCTTCACCTTTTCTGTCAGCGTAGCATTTACTCTCCAAGACATTTAATAAGTTAAAAAATCATAACTTGCTAAGACACCTGCAGTTGCGCTTATGGCCTCTAGGGGCAAGAGTTACTTAGTACTGCTTTAAGATAAGATTTTACTTGTGGTTGATTCGGTTCCGTGATTGGATCGATATAAAGATAGTCCAGAAACAAAAAGCAGGAGTGTTCGGCTGGCCAGGCAAGCCGGTCTCTGGAATATTTGAAAGTTTGAAGCTTTGAAAACTGAAGGGACTTCATTTTGAGGACACAGCGCTGGAACTAAGGAGATTCTAGATCGCAGATTGGAGATGGCAGGGTTCACTGATGGCATTTGGCGGCCTCTGGGGTGAACCCATATTGGTGCTATATAGTCAGGTGTTATTGCCCGTGTGCCGTACTGCGCGGCATCAGCTTATGGTAATGTAATAGTGAAATTCAAAGCTTGGTACTGCATGCGCTGCCTTCTTCGCGGCTTCACCGGTAGTGTCAGGGCAGGAGGGAGGGGGAACGACCGCCTTGGTGTCTTTAACGCACCCGTGTGTAAACTTCTTTCTTCTTCCGTCAGCCTCTTCTCCTCTCTCATGTGCCACCTTCGCTGTGCCTGCGCCAACAAGATTTTCCCAGAATAATTAGGACTTCTGAGATCAGCTCAGGTTTAGCTTCTTTTGACCCTCGCAGGAACGGGTCAAGCGCACAGGAATATCACCCGCTAAGCTCATTAACTCAAGCAACCAAAGTGTTAACGTTGCTCAGAGACTCAGGGCCCTCACGCTGCGCTAAAGGCCATCCACTTATGTATGCGCTTGCACAAGTTGGTAGGTGATAAACTTGTAACTTGGTTTCCTAGAGAGTCGGGTACTACTGGCCCGCAACATTTAGTACGACGCCAATCTCCTTTATAGCTGTGCTTAGTTTCAAGAGGATTTTCGTCATAGGAACTGTTTTAGTAACATTATACCAAAGGAGTGAGGTGTGATGGATAGCTTGCTGAATGGACCAACTTTAGCATCAACGCCACGTGCCCAAAGAATGAGATCAGCAGACTTCCTGAACATCCTGAATGACCAGGTAATTCCATCAATGGATGTCTTCTTACCTGATGGAACAGGCGTATTCCAAGATGCCAGGGTTCATCGGGCTCACATTGTGAAAGAGTGGTTCAGGGAGCGTGATACATCACCACAGAGTCCAGATCTTAACCCCATTGAGAACCTCTCGTGTTGAAAGTTCAAAGCTCGTCTCATCTCGGGAACTCGGGCATCAAAGTAATGTCCCAGTTTCCCTTCAGTGGAAAAGACGAGATGAGTTGGCGTTCATGTGCAATTTTCCACTCGGCAAGTGGTACAGTATTTACCATAATTACGAGACCACATGAAGGCAGCATAACCTGTGGGGCTAAAATCTGACTAAGCCGTAGCAAAAGTACTTCTAAATGAGAATCAACTCAAACGAATCCAAAAACATAAAGCCCTTCCACCACAGATCACCAGGACCATGAATGAGACTATGAGAATTACAACGTTTTTAAGAGTTTTATTACAAAATGACGGCAGTAGAATAGATGGGAGCGTGCTGGTTTTTGTTGTGCGTCCGGGGGCAGAGTCCACTGTTGGTAGGACACAAGTCACTGTATGTTCTTGCCAGGGGTCCAGGCTGGGTCAGCTCGCACTAGGACAACAGGAGTGAATGAGGGAGAGGAAAGGTTGTTTGCCCTTTTTTTTTAAACGGGTAGCCCCACCCCTTCACACCTGCCAACTCAAATAAAAGAAAAAAATAAACACAAGCAAGAAAAACCACACCCAAAATTAAAGAGGCAGTGCAGGAGGACCCACTTCTACCATGTTACATAGCCTAAATCAAACTGTGTTTCCACTCTGGTGGTCGTTGGGCGTCTTCAGGTGGTAGTCAGTATCATCAATTTTAGGCTTTATTAGTTTTTAATCTTTTTTTTATGTTTTAGAAATGCATTTAAGTCATGTGTTATTCTGGTTTAGACATGGTTTACAACAAGTTTAGTTATAATTTACATTTACATTTTTAGATCCTTTGCAGTGGCACAGAGGTTTCTTTATGTTTCTACACCAGGGGTCCCCAACTAAATCACCTCAAGATCCGCAAATGTTTCTTTCATAACTTTTGACATTATGCCCAGGGTCCGGACATATGCAGTCTTGGAAATGTTAAAACATGAACACAGGTCGTCTATTTACAAAGCAGAACTGTTTAACGAATCAAAAATGTTGCCATCTTACTTCAGTGTTATTCAACATTACTAAGTACAGTACTAAGTAACGTGTTTACCTTAATAAATCCTTTTCGTAGTTCCTCTGGGGTAATACAAGTGTTAATGGGATGATTGGGGGGTCTTTCATCTCCCCCTGGTGTCTCTGGCCAGAAAACTTTGCAACTTTCCTGCCACCGGGGCGGAGCAAGCAATACACACTAATGGAATCATGAAGACGAAGCTAACAAGCTAACGGGCAAAGCTAACTGCGGGCTAGCGCCACTTTAAACAGTATTTACAGCCAAGTTTGAGTGAAAAAAATATTTCCATTGTATAACTGGATGTACAACACCCCTCTCTCCCTTCACCTTTTCTGTCAGCGTAGTATTTACTCTCCAAGACATTTAATATGTTAAAAAATCGTAACTTGCTAAGACACCTGCAGTTGCGTTTATGGCCTCTAGGGGCAAGAGTTACTTAGTACTGCTTTAAGTGTATTGAGAGGTTGAAAAGGCTTTGGGGTTCGGACCAAAGCCTCTGGAGGTCCGGATCTGGCCCCAGGTCCGCCAGTTTGGGGACCCCTGTTCTACACCCTGAGTGTTTCTCAAGAGCTGCTGGGAGAAGTGAATTTCTCCACTGTGAGACCAATAAAGTCCTGTCTTATCGTATCTTCACAGCAGGACAGTCCTGGGTTTGATTCTGTGTCGGGTGTGTGTCTTTCTGTTTCTAAATCCTCCAGTAGGTGATTCTGACCTTTAGCCTGGATCCACTCTGGGGACAATAAAATTCCCGCTCTACCGTCCTGGTTTAGCCCTGATTTGGCCTGGTGATACTTGGAAGGTCTAATATTACATAACGTGGTACTTGGAAGAATGAATATTTCATAACAGGGATTTCCACCAGTAGCTCAAAAGCGATACCAGTAACTCTCCAGCCCTTTCTCGGGCGCTCGCCAAAGGCCACATTTCTTCACGTGCTCGATAAGTCCCACTTTACATGTGTTTTCTTTTTGTTCTGAACATTTGAACAGAATCTGCAATCCCACTGGGTAAACAAAGTAAAGTATGTGGATAATATTCATGTCATTTTTAATCAAAATTGCTTCTTGGATAAAAACCTGATGACTACTTCTTGATGAAGAGCACAGGATGAAACAAATATATAGTATTGTGTTATGTGCTTGATGAGCCGCTGTCTGGACTCTTCTCAGCCAAAAACACAGACCGGGTTCCTTCGTGGACCGGGTTTGTAGTTACTAAGCAACCGTTTCATGGCCCCCGTCTGGCTAATCCACTCAGCCTCTCTCTGATAGATCACCACCGCTTTTGTCAGCAGGAAATATTTTGTTTGTTGCGTCATTTGGGCTTTAAAAGGATGAGTCCTCTCTTTTGGGAGTAAAAAAAACCAAAACGTTTCTTAGAAGTGGTTTATCGGTGAGAAGCTTCTTGACACTTTTTAGCTCGAAGACGCCACCAAATCTAAAGTCAGATAAGATGTGGGCTGAAGTGCGTCATGCAGCTGGCACGCTGACACCATGAGCACAGAGAGTTGTTTTCCAGAATAGATTTTAAAAAAAGACGGTGATTTGGAGGGAGATTTCTCATGTCGTTTGTACAATACTTTGCTTTATCTGAAGATGTGTTGGCCTACTGTGGCTAAAAAGGCCTATTGTGTGTTTATTTTAACTTTTGATTTAACCATGAAGATGATATTGTCCACTTAAGATTGCATTTTAGTCTTTACAGTACGGTAACAGTAAATTAAAATGATATTGAGGATGGTAATGACAACTGGGAAGTAGCAAGATCTCGGAGTATAATATGTATTAATGTACCTTTATAACATAAAAGTAACTCTCGGTAATGTTTGGCACAGGTAACAACCTGAAAGAAATATATTAATGATCGCATTTTTTTACTTGCTTTGTACTAGACATCGTACATGAAATAAGATCGTTGCTGTAGTTGTGCTTCGTTTCAATTCATTATATAATCAGTTCAAATATTGTTTGGTAAGTTTGTAAGTTGGTCTGTGCTAATGTAGCTGCTTGAAATGTATCAAATTCTCTTTGGAGGATGTCTTGTTAATGTTTTGTTCTTTCTGTACCACTGTGTGAAATGTACTTTATTGCGGGGTAGGCGCTCATAAGCTTCTTGCTTCAGCCCACTCCTTTTGAGCAGAATGTATACTGCTCAAATAAACAAATAAACTCAACTAAACTAACAACATGGAATAAGGATGAGGAATAACAATCAATCAAGAGTCAAGATTTTTTATTTGTCAAACCATTCACATGGGGGGCGGGGGAAGAGGGGTGGGAGGGAGGGCAGGGAGTTCAATCAATCAATCAATCAATCAATCAATCAATCAATCAATCTTTATTTATAAAGCACTTTGAGGGGGTGAGGGGGGGCGTCCCACCTCAGCTGCTCCTCTCGACTTGAAGGAGCAACGACTCTACTCCGAGCTCCTCCTGGGTGACTGAGCTCCCCACCTTATCTCTAAGGGTGCGCTCAGCCCCCCTGCGAAGGAAACTCATTTCGGCCTTTACACATCTTGGCCAGGGGACTACAGATGAAAAATAGCCTTCTGGCTAATTCTGGCTTTTTTAACCATGTTTGTTCATGTGTTACATGAAATTGCACTGTCCCCTTTCAAATAAACCAATCCAATCCAATCCGCCTGTATCCGCGATTGTATTATTATTATCACTAATTAAAGCAGCACTAAGTAACTTGTTTACCTTAATGAATCCTTTCCGTTGTCCTGCTGGGGGTAATACAAGTGTTAATGGGATGATTGGGGGTCTTTCATTCACTTGCAGTTTTCCCTGCTCTGACCTGGAGACCCAATACACACTGATGGAATCATGAAGAGGAAGCTAACTGCGGGCTAGCGCCACTTAAACAGTATTTACAGCCAAGTTTGAGCGAAAAAAATGATCTCCATTGTGTAATTGGATGAACAATATCCGTCTCTCCCTTTGTCTTTTCTGTCAGTGTAGTATTTACTCTCACGGACAATTAATGAGTAAAAAAACACAACATGCTACGACACCTGCAGTGGCGCTTATGGCCTCTAGGGGCATGAGATACTTAGTTCTTCTTTAAAAAAAACATAAACTATTAGCTCTATTGGATACAAAATGGGATTATACTCATGATAAGATAGAGGAGCTGTCCCGTAGTTCAGGCCTTTTCCTCGTGCGACCAGAACCAGACTGCGGCGGAGAGTGTGTGTCTCAGAGTGAGCAACTGCCGTCCAGTGAAGCTTCGGCAGATGGTTTTCCCTGTCGGTGCGCTCCGATCGAAGGATTGTGGTAGCTTCTGAATGAGCTGCAGTCACTGGGTAAGAATCAAAGATTACTCATGTGCAAATGGCTCAAAGCACTACTCCAATTATGTTTTTGATGAGGGAACAGCATTGTAACATGGTAAAAAGCTCAGATTTTGCCTGATAACCCAAATTATGAGGCACAATCAACCCACACAAAGTCCGTTGTATCGATCAGCTGGACAATTTCTTGATTTACACTATGCTTTCTCTTCTTTGGGGCCTGGATTGTCCGTTGAATTCCTACAAAGATTTCAGGAGTGGGCGGCACAGGTCATGAGAGGAGGAGGCCCCGGGAAAGACGTGTGGCCTCTGCTTTACGTGACGCTGTTTGAACCTTTGTCGGTACTACAGTACTTAGTTCACATGTAACTTGTAAACGATAAGTCCAACTAACTCCAAGAATGTAAACAAGCAGCTTAGCCAAATGATATGTACTGACTGTAACAGCTTACTGCGAGGAGGTTTTTTACCCACAGTCTTGTTGTTTACCCCAGCAGTTCTCAACCTGTGGTGCCTATGCCTCTAGATCCCCACGGAAACGGAGAGGGTCTTTTGTTACAGTGTTTTGTCTGGACTAATGTGTTTACACTTTAATGGCACAGTAAAAAAAAAAAGACCTCCATTTACGAAACTGCCTTTCCTCCGCCACTAAAACACGGCTGTAATAAAAGCTAATGGGTTCTTCTGATGCTGTTGTGAGATGAGACTAATAACCTTTGTGATGTATGTTTTTGTTGAAACTGTGTACCAAGGAAAACAAACACATACGCCTGGTTTACTTGCGTTGTGTGCAACCTGCTTCACCTCGTCTACAGTGGGAGGAAAATGTATGTGAATGCTTTGGAAGTCCTCACATTTCGGCCTAAATTGGTCATAAAATGTGGTCTGATCTTCATCAAAATCATAAGAATGAATAAACAGTCTCTGCTTGACCTAATACCACCCAAACATTTACATTTTATCACATTTTTAATGGCCATAACATGTAAACATTCACAGGACAGGGAGGAAAAAGTAAGTGAACCCAGGAATCTCGCTGAACTGCAAGAGTTTTGTAAATATTACACATTTTACGTCATGTTTTGTTGCTCATCATTTATATCAAACTGTAACATGAATCAAACTTTTATGCTTAAACAGTTTCTCACACGACTCAAGTAACATTTTCTACTTTTTTTAAAATTTATTTGGCTGCTCTACCCACTACCCAGATATACATTTTGCTGACACAAGATTACTGACATAAATAAATATGTTTTCATATGAATAAAGGTGTGTAAATATTGGCAAAATTGTCAATATGTTGAGCGACAAAATCTAAGGATCAAGCCAGTTTAAAATGTAATTTGATTATGTTATTCATAAGTGAATAAAAATGCCTTGTTTTTTGTGGTTCAAAGCTCATTAAAGAGCAATTAAACACCAAATCAAGTTTTTTTACTAGCTTTTAACTGATATCTATTTATTTAGTCCTAATTATGTATGTGTGTGGATGTGTATGTGTGTATACTGTATATGTATGTATAAAGCGCTTTTCATACCGAAAGGTATCACAAAGTGCTTTACAGATTACATTTAAAACAATATGCCCCACATCATACACACATACATATATATATATATACACACACACACATACACACATATACTGTATATATATATATATATATATATATATATATGTATATATATATATATATATATGTGTATGTGTGTGTGTGTGTGTGTGTGTGTGTGTGTGTGTGTGTGTGTGTGTGTATATATATATATATGTATGTGTGTATGATGTGGGGCATATTGTTTTAAATGTAATCTGTAAAGCACTTTGTGATACCTTTCGGTATGAAAAGCGCTTTATAAATAAAGTTTGATTGATTGATTAAAAATGCCCAAAATGTTGCTTTTTTCCGGCGACAAAAACTGAATAATGGATTGAGCCCGATTCAAATGGCCCTTGAAATTACGATTTCCCATATAAATCTATGGAGAAACATTGAATCAGTGCAATATTTAAACATGTTATTGTAAAGATTAGGTATACTATTTATTTCGAGGTGAAAGTTTATATGTTCAGAGACCAATTTGGCTCAAAACCTGAAAACTGAAATTTTTTTGTTTTGCCTGCAGTGTCTCCCCTTAAACCAAAATAGGAATCAGATAATAAAAAAAATCCCTACAAATAATTGTTATTGTTCTGGACTGGAAAGTTTGTAGTCTGTAGGAGCTACCAAAGCAAAGATATTCATGCAAGAGTTCAAGAGTTTTTATTTTACCCTGACATTAAAACTACGATGTCAGACTAGCTAAAAATCTCAAATGAATGTTTTCGCCTGCAGTGTTTCACCTTTTGTAAATAAGTAAGAAGGAAAGTAGTTAGCTAAATAATTAAGTGCATAGGTTTGTCAGTAAGTAATTCACCTCTTCACCTGAACCACATTTGTCTTTACCCAAATCTAAAAGCTTCTTGAAAAACCCAACCCATACTACACAATAATGCACAAGGCTGTACTCTGTGTATATGATTCATCTGACTTCTTCCCTCATGTAAACACAATCATGTGAAAATCATCAGTTAGTAACAGGGAACATGCTTCGTGAACATGTTTCTCTGGACTTTGGCTGCCCCGACATGAACCGCGGTCAAACTTTATATGGCGAATTTGTCTCTTCTGCACCTCCTCTGTGAGACCTCGATGCCATGGTTGAATGATTGTATTTGTCTTATACTGTGCAGTCTATCCAGAGCAGTGGTTCTCAAAACACGTTGGTTCTGGACCGTGGTGGTACTTCAGGTGTTACTATGTTACTTATAATAAATCCATCCAAATAAAGTCAAGTCTAAATCGGGTCAGTATGGATGTTTTTTCACAGCAGATTGTTCAGTAGAAGCGGGGGGGAAAAACGGCAGTCGTAGCTAGCGTTAGCATGTAGCATGATGTTAACGTGATGCTAACATGAAGCATCTGTATCACTCTCCGCCTACAGGGATAGGACAAGAAGAACTGAAGCTCCAACAAGGACTGGACGTTCCTCGATGTGCTGGAGAGTCTAAGGACAGGGGACACCCACCTGCTGCTGACACTTATAAGGACTTTATGTTTGCCTGGATACTTCATTTACTGCTCTGTTTTTATTGCCTTATTGATTCCTTTCCATCTTAAATTTGTGTCCAGCAGGTTAGACTACTGTAACGGCTGCTCGAGTCCGGACAAGAACCAGGAAATACGACCACATTAGTCCAGTGCTCCGGTCTCTGCACTGGCTTCCTGTCACTCAGAGAATAGAATTTAAAACAGCTCTGCTTGTGTACAAGTCTTTTCATGGTTTAGCACCAAAGTCCACCTCTGACATGTTAGAGCCGTATGAACCATCTCGGGCCCTGAGAACTTCAGGGAGGGGTCTCCTGGTGGTTCCCAGAGTCAGGACTAAACACGGTGAGGCCAAAGCTAAAGATCTGGAACAGTCTTCATGAGGATGTGAGACAGGCCTCAACTCTGACAATGTTCAAAACAGTTCCTTTTCCCCGTTCATATGAAAACTGAAAGTATTTTATCTGCACTCTTGCCTTTTACTATAATTGATACATTTTTATGTTGATGTTTTATTGATTTTATCTGTTTTCTTGTAATTTTTATGCAACTGTGAAGCACTTTGAATTGCCTTGTGTATGAATTGTGCTCTACAAATAAACTTGCCTTGCCTTAAATAGTCACCACTTTTAGTTCATTCATGGTTAAAATACAAAACTCAGTCTCCTCTTGACTCCAGAAACAGGAGCTCTTCGCCGCCGCCATGTTTGTTTATGATTAACGGCGCATGCGCAAGAAATGGGAAGTTCCTTAAAACCGGATAATGGCGTATACATGCTGTTATAGCCCGGTTACTGGATATTACTGGTCGGAAACTTCTATTTTCGGGTTTTATTATCAGGAAACTGCATTTCTATGATCAAAGACAAAAACGGTATATGAATAAATCGAATTTTGAGCCCTTGTAAACACAGTGATAACCAGGATATGCCTAATAACCAGGTTACTCGAGCGCATGTGAACACACTGTCTCACATATGGGCGATTCCAGAGATGCCGTCTGTATCTATTGATGATTTAGCTGCACAGTTTATACATAATCTAGCCTCAGTTAGGTCTATTGTAGACCCTCTTTAACCTCTTAACCCCCGCATTAACCGCGCACATTTTCTCCTGTTCATCTTTACCCAAATCTAAAAGCTTCTCGACTGGAGTTTACAGCCTATAGTCCAGTGTGACGCCTCATTACAAAATGGATCTAAGATTTTTACTCGCATTGTCGTCGCTTTTTTGTTGCTTTTTCATCACTTGGACGCTTTTTGAAGTTTTTTTTCATTTCACTCGGGCACCTAATCCACTGAAACAGAAATAAATCAATGGAAATGTCTGAAGGCCTTATTTGACGCCCAGAAATGCCATTTTTGGTGCAAAAAGAAAAGATTCCTTGGATGCTTCAAGCTGTGTGAATCTCTCGTTTTATCCTTGATCTCGTTCTGGTGGAAGGTCAAACAATTTCTTTGTGTGAAAAGTTTGAGAACCATTTATGCGGAGAAGCGAAGACACTTCACAGCTCCAAGGGCTTGTTCACAGAGCTTTGTCCTCATCAAAACTGATAATGGATTTCATTTAGCTCGAAGGTGGACTTGTACTTAAAGTGGACATACAGTATAATACAAAATTGACTTTTTTGGAGCTTTGAACCATGCTATAACGTCGGTCAATCATCACCTGTAGTGTTTCGCTACATTCACACAGTTTTGAGTAGTCCTCAGGTAAACCTGTTTTATTTAGCTGTTTCTTCTTCTACAATGTCAGTGCTTTGTTCTGTACCTTCTGGATACATTTGCATCACTGTAACCCCACTGTTCCCCTGTTCCTCTCATCCCTGGGCGTCTCCAAAGTCTGAACATAATATATGATTCAATATTTGAAGGCGACAGACACAAATCGCAGGCAGTATAGGGCTAAAGCCAAACAGATAGTAATGCTATTCTCTGCATTTGACCCATCCTCAATGCCGCTGGCTGGGGCGGCCTGTAGGAGCAGTGAGCTGCCAGCGTGGGCCGGCGCTCGGGGACCCATCTCCATGATGTGGAGCCAGGCTGATGGTCAGAAACACCTGGCTGGAGGATTAACCTATTGTACATGTTTTTAGTGGTAGGGGAAACCAGACACGGAGAGAACATGCAAAGTCCACACAGAAAGGCCCCGTCCAGGTGGGAATCGAACCCAGACCTTCTAGTTGTGAAGCACAAGTGTTAACCGCTGTACTACCGTGCCGCCATTATTTGCTTTTTAAAGCAGACCTAAGTAACTCATGCCCCTAGAGGCCATACGCGCCACTGCAGGTGTCGTAGCATTTTGTGTTTTTTAACTCATGAATTGTCCGTGAGAGTAAATACTACACTGACAGAAAAGACAAAGGGACAGAGGGATATTGTTCATCCAATTACACAATGGAGATCTTTTTTTTCACTCAAACTTGGCTGTAAATACTGTTTAAGTGGCAGTTGGCAACGTTAGCCTGTTAGCTTCTTTTTTATGATTCTATTAGTGTGTATTGGTTGCTCCGACCCGGAGGCAGTGAAGTTGTAATTGTGGTTTTCTGGCCAGAGACACCAGGGGGAGATGAAAGACCCCCAATCATCCCATTAACACTTGTATTACCCCCAGAGGGACTACAGAAAGCATTTGTTACTTAGTACTGCTTTAATTAAAGGGATAATTATTGACCATTGATCATCATGTTCCCTGAAAAGGCGCTCAGTCAGCAATAAGAGCAGCAGCAGTTTTGTGCAGCCTTTGCTCACGCAGTAAACTCATTTACATATCAGGTTTGCAGCTAAAAATACACACAGTTTCTAACTGTAAATCAGGTGCAACACGCCCACAAAACAGCACCTGCTCATTTTAATCTCTTGAAAAAGTGACAAAAAGATCCATTTAAATCAATTGTGTAGGTCTTAGCTTTCAAATGAGGCGTTTCACTGGCCCATAGGCTCTGACCTTATGGAATTGGGTAAAGCTGAACTGGAGAAAATGCGCTCGGTTAAGGCGGGGGTTAACGGGTTAAGTACCACTCGCAATGGAGCACCTGGCTTAAAGAATCAGGCCGTGCTGAAGCCGTGAACCACACAGAGAGAATGTGCCACGACGATATGTCACGTGGTCTGATTTGCAAGTAGCTTGAAGAGCGTTTACGATCTGAAAAGGGGGAAAAACAAAATCAATGCGCGAAGATAAAGCAGAAAATGCTTGGGCTGACCCGAGGCCAAATAGTGGGCACTGGATTTGAGATGAAAATACGCTGCAAATTAGTCATCTTATTCGTATTAGAGCAGACGTCAAGGGGACTTTCCCTTCAATAACGGAGGCTTAAGAGAGCTCAGCGTCCTGGCTCACCGAGATAAACAGAAACACATACTGATCTCGACCAAATCTGTTTCAGGGATACAAACTTTTGAAACATTTACCAGAATATTTCAAAGTTATATTAAAAAAATAAGAAACGTTCGATAACACCTGTCTGTCAATGCGTCTCCCATTCCTATGTCAGCAGCCCAATAGTCTCTCTATCCCCTCTTCTTCACCGTGTCTATTAACCGGATATTTCCCCTTACAAATACACTGTTATGATCTTGGGTCACAGCAGTTGTTCAAGTCTCGGTTGAGCCCAAAGAATGAGATCAGCTGACAACCTGAACGTCCTTAATGACCAGGTTATTCCATCAGTGGATTTCTTCAACCGATCTGATGACATGGGCATAGTCCAAGATGATAACGTCAGGAATTATCAGGCTCACATTGTGAAAGAGTGAGACATCATTTTCTCACATGGATTGGCCTCCACAGAGTCCAGATCCTAACCCCATTGAGAATCTTTGGGATGTGCTGGAGAAGACTTTGCGCAGTGGTCACACTCTCCTATTATCAATAAAAGATCTTGGCGAAAAATGAACGCAACACTTTTGACAGTGCAGAAGCTTATTCAAACAATTCCAGAATGAATGGGTGCTGTAATAAAAGCTAAAGCGGCATGGCGGCGCTAGACCAGGTCCCAGGTTTGATTCCCACCTGGACAGGGCCTTTCTGTGTGGAGTTTACATCCTCCGGGTATTCGGTTTCCCACTAAAAACAAGTACAATAGGCCAGGATGAATCGGAGTGTGTGAGAGTGCGAGTGTGGGACAACGGATGTAAATGTAAAGAGTCATTTACATCCGTTGTAAGAGTCAAAAGTAAGCTATGTTCTTGGGCCATTGCTGTTTGCGCTTTACATAAATGATCTCCCTTCGGTGTGCGGTGACGTGGACATACAGATGTATGCAGACGATACTGTAGTTTACGTGCATGGAAGTGATGCAACCAGTGTAGCCAATAAACTAACCAATGTCATGGGAAACATCTCAAACTGATTGTCCTCCTCCTCGCTTACACTTAATGTAAATAAAACCGTAGCGATGTATTTTACCAAAACTCAAAAACTGAAGTCCTCCTTCCCATGTATTTATGTAAACCAGAGTCAAATAAAAGTAGTGAAGGAATTTAAATATCTAGGCCTTGTTTTGGATTCAACGTTTAGTTTTAAAAAACATGTTAAGAAAATCGGCAACACAGTAAAATACAGTTTGTCTGTTTTTAAACATATTAGGAATACACTGACTCATGATGCTGCAAAGATTTATTTGGAGGCAATGATAATTCCTCATATTAATTACTGTATTTCTTGTTGGTCACAGACAAGTGACACAACAATAAAACCTCTAAAATCTCTATATAATCAAGCTGTTAAAGTGCTGGACAAAAAGCCACTGAGATACCATCACTGTCTGATCCTTGGAAAATACAGCATGTTTAACTTTGATAATTTAATTGTGTACGCAAATGTGCCATTAGTTTTTAAAATTTTGAATAATACTGCACCTCCACCGCTGAAAACATTTGTCCAGCTCTGTTCTGAGCAGATGACCAGGAGCTCCAGGTCCACAAGTCACAATGACTGTAGAGTAAGGCCCAAACGTAGCTCAGCCTTTGCGCAGACATCCTTCTCATTCAAAGGCATCAAAGAATGAAATAAACTCCCACAGAATCTGAAACTTTCCTTAGACCTGAAAGATTTCTCTCGTAATGCAAAAAAGTGCTGTTGGAAAACCAGTCATGTCAGCACCGATAACTGTAAATGTAAATATGACCGTTAGTGATGTTTTATGTAGTAATTTTATCATGATTCTATGTGGACTGATGGATGTAACGGGTGAATGAATGAATGAATGAATGAATGAATATTTGTATTTGAGTGGTTAAATATATTTTATATTGTACATGTTGTGACTCACCTGCTCAGGGACTACAGATGGAAACTAGCTCAAGCTAAATCTGGTGCAAAGCATCTTTAATTAATGTGTTTGCACGTTGTCCCTGTTGAAATAAATTCATAAACTAAACTAAACTAAACTAAACTAGGCTACAATCCGACGTGGAGTGTTTACATTCAGGATTCAAGGATTTTATTTGTCAATTCTTTTCACAATGAATCAAAATAGTTCATTCTCTTGTCCTTGTTGTGGAGCAGGGGGTGGGGAGTCAGAGGCCGAGGCCCAGGCGGAGGCCCAGGGAGTTCAGCTTCATGATAGCCTGGTGTATGAACCTGTTCTTCAGTCGACTGGAGCTGGTCCATGGATTCTGCAGTCTCCTCCCTGAAGGCATTAGACTGTGTGATGGGTGCGTAGGGTCCCTGGTGATTCTGAAGGCTTTGCGGGTGGGACGGGTGGAGTACATGTCCTTAATGGAGGGGCGAGGGGTGAGACGGGTGGAGTACATGTCCTTAATGGAGGGGCGAGGGGTGAGACGGGTGGAGTACATGTCCTTAATGGAGGGGCGAGGGGTGAGACGGGTGGAGTACATGTCCTTAATGGAGGGGCGAGGGGTGAGACGGGTGGAGTACATGTCCTTAATGGAGGGGAGAGGGGTGAGACGGGTGGAGTACATGTCCTTAATGGAGGGGAGAGGGGTGAGACGGGTGGAGTACATGTCCTTAATGGAGGGGAGAGGGGCTCCACAGATCTTCTCCGCTGCTCTCACGATGTGCTAGAGGCTCCTTCGGCACATGTATCTATGTACAGTATGTTCATTAACATGCATTGTCCCAATCAAATAAACAAAATAAACAAAGGCACCACAATGAAATACTAGCACGTGTGACAGTGCATATCCACAATAAGAAGGTATACATTTTTACAGTACCATTCAAAAGTTTGGAAACACTTTTAATGTTTTGGCTTTTCTTTATTTTCAACACTATTTCCTTTGTGCAAACCTCATTGAAGACATTAATCTATGAATGAACACATGGGATTATGTAGAAAACAAAAAAAGGTGAAATCACTCAGAAAATGTTTTACATTTAATCTAAATTCTTCAAAATGGCGACCCTTGATTCTTGGCATTTTCTCAATGAGCGTCATAAGGTCATCCCTGAAATGGTTTTTAACCGTCTGTGAAGTGAAAAGCATTTCTGGTGACGACCTCGTGAAGCTCATTGAGAAAATGTCAAAAGTGCAAAGCAGTGATCAGATCAGAAGGCGGCTATTTTGAAGAATTTATTTCAACTTGTTTAAACCATAACAAGTGTGTTCATTATTAGTTTAATGCCTTCTGTGAGAATCTACAATGTACAGTGCCTTGCGAAAGTACTAATACACCTTGAACTTTTGCACATTTTGTCACGTTTACAACCCTAAACGTAAAGATTTTATTTTTAATTTTTTACTGAAAGTTCACACACAAGTATCAGACAACTGTGAAGTGAAAGCAAAATGATACATGATTCTGCTATTTTTTTAAAGGAGAAAATAGAAAAGTGGGGCATGCATAAGTATTCATACAGCATGACTTAATACTTTGTGGAACCCCCTTTTGCTGCAATAACAGCAGCAAGTCTTCTGGGGTATGACTAGAA
Organism: Neogobius melanostomus; assembly: GCA_007210695.1. Lineage (NCBI taxonomy): Eukaryota > Metazoa > Chordata > Actinopteri > Gobiiformes > Gobiidae > Neogobius > Neogobius melanostomus. The sequence continues at coordinate 1,289,873 of VHKM01000441.1, forward strand.
GGTTTGCACATCTAGAGACTGACATTTTAGCCCATTCCTCTTTACAAAACAACTCAAGCTCTGTCAAATTAGAAGGAGAGCGTTTGTGAACAGCAGTTTTCAGGTCTTTCCACAGATGTTCAATAGGATTTAGGTCAGGACTTTGACTGGGCCATTCTAACACATTAATATGTTTGTTTTAAACCATTCCATTGTAGATTTAGCTTTGTGTTTAGGGTCATTGTCCTGCTGGAAGGTGAATCTCTGCCCCAGCCTCAATTCTCTTGCTGACTCCAGCAGGTTTTCCTCCAAAATGTCTCTGTATTTGGCTCCATCCATCTTCCCAACTATTCTTACAATCTTTCCAGTCCCCACTTGGAAAAAGCAGCCCCATAGCATGATGCTCCCCCCACCATATTTGACACTGGGGATGTTGCACTCAGGACGATGAGCAGTGTTAGGTTTGCTCCATACATAACGTTTTGCATTTAGGCCAAAAAGTTACATTTTTGTCTCATCTGACCAAAGCACCTTCTTCCACATGGTAGCTGTGTCCTCCATATGACTTCTAGCAAACTCCAAACGGGATTTGAAGTTTCAATAATGGCTTTTCTTCTTGCCACTCGTCCATGAAGGCCAGATTTGTGTAGAGTACGACTTATAGTTGTCCCATGTACAGATTCCCCCAGCTCAGCGGCAGTACGTCGCAGCTCCTCCAGAGTTATCTTAGGGCACTTGGTTGCATTTCTGACCAGTGCTCTCCTTGTTCGGTCTGTTAGTTTAGGTGGACGGCCGTGTCTTGGTAAGTTCACAGTGGTGCTATACTCTTTCCATTTCCGAATGATGGATTGAACAGTGCTCCGTGAGATGTTCAAATCTTGGGAAATCTTTGTATAACTTAACGCTGCTTTAAACTTCTCCACAGCTTTATCCCTGACCTCTCTGGTGTGCTCCTTGGCCTTCATGATGTTGCTTAGTGACCAATACACTCTGACCATAGCTCTGAGGCCCTCACAGAACAGCTGGAATTATACTGAGAGTAGATTACACACAGGTGGCCTCTATTTAATGGTTAGGGCAAGGTGTGAACATTCTGCAGTCATTAGGAATGTTATGAAGGCAATTTAATGCACTCCGGAAAATGCTGTATGAATACTTATGCACGCCCCACTTTTCACTTTTCTATTTTTTGTAAAATAACAGAATCATGTATCATTTTGCTTTCACTTCACAGTTGTCTGTTACTTGTGTGTGAACTTTCAGTAAAAAATTCAAAATAAAATCTTTATGTTTAGGGTTGTAAACATGACAAAATGTGCAATAGTTCAAAGTGTATTAGTACTTTCGCAAGGCACTGTTAATAGTGTTGCAATAGAAGAAAACCAATACATAAAAAAAAGCTGCACTGGGCTTGACTTACGTGGTATCTTTCCGACCTTTATCAATTTGCCTTTCCACATATTCACACACAGAAGGTGGTGATGTGTCTTGCCTAAGGATGCAAACGACAGGCACTGCCAACTTGTAACACTGCTGACTCATTGTTCGACGCCTCTTGTGGCTGAAGTACATGTGAACCTCTCTATGTGACCGGATAAACTTGATTAGATTTGTAATAGGTGAGTAATTCTCCTGTAATTGTGTTCTCGTTTAATGACATTTTAAAGTCTTGGGCAGGGCTACACATTTTGGCTGAAAGTCAGGATTACTTGGAATCGAGAGAGTATTCAGGAACTGCAATTCATTTCTTTTCTTCCTGTTACTCAAGAGGTTTGTCAAACGCTGCCAACTTCTCCTGAGGCAATAATCCAAATTTGTAACAACATGCCCCCGGTTTTAAGGTACGGAAATTTCATTGATTGTAAATGGCATGACAAGGATAACAAAGGTTAAAGCGAGGCCTCACATTTTCGCAGTATGTTGACTCAGGGGCAATGACAGGTTTAGTACATATTAGCCAAAACCAAAAGTCCTGGGTCACACTACGTCACACAACAGCGTCCTTAGATTAATCAAAGCATTTAATTGTGCTAAACGTAAGGGCTTAATGCAAAGGTCAGGCTCAGTTTTGAACCTCTGGCCCACAAGATGATTTTGATGAATATGAAATATATGAAAGCTTTACTGCACAGCAGGAAGGGAGACACAGGCAGAAGAGAGACATACCTGATGATATCAAGTTAATCCATTTTGCCTCGTCAGAGCAGTAATACAAACGTCCTCATGCAGCGTGTATTCATTCTTTATTTGTGCAACAGAGGAGCGTGAAAGTGAGAGTAGTGTGGCCCGAGGCCGGCCGCCTTCACACCACACCGCCCTGTCCCAGAGAGCGAGTACAGCCGCTCTGAGACCGCCTGTTTCAGCTGAACTCTGAAAGGCTGTTAAGACACTCTTAAAGTGCTGCGGCTGGATTCACACTGACCCAAAAGTGCTGCTCTCGGGTCGAGAGCCACTTTAGGTCACCCTAACTAGATGCTGTGTGAAAACGCCCTAATACTAGCTGTAGAGCGGGACCTATGGATGTATTCGGGAGATGGACAATTTTATCCTTGTTAACGCTTAAGATGTACGAGGCACGATGTTAATGTAAAGAGGAAGCAGCAAGCGCTCATTGTTGTCAACGCTGATTGTAGCTCACCACACTTCTTTTTTTCTCTAAGCATCACCCTCAGGCGAAAGCACTGGCGCACCATTGTTTGTAAGCAGGATTCCAACTTCGTCTTGAGCAAAACTGTTGACAAGCCAAAAAACTTTAGATTTTTTTGGCAACAGCCTGGTTTAATATTCAATTTAGTAAAGGGTTACTTTGTTATTGGGTCAACTTGTTCAAATGCATATTGACTGACGTTATTGTTTTTTATTCACACAAAAAATGCCTCCTTTACTCCTCTTCTAAAGTTTCACCTAATTGTTGTCAAAGGTGTTGGATGCTTTTAACTTTTCAGGAAGTTCCATTCCCACCTGGACGGGGCCTTTATGTGTGGAGTTTGCATGTTCTCCCCGTGTCAGCATAAGTTACCTCTGGGTACTAAAAACTAAAAACATGCTGGTCAGGTTGGCCCACAATGGTCAAATCGGCTCAGGACTAACTCAACATCTGATCTATGCAATTTCGATGTACAATTGTGTTAAAAAAAAATGGAACAAGTGGAAACAATTAGAGAAAGTGTAAACTTTTTTAGAGTTGCAGGTTCCTCTTCTATTGCAATCACCATAGCAATAAAGACAAAGAAAGGAAGAAGTAAAATTTTGTTGCCAGTTTGCAGCAACCTGTGACCGTAACATCCATCCACTCTGTATTGAACACCTGGAGTAAGTTATGGGGCTGGGCTAGTGATGTATAGTGTAACCAAGGACATTTAGTCCTGGGACTTTGAAGCGTTGGCCAATATGTTCTGAACCTGCCACGGCCCGTGAGTCAATTTTAAAGGTTTGCTTTCAGAAAACATGCTGGTAAATTATCACACAGCAATTATCGCAACATGTGAGGCCTCGCTTGACTTCAACCTTCACACGGCTGATATTTCATGTATACTCAAGGGCAATGACCGGACTTTATGGTGTTGCCTCAATGTGCAGCTTCCGGACAATCCATACATTTAGCAGAACAGGCAAAAACACTTTTCTGACATCAGATTTCACAGATACACGTACACACACAACAAAAGGCAAAACACTTACAATTGCAATCCCAATAAGAACCCTGATCAGTCACTTAAGTCCTTTTTGACAGATGCATATTTCTTTTTTAATGATTTTGTCAATGGTTAGAGGTTATTCTCGGTGCAGGAGTCCTACAAGGTTGTGTGTTGAGCCCCCTCCTATTCACTAATCTGCAGTGATGGGATTTATAGAGAAGAGCCAGAGATCCACCTCCAGCATGTGCACCTTGCAGAACTAATATTATGAGCACGGACACTAAATTAATGTTAGTTGTGGTCCAGACTCATTCTATGGACATTTTATTGAATGTAAACAAACGTGGAGCCGTGTCCTGCGATAACAAAGGTTAAAGCGAGGCCTCACATGTTTGCAGTATGTTAAGCAAATCTTTCATATTGACTCAACTATTGGCAACGACAGGTTTAGTACATATTGGCCAAAACCAAAAGTCCTGGGTCACACTAGGTCCTTGCAAGTATACATTCTGCAAAATACGCCCAACTACACAACAGCGTCCTTAGATTAATCAAAGCATTTAATTCATTCATTCATTCTTTATTTGTGCAACAGAGGAGCGTGAAAGTGAGAGTAGTGTGGCCCGAGGCCGGCCGCCTTCACACCACACTGCCCTGTCCCAGAGAGCGAGTAAAGCCGCTCTGAGACCGCCTGTTTCAGCTGAACTCGGAAAGGCTGTTAAGACACTCTTAAAGTGCTGCGGCTGGATTCACACTGACCCAAAAGTGCTGCTCTCGGGTCGAGAGCCACTTTAGGTCGACCTAACTAGATGCTGTGTGAAAACGCCATAATGGTCAATACTAGCTGTAGAGCGGGACCCATGGATGTATTCGGGAGATGGACAATTTTATCCTTGTTAACGTTTAAGATGTACGAGGCACGATGTTAATGTAAAGAGGAAGCAGCAAGCGCTCATTGTTGTCAACGCTGAATGTAGCTCACCACACTTCTTTTTTTCTCTCTAAGCATCACCCTCAGACGAAAGCACTGGCGCACCATTGTTTGTAAGCAGGATTCCGACTTCGTCTTGAGCAAAACTGTTGACAAGCCAAAAAACTTTAGATTTTTTTGGCAACAGCCTGGTTTAATATTCAATTTAGTAAAGGGTTACTTTGTTATTGGCTCAACTTGTTCAAATGCATATGAACTGACGTTATTGTTTTTATTCACACAAAAAATGCCTCCTTTACTCCTCTTCTTTTTGATTTGATTTATTTGAGCTATTATTTACAGTGCGTTATTTACAACATTTACATCATTACATTTACATTATCACAAAAAAAAACAATAAAAAATAAAAAATTACTCGAGGTGTAGGCCGAAGCAAGAAAGCTTATAAGTGCTTACCCCAATTTCAAAATACAATACAATACAATACAAATAGAAAAGTTTGTGATTTCTGAGTGTATTTACTTAGTTTTATAATTTTCTCTTATTTTTGTTTTGTCATTGCTTATATTACCATTCTGGTCACCATTCTATTGATTTACTTATTGTTTAAGTAGTCATAGTGTTTTAGATATACATATATATACACACATACAGACATATGTATACATATACACACACACATTACTAGCGCACATATTTATTATACATATATTATCATCACCATAATAACAATGACAATAATAGCATTCTCAAAAGTCTCATTCTCAGAAATATCCTCTTCAAATTTATCATGTTTCTCATTTCTATCATACCTGCGTCCACTGTAATAATGTTGGTTAAGATTGTTCTGTCAGTGGTTTTTGATTGTTTTCCCTATTTGTGAGGTGCGTTAAAAAGCCAGGGTATTATGTGGCAAGCTGGTAGAGGGCGGTAGCCCCCCCACCAGTGAGCCCCCACCCTGCTGCCCTAACTAGTTGATGTTGTGAACCGCTTTATAATCCTATACTGAGTGGTGCTTTAAAAAGACAAGATTTATGAGCCCGTTGAGAGGGGGGCCCTACAACATGTCCACATCTCGCCTGCCCCAATTCTATTTTATTTGTAATGACCAGTGGAAGCAGGCCATAACAGCATTTTTAATGCTTGTAATTTATGTCAAGTTCAAGTTTCACCTCATTGTTGTCAAAGGTGTTGGATGCTTTTAACTTTTCAGGAAGTTCTATTCCCACCTGGACGGGGCCTTTATGTGTGGAGTTTGCATGTTCTCCCCGTGTCAGCATAAGTTACCTCTGGGTACTAAAAACTAAAAACATGCTGGTCAGGTTGGCCCACAACGGTCAAATCGGCTCAGGACTAACTCAACATCTGATCTATGCAATTTCGATGTACAATTGTGTAAAAAAAAAAAATGGAACAAGTGGAAACAATTAGAGAAAGTGTAAACGTTTTTTAGAGTTGCAGGTTCCTCTTCTATTACAATCCCCATAGCAATAAAGACAAAGAAAGAAAGAAGTAAAATTTTGTTGCCAGTTTGCAGCAACCTGTGACCGTAACATCCATCCAATCTGTATTGAACACCTGGAGTAAGTTATGGGGCTGAGCTTGTGATGTATAGTGTAACCAAGGACATTTAGTCCTGGGACTTTGAAGCGTTGGCCAATATGTTCTGTACCTGCCACGGCCCGTGAGTCAATTTTAAAGGTTTGCTTTCAGAAAACATGCTGGTAAATTATCACACAGCAATTATCGCAACATGTGAGGCCTCGCTTGACTTCAACCTTCACACGGCTGATATTTCATGTATACTCAAGGGCAATGACCGGACTTTATGGTGTTGCCTCAATGTGCAGCTTCCGGACAATCCATACATTTAGCAGAACAGGCAAAAACACTTTTCTGACATCAGATTTCACAGATACACGTACACACACAACAAAAGGCAAAACACAAACAATTGCAATCCCAGTAAGAACCCTGATCAGTCACTTAAGTCCTTTTTGGCAGATGCATATTTCTTTTTTAATGATTTTGTCAATGGTTAGAGGTTATTCTCGGTGCAGGAGTCCTACAAGGTTGTGTGTTGAGCCCCCTCCTATTCACTAATCTGCAGTGATGGGATTTATAGAGAAGAGCCAGAGATCCACCTCCAGCATGTGCACCTTGCAGAACTAATATTATGAGCACGGACACTAAATTAATGTTAGTTGTGGTCCAGACTCGTTCTATGGACATTTTATTGAATGTAAACAAACGTGGAGCCGTGTCCTGCGATAACAAAGGTTAAAGCGAGGCCTCACATGTTTGCAGTATGTTAAGCAAATCTTTCATATTGACTCAGGGGCCACGACAGGTTTAGTACATATTGGCCAAAACCAAAAGTCCTGGGTCACACTAGGTCCTTCTACTACTACTACTGTACGTCCAACTATGCAACAACATTCTTAGATTAATTACAGCATTTAATTGTGCTTAACTTAAGGACTTAATGCAGGGGTCAGGCTCAGAGGCAGAATTTGGCCCAAATTTTGAACCTCTGGCTCACAATCTGATTTTGATGAATATTTTTACACACAGCAGAGATCAAATACATGCTAAAATACTGTAAAAATGCTGAACATAATGTAAACCCCTATGCAATTTCCTGGGGGACACCTCTCTGGTCGTATATGATGCGCATCTCTTGGATTTGGAGAAAGTGGGCTATAGTCTTATGAGATGGAAGTGGAAGGGGACACACGGGCTGGTGTTTTGCTCACATTTCTGTGGTGTGGAGTTTGCCCTGTAAACTCTTTAAAGGAACAGGCCACCGTTTTTCCATACTGAGATATGTTCTTTCCTGAGCTTAGACGAGTTTATGCGTACATGTCCGGTCTCCATGGGTGCGCTCAGTCACGCAAGAAGTGACCAAGCTCGTCCACGTTTCCTTTATTTAAATACGGTTACGTGAGTAGTTACATGATCCAAGTATAGTTGCACAAAATTAAACATGTCAGTTAGCTAAGCGAATAAATAGGGGTACTACTATTGTGAGGCGCTTCTAACTTCACCCCATTTGGCTCCATAGGAATATGCTGGGAGAGGCTAAATGCTAACAACACCTTTTCCTTATGGGTCGACCCGAGAAGAAGCCAGTAAAAGGAAGCCTCTAAATGAATATGTTAGTTGTGGTCCAAACTCATTCTAAATAAAGATTCAGCGTTACATTCGATTTCCACCAAGATCTTGTATTGATGATGGGAGAGTGTGACTACTGCGCAAAGCCTTCTCCAGCACATCCCATAGATTCTCAAGAGAGATAAGATATTCTGAGGTGGCTGATCCATATGGAAAGAACCAAACGAACCCGAGACGCTTTTGCGTAGAGGAGAGACTATTAATGAACCATTCCCCCACCATGCCATCTTAAGAACATGCTATTATTTCATTTTTGTTTTTATTTCTAAAGTTGGCCTGCACTTTCCCACGTCGCTCGTGCTCCCCGACAGGACAGCTATAGTTGTCTTGTTTTTTTTCCATCTTTTATAAAAGCAGAAAGAGGAGCGAGATGAAAGCCCTGTTTATTCTGCTGTTTCCACGGAGACCGCAGCGCTTCGCCGTTACGCAATCACCTTTAAAATTCATTTTCTCCGACGTGAAAGAAGAGAAAGGCATTTGCCGCGGCTCCAGGATGAACCACAGTCGTCTCGAAAGCACAATGAGGAGTATCAATTAGCAAATATTTAGGTAACATAGCAAACAACAATATCCTTTGTCCAGGGATGTTATGATAAAAGCCCCTGACCCTGGGGTTTAGAAACTTATTCTAAAATGGAGGGATTGTTGTATCTGACGTAGTTAAGTAATAGTACCTTACACATTGTTGGCTAGAAAATGCAATACTGACAGCAGCTGAAACAAAATATAGAGTAGTTTCTCTTCCTCGTTGTCAAGATAGCTCCTCCCCATAAGTTCTTCCTACCCTTTCAAGAAAGAACGAATCTACCGCTCGACCTGTGTGGCTGTAGTGAAGCCACGGCAAGTGTTTAGAGGTGAGGAAAGCCTTTACTGGATACGTAGGACCTGAGGAAGAGCTTTTTGGGAGCTGCTGCCGCCGTGGTGTTAAGGAGGGTGGGATTAGAAGTTCCCCTCCTGGAACCGCCACCTTAACGTGGTGGAGGGGTTTGAGCACCCGAATGATCCTGGAGCTCTGTTGTCGGGGGCGTCGTGCCCCTGGTAGGGTCTCCCATGGCAAACAGGTCCTAGGTGACGGGTCAGACAAAGAGCAGTTCAGAAGCCCCTTATGAGAGACCAACAGGCCCGGTTAGAACCATGAGGACTGGGTTCACAGAAGGACCTGTCCTTCTGTGGACCCACCACCTGCAGGAGGAGCCATAGGGGCTGGTGCAATGTGATTTGGGCAACTCCAACAGCTGCCCCCACGACCCGGCAACGGAAAAGTGGAAGAAAATGGATGGATGGATGGATTAGAAGTTTACTCAAAAATGCAATTGAAACACAGATCCAGGTCTGGGTTCGATGAGAGTGCAACATTACGACATGGTAAAGGCAAGGCAAGGCAAGGCAAGTTTATTTGTAGAGCACAATTCATACACGAGGCAATTCAAAGTGCTTCACAGTTGCAGAAAAAATTACAAGAAAACAGAAAACATCAACATAAAGTTAATCAATGACAGTAAAAGGCAAGAGTTGTTGTTGTTTGTTTGAGTTTTTATTTCGAGCTAAGGCACAAAATCCAAGAAAAAAACAGAAAAATATATATACATAATAAAAGAAAAAACAAAAAAAGAAAAAATAATAATATACATTCTAACTCGAAAAGGAGTGGGAAGAAGACAAGCTTATTGACTCCCACCCCTGTTCATAAACTTAAATAACAATAACTAACAACACTGCATATTTCTTACCATCTTACAAGACAACTGTCAACCGAGTTGGATACATTTCAACAGATGCCATACTGCATTATACCAGGTCAACACTCACAGTATCTCACACGCTACAACCATTGTATTATTTCTGTTTCCCATACAGAATTCATTACCGTGTTGGCATTATCGTTATTCATCATCACCATTACAACCCATATAACATTACTCTGTATCAAAATGTTTGATACATAACATACTCCACATTTATTCATGAAAGGTACATTAATCGCAGACCGATTGATGCTCATAATAACAAGAATGATCTTAATGATGTGTGTTACAAGGGATTCGTTTTTGTTTTGTTTTTTTGTTTGTTTGTTTGTTCTCTGTGACTGGACCTGCTGCCAGAGGGGAGCAGCCCCCGAGTAACCGGACCATCCTTTGTTAAGTGTCCTATACTATGCATTAAAAGAGACAAATGTTTAGGAGTCTGCTGCCAGAAGAGAGTTTCCTCGAGCTGCCGGCCCCCACATGTCTGCCCTGTACTACGGGTTATGTTGAATGCGGAGTACATAGATATGTGCATGATTTACTTCTAAGAATTTAATTCCTTTATATTACCATCAGCATCAATAGCCGTACTGCTGTCTGAATCGATTAAGTTTGATTCTAAGAATAATCTACAGATTATTAGGTAATAATCCTAGACTGTTACATTTAAAGTTTAAAGTTAAAATAGTGATGATAACAACACAACAGCAACAACAATAACAATGGCAATAACAACTGCAATAGTATATTAGTAACAACCACAATATACTTCATTATTAGTTAGATCTGACCTTTAAAGTATACAGCACTTTGTGACACCCATTAGTAAATCAAGTACCCATTTCCTCCTTCTGGTACAATGACCATACCATTTTTTTATATCTTGATTTGAAATGATGAATATTAGGACATTGTTTAAATTCTGCCCCCAATTTGTTCCAGAGTTTAACTCCACATACAGACACACACATACTTTTCCTAGTGGAAGACACTGCTTGAACCTTAAAGTTGTCACACCCCCTCAGGTTATATCCCCCTTCTGTGCGTGCAAAAAGCATTTGTATCCTTGCAGGTAGCACATTTTTGTTGGCTTTAAATAGCAGTTGGGCAGTAGATAAATCAACTAAATCATGCATTTTTAACAGTTTAGACTGCAGAAATAATATATTAGTGTGATCATAATATCCTACTTTGTGAATAATTCTTACCGCACGTTTTTGGAGTATAACAAGGGGGTGTAATGAGCTTTTATAGTTATTGCCCCAAACTTCTACACAGTAGTTTAGATATGGCAAAACTAATGAACTTCCATCCATCCATCCATTTTCTTCCACTTGTCCGTTGCCGGGTCGTGGGGGCAGCCGCCGAGCTGCCCAAATCACATTGCACCAGCCCCCCATGGCTCCTTCTGCAGGTGGTGGGTCCACGGAAGGACGGCCTCTCGGTTCAAACCGGGCCTGTTGGTCTCTCCTAGGGGGCTACCAGTGTAGGCAGACACTGGAGGCAATGTGGGTGAAGTGCCTTGCCCAAGGACACAACGACAATGTGCACCTTCCGGAGGCGGGATTCGAACCCACGACCTTCCGATCATGAGACGACCCGCTCTACCATCTGCGCCACTGTCGCCCCTAATGAACTATATAACAAAAATAATGCTTTGTAATTTAAGAAAAACTTTGCTTTATTAATGATTGAGATACTTTTGGAGACTTTACCTTGTATGTGTCTTATGTGTGGTTTCCAGCTTAATTTACTGTCAATGGTGACTCCTAAGAATTTAATTTCTGAGACTGTATCTAAAACTACACCGTCTATAATTACTGGGTCTGGTTTTTCATTATAATTACCGAAAAACATTACTTTTGTTTTATTTAGGTTGAGAGACAATTTGTTAATGTCCATCCATGTTTTTAATTTCCTTAATTCACAGTTTACGTTAGTTACTAAAGTACTATAATTGTCATTGGAATAGAAGACGTTTGTGTCATCTGCGAAAATCACTAATTTTAATAGTATAGACACGTTAAAAATGTCATTAATATATAAATTGAACAGCTTTGGGCCTAAGACAGATCCCTGTGGGACCCCACAACCAATGTCCAAATATCCAGATGTAAACTCCCCCATCTTCACATACTGTTGTCTCCCAGTTAAATAGCTTTGAATCCAGTTCAAAGCCACTCCCCTTATGCCATATCTGTCTAATTTTTTTAATAATATAGAATGATTTAGTGTATCAAATGCTTTTTTCAAGTCAATGAATATTCCAGCTGCATGTTTCTTTCCCTCTAAGCTATTAGTAATCTCTTCTATTGCATCAATGATGGCCATTGAAGTTGACCTTGCTGCTCGAAACCCGTATTGACCTTCATTGATTAGTTTATGCTTATCTATGAAATTATCCATTCTACTGTTATAAAGTTTCTCTAAGATTTTGGAAAACTGGGGGAGCAGAGAGACAGGTCTGTAGTTAGTGAAGATGTGTTTGTTCCCATTTTTATGTATAGGTATAACTTTTGCAATTTTCATTTTATTTGGAAATGTTCCTGTTTGAAACGATAAGTTGCATATGTAGGTTAATGGTTTCACGATACTGTATATAATTTGTTTAACCAGTGTCATATCTATATCAAAACAGTCTGTAGACGATTTGTTCTTACACCCGTTAACGACATCTATTATTTCTGCTTCAGTTACTCCAGACAAAAACATTGTTTTTGAGTTAATGTCTATCAATGACTCCATTTCGTTGTTACTACACTCCGGAATCTCTGCTGCCAGATCCGGTCCAACATTTACAAAAAAACTATTAAAACTTTTCACAATATCATTCATATTATGGTTGTCATTGATCCCATCAGTGAAATAGTTTGGATATGAATTATTTTTTGCATTACCCTTGATTATAGTGTTTAGTATTTCCCATACCCCTTTCATGTTGTTCTTGTTTTTATATAATAGATTGGTATAATATAGTTTCTTAGCCTTCCTTAATATATTGGTCAGTTTATTTTTATATGTTTTATATCTACTTTCAGATTCAACTGTTCTTATTCTAATGAACTGTTTATATAAAGTGTTTTTCTTCTTACACGCATTTTGTAAACCCTTGGTTAGCCACGGACATTTTGTCATTTTGCTGTTTTTACTGAATTGCCGAATTGGACAGTGTTTATTGTATGCTACACTAAAGAATTCCATGAATGTATCGTAAGCACTATCTACATCGTTCTTGTTATATACCTCATTCCAATCTTGTTTTGTTAAGTCACTATAAAGTGAGTAAATTGAGTCCTCAGTTTTTACACGTTTATAAGAATATTTTTGAGGTGATTTTTGATCTAACTCATTATCATCATACACCGTGAATACGGGCAGATGATCCGTTATATCACAGATCATTAGACCGCTGGTATTTGTGAACTGCATATTATTAGTAAAGATGATTAGTAAAGAGTGCAGATAAAATACTTTCAGTTTCATATGCACGGGTAAAAAGAGCTGTTTTCAGCCTGGATTTGAACATTGTCAGAGTTGAGGCCTGTCTCACATCCTCATGAAGACTGTTCCAGATTTTAGCTGCATGAAACTGAAACGCAGCCTCACCGTGTTTATTATTGACTCTGGGAACCACCAGGAGACCCCTCCCTGAAGTTCTCAGGGCCCGAGATGGTTCATACGGCTCTAACATGTCAGAGATGGACTTTGGTGCTAAACCATGAAAAGACTTGTACACAAGCAGAGCTGTTTTAAATTCTATTCTCTGAGTGACAGGAAGCCAGTGCAGAGACCGGAGCACTGGACTAATGTGGTCGTATTTCCTGGTTTTTGTAAAGAGCTCTATAAAGTCAATTTAGCATTCTACCCTCCCTTTAAGATGTTTACCCCCTAATTCTTTCCTCTGTATGTGACCCATTCTTCCGTTCTACTGAGGTTACTGTCGGACGCACAGGGGACCCATCTCCCTAGAACCTAGTTAGCGTCACTTTATTAGTTGTTTTTTTAATTATACAGGCTGCTGTCCCTCTCTCAGACATACAAGCCCATTTATGTTTGAATCTTTTTTTAACAAATCACAAACTCAACTTCTACCACAAAACACTCTGTACCTTATAGGATGTCGTGCTGCCCTATAAAACCCGGTTGAACATGTTGACGGCGGAAACTACTGGGGCATGGCCGACTCAGTGACGAATCGACTGTACGATGCCGTCTTCCTGTAGCAGCGGGAAGCATCAGTGACATTGAAAAGCACAGCGGGCGTCGGTGTCATGAAAGGCGGCTTTATGCTGTGCATCGGAGACGTATAGCGCCAGCAACAAACCCCCGTCGCTTTAGTCCTGCCTTGACCCCGTTCTGCTGGTCCTGCTTTAGACATTTAGTTTGGATGTTGTTTCACCCACGGTTTGTTCCTGTTTCGGTCAGGAGGACGGTTTACGACTCTCTTTTCCCTAAACAAAGTAGTATCAAATTAACTGCATCTACCGCAGAGAGTACAGCTGCCTTTTATTGCCAGCTCAAAGTAGTTCAAACTGTTATATTTAGCCAACTCCTATAAAAAAAGGTCGATAGCCCAGGGAAAATGGGTCAAAAACAACTGCAGCTTGTAAAAGGGATGTTTAGCGGTGGGCTAATGGACTGCCAACAGGTACTTTCCAAATGGCTAAAGATCTTATAATAGGCATTACTCTTTTTACAATAAACCTTCAGCACTTTGCTACAATCCTGATTTCCGAGTCAGTTCATTAGAGTTCACGAGTCTGTAAAAACAGATCTTGTGTCTTAAGCTGGGGACACGCTAGATTAGCTTCAGAGCATTTCAAGGCCTTGTTTCCCTCTCGCCGTTGGACCGAGTGGCACTCCTCGCAAGCAATTATTTCTCAAAGCTCTCCTCGTTTGAGTGGCGTGTGTCCGTGCGTGAAATTGTCCTCCGTCGGGTCGCGGCCCCCAAACTCGAATATTCTTGGTACGTTCGATTGTTGCTCGAGATTTGGAGATCTGACGCGGCTCCAACATGCTTCTGGGCTTTCTGTGCGGCCAGGATTTCATCTGCACTTGTTTTCTTTTTACCCCCCTCTCGTTGCAATCAAGAGTGAAGCTGCTCAGTGTATTCAACTATTTTTCCTGAAAATACGCGCAATCATGTGGTGTTTTTTTTGGAAGTGAGCCGTAAATCTGTCCAAAAAGAATGAGCACTTACGCTTCCTTCAAAGTGTGAGTGTGCAGGTATTAACCACAAGGCAAACCACCAAAGATAAATGTCACAAAAGGTACATTTCTTGAAATACTAATGAAAATCTAGTTTTATTTTACTTACTCAATGTGAAACCTGGGCTTGTGTTGGCAAGGCAAGTTTATTTGTAGAGCACAATTCATACACAAGGCAATTCAAAGTGCTTCACAGTTGCAGAAAAATTACAAGAAAACAGATCAAATCAATAAAACATCAACATAAAGTTAATCAATGACAGTAAAAGGCAAGAGTGCAGATCAAATACTTTCAGTTTTCATATGCACGGGTAAAAAGAGCTGTTTTCAGCCTGGATTTGAACATTGTCAGAGTTGAGGCCTGTCTCACATCCTCATGAAGACTGTTCCAGATTTTAGCTGCATGAAACTGAAACGCAGCCTCACCGTGTTTATTATTGACTCTGGGAACCACCAGGAGACCCCTCCCTGAAGTTCTCAGGGCCCGAGATGGTTCATACGGCTCTAACATGTCAGAGATGGACTTTGGTGCTAAACCTTGAAAAGACTTGTACACAAGCAGAGCTGTTTTAAACAACACATCAACATCCAGAACATCATCATCATGTGGCACCACATTTCTTGTATTACACACAGCAAAGTCACTTAACTTAAAACACATCGAAAGAGGCAAAATAATAAAGAACAGCTTCTCTCACAACTTGAAAGAGTTTGCTGCTTTTACTGCTCTCGGCACAAGAGTTCTTATAAATGTTTTTCTTTGCCGGTATGACTCTGTATCTCCGTCCTGATGACAGTGTTCAAACTGATTGTTTAGCGGGTGGGAACACAAATGTTTTATTTTACACAAATTACCCTTAAAGCAGTACTAAGTAACTCATGCCCCTAGAGGCCATAAGCGCCACTGCAGGTGTCGTAGCATGTTGCGTTTTTTTACTCATTAATTGTCCGTGAGAGTAAATACTACGCTGACAGAAAAGACAAAGGGACAGAGGGATATTGTACATCCAGTTACACAATGGAGATCATTTTTTTCACTCAAACTTGGCTGTAAATACTGTTTAAGTGGCGCTAGCCCGCAGTTAGCTTTGCCCGTTAGCCTGTTAGCTTCTTCTTCGTGATTCCATTAGTGTGTATTGCGCCTCCGACCCGGTGGCAGGAAAGTTGCAATTGTGGTTTTCTGGCCAGAGTCACCAGGGGGAGATGAAAGACCCCCAATCATCCCATTAACACTTGTATTACCCCCAGAGTGACTACGGAAAGGATTTATTATGGTAAACATGTTACTTAGTACTGCTTTAATGTTTCCACTCTGTAGGAGTTTGTTATCACAAAAACAATCACATGACCCGATTAAGCTTGTATTGCTTTCATTCACGTAACGTTTCTCACACGCAGAAGAGAAAAAAGACTTATGGAAGAGAAGTGGTCTAGCTTCAAAGCTCCGCTCCGTGACAGGGATTCACAGCTCATATGCCCCTAAATAGTTATTCAGTATTTCATTAGGGGTTTTATTTCACAAACTTGTTGACGTGCGCGTCCTCTCTTCGAGCTCCTCGTGGACCTGCAGCAGTGAAGGGGACCGCGGCGGACTAAAGTGGAGTGTGTTGCTGTCGCAGTCTTTCGGGAGCAGAGTGGAGCTGTACTCCATTATCGACCAGCCAGACTGCAATCTTCGCAAATTACAATGGACATGATTGACAGTCGGGAGTGCGAGGAAATGAAAAAGAACTGAGAAATGAAGTCACAAAGGAGACTGAGAAACAGGCGAAACGCTAAAGTTATGAAGTTTGTTCTGAAAGTAACTGGGTTTGGGAGAGTCTACTACAGTATAGCGATGTGAAAAAAAGTTATGGGAGAGATGATGAGCTGCTTCCAGGCGAGCTCAGATCACGTCTAACATCGTCAAATCACCTGCCCTTATTTCTTGCCTTGCATCTTGTCCTATAACACACTGTCCTGGTTGTTTCTAGGCCGCTCTAAATAGACACCAAAGAGTTGAGTTGGTCCCTCATTTAGCTCCAGAACATGTTATTAAGCAGATCGTTTAAACAACTTGATTCTTTTAAGGCGCTTTCGACTCTTAGACCCATCCTCGGGCACCAGAACCAGATTGGATAAATGACCGCTGCGGGTTAAACATGCCCGTTAGCTTTCGCCGCGCTAAGCCTGACCACGCAGAAATAGCCGGTTTAATCCCGCCACCTCATTCGCCTCGGCCTGAAATAGCGGTAACGTGGATTAGCGAGTTCAGCAGTTCGCTCAGGTGCAAGGCAAAGAAAGGATCAAAAGGTTTAATAAGTTGCGCGATTTTGTTTCTCTGTTACCGTGGAGATCCGCCATACATGTGGGTGTTAGCGAACAACGCCGTTTAGCTTCTTGAAAAAAGCATCAAAATAGCGACAAAAAAATGACAAAACAGCAACAACGCAAGGAAAAAGATCAGTTCAGATCAGTTTTGTTGGTCTTAGCTTTCAAATGAGGCATTCCACTGGCCTGTAGCTCTCCAGTCAAGAAACGTTTAGATTTGGGTAAGGCCCGAACTGGAGAAAATGTGCTTGGTTAAGGTCAAGAGGTTAAAATCTCCATTGGTTTATTATTGCTGCAAATCCCGAGACGCTTAGGGTTATGAAATCACGATCTTGAACTCTATGGCCGTTAGCATTAGCCATCAGACATTGCAAATTCTGAACCATCCAGATGTTTTCAGCTGGTGTCAACCCATCGACCACATTTAGGTGAAGTCAAAGCCTAGTTAGAAAGAAGAGAGTTGGATACAGGGAGCACACTAACTCGCAGATCCTTAAATTCAAGAAATTGGTGCAAAAAGAAAAAAAAGAAATGACCTAATTGGTTTCAAAGCCAGAAGTCGTTTACTTCATACAAATAATGTTTTCAGATCGTGATGGGGATACACTTTAAGAGGGAAAATAATATTCCCGCACAACATTAAAAAGTCTGTTTATTACACTGGAGCAGGCCTCTGGAACACTTTAAAAGAGGATTTAATAGTGTGTTACAGTTTAAAACGGGGTGCCCAAAGTGGGGCCGCAGGAACAATTACATTGGCCCACCAGAGAGTGACCTACTTTTTGTATGGTTAATACCATAGACATATTATTAATAGACCGTCAATACTCACTCCTCCCCGTTTACCACAATGACCACGTTCGAGGGGGAAATCATGGCGGATTTACAGACTCCTCCTCCCCTGTTCTGACGAAGCATGTTCCTAATAAGGGCATAAGGGCGGGATCTTCACTGTAGACTCGGCCCTTGCGTGACATGTAGCTGGCGCAGCTCCAATGCTAACAGTCCGACCCTCATTAAGTACGAGATTTCTCAAATGTATCCTACGATAACCAGCCCGGTGCCTCTGATTGTGTCTAACCCAGCGTAATCACAGGAGGAATATCTAGCTGTAGACAGTTCCAAAAAATTAGGCACCGGGCATTAAAGTTGTTTTTAACGTGTCTAAAGTCCAATGGATTCCAATGGGGGACTAGCGGCTATATGGCGGTACTACAGCAATGGCGGCCTCCAGTGTCGTCGTCGCAAAGCAGAGCAGCCAGCGGCCATTGGTTAATACTAACTCTCTCCCATTCATTCTCAATGGTAAATATGGATGCAGTACACTTTTTGGCCACCAGCCTCAAATTGAGGGCGCTGTTTCTCTCCTTTCGTAAAGTTAAGGAAACAGTGTTGTGGTGTCTTGGTGTTTATCAATCACAGAGCGTTATAGCATCAACTTTACTATTTGTCAAGACTTGGGGCCAGATCTTGTGCCTGGCGAAGGGACTGCACAAACTCGATGGCTATTTCCCGAGTGGCGCTGTTGTTGCGCTGTTGTTGCGCTGCGCCACTCGCTTATGAAAAGAGAAAGCGGTCGAGTGAGGCGTGGTTTATTTCAAGCAGCACTGAGAGCGGTCTCTGATGGCAGCCTCACATTCATTTCCTCGTTTACATCGCGCTGCCTTATGTTCTTCACCGGACAAACTAAAAAATGTATTACGGCGAGACACGGCCGGTGAAAGTATTGATTTTTCACGAAGTGGGCGAATTGGAGATGTTTATCTATTTTCCTTCCTTTACATCTTAGTTTTCATGTCAGAGTATAACATTGACAAAACTCACAGGCACACAGCGCAACAACAGCGCCACTCGGGAAATAGCCATCGAGTTTGTGCAGTCCCTTCGCCAGGCACAAGATCTGGCCCCAAGTCTTTAAAGACACGAAGGAACTGCAGACAACACAAAATGACACACTGGCCACCACAAAGGTCAGCAGCCCCGAATGTTCCGAGGCAATCAGAACCGAGCTTGAAACTAGTCCTCCCCATGCAAGTGTTAATGAATGGAAAGGCGCTATTAGACTAAACTTAGAATGCATTAGCTACTTCACTTCTTACTAGCAGGCAATGCAGGTTTTTTATCAGGCTTCATTATGACAGAATCATGCAAAATATGTTGACTTTGCATGATTCTGTATGTCTTCCTTAAATCTAGACACATTTTTCTTTTCTAAATAAAAAAACAAACTGCCTGGTTTAGTGTCACCGTCCGGCTGCCGGAACAATTGCCCACATGGATGAGGTAATGCTCAGTTCATCTGAGGTGAGCTTCCATATCAACAGGGAAATAAAAAGCTGGATGATCTACTTGAATCGCTGCCAAGTCCACGGGCTTCGGCATGCCGCGATTCGCCCGAGTCCGAGAGTGAAAAAAACCTCCTTGTTAGTGACGGAAATGTCAGCGAAGTTCACTGCTTATGTAAAAGAGTTTTTTTTTTCCTTTTTTTGAAGATTGGCTTGGCTTTTCTTCTCACAACAGCCAACGATACAGCCAGTACACGAACTCGAGGAGCGACACAAAAACGATCCCAACATTTTCTGAGGAAGATGAAAACAAACAAAAAAGAGCACAGGGACAAAATAAATGACCGTTCCCCCCCTTGCCCTTTATTTATTTGTAGAGCACAGTTCATACAAGGTAATTCAAAGTGCTTCACAGTTGCATAACATTAAAGGAAAACAGATTAAATAAAACATCAACATGAAGTTAATCAATTACAGTAAAAGGAAAGAGTGCAGATAAAAGACTTTCAGTGTAAAATGCAAGAGTAAACAGAACTGTTTTCAGCCTGGATTTGAACATTGAGGCCTGTCTCACATCCTCATGAAGACTGTTCCAGATTTTAGCTTTAGCCTCACCATGTTTATTGACTCTGGGAACCACCAGGAGACCCCTCCCTGAAGTTCTCAGGGCCCGAGATGGTTCATACGGCTCTAACATGTCAGAGATGGACTTTGGTGCTAAACCATGAAAAGACTTGTAACAAGCAGAGCTGTTTTAAATTCTATTCTCTGAGTGACAGGAAGCCAGTGCAGAGACCGGAGCACTGGACTAATGTGGTCGTATTTCCTGGTTCTTGTCAGGACTCGAGCAGCAGCGTTCTGGATGTTCTGCAGCTCTAACAGCTGGTTTGGAACCGAGCAGATTTTCTCCAGTGCAGTTTTAGCCAAATCTAAAAGATTCTTGACTGGAGTTTACAGCCTACAGGCCAGTGTAACGCCACATTTGAAAGCTAAGATCAGTTTTGTGAGACCTACAAAACTGACCTAAGATTTTTCCAGATTTCCAGATTTTTTGCTGTGTTTTCATCCTCATTTACGTCTCGTTTTTGTCGCTATTTTGATGTTTATTTCCAAGAAGCTTTTAGATTTGCGTGAGGTCGAACTGGAGAAAATGTGCTCGGTGAAGGCGGGGGTTAGGAGGTTAACTTCATGGGCCGGTCTAAATAATTATTGACCTTTATTTAACCAGGATAGTCCCACTGAGATTAAGAATTTATTTTTCAGGGGAGTCCTGGCCCCAGAGGGGAACCTATTGTACATGTTTTTAGTGGTAGGGGAAACCGGAGTACCCGGAGGAACCCTACACAGACACGGGGAGAACATGCAAACTCTAAACAGAAATGCAAATAAAAATTAAAAGACAACATGGTGAACGGGACCGGCCACTTATAGTAGATCCATGCTCGTACCCCGCCCGTCCAAGTGGTAAGTTATTAACATTCCTGCCACGAGGGCGGTGCGTGATAGCATCGATATTTTCAGGATAAAGACTCGTCTACAGCATTTCATCCATAAAATGTCAGTCTAATCAGTTTTCCCTTTTACTTACTCCTTTACGTTTAAATTGCCTCTCCTAAACCGTGCAGAATAATAAAACAGACTGGTTTTCACTTGTAGTCCACATGTTTTGTAGAAATGTGTAGCGCTGACACAGCGCCCCCCTCGGGTCGTCAGGGGCAGTGCATTGGAGGCAAGCCTCACTTCAGGCCTATCAAAACGCGGTTTAAAGTCAAATGAACAGGTTAAAGCAGTACTAAGTAACTCTTGCCCCTAGAGGCCATAAGCGCAACTGCAGGTGTAGCAAGTTATGATTTATTTTTTATTTAAATGTCTTGGAGAGTAAATACTACGCTGACAGAAAAGGTGAAGGGAGAGAGAGGTGTTGTACATCCAGTTATACAATGGGAATCTTTTTTTCACTCAAACTTGGCTGTAAATACTGTTTAAAGTGGCGCTAGCCCGCAGTTAGCTTTGCCCGTTAGCCTGTTAGCTTCTTCTCCGTGATTCTATTAGTGTGTATTGGTTGCTCCGCCTCGGTGGCAGTCAAGTTGCAAGCATGGTTTTCTGGCCAGAGACACCAGGGGGAGATGAAAGACCCCCCAATCATCCATTAACACTTGTATTACCCCCAGAGCGACTACGGAAAGGATGTATTAAGGTAAACGAGTTACTTAGTACTGCTTTAAACAAGTCGTTCTTATGCCTGATTCTTTATCCAGGTGATAGAAAACCAATGCGCCCAACAAAAACCCATTTACAAATGTATTTTACTTTTAGGGCGCGAAAAAAGCCCCGAATGGGACAGAGTGCTGAGTGAATGAGCCGAGCTCAAGTGTATGCGGGACGCTGGAGGCTCGCCGCACCTCTGCACTCTTTATCGATATCGACAACTGATAAAACATTTGGGCATTTTTTAACCACAAGATTGATTAAAATCATAGGAAATCCCTCTCATCTTAAGAGAAGGCACTTGTTTTGATAAAGTTTATTGTATTTTTTTTTTGTCCATGACTGGCCTGGCCTCCCCTGCCTCCCCTGACCGCACGTCACTGGTCAGTACAGTCAATCATACCTTTGTCACAATCATGGCAAGATTGTCACTTCTTTGTTTTCGCTAAGGTTTGATACAACGCTAATGCAATCCTTCATCACAAGCCTTCAAAACGCTCCCACCTCCGTTTTGAACTTTTGCACTTTAGCGTCAGTCAGTACAGTCGATCCTTGCTTTGTCAGAATCATGGCAAGATTGTAATTTCTTTGTTTTCACTAAGGTGTGATACAACGGTAATGCAGTCCTTAAGTTTAAGGCGAGACACGACAGGTCAAAGTATTGATGTTTCACGCTGTGGTTGAAGTATAGATTTTTTAGCTAATTTCCTCCCTTAACATCTTAGTTGTCATGTCAAGAGTATAAAAATGACAAAACCCGTACGACGCTTATTTTATGAGGTTTTATCCGCTAGTGAGGGAGAGATAAGCCGTGGCTACGTCTGAATTCCTCAAATAATACCTCGTATGTCCTGATCCTTATCCTTTCATGGGGTCAACTATTAGATCCCTATGCAGTTAGTGAACTAGAGCTTGAGCTGCAATCTGACCATCCTTACCCAGGGCGGAAAACACAGGGGGAAGTGACATCACCAACAGCTGTGTCATGAAAAACTACATCCCCCATAGTATTGGACTTCCAACTGCAGCCACTGACTTTAATGACTCAAACATGAACCACAATAACCATATGAAGCCACACAGAAATCAGACGATGATAAAAAGCTGTTTCAGATTCATCATCGGCTACAGCTTCATCACAGAAATAAAAAATACTCAAATATTCCACCAAATTCCAGTCCTTTGGTTCATCCTCAGAGAAAGATGCCGCATTAACACACAGTGAGGTCATTAACACACAGTGAGGTCATTAACACACAGTGAGGTCATTAACACACAGTGAGGTCATTAACACACAGTGAGGTCTGCTCCTTCTCTGAGGGATGTATGCAAATTAGCCATGAGGCTTTAAAGTGCATATGACACATTAGACACAATTTTGCTAAAACACAGTTAACACGATTTTGCTAAAGATTATACCCGGTTTCCTTTAGTTTGACCATTTTTGTGGCGTTTATGTTTTCACTTCCTTATTGGACACCGACAGGAAGTGACATCGAAGAAGGTAAACAATTTTAAACGGTTGCCGTGCAACCATGTTAAGTCAATACGTTTGTTAAGTGGTGACGTCACAGCTCTACTTCCGGGTCCGGCTGATGTTTATTTATTTATTTATTGGTTTATTTGGTCGGGACAGTGCATGTTAATGAACATACATGGGTCTCATGCATGTAAACAAGCCACACCGGATTGTAGCCTTGGGCTAATTTGCATCCGTCGTCCCCCATGTGCACTCTCAAACACACTCTCATTCATTCTGGCCTATTGTACATGTTTTTAGTGGTAGGGGAAACCGGAGTACGCAGACACGGGGAGAACATGCAAACTCCACACAGAAAGGCCCCGTCCAGGTGGGAATCGAACCTGGACCTTCTAGCTCTGAAGCACGAGCGCTAACCGCTGTGCCACCGTGCCGCCTGTGCGAGAAACTGTGCGAGAAACTACACAAAAACGGTTTAATACCACAATCAATATTTCTAAAATTCAACAGAGAGTAACTGAACACACTTATTTATCAGGCCCATTAGCCAAAAGTGCTGTACCTACTGCTATAAAAGTAATATTTACCAAAATCGGTACTTCCAAGTTAGCGGGCAAAAATGCTAACGGCGCAGCAGCTACGCTAAACCCGGAAGTACCGACTTTAGTAAACATTACTTTTTAGCAGTAGGTGCGGCATTTTTGGCTAATGAGTCTGAGAAATAAGTGGCTTCTGTAACTCTCTGTTGAGTTTCAGAAATGTTAATGGTTGTTTTTAAGAATGTTTAATGTTTTTTTCTTGCATATTTGCCCGTCTGTTAGGACCCGGAAGCGGAAGTCGTGACGTCACACTTAACAAACGTATGGGAAATGAATGGGTCAAACTGCTATGGAACGTTACCTTCTTTTATGTCACTTCCTGTCAACAGCTTAAAAATTCAAATAAAAATAACTTTTCTGCCCAACATTTCTTCATTAAAATTGCTGCTTCACTGAAAAAAAAAGATAACTATGCAACTGATGTAATCCATCTAAATAAGTCATATTTTCAAGAGCATTAAAACCTGTCATATGCACTTTAAGTTTCCTCTAAATGAAAGCAAAAGCACAACAGTGACATGACACTTTTTTATTTTATTTTTTATTGTGAGTTTTAAGACAATCACACAAAATAGACCAGAGACAATTACAAAAAACAGACAACAGATCTCAAGTGACACTGAACAAAAACAAAGAATAAATAAAAAATAAAAAAAACTAGGAATTTAGGCTGTATTGGTAGGCGTGCTATGAGATAGTGTGTGTGTGTGTGTGTGTGTGTGTGTGTGTGTGTGCGCGTACTGTACTGAAAAAATTTAGAAAATAACAATAATTGTTATCATTGTCATCATCATCAACATAATCATCCATGACAATGTTACAACTACTAACATCATCCACACTGTCATTATACTGTATCTAATAATAACAATAATAGTGATCATAATAATCATAATAATCATCATAATAATCATCATAATTCATGTCATGTTCAATAGTCATTGTCATCATCCTTGATACCATTCAGGTAAATTACTTTATGATCACGAAATTACTTGTTTTTTATACATCCGTTCTCCACCATTCTGCCCATGATCTATATCTGTAGTGTTGTATTTTATTATTTTTCTTTTATTTATTTTTACTATTTTTATAATTAAATAAAAATAGTATTTTGTCACTTTGATAAAGTTTGGCTTGTGCAGAATCTTTTTTCTTTCTTTCTTTCTTTCTTTCTTTCTTTCTTTCTTTTTTAATATGAAATGTGCGCCTGTCAATCAACAGTGGTTGTGCATGGGGGTATTTTAGCTTATGGGATGGCACATACAGTAGCTCCTAATCGCCAGTAAGGGACCACCAGAGGTCCCTATGCTAAAGTAGCTATGGATAGTTAGCATTGAGGCTCCTTTTCCCAAACTTTAGGGCTGTTTTTCCTCAAAATTGGGTTTTTGCTCCACTCACTGGCAAATTTCAGCTAGCACAGCAACTGAACATGTTCTACACCGGTAATTCTGATGTTTTCGCTGAATGGATACAGTGAAAATTGTTGAGCAATGTCATAGTTTTCCAAGAAATGTAGATGCAGTGCCAGTTTGAATCCAATTGAATGCTAATGTCATTTAAGGCCTGGATTTTGGCACAGTTCATTCAAGCGTTCAGCAACAGGTACTGGATCTTGTCGTAGCACGTTTGGCGTTTTGCACATTGCTTTGCGTCAGGGGCTATGTGAGTTCATCACATCTGTAAACACAAAGACAGACATAATGATATCCTGTGTGTTAAAAAGAGGCGCGTTTGGTTTGAGGTCTTAATTCAGCCAGTGCTTCCTTTGAGCAAGACAATGATACAACAAAAAGGTGACAAACACGTGACGAAAACTCGACAAAAAAGTGGCGAAAACACGACAATAAATCGATGAAAACGCGACAAAAATGTGGCGACAAAAAACTTGGGATCAGTTTTGCAGGCCTTAGCTTTCAAATGAGGCGTTACACTGTTGCTGTCCAGTCGAGAAGCTTTTAGATTCGGGTAAAGAACATATGGAGAAAATGTGCTGGGTTAAGGTTAGGGGTATAAGAGGTTTTAAAGCAGAACTAAGTAACTCATGCCCCTAGAGGCCATAAGCACCACTGCAGGTGTTGTAGCATGGTAGCATTTTTAACTCATTAATTGTCCGTGAGAGTAAATACTACGCTGACAGAAAAGACAAAGGGACAGAGGGATATTGTTCATCCAATTACACAATGGAGATCATTTTTTTCACTCAAACTTGGCTGTAAATACTGTTTAAGTGGCGCTAGCCCGCAGTTAGCTTTGCCCGTTAGCCTGTTAGCTTCTTCTTCGTGATTCCATTAGTGTGTATTGCTGGGTTTCAGGTGACATCACAGCGTTCTAAAGGCCTATAATATTTAATGAGGTGGGAGGCAGGTTAAATTCTTTTGTTTTTGAGGTGTTGAGAGATCATGGACCCAGTCAATGATATTAATGATCATTTTGTAATTCCATTTTTTTTTCTTTTTCAGATACGACTTGTGAAAGTGTAATGCAATTAATAGGAAAAACTGGCTCGTGCCCCCCACTGGGTTGTGTGACATCATCACATTCTTGAACATGAAAACAACCCATTGGTGGCAGGAAAGTTGCAATTGTGGTTTTCTGGCCAGAGACACCAGGGGGAGATGAAAGACCCCCCAATCATCCCATTAACACTTGTATTACCCCCAGAGGGACGGGCCCAGAGCTTTGCCTGGTCAGAGGGTCAGGTCATAAATGACATTTATTTAAGCTTCAAGGGAAAAAGGTTGGGAGCCTTTAGGCAGTAAACTCTCCAGTCAAGAAGCTTTTAGTCTTGGGTAAAGCTGAACTGGAGAAAATGCGTTTAAGGCGGGGGTTAAGAGATTGAGCAGAAGACTGGAAAGTTTGGAGTCTGTATAAGCTACTAAAGCGAGATGCTGTTGCAAGAGCGGAATGAAAACAGACTTTTGTGCCTGTGTATTTCTCCTATCTTTAACCGCCGCTGTTTCCCAGAAAGGAAATGACCATATTTGGATTATAACGTCATCTCGGATACCAAACGTGTCAATATTTGTGAATAAAAAAGCGGCGGCGCGATGTGTTGTCGTTATTTCCGGGAAATCTGCGGCTCTCGCTCGAGGACACAATGTCACAAAGTACTGTAAGCCTCTGACATTTTTTTACCACTATGTCACGCCTGTTTGTTCATAGTAGTTCTATAGCTCGGAGCGTTGTGTCTCACCGTGAGCCAAATGCCAGAACATCGTGACCTTTACCTTATTTGAACCTCGCGATAGCAGAGGACGTGCTTACAGTACGAACTCAACTATCTTATCTTCACGCTGTACGTTTTGTTCATGTAAAGCCACAGACGGGGAGGGGAAGGGAAAAAAAGGTGTGAGGCAATTATTGACTCAGCGACGGACAGGGACGAGAGGTGAGTCAGGCTGGTGTATTATTTACCTGAATCCACGTTACCTAAGGGCAGCGTCAAAGACTGAGTTCACAGGGTTTAAAGTGAATCATATAATAACAATAACAATAATTAAAATAATTTAAAAAAGTTGTTATAATCATCATTGTTATGATAATGATTATGGCTGAAAGGGTTAAAAGTATCAACGAAGTGTTCATAAAAAAAAAAAATATATATTTTTTTAATTTTATTTTCTGTTTAACTTCTCCTTTTATTTTTTTTAAAATCTTTTTGGAATGCATTGTGCTGAAGTGCTTGTTTATTGCATTTGTTGTACTGTCACCTGTCTTGTTTTGTTTTATCTTGTCTTGGTCTTAGTCTGTCAAAGTGTTGTTATTGTTGTAAATGCTATAGTTTGTGTGTCTTTGTCTTTTTCAATAATTAAATAAAATGAAAAAAAAAATAGAAAAAAATAAAGTGAATCATAGAAACTTTATTTTATTTTATCTTATAAACATATACATTTCCAAAGTTCTGCACAATGTTGACCCCTGCAACCCATTTATACAGTAATAATAAAAACAATACAAACAAACATACAACAACATAATAAATACTATTTAAAACAGGAGAAAGAAGAACCAATTAAGTAACCGACAACAGATAACCATCTAAAGTTATTAATCAAAATGCGTCAGCGAGGAGTGCCTAAGTATATATTGAGAATCTTAGCCTAGTACAGGTACGCCCACCAGGTGATGCAGGTGAGGTGGGGCAGTAGTGTGTCGGCTCCGTGCGGAGTGAGAAGAGGTGGAATCCTTTCTCCTGCACTGTTTAGTTTGTATATGGATTCATTGTCACAGCTGTTGAATGTGTGCAGGACCGGCTGTATGATTGGGTCTACCCTTGTAAACCATCTCATGTATGCCGATGATGTTGTTGTATTTAGTCCGAGCAGTGCTGGTATGCAGGAACCTTTAAACGTGTGTTCCAAATATGCACTGTAAGTTGTGATTAGTAAAGGTTGCTCCAAAAAATTGCAGACACAAATTGCCACAAGTTAGTTGAGTAACAGTTCCGTCATTAGAACAATTAAAGTGTACTCTAAATGATTAATGAAACTTTACTCTTTAAAAAGTAAAGTTTGATTAAAAAAGAGTAAGGTTTCATTAATGACTTAGAGTAAAGTTTACTCTAAATCAGTAGCCCCTAAAATACCTGAGCCCTTATAGGACCTGCTGTTATGGGCCGGGCTTTTTTCAGAATTAGACTTCTGTCAGAAACCATGAGTGACAGTAACATGATGCTAAATACATTGTGGCCATTATATTCAGTAAAAAGGCAGAGGCCTCACTGTTCTTCATTCTGTCACTCTGCTTTAGACAGAACTTTACAATAAAGGTTTGATGATAAAACACATTGAAGACAACACACGAGGTGTTAATAATGGCATTGACCAACTCGGATTGATTGCGCGCCTACAAATAGCCCCACTGACATGGAGACTAGTTGGAGACTCGTGTTGTCCCCGAGACGTTCCCTGGAGATAGACTCAAGATTAAATTTATTAGCCATCTGCAGTACAAAACCACTTTGGAAAAAAAGGGTGCAAAGAGCTCAAAGTGCAATGTCAACACATAAAAGGACACAACATAAAACACAAACAAACAAACGCCACAGAAAAAGCCTAAGGTAAAATACTGTGCAATAAAAGTCCATGCAAAAATGAAAATACCTTGTTTAAAGTGATCACAGCCTGTGGAAAGAAACTGTTAAAGGAGCTGTATCATGCTATTTTAGCCATTCCAAAGTAAAGTATAGGCATTTATATGATATATTGTACCTCTACCACTATGGAGCACACATTTTTGTGATAAATATAAGTTTTTTCTGGAGGTATTTTTCCAACTCGGAAGACAAAACACTTGGATTCAGTTAACTCCGCCCCCTCTCTCCGCTCATACAACTTTACCGTAGTAGAAATATAAATACCACAGAAAAAGTTACTTCATGATGCAGTTAAAAGGAGTTGACATGTGCAACACAGCTTCATAAATGGCTAACACGCGTTATGACTGACTCACCGCTCTGGTCCATCTGGTGTTTCCATTATGGGACTCGCGTTGGTTATAAAAGTTAATCCACTTTGATTCTGGCCAAGGTTCACCAAACATCCATCAGAGACGGTCACAGACAAACACTATTTTGGCTGACAGTCGCTGAATCCCAGAGGGAAATTCCAACTTCTGGCGAGTGTCCTCTTCTTTAGGAAGGTTGAATAAAGTCCTGTCCTCGCAGCCAAACGCAGTTTTGTTTCTCCGTGACATTATCGTGAGGTAAGAAAAAAGAACAGGTGTCCAGACTCCAGAGTAGGTTAGAAAGAGCTCCTTCTTCACAACTTTCGGTGCAAACATGACATCTGTTCAGACGCTCAGAGGGAGCGTTTGTTTTCTCTGCGAGGGCAGCGCGGACGCGTCAGGCACTTCCTTTTTATTTTTTTTATTTTTTTATTTTTATTTATTTCTTACGACAGAAATAATGAAAAAGCTGTTTTACAAATTAAAATCAGACTGTAAGGCAATACATTACAGACGTTGAGCACTTCCGTTCCGCTCTGACGACACAACGGAACATGTCAGTGGTTTACCAGGAGAGGGCGGAGCAGCTGCTCAGAGAGCAGGATTCAGGAGGATTACTTAGAACTTCGTGAATGAAGCCAAAAACCGCTCTGGAGGTGTTTTTGATAAGGAAATAGCATAATAACATGGTTAGAAGCTCCAAAAAGTCGATTATGCCTGATATAGGACCTTTAAAATGGCGATCAGTAGAACATTTGACAGAGCGATACCGTTTACCCGAGGGAAACCTCTCAATAAAGGCCCTGGCAGCGCAGCCTGAGGCGTCATTACCAAGTCGTAAAGCCCGATTTGAGTCGTGCTTCATGTGTGGCCTCCAGGAGCAGCCAGTGGTCCTGCTGCCTGAGCGAACCACTTTGTTCAAAGTCAGAGTGAGATTACCAAACCACACAGTAATACGACTGGTTAGGACACTCTCAGTTAAGCAATAGATAAGGCGAGTTTCCAAGTAGTCTCTGTGAAAACAAACAGCTTCAATTTCAGCAGAGTCTCAAGGGGGTCTCAAGCAGCCGTGGCAATGTTGCGAACACTATTTGTTGTCCTTAACCTGTGAGATGTTTCTGTGATGTCCCAAGACCTGCTGAAGACTTCATAAAAACTACCTGGAGACTCGCCTTATCCGAACGGTCCTCCAGTGGACGTCTCGGAGACACCTCTGTGACCAACAGCAACTCTAGTCTCCATCTAGTCTCCAGGCCGGTGAGATAGGCCCTTTACTGTCATAGCAGAGGTGATCGTGTAAAGTGTTTCATCAGTTTAGTGGTTAACGATGACCACACCTATGACTAAAATGTCCAGCTATTTTGCTCGCCTAATAAATACTAAAAACAAGTGACAGAAAAGGTGAAAACGTGCCGTGTTGCAGTTTGAAAGAGCCCCTTGTTCATGTGGGAGAAGAAGCTCCGTGAAACAATGCAATGTGATTAAATTGGATTATATTAAACCTGGTGCGGTTCAAGACCCGGGACCGAGGAGGTGGTGAGATGATAATCAAACTCCTATTGTGTTGTTTCGTGGTCAGCTCCTCCTCCTCCTCCTCCCTCTCGCTGAATGATTGGGTTCACGTGAGGTGAGATTCCCCCCTCGCCCTCGCTGAGGTCAGAGGCGCGTTGCACGTTCTCAACCCAGAACATTGTGCTCTTCCATCAACGCAATCAGGACACGCTCGTAAAGTGCGGAAGCAAACAATGGAGGACCTTTAGCGAGCGCTCAGCGTGCTCGTCAGTCACTATTAAAGAGGCGCTTTTCCATGTGTTCAGCAAGATAAACTGGTACCCGCGTCGCAATCTCGTTCTTTCGTGAAAAGCATGTATAATTCGTTCCTGTTCGACTCCATTTCCAGAGCTCAAAACGTTTGCTCCCACCAGCTGATGTCACGAAGCTTTGCCAAACTCGTTCTTGTCATTTCAGCGGTCACCACAAATACTTGAATTGTTTCTCCACTCTTTCCAAAGATACAGACGGCAACGCATCAGACGAGGGGGCGTGGCCTAGCCAAGGGGGAAGAAAACCTCTCATGGGGATCACAATGAGTGCGTTTACAAGGGCTCGAAATTCCCGGGATATGGTGTTTATATGACACTATATGTCCTTTTTTACATGATCAAATAAGGCTTTTCGAATTTAAGCTCTGTCCGCGCAGGCGCATACATTACATTTCTGAGCACAATATGGTGAAAATATTAAAAGCATAAATGTGTGGCTTATTGGGCTCAATGTTTTGCTATGACAGTGACGGAAGATTGTGGATAATTCCTGGCCTTTACCCGTCCTGGGTCTGTCTTTGTCACCCAAGTGGACCAGGGAGCTCTGGGAGAAGGTTAAAGCCGGGGCCGGTGTGAGAGAGTGGAGCTGATGGAGTTCGATAGTTAGAGGAGGAAAAACTTACTCCGGCTCTGTGTTGTGGTCGACTCCTCTCTGAGTCCGGAGGAAAACCAGCCGCCTTGAAAAGGTCGCCGACAGTTTCGCATAAATCCACATTACGATGCTTCTTTCCATCTTAAATATTCACTACTTTTAGTTCTTTCATGGTTAAAATATAAAACTCCGTCTCCTCTTGACTCCAGAAACAGGAGCTCTTCAGACTCGCCACCGCCATGTTTGTTTACGATTAACTGTGCATGCACAAGAAATGGGAAGTTTCTTAAAACCGGAAAATAGCGTTTACATGAAGTTATATCCCGGTTACTGACGGAAAATCCCAGCCAGAAAATTCAGTCTTTTCAGCCGTTTTCTGGCAGACTATTAACATACTTAGCACACATCTATAAAGTCAATCTAAAATCTGGTCCATATGGAAGTTTTTTCACAGCAAATTGTTCAGTAGAATCGAAAAACGGCACTCATTGCTAACGTTAGCATAATATGTAACATGAAGCTAACGTAGTTTCCTGGTTAGCATTGTCCATTGTTTAAGTACCGTAAATGTCAGACTATTGAGCGCACCTGAATATAAATGAAGCCTCACCAACAAAATGTATAAAGATTTAAAGCAGTACTAAGTAACGTGTTTACCTTAATAAATCCTTTCCGTAGTCCCTCTGGGGGTAATACAAGTGTTAATGGGATGATGGGGGTCTTTCATCTCCCCCTGGTGTCTCTGGCCAGAAAACCCTGCTTGCAACTTGACTGCCACCGGGTCGGAGAAACCAATAAACACTAATGGAATCACGAAGAAGAAGCTAACAGGCTAACGGGCAAAGCTAACTGCGGGATAGCGCCACTTCAAACAGTATTTACAGCTAAGTTTGAGTGAAAAAAATTATTTCCATTGTATAACTGGATGTACAATATCCCTCTCTCCCTTCGCCTTTTCTGTCAGCGTAGTATTTACTCTCCAAGACATTTAATAAGTAAAAAAATCTTAATTGCTACCACACCTGCAGTTGCACTTATGGCCTCTAGGGGCAAGAGTTACTTAGTACTGCTTTAATAGGCTGCACTGGTCTGTAAGCCTTTAATCATTTGAAGCGCCATCAGCACTGGAGATACTGGACTTTTCTCTTTGTGCGCCGTCAAATTTACCAAGAGAACGGTGGCCTACAGGTACATTTACTTTTTTTCATTTGTTTATTTGAACAGGAACAATGCACATTAATCAACATTTCTGTAAATGTGCCGGTTTTAACTCTAAAGCTAATTTTCAACCGTAGTCATTGGGCAATTGAAGTGTGTTTAAGGAAAAGGCCGTCGTTTTTGCATCTGCGCAGTAACGTCAAAGTGCTCCTAAGGTGTTATTACGCCCTACAATATAGTTCCCCTTTTTATCCGCTTAGAAAATCCACATGTTTTAATTTTGTGTAGCTATACTTGGATCGTGTAACTACTCACGTAACCGTATTTAAATGGGAAAAACGTGGAAGAGCTTGGTCGCTTCTAACTTCACCCCCATTTGGCCCCATAGAGGTCGTTTTGCGTGACTGAGCGCACACGTAAAGACCAGACAGGTACGTATCAACTCGTCTAAGCTCAGGTAAGAACATATCTCAGTATGGAAAAAACTGTGGCCTGTTCCTTTAAGAACTTCAACTATATTATTCTTTAAGCACAGAGAAGCCAAAGCGCTGCCCGCACAGCGCCTCCATCTCCGGGAAGTGTGGCCGCGTTTAGAGCCGACCTCACACACACACACACAGCCTCGGGAGCTCGGGAGTTTCCTGGTGTTCGAAGCTGCTCTGAGCTGGGGTCGTGGTGGCTTTTGATACTCGCGCATCGCTGGACCCTCCATAATATTTCAGCGGCGAGAGAATTAAATGCATTTATTTTGCACTCTAAGCCACATTAGCGTCCTGCTGCCCACGCTCCGCGGACAGATGTGGAGGAAGACAGTGACAGAGTGACACGGCACAATATTCAGTATGACCATACACATCTATAAAATAGCGGCATATATTCTGGAAATGACTGTATTTATGGGCTGTTGAACCACTTTGCTCCTCTCCATGTCTCTGTATCTTTGTTTAGTAGAAACATATGTTCATAATTCACCATTTTTTAAAGAAATGGGAGAAAGTTCAGTTTTTTCTTCTCTTTTCATGAGTCTCATGTGTTCAATAACATGTCCTGTCACGACCAAATAAACAATAAACAAAGCTGTTTCCCTGTAATATTTGCACATTTATTCACAAAGATCCGACCCCCTTTGGCAGCAGCGTTAGCGTTTGTCACTTCACTTGTCGCAGAAATGAAAGCGAATTTCCCTCAGTTGTTTGTGTTCCCCGGGTCAGATGAGGTGAATTGATTGGCGCGTTCGCAGCGACGCCGGAACAAAAAGGCCGTCAGCGTCAACAAAGCAATCAGCACAGGGCTCACATCCCAGCCGAGGTCCAAGAAGCTGTTATCGCGGGGCTGGGGGGCAATTTGCACGTGTGGGACGGGGACACGCAAGCTCGGAAATAACTCCATGGGTTAACAGGACTTGACTCAGAGGCTTGTCTAGTCTAAACACGATTTTTTTTATAGTCGTTAAGTACCGTAATTTCCGGACTCAGAGCCATTACTTTTTTCACACGCTATGCACTATGCACCTAATTTGTAGATTTTTACGGAGATACTGAATATTCTCCCAAAACTTCTGCATCTGCACAATAACCTTCACTGTGTGTGGAGGGAATGAAGAACAAACTCCCTTCACTGTGTGTCTTGTGTCATGTGAAAAAGCGCTGCATGAATACGCGAGATTCCATTTCAAGCCTCGTCTGCGGTGTTTACTGCGCTCCGGGGCGGCAGCTGGAGGATGCCATTGCAAAATAAAGATTAATTCTCTCACCGCTGAAATATTACGGCGGGACAAAGCAAAGCGCCGGCTACATTCATCAAAAGTCAGCCTGGATTCCTCGAACGATTCACCACCAGGTCCTGGACTCAGCCTGGCTCAAATTAGTGTAAATGCGACACTTCCACAAAGACATATTTTAACCTCTTAGGAGTGTGACAATATATCAATTTTCTGATATATCGCGATATTTTGCGGGACGATACGATACCGATACTTTTTATTCCGATATCGATACTTTTGATGACGTCATGCATATTAATGAGCAACGTCATGCATATTAATGAGGCAGCAGAGCTCCACTGTTTTCACAGTCAATAGAAGCCAATAATGATCAAGAATTCAGTCAGACCAGCAGGGGGCAGCACTACAGTTTTAAGCACTTGGGCCAAACACTGTCACACAAATAAATTACTTTTAATGATAGTTTTCAATTATAAAGAAGATTAATTTGGGGTTGATTTATTCCTTTTTAAATAGGACTGTGGTTTCTTGTTTATTTAAATGTAAATGAAGTCACTGACAGATCTATAGATCCATTTTCAGTGAGTAAGTCAGGGCTCATTTATAAAAGTGGTACAAAGCACATGAAAAGAAATGTAAATGATGAATAATATGTAGTATGTTAAAATAAAGGTTAAAAGTAGCATGTTTTTTATCATGATGTATCGTAGATTATTTTTGTGCAATATATCGATTATCGCAGTATCGGCGTATCGTGAGATAATCGTTATCGTCAGCCATGTATCGCGTATCGTATCGAATCGTGAGCTACCCAGAGGTTCCCACCCCTAGCATTAACTGAGTGCATTTTCTCCAGTTCGGCTTCACCCAAATCTTAAAGCTAAGACCTGCAAAAGTGATTGTAACTTTTTATTATGTTGTCGCCGCATTTTTTGTCACACTTTTTGTGGCTTTTTTGTTGTGTTTTCGCCATTTTTTTAATGGCTTTTTCATTGCTTTGTTGTTGTGTTTTCGTCTCTTTTTTGTGTTTTCGCCACATTTTTTTGGTCACTTTTTTGTTGCTTTTCCGGCACATTTTTGTTCCGTTTTCATCCTTCTTTTCGTCACTATTTTGATGCTTTTCTTTTAAAGGAATAGGCCACCGTTTTTACATACTGAGATATGTTCTTACCTTAGCTTAGACGAGTTTATCTGTACCTGTCTGGCGCAGTCAAGTGAAGATATCACTGCGCAGATGCCGAATTACTCCTGGTATTATTACGCCTTACAATATAGTTCCCCTTTTTATCCGCTTAGAAAATCCACATTGTTTAATTTTGTGTAATTATACTTTATAGTGTAACACTTCATGTAACCATATTTAAATAGGGAAAACGTGGAAGAGTTTGGTAGCTTCTATCTTCACCTGGTTTGGAGCTATAGAGGAGAAGAGAGAGGCTAAATGCTAACGCTGTCTGTGCTGTGTTTACGTTACTGAAGGCAAACGTGAAGACCAGACAGGTACAAATGAACTAGCTAAGCTAAGGTAAGAACATATCTCAGTATGTAAAAACGGTGGCCTATTCTTTTAAGCTTTTAGATTTGGGTAAAGCTCAGTAAAGGCGGGGGGTAAGAGGTTAAGGAGAAAATTGAGAGGCCAGCCCAGTGGCCCTAGAGCCAGTGGCCCTTCTGTGCTCTTCCAGGACGGACATTATGGCCAGTCCGCCCCGTTCACCACGGACCCAGCTCTGCCACACTCTGAGCGGCTTCGAACACCAGGAAACTCCCGGGAACTGTGTGCACAGACAGGCTGAGGAGGGCGTGTAGTTGCAGAAATTACCAATAACGGAAATCAAACAGTTGTATTTTGGTGATTTATTATAAGCAGCAAAAAAAAAAGATCATTTGTGAATAGCAAATGAATAAAACAATAAAAATACAAGTGAGACTGACAGACAATATGTGATCACACCAAAATCCTAAGTCAAGTCTGAGTTTCTTCTCTTCACTTGAGTATAATAGTCAAAGCAGCAGATAGACACAACAGTAAGATTAGCAACATTCCTAAGGAAACAATAAAACACAAGAAGGACAGATTTACGGTTGTGTTGTGTTTCTGAAGAGGGAAACCAGACCGGACAGGTCATGATCTCTTCACCAGTGTTTATCAAAGGTTTCAAACTGGAGAAATCGGGGGTCCAGGTTGAACACAGGTCAGTAGTTTAGTGTGCTTAAGTTCACCAAGATGGTTATATTCAAACATACTCAAACCACAATGATAATTATTCAATAAGATTATGCAGATGATACATTTTCAATCACAGGCGGCTCCAAACATGGCCACTCTCCCAGGAAGAGGCGCAATAAAACACACACAGGTTTACAATATCATCAAATTTAAACACACTTTTATAAAAGTAAATGTACCTGTAGGCCGCTGTTCCATTGGAATATTTGACGCCGCATGGAGAGAAAAGTCCTGTATTTTCATTGCGCTGGTGGCGCTTTAACTGTGCTTTGTAATAACCGGGGTGATGCTCTCAGGCGACCGCGAAAGCACTATAGCGCACGTTGTTTGTACGGAAGATTCCAACTTCATCTTTAAGAAGCTTTCCGACACGCCCCCTTCAGCACACTGCTGTGGCATCTAAACAACACTACTGTGCGGGGAGGGGGCTCTGCTGAGCTGAGGAGCAGTGGTTGGTGGCTTGGCTGGTGACGAAAGGTCCAGAGGCGTCTCCAGGAGGTGGGGGCGTTCCTAGGAGGACTGAGGCATAGCTACACCTAAAATGGCTGCCGTCTAAGTTTTTACTGATTACTCAAAAATATGTGAATGAGCCAAGGCAACACTCCAGGCATGTGTTTAATGAGGGAATGACATAATAACATGATATAAAGCTTGAAAAAGTCGATTTTACATAATACCCCCCCCCGCCTTTAAATAATGTAGATGATCTCAAAATGCCAGAAAGAAAAACATTTCTGTTTTAACAAGTGCTGAAGCTGACTCGTATAATAGGCCATACCGCCTTTGTTCTGCCCAATCCCGTCAGGCCTCGGAAGCTAAGCAGGGAAGGGCCTGGTCGGTACTTGGAGACCGGTACTGGTAGACCATTTGGTAACACCAGGAAGCCTAGGAAATGCAGTGAGGGAGTGAATGTTTGGTGGTGGCCGGAGGGGCCGATGGCACAGATTGGCAGCCTCGCTTCTGTCAGTCTACCCCAGGGCAGCTGTAGCTTACCACCACCAAGTATGGAGTGAATGAATAATGCAATGTAAAGCGTCTTTGAGTGTCCAGTAAAGCGCTATATGAAACTAATGCATTATTATTATTGTATTTCTCATCATCTTGGAGGCCAGAGATTCTTTGCTGGAGCGCCGTATTTGACCGCGAGCCCTGACGTTGCCTTTACTTTATACGCGGCCTTCGTGTTCGTGCCTTGTAAAGTGAGTCATGCTTGTAGCAGCAGAGGAGCCTTGAAAAGCAGGACATCTTTTCTGTCCTTTCAACAGGTTTAAATAGGTTCACGTTCTGATATTATTATTATTATTTCTGTATTTGCACAGACGATCCGGGCTCAGACAAGCGCCGTATTGTTCCTAAGCTACTGCCTCTCCACACGACATGCTCCCGTTCTGATTGGACGCATGTCTCCATGTGCACAAACAACATGCACCTGTCAATGTCAAGCCGCGTTCCTCGCTCTCATGGCTGATTTGTCCTCGATGCAATCAGCAAGTCGATTCTACCGCGCGCCGGAACGAAGCCTGGAGAGAGAGAGCGAGAGAGAGCGAGAGAGAGCGAGAGAGCGAGAGAGAGAGAGAGAAAGAGAGAGAGAGAGAGAGAGAGGTCATGTGAGGACGGCCCGAGCGGGAGGAGAGGGCAGCGGAGGCCACGAGCAGGAAAAATAACAGGGTTTATAAAAGGATGAGGCCGCAGAGACAAGACAGAGAGAGGACAGGAAACTGTAAAAAAAAGAAAAAGTTATAATAGTTGAAGCTGTTGAAGAAGGGAGAGGGAATTTTGTTTGTGCTTTGCAAATAACACACGTCATCCAAAGAGTCAGCGCCTGCGTATGTAGCATAGACTGTACAAATAATAAACAACTCCTCCTCACTCCTCGCCGTTTACCATAATGACCACGTTCGAGGGGGAAATCATGGCGGATTTACAGACTCCTCCTCCCCAGCTCTGACGAAGCATGTTCCTAATAAGGGCATAAGGGCGGGATCTTCACTGTAGACTCGGCCCTTGTGTGGCGTGTAGCTCGTGCAGCTCCAATGCTAACAGTCCGACCCTCATTAGCACAAGATTTCTAAAATGTATCCTACGATAACCAGCCCGGTGCCTCTGATTGTGTCTAACCCAGCGTAATCACAGGAGGAATATCTAGCTGTAGACAGTTCCAAAAAAATTAGGCACCGGGCATTAAAGTTGTTTTTAACGTGTCTAAAGTCCAATGCATTCCAATGGGGGACTAGCGGCTATATGGCGGTACTACAGCAATGGCGGCCTCCAGAGTCGTCGTCGCAAAGCAGAGCAGCCAGCGGCCATAGATCTGCACACATCACAATGTGACAATAACGTGATAAAAATGTGACAAGAGTGACTATAAGGTGATGAAAATGTGAAGAAAATGTGACAGTAGTGTGACAACAGTGTGTCAGTTGTGTTACAGGAGTGTGACCAAACGCGACACAGATGTGACACAAAAGCGACACAGTGTGACAAGAATGTGACAATAAATAAATAAATAAAATACAAAGAACTATCATTAAAAACATAACCCTGGCATTCCCCCCCCCCCTCTTTTTATGTTTACACAATGCTGTATCTGTTGACCCAATGTATATCTGTTTCTTTTTGTTCTCTCTTTATGCAATGATTGTATATAATATGATTTGCAATAAAAAAAAAAATTAAAAAGAAAAAAAAATCTATGCTGTTTTCAATGAAGAATATATTAAGTATATATTCAATAAAAAAATACAATAAAAAAAATAAAAAAACAGAATACACGCTTTTCCTATTATTTACAAAGCCGTGTATCTGGGACCGAGGGGGATTTCTTCGAATTCCCAATGGGCGTGATTGATAAGGATATTAACCAATCAGAAAAAAGCAGAATATGACGCGAACGGCATGCAGTGTATTTGTAAACAAGGAAGTTAGTGAGTTTACGAAGCATCAGCCAAAAGACATAAACAATCCATCAAAAACTTTCATCAGCAACTCGGTTAAGATTTTTAACTGTTTCCATCAATGTGCGTTTGGAAGGGGATGAAAACACTTTCGATTGATGGAAACCAGAAGAAAAGAGAGGATGAAGCATCAACATCTACCCGTGTTAAGTACATTTAAGAAAATATTTTACTTTAATGTAATTTGGTTCCTGTCGTGACAACGTGGTCTGTGATTGGAGCGATATAAAACTATTCCAGATTTGTCTGGCTGTTTGCAAAGTTCCAGACGGTCCTGCTTTGGAACAGAAACAAAAGCAGAAGTGGACGACGGGCCAGGAAAACCATCCAGGTACTAATCAGGCCCGACCGTCGAAAGTACAACTAAAAGGTACAACTAAGAGGTCATATTTTGTGAGTACTGTATGCTGCACCTAATTTACCATTTTAAATGGGATGTATTAAAGCTACGGGAACCTGATTTTTTCTGTTCGAACTGTGACATTTTTGGTTTGGGCCCAAACTGGTGTCTAGCTCTCACATTCCCCCCTGGACATTAAATACTGGAAATATACTGGAAATTAAGTATATGCACGTTTCACACAATGTCCGCTGGCTGCTCTGCTTTGCGACCACAACACTGGAGGCCGCCATTGCTGTAGTACCTCCATATAGCTACTAGTCCCCCATTGGAATCCATTGCACTTTAGACACGTTAAAAACAACTTTAATGCCCGGTGCCTCATTTTTTTGAACTGTCTACAGCTAGATATTCCTCCTGTGATTACACTGGGTTAGACACAATCAGAGGCACCTGGCTGGTTATCGTAGGATACATTTTAGAAATCTCGTACTTAATGAGGGTCGGACTGTTAGCATTGGAGCTGCGCGAGCTACACGTCACACAAGGGCCGAGTCTACAGTGAAGATCCCGCCCTTATGCCCTTTTTAGGAACATGCTTCGTCAGAGCTGGGGAGGAGGAGTCTGTAAATCCGCCATGATTTCCCCCTCGAAAGTGGTCATTATGGTAAACGGGGAGGAGTGAGTAATGACGGTTTATTATTAATACAGTGTGTCTATGGTTTCACACCCGTTTACAGCTTTGAGCAGTGGCATTTCATTTCATTTATTTATTTAATATGGACATTGCAATTAACATTGGACGAACCAGATCCATTATTTAAAGTGTTATAGCACATGTGCTAATTTTCAACACCTGTCCGTAGGGGGCTTTTAGGTTACAAAGATAAAACACATTATGAAACAAGGTTACAATAAAACACATTATTAAACAAGATAAGGCACATTTTACACATGGGAACAAGTTTGGCCCGATTTGAGCCACTGTTTAACCTCTCTGGCAAAGTGAAGCAGGGGGGACCACCCCAAAACTAAATCTCACTCATTTAAAATTCTACATCTATCTTAAATCGCACAATAAAAATTTAGTTTAAAGGAACAGGCCACCGTTTTTTAATACTGAGATATGTTCTTACCTGAGCTTAGACGAGTTGATGCGTACCTGTCTGGTCTTTGTGCGTGCACTCAGTCACGCAAAAAGACCAAAGATGTTGTTATCCGCTTAGAAAATCGACATGTTTTAATTTTGTGTAACTATACTTGGATTGTGTAACTACTCACGTAACCGTATTTAAATAGGGCAAACGTGGAAGAGCTTGGTAGCTTCTCACTTCACCCTCGTTTGGCCCCATAGAGGAGAGGAGGAGAGGCTAAATGCTAACGCCGTCTGTGCTCTGTTTACATGACTGAGCGCACGCGTAAAGACCAGACAGGTACGCATCAACTCGTCTAAGCTCAGGTAAGAACATATCTCAGTATTTAAAAACGGTGGCCTGTTCCTTTAAGACAATGCAACCATGTCTGTTTTTTTTACTGTGTGTACAACATGCTCTGAGGGGGCAAAAATATATGTAGTCAGGTACCCCAGCTTTAAGGGTGTTATCGAGGATGACAACATAGTTTCCTTCTTTGATTAAAACATGCTCCCCTTCGCTTAAGTCCGGACTACGTGCCTCACAGCAGCAGAACTTGAAATCAAAGTTTCCCAGTAACTTCTTGGATGCTTTGTGAGATTTTGTCCCCCATTAGATGCAATTAGCGCTGGCTTTGTTGTTTGGCCGAGGTCCAGTCTTGTGGCAGCCTCTCATCCCCTCACGTGCGCCACTCGACCGCACATGCCCTCCTCACGGGCAGAGTGGCAGCTGCAGAGTCTTTTCACAAAGCCAGAAGGTCCCAGGTTCGATTCCTGGACGACATGGAGTAGTTTACACATTATTGAGTCCAATTTATTTTACTCCAGGTTTAGTCATGTTTTGATCTTGGACTAGTGGTACTCGAAGGGTGACATTTATAATGAGGCGAGACTTGGTGTAAATACTTTGATAATTCCTAAACTAAAACATTACACAGTAGGCCAGTGATTCACACTATTTTTAGAAACCCCAACCCTTAGAATAGAAATGTCACACGCTCCAATTGTAGCACCTTTAGCTTGTATTAAGTCAAAGCTCCAGGTTCATTTTGAGATATACAAAGAAGTGCTTTGTGAGTTCAACCAGATTTTGCGTGGAGAAAGGGAGAAATACTTCTCTAAAATCATCGCAAACTGCAGAAACAATCCTCGTGTTCTGTTTTCCACAGTAAACAGATTAACTAACCCTCCAGTTTCACTGCCCTTAGAACTAATCTCTACATCTAAGTGCAATGAGTTTGCAATATTTTTTTATGACAAACTCCAAGGCATTAAAAATGCCATAATTTCCACAACACAAATAGCAACCCTGCCACCAGCTAGACACCTTGAGCTGACACATTTCACTCCTGTTACTGACAAAACAATCGAAGAGATTATCTCCGGTCTGAGTTCATGTACATGCTGCCTTGATGAATTACCCACTAGATTTCTGAAGTCTGTGCTAACCAGCTTGTTACCACAACTTGTTCAGTTAGTTAACATCTCATTTGAGACTGGAGCATTTCCAAAGGCCTTGAAAACCACGGTCATTAAGCCTCTTCTAAAGAAGAGCAGCCTTGATCCCAAGGTACTGAACAACTACCGGCCCATATCAAACCTACCGTTCTTAGGAAAAGTTCTAGAGAAAGTAATATATCAACAGCTCACTTACTTTCTCCTATCTAACAATGTGTTTGATACTTTCCAGTCAGGATTTAGGCCCCACCACAGCACTGAGACAGCTCTGATCAAGGTGACAAATGATATTCGTATGAACACCAACGCAGGTAAGGTCTCAGTTTTAGTTCTGCTGGACCTGAGCGCTGCCTTTGACACAGTGGACCACGGGATCTTACTTCACAGGTTAGAAAACTGGGTGGGAATCTCTGGTACTGCTCTAAACTGGTTCAAGTCCTATCTCGAGGATAGGACGTACTTTGTCGAAATTGGCAACTGTGTCTCAGACAAAATTTCCATGACCTGTGGAGTCCCCCAGGGGTCAATCTTGGGACCCCTCTTATTCAACTTGTACATGCTTCCATTGGATCAGCTAATAAACAGCAACAATGTGTCGTACCACAACTACGCAGATGACACTCAGATCTACGTGTCACTGACGGCAGGTGAACATGGGCCTGTAGATACACTCTGTCACTGCATCGAACAGATCAGTTTGTGGATGCAAAACAACTTACTCCAACTAAACTCAGACAAAACTGAGATCATTGTCTTTGGCCCACAGACACAAAGACAAAGTGTTATCAGTCACCTTGAGTCTCTCGCTCTGAAACCAAAAAATCAGGTTAGAAATCTAGGAGTAATCATGGACTCAGACCTGAACTTAAACAGCCACATCAAAGCAATAACGTCATCAGCTTTTTACCATCTGAAAAACATTGCTAAGATCAGAGGAATAGTGTCAAAACCAGACTTAGAGAGACTCATCCATGCATTTGTCTCCAGCAGGTTAGACTACTGTAACGGCCTGCTCACTGGCCTTTCTAAACGAGCTGTTAGACAGCTGCAGAACATCCAGAACGCTGCTGCTCGAGTCCTGACAAGAACCAGGAAATACGACCACATTAGTCCAGTGCTCCGGTCTCTGCACTGGCTTCCTGTCACTCAGAGAATAGAATTTAAAACAGCTCTGCTTGTGTACAAGTCTTTTCATGGTTTAGCACCAAAGTCCATCTCTGACATGTTAGAGCCGTATGAACCATCTCGGGCCCTGAGAACTTCAGGGAGGGGTCTCCTGGTGGTTCCCAGAGTCAATAATAAACACGGTGAGGCTGCGTTTCAGTTTCATGCAGCTAAAATCTGGAACAGTCTTCATGAGGATGTGAGACAGGCCTCAACTCTGACAATGTTCAAATCCAGGCTGAAAACAGCTCTTTTTACCCGTGCATATGAAAACTGAAAGTATTTTATCTGCACTC
The DNA here is from genome assembly GCA_007210695.1 of Neogobius melanostomus. Lineage (NCBI taxonomy): Eukaryota > Metazoa > Chordata > Actinopteri > Gobiiformes > Gobiidae > Neogobius > Neogobius melanostomus. Next base: position 1,333,745 of record VHKM01000441.1, read on the forward strand.
TTGACTTTTACTGTCATTGATTAACTTTATGTTGATGTTTTATTGATTGATTTTATCTGTTTTCTTGTAATTTCTCTTTCTGCAACTGTGAAGCACTTTGAATTGCCTTGTGTATGAATTGTGCTCTACAAATAAACTTGCCTTGCCTTGCCTATTACAGCACATTCACTGTGGCACTGTTTCAAAAAAGCTTCTGCAATGTCAGAAGATCCAGTGTTGCGTTCGTTTTTCACCAAGATCTTGTATTGTTGATGGGCGAGTGTGACCACTGCGCCAAGCTTTCTCCAGCACATCCTAAAGATTCTCAGTGGGGTTAAAGGGATATTATATGATTTTTGACATTGGGCCTCATTTCCTAGTTATCCAGAGTGTTGTTGATGTCTGGAGATATTTTTTTCCTAAATTCATGCAGTTCTTATATTTGAAGAGTCTAGTGGCGCTAGGCTAGAGCAAGGCTAAAGCATTTCTATGGTATCAGTTAGCCTACATTAAAAACAGTCTGACCCACTCCACAGTGCACCTGAGGTAAATCACTTATAACACCAGACTAACCATATAAATGTCTGTGTCGATAGAATAATTTTAACCATTTTCCATTTAAAATAACTTATATTTGAGCAGCATCAGCTTCGTGGCTGTAAGCTAACGCAGCGGCGGAGTGATCTGCGAGAAAATAGTCCCTCAAAATGCGGTAATTCATGTGATACAAGGTCAGTTATATTTCAAAAATGAGTCTATTGACACAGACATGTATATGGTTAGTCTGGTGTTATAAGTGATTTACCTCAGGTGCACTGTGGAGTGGGTCAGACTGTTTTTAATGCAGGCTAACTGATACCATAGAAATGCTTAAGCCTTGCCCTAGCCTAGCGCCACTAGACTCTTGAAATATAAGAACTGCATGAATTTAGGAAAAAAATATCTACAGACATCAACAACACTCTGGATAACTGGGAAATGAGGCCCAATATCAAAAATCCTGAAATATCCCTCACTCTGGTCAATCCATAATGCTCCCTATACACCACTTTTACACAATGTGAGCCTGATGAATCCCGTCATTGTCATCTTGGAATACGCTCATGCATCACTGAAGAAGAAATCCATTGATGGAATAACCTGATCTCATTCTTCAGGCACATCGTGTTGCTGAACCTAGACCTAACCAACTACATACCAAAGTCCCCCAAAATAAAATGCAGCCCTAAATCATGTTGAATACCGGTGTATAAGATCTGCAGCTGAGTGTAGCTAATGTCGTCTAAACAAAACACAAGAGAATGGGGATAGCAAAGGAAAAAGATCTTTGACTCCACTTTTGCTCAGTGGCATTATTACTATTTCCAGTTTATATTTTGCCAAAAGTAACTCAAGTAACTACAATTTTTAAACTGTAATATGTAATACATTTTCAAAACTGTAACCAATAGTATAAAACACACACATATATATAAAATATATTACAATTTTAAAGTAACTTTCCCAACACTGGTGACTGATTCCTTGATGTAAAGCGCTTTGAGTTCCTAAAGCAGGTAGAAAGGCGCTATATAAATGTGACCACAGGGAGGGGGTATGTGTGTGCGGTTATTTACAGTCTGAAAGTCAGTGCTATGCAAAATATGACCCAGAGAGCTCAGTCCTTATCAGGTTTAACTCCGTGGCTTGGCCTTGAAGGGAAGTGTTGACAGTGTAGGAGAGATAAGCGGTCCAGCTGCTTCAAACCTCCTCTCTCATGAGGAAGAGAATTATTCCAACAATAGTTCATATTGTCTATAGTCCAACTATTGTCCGTCTCCACAGCGAGCTGCCAGGTCGTACATAACAGTTTATCGTTGTGCGTTACTTTCCGGTGTAATTCCATCACTCGGTCACTGCCTGCTCCAAAGTGCTTGTTAATTTCAACGGACAGCAGCGTGGTCCGATTGCAAACTGCTGTCATTCCAAATTTCCGATAATTCAGGGCAGTCCATCCCATAAGCAGATACCCTGTTATCAAGAGTCCAAATAAGTAAATATCTTTGATGTCTCCGACCGACGGGACCACGAGGCAAACGACATCCATCGCAAACCGAGCTGTGAAAATCCAGTCAGGGAAGACGAGCTCCTCCGTGGCCTCACTTTGTGAAAAAAAACTCATCAATTGCACTGAGATTCCAGTTAATCAATTCCATAGTTTAGGGGTTCGGGAGGACAGCGAGCAGGTGGTCCAAGAGGAAAAATCAAAGTCAGACAAAACACTCGCACAGGCAGGAAAAAGCACGAAAACCAGGAGGAGTGAGAAGACACGTCAGCACTCGACAGAGACAGGAAGAGGAGCTTCCTACCAAGAAGAAATTGTAAATACTGTACATATTGTAAAAAAAAACAATGTTTCTTTTCCCCCCCCGCTTCCCTCTGTCACTGTATCCCTCTCACTGGGTGTTAAATAAAGTAAAAAAATTAAAATAAAAAATTACCAGTAGTAGAAATATAAATATCGCAGCAATAAGTTACTGTGTGTTACGGTGCTTTTATTGTGGAAATCGCGCTGGTTATAAGAGTTAATCCACTTTGATTCTGGCCAAGGTTCACCAAGCAGTCATCGGTGAAGTGACACGCATTTTCTGGCTGGTTAGTCGCTGGATCCTGGAGAGAAATTCCAACTTCTAGTGAGTGGACTCTTCTTTAGGAAGGTTGAATAAAGTCCGGCACCCCTCGTGGCCAAACGTGCATTTTCACCGCATTTTTCTCATCGTTAGGTAGGAAAAGAGAAAAAGAAAAGACACTTCTTCACAACTACGGGCCTAAAATGACTGTGTTTGTTTACCCTGCAGGGGCAGCGCCTTTGAAATATATACGGCAGGTGTTTTCTAAATTAAAATCAGGTCATAAGGCATGACATTACAGATGTCTGGCACTTCCTGGTTTTACAATCTGACGTACAATGCGTCAAATGGGCACAAGGCAGTCGTTTACCAGCAGAGGGCGGAGCAGCTGCTCAGAGAGCTGGATTCAGGAGGATTACACAGACATGTGTGAATGAAGCCAAAGGAAACAGCATAATAACATGGTTAAAAGCTCATGAGATAGGACCTTTAAAAGACACAGATGAGTCCTTTGTGGAGAGGCATGGCACCACCTCATGACATCAGCTGGTGAAACAGCCTTTTGAGCTGTTGAGAAGTAGATGACCTAATGATTGTGCAAGTGAAAACTCAAGTTATGTTTTTAATTAAGATTTAAACAAAACAATAGGGCTCTATGCTCTTACGCCACAAATCAAGCGGAGGTAAATACAGCGCTCTCTCTTGATTGAAAACAATGGGAGATCGCTGGTGGTTGTTTGAGAGGATTTATTAAGGTGAATAATTGTTGGATTGTGATGAAATGTGATTTGATTACCATAACCTGCCTATTGAGGCAAACGTCTGATATAAACAGAAATTGGACTTGATTTGTCTCGATTAATGTTTGTACAAACAGAGGAGCCTAGTACACGTCGCTAATCCATCGTAACTTTGTGTAGAATTTCACGCATTTATGTTTCGCCTTTCAGGAAATAATCATGATCTAAGTTAAACGTAATGCTGACGAGAAAATGTTTTAGAAGCTTTTAGGCGACGTTCTGTCTAGTTTATTCGGCTTTAGATTTAGCTAAAGCATGACTTACACATGTCATGACATTAAACATTTGATTAACAATTTATTTGATGTTTAAAGCAAAGTAAATGGTAGAATTTAGAGCCTGACGTGTCCGGCACAGTTACGTTAAACTTTAAAACATAATCCACACAATGTGTTTAGATCTGCAGACGTCGATTCTAATCATAAAACTTACTCAGTTTACAAGATTGAAGCTGTAGTTCCAACAAAATGGAACATCCGACCTCACAACAGCTTTTAGGCCGAATTTACTGTCACTCACAGGCAAAAACGCTGTTTAATACCACCATTGTTTTCACCTCCACATCTGCGGCGCTCTGAAAGTACCTGGATAGTAGAAGACCCCTATAGTATATCGCTCAATCAAACGCTAATAAAAAGTCAGTCACATTGACTTACTCTTTTTTGTGTTTTTTGAACTTTGCTGAACTGGAATCGGCCTAAACTTTGCAACTATTCACCAGGATTTATAAGTTTATGATTATCTTAATAACCCATTAATCCTAAACATATGCTATAGCAGAAACATTGTTAGGTTTGTTCTGTTCCCCCTCCCCCTTGTTCTTTTTTTTTCCTCTGCAGTGTTGGTGGTTGACGTGGGCGTGGCTGGGACCTGCAGCATCGAGGCTCACCTGGTCCTTGATGATGAGCCTGATATAAAAGCTCTGTTCAGTACTTCTCCGTCACGTTCGGTACAACTAGAGCTGGTTTGTTTGATCGCTAAAAGATGTTTTGATACTTACCTGTTTCCTCCTGTGCTCAGGATATCCTCTGCGCCTCACTGTGTCCTGGTTCCGTCTCCTTCCAGCCAGCCTCCGTCACCTCAGCCTACTCATTTATTTAGTCAAAATAAATTCTTAGAGCTTTCCTGCCTCCGTCTCCGCTTTGGGGTCCAGCTTGAAACCTTAACAAACATACCATGAATAGACGGTGTTTTTGTACAGACTTCCTCCTCCTCCTCGATCCAGCTCGAGGAGCAGGCATTGCACGTGTTCCCCGGATATTGCAGCATGTCCTGGTTTTGTCCTGACTTTGTACTGCACTTCAAAGTCTTTTTATAATCCGCTGTGTCCCTCTGATGTTTGTAAATGTGCTAACTCCACTCGAAGGCTTTACTCTTTCAGCATTTCCAGGCTCTAAAGTATTCTGTTTGATCGGCCATCAATCCGTTCCTAGACTTTCTGTGCCGTCCCGCAAAAGGTGACCTGTGACTTTTTTTTTTTTTTTTTACATTTCCTGAAGATACTTTACTTTACTTACGAGAAACAAGCGTTCGAACAGCGGCTCACACACGTCGTCTGTGGAACAACGAGGGAACAAACTTGTGGAAAGCAGAGAGCGGAGCCTTTCGTGAACTGCACATGACAAATGGAAGCTGAAACCACAATGGCATTTCAGTTTGAAACGCCAGACTAAATAAGAATAAATCAGGCACACTGATATCCGCCGAGCAAGGAGCAAACAACTGCAGAAAAAATAGCCGAAGATTGAAGATCTAACAACAATGTCTTACATTTCCTGTTTTCTCATCAGAGGTTGCTTCCCCCAGGCATAAACAGTGTTTTGAGTTAATGAATTACAATCAAACCATTTTTGGGGCACAACATTGTTTTCAGTGTGTTATGAATGTGGGAAATGGAGGTCTTTAGAAGAAGAAGAAACCTTATTCATATACTGTAGCACCTTTTGCAGATAAAATCACATTGAAAAAGTGAATCAGAAACAACTAATTATTATACAAATTAAAATGGAAACGATCATAAGCCATTGTCAACTAAAGCTCGTCTGAACAGTCGCGTCTTCTGCTGATTTTTAAAAGAATCAAGAGAGTCGTCCACAGGTAGCGACAGAGAACGGTCACAGTTTAAGAGCAACAGCTTCAACGGACGAGTCTCCTCTGGTTTTAAAGCGGGTCACTGGGACAGTGAAGAGGTTCTGGCCCGAGGACTGAAGGGTGCGACCGGAGGAGCAGGGGCACATCAGATCGGTGTCATGCCATTGGTCCGACGTCTCATTATTCCGAAAATGTACCATTGAGCAGAGGTGCCATTAGTCCGACTTCTCTAACCCAGTTGTGTTGTGGATTAGAGAGCCAGATACAACCACTGGCCCTAACCTTAAGGTCAGTGGACTCCTGCCTGAACCTCATTTTATTTTTCAACCCCTACTCAATGGGACATTTTCTGAATAATGAGACGTCAGACTAATGGGCCGACCCCCATCAGATCAGACACATATTTAGAAGCCTGACCGTGCAAGGCTCTAAAAATCAAAACTACGATTTTAAATTCTTAAAACTATGAGTGTTTGCAGCATTCGCTCTAACTTGCACGCAGCCTCGAGCAAGTTATTAAGCTTTTAGAGGATAAACAACATATTTTTTCTCCCACTGTGAGTGAAACACTGTCCATGTCCTGAGAGAGAGAGAATAATCGATGGGTCCCGCTCTAGTGCTAGTATGAAAGAGCGCAAACTCCACGCCGCAGAAACGTGATCAAAATACCAGCACGTGCGACTCACCGCCCCCCCGCGGTGACTGGAAAATATTCCTGTCTGGTACAGTCTGTACGAGGTAAAGCTTGGGGATGGGGACGCCTGCACTACATAACATCGCCATGGGAGTCTGTCCAGCCACTTACTGGTGTGGAGCTGAAGATGGCACCGAGCACCACCCTGTCTGCGCAAAAGCCTAGTCTACAGGCTGCGCTTAGAAATGAAAGTTCGGGCACATAGCATTTTCTGCATTTTCATTACTGTAACAGGGATTTCATCTCATTTTTCTGTAATGATATTGCTCTTGGTTGTATGCTGAAGGGCTGGATTTGGACCCCGGGCCTGATGTTGCCAACCCCTGCTGTGCTTAATCACACAATACGGCTTCATTTATTTATTGGTTTATTTGGTCGGGACAGTGCATGTTAATAAACATACATGGGTCTCATGCATGTAAACAAGCCACACCGGATTGTAGCCTTGGGCTAATTTGCATCCTTTGTCCCCATGCGCACTCTCAAACACACTCTCATACATCCTGGCCTATTGTACATGTTTTTTTAGTGGTAGGGGAAACCCGGAGGAAACCTACGCAGACACGGGGAGAACATGCAAACTCCACACAGAAAGGCCCCGTCCAGGTGGGAATCGAACCCGGGACCTTCTAGCTGTGAAGCACGAGCGCTAACCACTGTACTACCGTGCCGCCCCTTTAGCTTCATTTAGACCAGGATTATCGATTGTAGAGTAAATTGTACACAAGCATAATAAACCTGCATTTTATCTGTACAATTCATTCCAGAGGAATTGTTAAAAAAGCACTTCCGTCTATGATCCTGAAGGTTCATCACCCCTGACCAAAATAATTGCACCCTTTTGTGATTTTCCAGTTATATTCAAATAAAATGCTGTGATTTATCGTGCATCTCTATACGGCTCCAGTCATGTAATGTCATATGGAGACTGTTATGTAGAAACACTGTACTTTTTAATCGGGAGAATTGCACTCATGAGAGATAAAAGTAAAACATGTTGTACCAATTTGGAGTGGTAACGATAAATTTTCCTTTGTGTCTTTTCTCTGTAAACAACCACAACCAGGCAATAATTCAACAACAGTTTATGGCTTCTGAGTGTTGTTTCTCTGATGAGCTATGGCTGGTGGTCTTCATGGAAAACAAGCAGGCGGGCTGTTGTTTGGAAAGCAAATCCAGTCAATTAAAGTGTCCATACACTAATAATTTGGGCTTTTATGTGCTTTGAACTATGCTATATATTTCCCCTCTGTGTTCTCAAGGTGCAGAGGAATTCTCAGAACTCTTACGCAAATAAATAGTAAACTATGTGTATCTCTGTCCAGCCATTCCTGAACAAAAGTTTGGATACGCAACCCTTTGAACAATTTTTATTATGTTTTGGGTTCAGTTCAGCACTCATTAGTGATGTGTGGGTCGGCCAGACACTGACGAAAATCAAGGCAAGGCCAAGGTATGTTTATTTATACCGCGTATTTCATACACAACGTAACGCAATCAAGCCCGATCCTATAATAAAGGGTTTTAATTTTCCAACCTGACCTAATCTAACCTGCACACATGAGTTTAATGTGGGGAAATGGTGCTTTAGCTTTCATCTGTTGAGCTGCTGAGGACACATTTCACTTTTTCAACTAAACCGGAGTCTGGAACTAAAATGGCCCACACAGGAGCAGACGCCGTGTGAAGCTGCTCGCGCTTCAGGTCATTTTCGTCAGTCCCAGTCTATAGTGCATGTGCTTGGGCACTGTTCTTCTGCAGGCATTTGGTGTGGTGATTAAAGACAGGCCTAAAGTAATAGTAAAACAGCATAATGAGAAAACATACAAAATGAAAAAACAAAACATACATTTACCGTACTGTATTAATCTGGAGATTAGGCAAAGCGTAGCCTACTTTGAGATAATTCTTTGGATAAGAGTGCACTTTTAACTGTAAGCCTTAATAATGTATAATAATGCATCGGTTTTATATATTGCTTTTTGGACACTCAAAGACGCTTTACATTGCACTATTCATTCACTCCATACTTGGTGGTAAGCTACTATTGTAGCCACAGCTGCCCTGGGGTAGAATGACTGTATTAAAACATTCGGAGCATTTCTTTAACCCATAAGCACCGGACGTTCGTCATCTCACTGAGGAAGCCGACCTGCCTTGACCTGCTCTTGTTTATAAGATCTCTGAGCTTGTTATGATCATTTCAGTACACACATTGTATCCAAATCAACTTTCAATAGTTGATGTAGAAAGTGAACTAAATTGTGATTTTAAACAACATTGCTCAAGGAATGTAGAGTCTGCATCAAATGGGGTGTACAACAAGGGTGTTACTTGTCCCCAGCAATGTATACCTCTTTGGGCTGATGCGCAGCAACGTAGTAATGGAAACGACATTTCATTGGAGCATACAACAGTAGTGTGTGAAAGTGCATACATAAATGGTGCAGATCCCATTAATAAATGCCTACTGTGTAAACATGGCACATCAAGAGTAAATAGCTGTGAATGGGACAATATACTGTCTGAGGGAAAAAGAGAGAGGATAGACCAGGAAGTGTAAAGAAAACGTGTGTAAGACAGACTTAATGTAGAGGGAGAGACTGGTCATATTTGGAGCCTGGGGTGAACTGCCAAATATAATATTGGATGCACTTAAAGGTACACTGCCTAACATTTTGGACTCTACTGTTGCCATCAGTACAAAACATAGTTCCCAATGGCCATCTCAACACAGATAATACTATGTTTGCAGTGAATAATCAAAGAATGGATTTGGATGAGAACCAAACCTCACATTTTGCTGCCTTTAGTGAACATCTCCATAATACCTGTCCCCTCTCAAATGTTAATGATCTGAATTTTAAAAGCTCTTTTGTGAATCTAATCGCAGCTGCGGTGCTCTACTTTGAATTTCGTTCGCCCCTTTCCCTGGTTTAATTCTTACGTGACATCGGACAAACGGCCAAAGATTGAACAACAGCCCACAGTTTGCCTGGGCATGGACAGTCGGTGCTTCAGGATTCTGCCGTTAACGATCGGGGACTGCAGCCAAAACTCCATACGTATGACCTGGACCTGACCGCAAACACACAACAAAGACGATTACGCAAACCATCCATCCACAATAACCGCATTATTGTAATACAGTATCAAAGATCTGCAGTCATGCCATGTTTGTAAGCTTCAACTCTTCAATGGGCTCAATTAAATATTTCTCTCACTATCAATTAAAGTCATTTTTACTTCATTGATTAACAAACTTAGGCTGTTTAAAGTGGACACATAATGCACAACTTAGGCTTAAACATATTATTTTGCGTTGCTAATACCACTTACTGTGTCAAGTCTGAAGCTGAAGATTTCACAGATTTCCCCCGTCAAGTCTAGTCTACAGTCTGCGTTTAGAAACACAAGATCAGGCCCTCACTGTGACTGGCACTTGTTATTTTCAGCCCTATCAGCAGAGGCATTTCCAGTTCTATTTTATTATTTTGAAGGCCTGACGATAAGCGCACACCAGCAGCACACGGCTTCTTTACACAGTTCTGTCATTAAGTTTACACACCCTGGTGGATTTTTGTTGTTGTTGGGCCATTTCTCAAAGAATATGAATGAAAACAAAACACTTTTTTTCACTCATGGTCAGTGAGTGTTCAAATCACCATAACAAAATAAAATACCAAAATGACCCTGTTGAAAAGTTTACACACCCCAGTTCCTAATACTGTGTTTGCCCCCTTTAACATCTATGACAGCTCTGAGCCTTTTGTGGTAGTTGTGGAGAAGGTTCTGTATTATCTAATGGTAAAGCGGCCCATTCTTCTTGGCAAAAAGCCTCCAGTTCCTGTTCCTGGGCTGTCTTGCATGAACATCGTTTGCGCTCTCACCACAGTGGTTCAATGATACTGAGGTCAGGAGACTGAGATGGCACTAATGGGACCTTCACTTTATTCTGCTGGAGCATCAGCGAACCACCTCCATATTTCATAGTAGGTATAGTGCACTTTTTATCATAGGCCAGTTTGACAACAAGGCCTATGATGAAAAGTGCACAATACTTACTGTGAAATATGGAGCTGGTTCACTGATGCCTCTGGCTCCAGCAGAATAAAGTGAAGGTCCCGTTAGTGACCATCTCAGTCTCCTGACCTCAGTATCATTGAACCATCGTGAACTGCTACAACCCCGTGAACTGCTACCTTAACGTGGTGGGGTTGTTTGAGCGCCCGAATGATCCGAGGAGCTATGTTGCCTAGACCAGGGGTTCCCAAACTTTTTTGGCTGGGACCCCAAAATTGACACGTTAACAACTCGGGACCACCTTTGTAAAAAAGTTATTGCCTCTTATGCTACTTTAGGGAACAAAAACATTTTATAATCAAGTTAACATGTATCTAAACAGTTTATTTTGAATAACTGAATGGATTCCACTCATTATAGGCTGGTTTACACACAAAAAATATACTAAAACAGTAGCATTTTTGTTGTTGTTTCATCTTAAAATCATCTGGGGATCCCCACCCAAGGCCTCGCGACCCCCAGAGGGGTCCCGACCCCCACTTTGGGAACCACTGGCCTAGACCAATAGCAAACAGGTCCAATGGGACGGGTCAGACTAAGAGCAGTTCAGAAGACCCCCATGGATAGCTCAACAACAAGGACCCAAGATCGATGCAGAGTACCCGGCCTTTTTGGAGTCCCTGGGAGGGGTACTAGATGGTGTTCCGACTGGGGACTCCATTGCTTCACCAACACTGTTTACAGTGCGGGTGGGGAGTTGCTGACCTCGGCTGGGGATGTTGTCGGGCAGTGGAAGGAGTACTTTGAGGAGCTCCTCAATCCCACTGTCACGTCTTCCGATGAGGAAGCAGAGGCTGGGGACTCAGAGGGGGACTCGCCCATCACCCAAGCTAACATCTCAGGATGAGCGCAATCTGGAGAAGCCTGTCAGGAAAAGGCCATTCAAAAGTGTGGGGGACCTTCACAAGGAGTGGACTGAGGCTGGAGTCAGTGCATCAAGAGCCTCCACACACAGATGGATCCTGGACATGGGCTTCAGATGTCAGATTCCTCTGGCTGAAGCATCCTGGTCTTCCAGAACACCTCAGCAGTGCCACAGGCTGAGAGCATCCATGCCACGCAACCACATTAAGGCAGTCATTCAAGTAAAAGGCCCAAACCAAGTACTAAGTACATATACATGATTATACTTTTCAGAGGGCCCACATTTCTTTGTTTAAAATATTTTTTTCATTGATTTCATGTAATAATCAAATTTTCTGAAATTTGCATTTTGGGGTTTTTACAAGCTGTAAGCCAACATTTTCAAAACAAAGGCTTGACATATGTCACTTTGCATGTCATGAGTCTATATTATTAGTTTCACATTTTAAACGGAATTACAGAAATAAATGCACTTTTTCACGATATTCTAATTTTCTGAGTTTCACCTGTATATCACTGAGTGTCTATAGGACTTTCCACTAAAAGTAACCAGTAACTACCACTTTAGGTATCTGATAGTTTCAATTCTAAGCACCCATTACTTACCAGTACTTACATTATTACGTAGAAACTACCACTTTAAGTATTACTACTGCAGGTCACTATGAAGTACCACTGTAATTACCTAAACGTACCACGATAATTACCTGGTAATTACCTCTGTAAGTACCAGGGATGTACCACAGTAACTACCCAGGAGTTACCGGGCCGTATTCTAAAGTGTTAGCAGATTTTCTACAAACAAACCACAAAAACCCACCAAATCTGTGTGTTAAGGTGACGTGCAGCAGGAGCTCCCCGCTTACGCCAGATGTCAAACCGCATGAATCCACTTTGGCAAATCTCCTGAAGTCTGATATTCCACATGTGTTTCCTGGTGAAGTCCACAGGCAACACTGACGTCCCCCGTGTCCAAATGTCCTCTCGTCCTGCCAGATCCAAAACAGTGCGAGTCCACTGCGCTCCAAAGGCAGCGCACATCCAGCCTCGAAGGCCGCTGCTCCAGAAGATTCCCACATCAAACTGGCGTCGGTCTTATCCACAGACTTAAAGCCATACTAAGTAACTCATGCCCCTAGAGGCCTTGAGCGCCACTGCAGGTGTCGTAGCATGTCGCGGTTTTTTACTCATTAATTGTCCGTGAGAGTAAATACTACGCTGACGGAAAAGACGAAGGGAGAGAGGGATATTGTTCATCCAATTACACAATGGAGATCATTTTTTTCACTCAAACTTGGCTGTAAATACTGTTTAAGTGGCGCTAGCCCGCAGTTAGCTTTGCCCGTTAGCCTGTTAGCTTCTTCTTCGTGATTCAATTAGTGTGTATTGCTGCTCCGCCCCGGTGGCAGCCAAGTTGCAATTGTGGTTTTCTGGGCAGAGACACCAGGGGGAGATAAAAGACCCCCAATCATCCCATTAACACTTGTATTACCCCCAGAGGGACTACGGGAAGGATTTATTAAGGTAAACACGTTAGTACTGCTTTAAGAAACTAAGTACGTGTGGACAGGGCCTCTGTGTATGAAACTTTCAGTGTCATATGTTGAGCTGTTTTCAGCCTGGATTTGAACATTGTCACAGCTGAGGCCTGTCTCCCATCTTAGTGAAAACAGAAAAAGCAGCCTCACGTGTTTAGTCCTGACTCTGGGACAATGCAGGAGTATTTCCTAGTTCTAGTCAGGACCAGAGCAGCAGTTTTATTTTATTTTTTATTTATTTTATTTAAGGTCTGTAACTGCAGAGACAGTAATATGCCGTGGGGGCAATGACAGATCAACAACATCATGACAACAATACAAGAAGAAAGATAGAAAAACAAAACAAAACAAAAAAACAAACAGAAAAAACAACACACAACAGTTAGTACACAGGTAAGAGAAAGACAAAACAACAACAGGTTTAAAAGACAGCGAGGGGTTAACCAATACACGAGAGCCAGAGAACATGTATCCACGAAGGAGCTAATGCAAATCAATCAATCAGGGAGGCCAAACAAGGAAATAAAAGAACCAGACAAAACAGAACAAACAAACCAAAAGGGAAATAAATAAACATAGAAGGAAGCAGCAGTGTTCTGGATGTACTGCAGCTGTCTGACACATGACTGGTTTGAAAGGTACATTGATTTTTTTGTTTTCACTTTTGTTGCCCGCTCTTTTATGCTGCTTCGTGTGTGCGTTCAGTTCAGTCTGCGCAATAGATTCACTTTTTTGCATATGCGATCCAAATGCAAATTGAGGCCACCGAAACGTACGCACTTAGTTGAATTAAAACACTCAGTGGTGGGAATTTATTAGTCATAACTCATCCCACTCCTTTTTGAATCGGAGTGGGTTACTTTGTTCGCTGCACAGTGGAGCAACCTCTGCTGGAGCGACCTGCCAGAGCCGAGGGGACCTGTACTGTATCTCCCGATGTGGAGCCGGGCTAATGGTCAGAATCACCTGGCTGGAGGATTCACCTGTTGTACAGTACCGGTCAAAAGTCTGGCAACACTTTTTATGTATCGGCTTTCCTTTATTTTCAACACTGTCTGCATTGTGTGAGTCTCATTGAAAACATTAAACTATAAACACATATGTTGGAAACAAAAAAGGGTGAAATGACTCAAAATATGTTTCATTTTGCAATTCTTCAAAACTGCTACCCTTTATTTGTAGCATTTTCTCAAAGAGCTTCATGAGGTCGTCCCTGAAGTGGTCTAACAGTAATCAAAGCAAAGGCGGCTACCTTTTTTTTGTTTAAAACATAACTCCCTAGTGTTCATTCATAAATAAATGTCTTCAGTGGGAATCTACAATGTAAATAGCTTACAATTACAACTAGCAATTAATACAATTGCTTTGTACTAGACATCGTACATGAAACAAGATCGCTGTTGTAGTTGTGCTTCATTTCAATTAATTAGATAAACAGTTCAAATATTGTTTTGTAAGTTTGTAAGTTGGTCTAATGTAGCTGCTTGAAATGTATCAAATTCTCTTTGGATGATGTCTTGTTGTTGTTCCTTCTGTACCATTGTGAAATGTACTTTATTGCACTGAATTTGGGGGTGGGCGCTCATAAGCTTCTTGCTTCAGCCCACTCCTTTTGAGCAGAATGTATACTGCTCAAATAAACAAATAAACTAAACTAAATAGTCATGAATTAACAGAAAAACAAAGATATAAAGACCGCTTTTCAAACTTTTGACGGGTACATGTTTTCAATGGGGAAACCGCCGGACTACCCGGAGGTAACCTATGGGGACCACGGGGAGGACATACAAATGTCCGGGGAAAGAACCCGGGACCTTCTAGCTGTGATGCACGAGCCCCAACCCGTGCACCAAAGTACAGTACATGCATATTTATCATTTGAATTCACGGAAAATTACTTTATATGCTGCACTTAAATATGCAAACGGTATATGTGTGTATACCAGGGTTGTCGAACTCGTTTGGGCCTAATAAATAATAATGACTTATACTTATTGTGTCACACGTTTCTCAAAGTGCTACATAAAGTCATTGTTCATTCACTCCACACTCAATGGCGGTAAGTTACTATTATAGCCAGAGCCGCCCAGGGGCAGACTGACCATTTACCACATGGCTATAATATGCTGTTTATATCCTGATCTCTTATTATGTCTGTGCCCTCTGCTGGACACGTGTGGAATTCTTTACTTTTTTTTAAGATGCCCCCTAGTGGCTGGAGTGAGCATTCTGGCTATCTCTTTAAAAATCCATAACACACAGGAAAGGGCTAGAGACTGACTTTTTTTTTTCATGCTCTACAAAGGGCCACATTAAATCATCTTGCGGCCGCATGTGGCCCGCGGGCCTTGAGTTTGACACATGTGGTGCGGTGGCGCAGTGGGTAGAGCGGGTCGTCTTGTGATTGGAAGGTCGTGGGTTGGAATCCCAGCTCCAGCAAATGCACACTGTCGTCGTGTCCTTAGGCAAGACACTTCACCCTCCTTGCCTCCAGTGTCAGTGTACACTGGTGTATGAATGAGAGAGTGAATGGGTGACTGGTTCCTTAGAAACGCGCTATATACAAGTTGAGTCAATTTACCATTTACCACGTGGTGTATACAGTGTGTCATTTACTTGAAAATGTAATCTTTAAATAAACAATCGATCAATAGTTTTGACATTTTTCTATCTGTTTTTAACGCTTTTCACCAAACCTACCACAACAGTCATTTTTCTGGTAAAGGGAGTGAAGTCCTGTTCTCCTCTGTTTTTCCTGGGCTGCACAATTAAATAAAAACCTGACAACCACGGAGCCGGAGAGTCTGTGGTGGTTTGTTTTGATGGCAGGGCAAGGGGGGAGAAATTTCTTAAAGAGACACATTCAATAAGTTTCTGATCAATATAGCATTTTCTAACTAACAAAATGTAATTATTACCAAATACTTGTAAAAAATCATATATGTTATTTTGGATTTCAATACCGCAGTTATTATTTGGTAGACATTTTTTGAGTTTGTGTAACTTTATTCATATATCCACGTTTGCAAACAGCAGAAGCCCTGTATGCAAATATAAACGTCCCAATTACCGAGCACGCCATTGCTCTCAGACCGAAGCGGGAGAAAGTTCAATTCAGGTCATGCGCAAACAAGCTGGGAAGACACTTTACCTGTCAACACAACCGTCTCCACAACCCCCAGGCTGTTAGACTCCAGTGAACAAACCGCATCTTCGCAACATGTGTGTGGAAAAGCCGCACAGTGACAGCCTTTCTAATTTGCCAGAACACTGGGATTAAGTAAATGTGTTAAAGCGAGTTACGAGGAAGGAGAGTGGTGCGCTCGAAACCAGACGGAGGGCAGATGTGAGCATGCAGTCATTTAGAGAGAAATCCGCAGACGAATTATAGATTGGTTACAGACCGATGTAAGTTTCTAGGAAAGACATAAATGGGAAGATTAAGGAAGGGAGTCTTATTTGAATGGGCTTTGAATGAGTAGGGCTGCTTGGTTTAGTTTAGTATCGAATATTCTACATATTATTTTTACGATTAAGATCAAGAGCGCATGAAAATTGTACTTTTTCCCACAAAAAGCTAAAGTGACGGCGCTTGAGGACGTAAGAAAAGGCGCTATGCTAACCACCCACACACCCGCTGGGTCACTGAAAGGTCAAATAATATGGACATGCATAGAGCACCTTTGTAGGAGGCCCTTCCTGCTTTAACCTCTTAACCCCCGCCTTAACCG
This sequence comes from Neogobius melanostomus, assembly GCA_007210695.1. Classification (NCBI taxonomy): domain Eukaryota; kingdom Metazoa; phylum Chordata; class Actinopteri; order Gobiiformes; family Gobiidae; genus Neogobius; species Neogobius melanostomus. The sequence goes on from VHKM01000441.1 coordinate 1,350,134, forward strand.
AGCACAGTTTCTCCAGTTTGGCATTACCCAAATGTAAAAGCTTCTTGATAAAGCATCAAAATAGTGATGAAAACAAGGATGGAAAAGCAACACACAAAAAAACGACAAAAATACCCTACAAAAACACAGCAAAAACGCTTCAGGAATGTGACTAAAGAGTGACAATAACACAATCTATAAAAACGACACAAAATTAACGAAAACACGACAAAAACCCTGATGCTTTTCCTGGTTGTGGAATGAAATTGATTTGGTCCCCCTTGAGTAAATTGTAAGAATAATAATAATAATAATGCATTGGTTTTATATAGAGCTTTTCTGGACACTCAAAGACGCTTTACATTGCATTATTCATTCACTCCATACCTGGTGGTAGTAAGCTACTATTGTAGCCACAGCTGCCCCTCTGACCACCACCAACCACTCACACACTCACTACATTCGCTAGGCTTCCTGGTCTCCCATCCAAGTACCGGCCTGGGGTCTCATTTATAAAGCTCACGTACGGACAAAAGGAGGCAAAACCTTCCGTATGAACTGTTCTGTGCCAAAGGTGGTATTTATAGAAATCAAACTGAACATGAAACATTACGCACCGCCACACTACGTCTGTACCTGCCGCACTTTTCAGAAACGCTGCACAGACGCGAGGAGAGGCAGCAAGTGGGAAGTCATTTTGAGGAAATCAAGTTTTGTGCACATTTTAAACCGCTTAGATTTCTTCTTTATTTTCGTGGAAGGGAAGGGGAAGGGAATCTTATTTGTATAGCGAGATATAGCGAGAAGCAGGAAGGATCTGAACAGAACCCTTTTATCCATAGTCTGAAGTCCTGCAGAGACCGCGCTGAGGCTGGTCCAAGGTACAAGTCCATTCAGAGACGCTGCAGCTCCATAACCTCCCTCTCTTTCTCACCACCCGGACTCTGCTCCTCATTCACGCCCAAAGCAAACCCTCATCCTAAAACCCCGACTACACGTACAGCTCAAGAAACAATATCTGAGTGATTAAAGAAGGGGGTATTATGCTTTTTTCAATCACATAGCACCAGTCTATAGCATACTACAATGATGACGTAACCTTCTGTTGGTCTGTATATGCAGTAAATTAAAATAACTGCCTTGAATAAAATTGCTCTCTCAAAATGGCTGTACTGAACGTCTTGAAATAGGCCTCTGTCTCTTTAAGAAGCTTTCCGACACGCCCCCTTCAGCACACTGCTATGGCATCTAAACAACACTACTGTGCGGGGAGGGGGCTCTGCTGAGCTGAGGAGCAGTGGTTGGTGGCTTGGCTGGTGACGAAAGGTCCAGAGGCGTCTCCAGGAGGTGGGGGCGTTCCTAGGAGGACTGAGGCATAGCTACACCTAAAATGGCTGCCGTCTAAGTTTTTACTGATTACTCAAAAAAATGTGAATGAGCCAAGGCAACACTCCAGGCATGTGTTTAATGAGGGAATGACATAATAACATGATATAAAGCTTGAAAAAGTCAATTTTACATAATACCCCCCCTTTAAAAAGCTTATTCTGTAGTTTCAGGAAATTTGAGCTCCGGCAAATATCACAATCAGCGTCTAAAAGGCTCTTCTTTACGTTCTAAAAGTGTATTTCCAAAAGTTGTATTGATGAGACACTGCACTCTGCCAATAGGTTATACTTGTGATCAGAGAAACAGCGGTAACATGTCAGTAAAGATCCACCTGGCCTCTGCTGTCGCTGCTGCGGCGTGTGGCCCCTCCCTCTCTGCTCCCGGGGTCTCGGTAAAACCCTCTGATTATCGCCTCATGTTTAGGTAAATCTCATTCATAAGTTACTTTGCATGTCCTTATATGGTGACATGGAGGCGTGCAGGAGGGTTTCATAAATCCCTTTTTTTTTCTCCGTACGTGAAGTTTGGGTTTTGCTCGTACGGACTCTTACAGGCAGAGTCTCACGGACAGTTTTATAAATGAGACCCCTGGCCCTTCCCTGCTTAGCTTCCAAGGTCTGACGGGATTGGGCAGAGCAAAGGCGTGTCATGTGACAGTGGCCCTGAAAACTGTGAAACATGTTTATAAACTCGTCCCTGTAAAGAACTGGTTCGCTCAGTGAAACTTGAGCTTGTCTTTTGCAGCGTAACACTAACGTTCAGGTAATTGTAGCTCCTTTATTAAAGCACTACAGCCGTTACCTTAAACAACCCGTCCCTTTGGGTCCACAGACCTAATTATGCACTCTCAGAAATTAAGGTACGGATTTGTCCTCATAGGGGTACAATCGCTTGTCACTGGGGCAGGCCCCTCACAAGGACAAATTTGTACCCCTAATATAGGGTACATTTATGGACCCTTGTGTATTGTGCCTTAAAGGGACAATTGTGTACCTTGTTAGTGGCAATTCTGTACCTTATCTTAACAAATGATGTACCTTTTTTGTATAAGGTACTTTTTTGTACCTTTTTGTAAAAAGGTACAATTTTGTCCTTTTATGGATTAAAATATTTTTTGTACTGTATATTAATGAGGCTACAAAACAATTTGACTTAAATGTATATTTTATTTAACAAAATACAATTTCTTAATACCTCTCCATCTCAACTATTTAAATTAATTTAATTCATTTCAGACCCAGCACCCATTGTGCAGAGTAAGAACAGTTACCAGCAAACAAACAACTTAAGACAATGTTTCAAATACAATATCGAATGGACAGAAACATGTTGTTGTCAACAGAATACACATCGTATGCCTGATGATCTACTTCATCTCCTGGTCTCATTAAAATCCATTCATCATCCATCCTGACTGAGTAGGCAAAGAAATGGTGTTCAAAACGTAAAGGAAATAACATTTTTCCACAAAAAATCCACTCTGTATCAATGTTCAATATGTATTTGATTTTTAGGAACAGTGGAATCCTTTCAGAATGCAACAAACCAATAATGAAGACATCATGTACTGCATACTTAACACAGTTCACAGTCACTTGGGAAACACGTTGCACGGGTTTCGTAAAGTCCCTCTGACAAAATTGACTATCAGCTGTCAGTGCTTTTTGAAGTCCGGCAGGAAGTGAAACAATTGGTGTTTCAATGCTTTTCCCTGGAACATGTTCAAAATCTGCAATCATATTGCCTGATGAAAACTCCCAACATTGTCTGAACTGATGTCTTTTGCAAAGAGTGCTGGAAATATTTATAAAGTTTCGAGAAGTGAAGGCTATTTTCTTAAAATATTGATGTTTACCTTCAAATCGCATGCACCATAACAAACATAAAGGACCATACATTTCCATAAGTCTAGCATAATGGATTAAATAATGACATTTTGGTGTAATAACATCTCCAAACACACTTTTCATTTCGGTCAAAAACTCCTCAACCAATGCATTAAGTGACAGAAGCTTCTCTTTGTTCACCTTAGGTGCCATGACAATCTCTGTAATTTCTTTACACAACAAAAAAATGCTCCAATATTTACAATTTAAAGGAACACGATTTGCTAACACAAATGGAAGTAATCTGAATAGGCACCATTTCTGTGATGCAGACCCTGTAATACCAACAGCATGCAGTCTTTCTGACAATTGAACAGGCTTGTTATGTTTGTCATTCTGACCAATACACAGTCTTTTTAGTTCTTCATTAATCTCCCTTATTGTTATGTGTTTTTCTGTGTGAGCTTTGCCAATAACCAATTTCATAACCAATGGAATTACTCCTTCTAATAAATCATGCATCACATCTGGTGGAAATGCTGTGGTTGTGTCAAAATAATCAAGTTCTTCAAAGGGAGATGGCCGGTACACACCATAGGTTGCTTTGTCATCCGGACACTGTTGTACTCTCAGAAGATGCTGTTTGTGAACATCAGAAGTTCTCAATATAAAGTCCTCTTCTCTGAACATTTGTTTGATGTCTCTATATGTTGCCATGCAATATCTGCATATTCTCCCAGAGTTAAATGACATTGTGAATCCTCCAAGCATATGTGCAGATAAATTGTCACAAGATATAGTTGCAAGACCAGCAAAAATGGTGTATTCCTTTTGATCAACTGAAATAGTAAATCCATGACTTGCTAGTCGTTTTAGATCATTGAGCATAGGTTTCAGAATAATGTCCCAACCACATTTTTTCACAAATGAATAGCGAACCAACAGAGCCAAATGAATATGTCGTTGAAGTGACCTATATTTTTTGTCTAAATTACCAATTGTATAATAAAAGCCACACAGTTTGTGTTTGTTTCTTTTTGCACCCAAAGGGTTCACCACTTCAAATTCATCTTCATACAAGTGCAAACGCAGAGCATATGGATGATCCTTAAAAAAATTGTGCTCTTTGAAAATATTCCCGTCACAATAGTCAGACAGAAAATCAGCCTCTGGTGTATGGTTGGAAAACAAAAGATCCTTGATCTCCTCGTTTGAACAGTAGTTTTTGAGGACCTTATGGATTGGCACGTATGAACAGCTACCGATTACTTTTCCTTTGTCATCTATTAGTTTATAATCGACAGGCTCGGTCATTTTTAGTGCATTTTTGCAGTGTTCAGTAATGCAATACGGGGACTGGATTGCCGCTGTTGCTCCTTTGAAAAAATCATCTGACTGGATCACATTAGCCAACTCCGGAATTTCAGAAATATTGAAACCGTTTTTTTTCCAAATGATAGGTTATAAAAGCATCATAGTTCTCCTTGAAAAAACAAAATAGGAAGTTAACATCCTCAACAATCTCCTTTTGAACGGAAACAGGAAGGAGATTTTTTTCTCGACACTTTAAAATGAAATTGAACAAATTATTTTTAAAATCTTTTAAAAGTTCATCAATAGAAGGTGCAGCAATGGATGTCAAACGTTCATTTAAATCTTCAACTAATGACATCTCAGTGTCCCTCTCAGAGTCACTTTCAGCAAAGTCTTCCTCAGCACAGTCATTTACAGGATTACTATTAAAATGCTTGCGATACACGTGCCGTCGAAAAGATTCAAATATTTTGAAAGAGGAACAACAGTTATTAATCCCACACGAAATTTGGAAGTTGGGCTCATGGGCATGGATTAGTCCAATGTGCTGGATTAATTTAGTTATTGTGAATACTCTGCGGGAGCATTTTGGACAATGGTATGGCTGTGGCATCAATAAAGTAGATTTATTTTGCGGCTCACAGTAATTGGCAAAGGTTGGTCCCCCTCCAGTGATATTTTTGCAATGTATCTTTGAAGGAAATTCAAAGTGTTCTTGAGGCAGTGTGGATACTGAATGTTGAAAATGAAGTATGTGCAGAATGCAGAGATGACTCCATCTTCAATGCCTGAACAACGGCACACCTCAACGCTGTCCACTTTTACCACGGTTGGGACTCTGGTGGCGAACGCCTTTTTCCAGTCTCCTTCCAGCAGCTGAATACTAGGATACGGATGCTTTGGGTCTTGCTGTAAAAGAAAATAACAAAACTTATATTATATACTATATCATTTGATGACTAATATGGTCTTAAGATGTAAATTTTATCTTGACATGTTTCAGCTGTCAGCAGATGAAGCATGACAAGATAAATAAAGTTCAGGTGAGCTGAAGAAGGTACTCAAATGAGTGGTGAAGCATCTTCATACTTATAACTTTAGTCCAGTGGAGAGAATTCAATTTTCATTTTTTTTATAAATAAATTTAGTAAAAATATAGTTAAGAAAACTTTTACTACATACCTCTCCAAGAGTAATGAAATGATTGATCTTCTCTGGCAGTTGCACGTAGATCAATATCTGTAGAAAAAGAAATAGTATTGTAATATATTACATTAATGATAAAGCTTGTATCAGATGACATCTGTTGCTGAAAGTGGGACTTCTATTCCCGAAGCTTTGAAAGAGTTTAAAAATAATTTGTTCAATTTCATTTGTTCAATTTCATTTTAAAATGTCGAAAGAACAATTTCCTTTCTGTTTCAGTGCACAAGGAGCTTGAGGATGTTCCCTTCCTTTTTTGTTTTTTCAAGGAGAACTATGATGCTTTTTATTTGGTCATTTGTTTTTGCTTGACGAAGGCCACTGGCCGAAACGTTCATCTAATAAAAGGAACATGGGTGTTGCAAGTATACAGTGTGCAAGTTCTGTGCGAGTTCTTTCCTGTTCTATATTTGGTCATTTGGAAATTAAGCATTTTAATTCCTGAAATCCACAAGTTGGCTTAAGTGATCCAGTCAGATTTTTTTTTTCCCCCCAAAGTAGCACCAGCGGCAATCCAATCCTCAAGCCAATAATTGAAGCCAAATTAAAGAGTACAGGTGCTTGTCATATAATTATAATATCATGAAAAAGTTCATTTCTGTAATTCACCTTAAAATGTGAAACTATGATATAGACTCATTACATGCACAGTGACATATGTCAAGCCTTTGTTATAATTTTGATGATTATGGCTTACAGTCTATTTTCAAAATATTCTCATTTTGCGAGATTTTTAATAATTTTTTACAAGCTGAGCCATAATTATCAAAATCATAACAAATAAAGGCTATACATATCTTAGTCTATCATATATTAGTTTCACAGTTTAAAGTTAAAAAACAGAAGTGAACACACTTTTTCATGATATTCTAACTATATGACGAGCACTTGTCTATTTTATGAAACCGTTGCCCGTAATCCTGTTAGATCACTGATGACTTCAACTACTTTCTTTTATACCGTTTAACAACTTGTTGTTTGCATTTCTTTAAACTGATTAAGCCAAAGATGACGATGAACAGGTTAATCATGAACACCTCCCACTACTTGCCTAACTCAAAAAGTCACTGCACGCCACCAATTCATACCTTGTGCATTTTCAGTCAGGGACTCATCTTTGGCATCCTGGTAGTGAGCAAAGATTGAAGCCTTCCCTCTTGTTTGCTCAAGTACTTTTGCACTGATGAATTTTAACTCTTCTTTAAACTTCTTTGATAAGTTTTTCACTTCTGGGTGGATACGTTCCAACTCATCAGTGAGCTACGGAGGAGTAGAAGTCAATGATTTAAGGGCAAACTAGAAATGATGTGATATGTACAGACAAGACTTACTCCATTTGTGGTACTTAAAAAGGGGTACTTCTTCATAGTCTCCTCCACAGACATTCCTTCAGCTATCTCTTTTTGACGCCATACAAATGTTTGCTGCATGCGATCTCGAACTATTGCATGATCAGGAATCATCTTTTGGTACTGGCTATTTAGAATCTTCACGTGAGCATCAATGGAAGTTGCATCTTCGGCAAGGGCGATTGGTTCCTAAAAGTAAAGGAAAAACAAATTTATAAAATGCAACATAATAGTTAATTGAAAAGGTATACTTGTATTGAGTACTGACCATATGTTGTCGTTTTGTAGCTACAGATGCAGAGCCACAGGACTTCTTTGAATTTTGATGACCAAACTTTCTCTTGAACTGTTGAACCTCATCACATTGGACCAAAGGCACACGCTCCATTTTAAACTTCCGTTTTAATGACATGTGCCATGTTTGCTAGAAAGATAGAAAATGTTTTTATTTACAGTGCATGTAAAATCATCCAAAACCAACAAGGTCACTTCTTAATTGGAATACCCTTTAATAACCCTCTACAATTCATTAAATCAGTTGTTTCTTGATTTGTCGCTGTTTGCTGTTCAGCTAAGCATCAACCTTTTTTTTTTGCTCATTTAAATTTCATTTCATTGTATAGAATATGTACAATGAAATGAAATTTAATCTTTGCAGCATAATTTTGCTTGAAAATCATGACGCCTCTACAGCAAACCTTGTAAGTCTTAACAATATAATGATTTAAAGCCCTCTTACTTGATCAAAACCCAATTGAAAATTGTATTTTGTTTTTTTATGCCGCATCAACCTCCAAATAAAATAATTCTGGATGCAATGTAACATTATTTCATTTATGGCAGTAACTGAAACAAAACACTTACATAACCATTTCCTTCAATGTCTTTGAGGAAAGGATATTTCCCGATGAGCCTTTTTACCACTTGTACATACTCTGCATTGGTGGGATACCTATAATGGAAAGATACAGATATCATTAACATTATTAAAACTGTGCACTTAACAATTGTGCCCACAATTTATATACTTACATTGTGAATTGTGCCATAGCCTCATACAAAACTCTCACAATTACGTGTCTGTCTTTTGAGTTCCTATGACATGGTTCTTTGTTATTAAGCTTGTTCTGTACATTTACAGGGAATGATGGGATTTCAAAATTTGTCGGCAATCTGTTATTGAGTAAATGAGAAAACAATGTCAGTGTACAGAAGCTTCAGGAGAAATGTAATACATTTTCAATCCTATTGTGCCTTTTTTCATGTTCATATACCTGGATCTCCCAGATGGTGACTGCTGCACCTCTGGTGGCACAGGTTCAAGTGTGAGTGTAAAAACTGTCTCCTTAAGACTGTTTACAAACTGATTGAATTTAAGTTGTTTTTTGAAAGAGCCTTGGAACAAAAAAGCGATCATATTTTCTGTCAAGCCGCAGTCAATTGTCTCTCCATCCACCTCATTTTCTACAAAAAAAAGAGATCACATAAGGTTATCAACTAATTTTAACTAATTTTTTGCCATAAACCACCAAGTTCTAACTTAATTGTCATTTCAAAGGTTTTTTGTTGATTAGCATATTGTTTAAATGCATTCAATTTGGCAGAAGAATAAAGCACCAGATCTAACCTACAACAAAAGCAGCCACAGCGCCAAAGTAGATATGAAATTTACACATGTGGACCAAGGGGCAATCTTATATAAAGTACTCAAGATTCCCACAATGCCCCACCTTGTCTTCCCATTACAAATCCAGAACATGCGCCGCTATCTTTTAATTTTGAACCCGGTATATTGTGGCACGTTGTGCGTAATTGGTGAATATTCTCCTCCTTTGTCCAAAACACTTAGTGCCCGAGTCATGCGTTTACTCCCCAACAATAAAATATTGTTTAAAAGCAGCATAGCACGAACATAAAGTCACCAAGAAAGACCCAGACGTACCCAGGACGTCACGCGTCAACATGAAGCCCGCTTTGGAATTCTCAGAGCGGCTCAGATATGGGGAAAGGTCCGTAAACATTGATCCGTGGAAAGTACTCAAGCCTAACTCAACTCGCACTGGTTTAACATCAATTCACAACATTATTCATTACTGCAAAAAAAGTAAAATGTACATCTAGACAAAGATAGAGAAGAAAACCAAAGCCATGATGAGCAGACCAAGTGTCTAGCTAACATTAGTTAAAAGGCCAAAACAGGAACGGTTATTTAGAAAAATCTGTCAAAGTATGCTTACAAGGAAGGAACCAAAGCATAAAATATGATCCCAAATCAGAAAAAAAAACATCCCAGTCCAACTCATCAACTACTACTACAACAGCGTTAGATTTAAAACGAAACCAGCCCTAACACTACCAACACAAACGCTAACACGGCCACTCGCTGTTGTTCAGAATTGACTACCGTCTGGGTACTGTTGTTCTCCACACTTCAAATCGGTAGCTTAAATTGCCCCCGAGGACGTAACGTGAAATGTATAACCTATACACCGATATTTAATACAATGTATGCAGCAGTTGAAGCTAGCTTAGCCTCCCGCCCAAAGCTAGCTACGCGCTCAAACCGAACCTAACGCTAACTCAACTTATCACGTCAATTTGACATAACATCCACATATAACACACAAACACAATAAAGAAATATCTTGACCCAGACACGGGCATGCAAAAGCCATGGTTTAAACAGCATTTTAGTCACTTTTCAACTAGCTTAGTGTGCATAGACCAGGCTTGCACAATGTAACTCACAAAAGAATATAACTTCTAGTACTCGGTTTGTTCAAACTTACCCCTGAATCGTTTGGCTTCCTCCTCGGACACATCTATTCCGGATTGAATAACTTTTTCCAAAAGCTCTTCGGTGGAAAGAGCCCTTAAAGCCGGTCCCTCCATGAGGACGTCCAAGTCCGGTGTTCTCGCCCGGGAAAGTGATCAAAAGACCAAAGCACTACCGACAGTATCCTTCCTCATTGGTACTGTTGTTCGTGTATTCATGCGCATTAATTCAAATAGTCCCTACTTGGGGCCATTATTGTACCCTCTATGCTCAAATGTGTACTATGCGTGGTACGTTTTTGTACCCTTTTAACCTAAGGGGTACATTTATGTGCTTTTTGAATTTGAAAATTTGTATTGTACCCTTTTTACTCCCAAAAGGCTCAATAATGTATCTTAAGGACCAATAATGATCCACTTGGGTTACAATGTTCTAGATTTGTACCTATGAGTACAGAAATGGTCTCCTAACGTACCCTTATTTCTGAGAGTGTGAAGTGGCTTTGCTCCTGCACATTCCTCTCCTCACACTTCCATGACGCGCTCCCCATTAACGTTAGGTGTGACCCATGTGTCCTGACACGACCTGGGCACAGTCTCCATAAAAATGTCCCGAGTCTCGCGTGCAGCGGAAAACAAAGCCTCAGAAACGGTGCGAGCTCATTTTTGTTTTGACACATTCGAATGGTATTCGCTGCGACGTTGATCTTAAAATGAAGTGCACCGTTTCAAAATCGAACCTGCGGCCAATTTGGAGCATGGCTGTCGTAAATGTCAACATGTGGTTTCTCTGCTCCAGCAAACAATGTTCCACTTGGATTACTTTTTTATTATGTTAGCTTTACAACTGATGCAACTGTTCATGTTTCCCTAGTGTCTCATTTTTCTGTTAGTTTTTGAATACACATATTATAATTAAGCTAAAGTGATTATTATGCTCCAACATTTCCCATTAAAAACATCTAGACATCAGTCCACCTGGAGTTTTGGGTAAATTCTGTTCACTTTGGTCATTTCTGATTCAACAGCTGAAAATGGTGGCTTCCATACTGTTTTCAGCATCTTTAATTCATCCAACCAAACTTTAAGACACAAACCAACACAGCCCTGGTGATAGAAATGAATGAGTGTCTTAATATGTAAAATCTCCAGGCTTCAGTGTCCTATAAAGGTATAAAGGTTTCTGATCCACAATATCGCATGATGTCGGACGGCACGGTGGCACAGTGGTTAGCACTCGTGCCTCACAGCTAGAAGGTCCTGTGTGAAGTTTGCATTTTCTCCCTGTGTCTGCGTAGGTTCCCTCCGGCTTCTCCTATAACCAGTGTTGGGCATTTTACTTTAAAAAAGTAATTAGTTACTGTTACAAATGACCTCTCTGACAAAGGAATTGAGTTACTCTGCTGTAAAAGTAATTAGTTACTCTGCAAAGTAATTATGAATATATTTTATATTATAAAAGACGTTCACAGTAACTGAATGGAAAATAGAAACAGTACATTTTAGCATTCATTTGAAGTGAACAGATTGCAGTTGGCCATATGCCTGGAAATAAAAAATGTATAACTATAACATCCCTCCTGGAACCGCCACCTTAACGTGGTGGAGGGGTTTGAGCGATGATCCTGGAGCTCTGTTGTCGGGGGCTTCGTGCCCCTGGTAGGGTCTCCCATGGCAAATAGGTCCTAGGTGACGGGCCAGACAAAGAGCGGTTCAGAAGCCCCTTATGAGAGATCAACAGGCCTCGGTTAGAACCATGAGGCCGTCCTTCTGTGGACCCACCACCTGCAGGAGGAGCCATAGGGGCTGGTGCAATGTGATTTGGGCAGCTCCAACAGCTGCCCCCACGACCCGGCAACGGACAAGTGGAAGAAGATGGATGGATGGATGGATGGATGGATAACTATAACATTTAAACACTGAAAAATAAGTCAAATAAAAACAAGCACACACCTTGTATTAAAGTGTAAATAAGTGTTTTAGTATAAAGCACACAAATATAAACTTGCACAACAAACAAAGGGAAAACAAACTAAGCAGTGAAATGATCTGTTTATATTTGCACCAGGGCTCGGGTTTGGATTAGCAGCCAGTCGTAGAAGTGGCATGTGAGCATGTGACGATGCGAGGTGCTTCAATAGACTTGAGCAGACAGAATATTATTCCCAGGGCATAGTGTACATTTAACTCATATTTGTGACATTCCCAACACTGCCTATAACTAAAAACACTGCGGTCGCCCACCGCTCCTACCGGTCGCCCCAGCGGCGTTGAACGACGGATCAAATGCAGAGAACAAATTTTCCTCCGGTAATCAATAAAGTACACCTTAACCTCTTAGCCCCCGCCTGAACCAAGCACGTTTACCGCAGTTTGTCTATCGAAAATCTAAAAGCTTCTTGTAAAAAGTGTCACAATAGCAACAAAAGTGAGGCTAAAACGAGGATGAAAATGCAACAAGAGAGCGACAAAAACGTGGCATAAAGGCGATGAAAAATGTGTGACAAAAACGCCACAAAACAGTGACAAAAAGCGATGAAAATGTGGCAAAAATGTGACGACAATGTGGCAACAACGTGAGGAAAATGATCCGTTTAGATGAGTTTTGTCGATTTTGGGTAAAGCTTAACTGGAAGGGATATTTCAGGATTTTTGACATAGGGCCTCATTTACTTGTTATGCAGAGAGTTAGGCTAGTGCTAGGCTAGCGCATGTCTATGGTAACAGTTAGCCTGCATTAAAAACAGTCTGACCCACTCCACAGTGCACCTGAGGCAAATCACTTATAACACCAGACTAACCATATAAATGTCTGTGTCGATAGAATAATTGTTGAAATATAACTGACCTTGTATCACATGAATTACCGCATTTTGAGGGACTATTTTCTCGCAGATCACTCCGCCGCTGCGTTAGCTTACAGCCACGAAGCTGATGCTGCTCAAATGTAACTTATTTTAAATGAAAAATGGTTAAAATGATTCTATCGTCAAGTGATTTGCCTCAGGTGCACTGTGGAGTGGGTCAGACTGTTTTTAATGCAGGCTAACTGTTACTAGTGCTGGGCGATATGGAAAAAACCTATATCACGATATGGATTATTTTATATAACAATAACGATACATATCACGATATACCACAATAAAGTCAGTTTTCAGTTATTCTTTGAAAAGTTTGACAAAAATATCATTGCTTACTTTTTTTCAACTTTATTTTGAAGCAGTGGTTTTGCTATGGATAATTTATATAGCATGTATTGTCCATGTCAGGAAAAATGTGAGACTGCAGGATAAATGGGCTAAACATGATCTGACCAGAGTCAACACGAATTTAACAACAGAAATGTGTAAACTCGTGCGTAGAGAACGACTTACTCAGAGCATCATCTGCTCCTCAATATCAAGGCTCATATTACACTAAAACAAATGTAAATTGGAGCTTATTACCGCCATTTTCTCAACTTTAATGTAATGTTTAAGAAACAGTGGGCGAGCAGTTTGTATTGTACGTCTTTAGCTGCTCTACGCGCTGCCCGATCCGTCTCTTACCTCCTGCACCACGCCTCTCCTCTCTTCTCTCTCGTGTGTTTAATCCAGATCCATGCGCTCTCAGTCAGCTCCGATGTGAGATCCATCACTAAAAAGCTGTTTAGTTGCCGTGCGTAAAGCAGAATGAAACCACGCGGTGTTTAACAGGGAGAGAGAGCCCCGCGTGCTCAGAGATGGATCAGCGCTGCGTCAAAGCTAAACATATTACGTAAATGACGGAGAATTAATGTAACCTGTTATGAAGTGACATTTAACTCAGAAACAAACATGCTGAGTGTTGTAGTAGGGCTGTGGCTGTACGTCCATTAGATGTCGCCGTTGCTACAGCAGGTGTGGTGGCGGCGGACAGAGATATCGTAAAGCAGGGGGTGTCGCAAAACCACAAGGCAGAGTTTCTTTGCGAAAAAGTTCTTTTTTATTCTTGTTATAATCACTTAATATAAACTTAGAGGATGCATAGTGACAAGACAACACTAATACATTCTTGTGGCCTATTTAATGAAATATTTGCTTTAATAATTGATTAAATTAGGTTAGAAACGATAGAAACGATAGAAGAGAAATGGCACGATAGGCACTTTTCTATCGTCCCCACGATATGTATCGTCATATCGCCCAGCACTAGCTGTTACTATAGAAATGCCCTAGCCTAGCGCCACGAAACTCTTCAGATATAAGGACTGCATGAATTAAAAAAATATATATCTCCAGAAATCAACAACACTCAGGATAACTAGGAAATGAGGCCCAATGTCAAAAATCCTGAACTATCCCTTTAAGTGGTTAACCTTAACCTGATATGCCCCATTTAATGTATTCTTTATTTCTCCTGTGCATTTGACCACAGTGTAGCACCAATGGGCTCTGTACACGTGAGTGAAATGTGTCTCCTGAGTGAATTCTTCCTCTCCATTTATTTCCCGATAAAGGATAAGCAGTGCCTCATATAGAGACTCTGGAACAGCCTTCCGTTGAATGTTAAAATGGCCCAGTCTATTCATGTTTTTAAGTCATTATTGCAAACCCACCTTTTTTAGTTTTGAGTCACGTGTCGCTCGCGCACACAAAGGGATCTATCTCCAAATCTTGAGCTGTGATCCCGGAGTCCAAGCTGCAGGATAACACTATTGTTCGTGTTTAGATTTTGAGTGGAATGAATCAGCGTTCTTATGCAGAGAGCCATCTGTTTTTCTCCCTCAGAGATCTGGAAGTGTGCCCGGTTTTAAATGACACATCACACACGCCTCCCAAGTGAGAAGGACGTGCTCAAGCGTATCATGCTTCCGTTCGCGGTCCACACCTGCAGCTGCACCTGAGATAACCCTCGGACATGGAGCGGGTCTAACGCAAACACAAGGTCATTCTGTGGCTGTTTGACATGTGGCTAAAACTACTCCAGCTTCAAAAAGTAGAATAAAGGCATGCAAATCCACAAAGGGAGCGAGGTGATCCCATTCCTGGATGTTTCTTTCTATGAATGCGTCTTCTGTTCGGCCTTTTGCTCAACTCCACTGCGCTGTAAGGGACAATTACACAGCCCACGTCATCATCGCATTGTTGAAGTTTAATCACATCAGTTTGGAAAAGCGCCTCATACGTCTAGTTCATTCACAAACTCGAAGGTTGCCATGTCCATACAAGCTCCGAAAGCCTTGCACCATCCTTCACATTCTCCTCAAAGGGTGTTTTTCTTATTCTCTCATCACAAAAAAAAATACTTCTGATTTCTTGGGAAGAACCAGCAGGATCTTGTGCCAAAATGTGGCTACGGGGACTCTAGATTTGGAAAAAATTAGATATCTGCTCAAGGATTGCTCAATTATTGTTATTTTTTATTATTATTATTTCACATATCTATTCCCGCCTTGTTCACATCCATGTTGTTTGTTACATATAGTGTTGCCACAGAATACTGTAAATTCTGACTATTTAGCGTACCAGAATGTATTTATGTATTTGATAGGGACAGTGCATATTAATGAACAGCTGCACATGTGCACTGTAAATATGGCAGATTATAGCAGATATGATCGTTTCCATCTGTAGTCCCTAGGCAGGCGACAAATACACAATTTACAAAATGTAAAAACAAAAAGCTAACTATAGTTGCATGGCAGCCATCAGAATACTCGTTTTGTGTATACTGTGATATAGAAATAGTAATTACAACTTAAACTTTAATCTCAAAACCGTCCAATTCCTTTTAAGCATTAGTACTAAAGAGTGAACAAACAGGCATATTTGTAATCTTTTAATAAAAACGTTGGTATTGACATTCTGTCCAATAAGAAAAAATGTGACGTGTGTTATCAAAAGTCACATTAGGGGCAAACCAACAATTTCCAAAACAATGAATTTGAAAAACATTCAAGCAGCTTTAATCAGGACAGACAATCTCTTTTAGCACTCGAGAAAATTATAAGAAAAGTAACTTTAGTCTGAATTACTATGGCAACAACACATCATCAGTAGGGTAAAACTAACCTGTCTCACGACGGTCTTAATTACTGGTCTTGATTTCCTGATGAGAACCAGGAAATACGACCATATTAGTCCAGTGCTCCAGAGAATAGAATTTAAAACAGCTCTGCTTGTTACAAGTCTTTTCATGGTTTAGCACCAAAGTCCATCTCTGACATGTTAGAGCCGTATGAACCATCTCGGGCCCTGAGAACTTCAGGGAGGGGTCTCCTGGTGGTTCCCAGAGACAATAATAAACACGGTGAGGCTGCGTTTCAGTTTCATGCAGATAAAATCTGGAACAGTCTTCATGAGGACGTGAGACAGGCCTCAACTCTGACAATGTTCAAAACAGCTCTTTTTACCCGTGCATATGACATCTGAAAGTATTTTATCAGCACTCTTGCCATTTACTGTAATTGATTAATTTTTATGTTGATGTTTTATTGATTGATTTGATCTGTTTTCTTGTAATTTTCTGCAACTGTGAAGCACTTTGAATTGCCTTGTGTATGAATTGTGCTCTACAACTTGCCTTGCCTGGTCTGGGAAAAGTAATGTGTTAGATTACTCGTTACTGAAATAAATAGTCCAGTTAGAGTAATGCGTTACTAAGTAAATGGTAAATGGTCTCAACTTATACAGCGCTTTTCCACCTACATTAAGCGCTCAAAGCGCTTTACAGCAAGGATCCACTCACCCATCCACTCTCTCATTCATACAAGTGTCTCATTACTGGCATCGCGGCTTAGGCCTGTCACGTCAAAAAAAACATACAAAACCAACAGAGCTAACAACTCTGTTAAACAGGGTAAAACAACACGACAGTTGAAGGAAGGGGACGTGCATACATTAATGGGTGGGGAGACCAAGACAACAAGAATGGACACGAATTTGATTTACATTGTATAGATATTTTGCTGTGTTTTTCCATTAGAGAGAGAGAGAGAGAGGGTGTATGTGTGTGTATGTGAGGCTAATTTTTTGTTAATACTTGAACCATTTGACCTAATTGTTTCATATTTTCATTTTAATTGCAACTCATGTGTTATAAACAGTGTTGGGTTTAATGTATTACAAAAGGAACGAGTTTGCACTAACTAAGGAATATCACTTATTACTTAAACATAATACGGGAATATACAGTATTAGTCATTACAATCTAAGTGCATTTAAATGGTTTGTATTGATGTACGCACACAAAATGAAACTCCAAAACCCCAAATAACGGACCCTGGTGTATAAGATCTGCAGTTGTGGCTAACGTCATTAAAACATGGAGGAAAGCAAAGGAAAAGGAAATCTTTGACTGCAGTTTGTAACCACTAACGTAGAATATATTACAATGTTAAAGTAACTTGCCCCACACTGGTTATAAAGGATAAGTTACTGCGTAGTTTTAGAACAAGGGATTACTGAGATTTTTGTTTTAAGTTAGCTTCAGTGACATCATGTGGTCTGCACTAACATCGTTTATCGTGATATTTCCCTGCCTCAATATATCAAACTTCAAATGGTGTTATCATGACAGCCCTATACAGTATTTTTATATGTATACAAAATACTTGAGCTTCACTTGTGCTATGGATGAAAACGTTGTACGATGTAAAATGCTCAATAACAAAAGTATGAAATAGATTCAGATTTTGAGGCGAGGTAGACTCTTTCTGAGCTCCTTTTCTCTCATGAGTTTGCCCGGTTGTTTTAGTCCTGGATTGACCCTGTTGTAATGAACTCCTTCAGTCGTTCCCTGCTGATTTGACGACCTCTTGAACAGACCTGTTGAGTCGTCTTCGCGCTAAAGGTGAGATGTCCTTGTTCTTATGCCAGACAGAGCGTTTCTATGCAACAATGTGAAGTCCTGGCTTTGTCCTGATTTACTCCTGGTATCGGTGATGCAGTCTCGCTTTATTTCTGGTTTAGCCCTGGCTCTATCCGTCTTAATCAGAACAAAGTATTTATATTTTGAATACCAGTGAGTACATTTTAGTATCGATACCTAACTGAAAACACAGATAGACAGACAGACAAAAACAGTTTGTCTCATCGAACTAGATTTTACCCGTTGTACATCAACATTTACACTTACAGAAAACAATTAGTACGGCATAAACACAGCAAACGTACTCACAGTTTGTTCTGCATCCTCCTTTCTCTTTGTTCCCAGGTCTGTTACCCGCTGTTTCCCTTCAAGCCAACTGCACCCGCTCCACTGCCCGCGATACATAAATTACAAAGCAATAAAAAGTACATGACGGAGCAGCCTGTTCGCAGATCGGACAGGGGCCAAAGTGGGCGGTGCCATATCCAGTTAATATATACAGGTGAAACTCGGAAAAATTTAAATTAGTTCAAAAGTTAATTTATTTCTGTATATATATTCTGGCTATACATATCTCACTTTGCATGTAATGAGTCTGTCATATAATAGTTTCACAGTTTAAAGATGGGGTATTATGCTTTTTTCAATCACATAGCACCAGTCTATAGCATACTACAATGATGACGTAACCTTCTGTTGGTCTGTATATGCAGTAAATTAAAATAACTGCCTTGAATAAAATTGCTCTCTCTAAATGGCTGTACTGAACGTCTTGAAATAGGCCTCTGTCTCTTTAAGAAGCTTTCCGACACGCCCCCTTCAGCACACTGCTGTGGCATCTAAACAACACTACTGTGCGGGGAGGGGGCTCTGCTGAGCTGAGGAGCAGTGGTTGGTGGCTTGGCTGGTGACGAAAGGTCCAGAGGCGTCTCCAGGAGGTGGGGGCGTTCCTAGGAGGACTGAGGCATAGCTACACCTAAAATGGCTGCCGTCTAAGTTTTTACTGATTACTCAAAAATATGTGAATGAGCCAAGGCAACACTCCAGGCATGTGTTTAATGAGGGAATGACATAATAACATGATATAAAGCTTGAAAAAGTCGATTTTACATAATACCCCCCCTTTAAAGAAATAGGCCACCGTTTTTACATACTGAGATATGTTCTTACCTGAGCTTAGACAAGTTGATGTGCACCTGTCTGGTCTTTGTGCGTGCGCTCAGTCACGCAAATGTTGTTAGCATTTAGCCGCTCACAGCAAAGGTATAGCTCCAAACTGGGGTGAAGTTAGAAGCTACCAAGCTGTTCCACGTTTTCCCTATTTAAATACGGTTATGTGAAAAGTTACACAGAATTAAACATGACTTCTTCTAAGCAGATAAAAAGGGGCACTATATTGTGAGGCGTAATAACACCTGGAGTACTTCGACGTCCGCGCAGTAATATGTCAAAGTACTCCAGGTGTTATTAAGCCTCACAACAGCTTGGTAGCTTCTAACTTCAGCCCAGTTTGAGGCTTTGCTGGGAGCGGCTAAATGCTAACAACATTTGCATGACTGAGCTCACGCACAAAGACGTACGAACATATCTCAGTATGTAAAAACAGTGGCCTGTTCCTTTAAGTTGAATAACAGAAATGAATGCACTTTTTAATAATATTCTAATTTCCCAAGTTTCACCTGTATGAGATCCATGGGCTAACTGGGCCATTTGCTAACAACAAACATGAGCTAAAGATCAAGCGGAAATCAACAGGAGTTGCGTCGCTTCGTTCCTGCTCCTGAAGGACATTGAGATTAGTGGCTGTCATGTTTTACTGGTTCTTTAAGAAAAACGGATCAGAATAGAATATTTGGCCTAGTTGGACTAGGCTTCACATGTACATGTAGTGACTGTAGCAGACAGTAGAAGCTGGAGTAAAAGGTTCTTCTGGAGCTCAGCCCTACACTTTAGTGCCATCAGTCTGTGACTGAACGTGCTGTTGTTGATCACCTCCAGACCATGAAGGACGTTGAAGGAACTACTCAAGATGGTCTTAAGCTTTGAGAACATTCTTCCCTCCGTCACTTTTTGACCTACGTCCATTATCTTATCGTGTGGAGTGTGTGTGCGAGTGTGTGTGCATGGCTATGGGGAAGGGGTGGGGTGAGTGTCATTGTCTGCTTCTATTTGCATGGGTGGGTGGTTGTTTGGGTGAATGGGAATTGTTTTATAACCTTTAAAGCACTTTGCACTACAACCTTGTATGAAAAGCGCTCTACTGTATAAATAAAGTTTTGATTGAATTGGTGGTAGTTATGTTGCCATTTTATGTTGCCATTACAAAATATGTCAATACAGTTTATTTAGTTTAGTTTATTTGAGCAGTATACATTCTGCTCAAAAGGAGTGGGCTGAAGCAAGAAGCTTATGAGCGCCCACCCCCAAATTCAGTGCAATAAAGTACATTTATTGGTGGTACAGAAAGAACAAAACATCAACAAGACATCATCCAAAGAGAATTTGATACATTTCAAGCAGCTACATTAGCACAGACCAACTAAAAAACTTACAAAACAATATTTGAACTGATTATATAATTAATTGAAACGAAGTACAACTACAACAACGATCTTGATTCATGTACGATGCCTAGTACAAAGCAAGTAAAAAAAATGCGATCATTAATACATTTCTTTCAGGTTGTTACCTGTGCCAAACATTACCGAGAGTTACTTTTATGTTATAAAGGTACATTAATACATATTATACTCCGAGATCTTGCTACTTCCCAGTTGTCATTACCATCCTCAATATAATTTTTATTTGGGTTTAATTATCATTATCATTATTATTATTATTATTATATTTGTTTAATTGAGTTATATGTGAAGTATGATGAAGCCCTGCATAGTGTGGTGCATTAAAAAGCCAGGGTGTAGAGCGGGCCAGTCGAAGAGGGTGATAGCTCCCCATCAACAAACCCCCACCCAGCTGCCCTAACAGCTGATTTGATAGATGATGTTCCTACGCTGAGTGGTGCATTAAAAGACAAGGTTTTGAGCCCGTTGGGAGGATTCCTCTCAACAGATCTATAACTTGCCTACCCAGTTTGTGGACATCAAAAACAATGTTACAATGTGTGTCCAATGCTCTAGCCGTATATGGCTTTCACAGCTTACCAAAACATAATGAATACATGGGAGAAAAGCCAATAGCTGTGATAAGAAAGACTGGATACTGAATTGTTCAAACCATCCATCGAAAGTGAACAAGCTGGTATCGCATGTCATTATTAGTCTTTTTTCTCCTCTCCCTTCTTCCTCTCCTCCTCCTGTTCTCCTCCTGTTCTCTTGAGCCATCTGAGGTTGCAGGCCACCGGAGCGGCAGCAGTTTTACCCAGCAGCACACGTCACCGACAGGGGAGAGACACAAGCCCAAAATAACCCGAACACAAACCAGAGAACAGGCTGTTACCGTCGGCTGATTCTCATGATAAAATGACACTTCGCCTCATTAACGTTTATGGAGCTCTTCAAGATACAGACGTGGATTTACATTTGAAGAGATCACCTTTCGCCTGTGCTATCTGTATAATACAGCTTAGTTATTAACAACACTGCTGCACAAAAACTCACAAGCTCTTCTACACACAATGGGTTCACCGGGTTCTAAGAAGAAACATTTTGCATTACTGGCTGCAGCTGAAGATCAGGAATCAGAAACAATGGAAGAATAAACTTGTATCTAATTGCACCAGAGAAAATCCTTTATTCAATTAAGGAAAAAACAAACAAAGTGACATTAAATTCACTGGAACCTGGACTATAAAATTAGCTTGAACATGTTTGTTACTGTTGTGTTTGTTCAGATGTCATTTTTATCATTTTAAAAACAATACATATAAATACGATTGTTTTCAGATAGTTTTAGCAGTAATACATGAGTACTATTTTTAGTACCATTAATATAGGTCTATATATTACCTACTTATTTCTGAATGAACACAGGGTTTTATGTAATTCATAATTATATGTACATGAATCAACATGGTACAGGTATATAAAATGATATTTTATATACTTCTGTATTACTGTGAACTTGTTAAATACCACATCATTGCTGATATAATCAATTGTCACCAACTCTATCTACCAAGTCTATTTGATCTGTATTAAAGGAACTTGAGATAAATTACAAGCATTAAAATGCTGTTATGGCCTGCTTCCGCTGCTCATTACAAATAAAATAGAATTGGGGCAGGCGAGATGTGGACCTGTTGTAGGGTCCCCCTCTCAACGGGCTCATAAATCTTGTCTTTTTAAAGCACCACTCAGTATAGGATTATAAAGCGGTTCACAACATCAACTAGTTAGGGCAGCAGGGTGGGGGCTCACTGGTGGGGGGCTACCGCCCTCTACCAGCTTGCCACATAATACCCTGGCTTTTTAACGCACCTCATAAATAGGGAAAACAATCAAAAACCACTGACAGAACAATCTTAACCAACATTATTACAGTTGAAGCAGGTATGATAGAAATGAGAAACATGATAAATTTGAAGATGATATTTTTGAGAATAATACCATTGAGAACGCTATTGTCATTATTATGGTGATAACATGTATAATAATTATGTGCGCTAGTAATGTATGTGTGTATATATACAGTATGTATACATATGTCTGTATGATACATATGTATATCTAAAACACTATGACTACTTAAACAATAAGTAAATCAATAGAATGGTGACCAGAATGGTAATATAAGTTTAAACACAAATGCCGGGTGGAAGCTTGACGCTAACCCCACCCACTACAGCTATGGTAACACCACAGGGACAAAAAACCCTGTCCTACTACATAAGCAATGATAAAAAATAAGAGAAAACTATAAAACTAAGTAAATACACTCAAAAATCACAAACCTTTCTATTTTCGCTCTATGTTTTTCATACTTGTAAGTCTCATCAGATTTTCAACCTGTGACATGCAAAAGCTTCGAATTATCAATGCTGCTAATCAATAATTGTATTTTGAAATTGGGGTAGGCACTTATAAGCTTTCTTGCTTCGGCCTACTCCTTTTGAGTTATTTTTATTTTTATTTTTTCTTGGTTTTGTGTGATAATGTAAATGTAATGATGTAAATATTGTAAATAATAGCTCATTGTAAATAATAGCTCAAATAAATAAATCAATATTGGATTATTTATTACGTACTAATATAAAGGGGTGGGCCATATCGTATCGCATATCATTATCGCGATATAATTTTTTGATATGGTTGTAATCTATATAATTTATGTTACGCTCAACTCCATCAGAGCAGCACAAACACTGACTGTAGAACACAGATGCTTAAAAGGTAAAATGAAATAAATGATGTAAACTGCTTGAGTCGATCATATTTGCGAGGAAATTAGTATGCCGTTAAAATGTTTTTATAAAATACGACTGAATTAATCTTCCCAATAGGCGTAAAGCTGGGATTTTGAAGTAATTTGTCCATTGTCAATTATATCGTTGTCGTGATATTTATTTTTTTATATCGTGATATAGATTTTAGGCCATATCGCCCTGCTCTATAGTTTGTGGATGCAAAACAACTTTCTCCAACTAAACTCAGACAAAACTGAGATCATTGTTTTTGGCCCACAGACACAAAGACAAAGTGTTATCAGTCACCTTGAGTCTCTCGCTCTGAAACCAAAAACATCAGGTTAGAAATCTAGGAGTAATCATGGACTCAGACCTGAACTTAAACAGCCACATCAAAGCAATAACATCATCAGCTTTTTACCATCTGAAGAACATTGCTAAGATCAGAGGAATAGTGTCAAAACCAGACTTAGAGAGACTCATCCATGCATTTGTCTCCAGCAGGTTAGACTACTGTAACGGCTGCTCACTGGCCTTTCTAAACGAGCTGTTAGAGCTGCAGAACATCCAGAACGCTGCTGCTCGAGTCCTGACAAGAACCAGGAAATACGACCACATTAGTCCAGTGCTCCGGTCTCTGCACTGGCTTCCTGTCACTCAGAGAATAGAATTTAAAACAGCTCTGCTTGTGTACAAGTCTTTTCATGGTTTAGCACCAAAGTCCATCTCTGACATGTTAGAGCCGTATGAACCATCTCGGGCCCTGAGAACTTCAGGGAGGGGTCTCCTGGTGGTTCCCAGAGTCAATAATAAACACGGTGAGGCTGCGTTTCAGTTTCATGCAGCTAAAATCTGGAACAGTCTTCATGAGGATGTGAGACAGGCCTCAACTCTGACAATGTTCAAATCCAGGCTGAAAACAGTTCTTTTTACCCGTGCATATGAAAACTGAAAGTATTTTATCTGCACTCTTGCCTTTTACTGTAACTGATTAACTTTATGTCGATGTTTTATTGATTGATTTGATCTGTTTTCATAATGTAATTTTATGCAACTGTGAAGCACTTTGAATTGCCTTGTGTATGAATTGTGCTCTACAAATAAACTTGCCTTGCATCTAGTAATATATATGACTCAGAATTTTGGTTTCCATTTTGAACAGAGACTTTTGTTTTGTCCTCCCGACTGTTCTTAGGATTTGTTCTTCCAGGGGAACGTTTTCAGCTAAGAACAAATTTAGTGAATGCCAAAAAACCTTCCTGAAAAGGCGTAAAAGAACAAATTTATGTAAGAACGTGTAGTGAAGCAGTTTTGAAATCTGATCAGCTGGAGTCGTACGCTTCCGTAGAAAAGTTGCTTTGCTGTCTTACCAGGAACTCTACGAGTACATGAGAATGGATCACGGCAAACGCTCATGTGACGCAGTGTTTTCTCGGCGCTGACACTGTCCCGTCCCTTTGGCCATAAGTCATAAGTGACTGCGGAATGGGTACACCACAGTGTGTTCCTTTAGTAATGAAAAGAGTGTTGCGGCTCATGTGATGGTGCTCCATGACTTTAACAACGGCACACTGTCCAGACGCCGATGAAAGCATGGGATATCAGACAATTTATTATCATCTTGGGCCTTTTCCTGCTGACCTGGCACAATTACTCAGATCTGACTGTGAGAAAGGCCCACATGTTCAGAATACACTCCCATTTCTGTGTGTTTGTTGCATTTGAGTTCTTATTTTCTACATTTTTTTTTTTTTAATTATTGATTTGTGGGAGCTTTTTTGGGGTGGAATAATCCAGAAACATATCCGGAAACATTCAATGGGATTTTTAGGGAATTTTCAAAAATCAATCATGACATCTTTGCATTATTTTTTTTTTGGGCGAATAAACAATTAGTAACCTATTACCTACACTTGTTATTGCTGATTTTGAACTATTAGACATTATGAGATATGTCAGGCCACCTCAACACATACAATTAGTGTCAGTTGTGATAATACTCTGTTTATTCCCATTAAGTCTCATTGCAAATTTCCAATTTTGAACCTTACAGAGCGTATCCGGCCTGTCGCCAGCGCGTGCAGGGCCGGGAGGCTTCCAGGAAAAAGGGTTCTCAACTGGCCGGGCCACAAAAGTAGGAAAACACTCCTTAAAGCAGTACTACGTAACTTGTTTACCTTTCATAAATCCTTTCCGTAGTCCCTCTGGGGGTAATATGAGTGTTAATGGGATGATTGGGGGGTCTTTCATCTCCCTCTGGTGTCTCTGGCCAGAAAACCACAATTGCAACTTGACTGCCACCGGGTCGGAGTCACCAATACACACAAATGGAACCACGAAGAAGAAGCTAACAGGCTAACGGGCAAAGCTAACTGCGGGTTAGCGCCACTTAAACAGTATTTACAGCCAAGTTTGAGTGAAAAAAATGATCTCCATTGTGTAATTGGATGAACAATATCCCTCTCTCCCTTTGTCTTTTCTGTCAGCGTAGTATTTACTCTCACGGACAATTAATGAGTAAAGAAATTGCAACATGCTACGGCACCTGCAGTGGCGCTTATGCCTATGTTTTCAGTTAGGTATCAACACTAAAATGTACTCACTGGTATTCAAAATATAAATACTTGGTTCTGATTAAGACGGATAGAGCCAGGGCTAAACCAGAAATAAAGCGAGACTGCATCACTGATACCAGGAGTAAATCAGGACAAAGCCAGGACTTCACATTGTTGCATAGAAACGCTCTGTCTGGCATAAGAACAAGGACATCTCACCTTCAGCGCGAAGACGACTCAACAGGTCTGTTCAAGAGGTCGTCAAATCAGCAGGGAACGACTGAAGGAGTTCATTACAACAGGGTCAATCCAGGACTAAAACAACTGGGCAAACTCATGAGAGAAAAGGAGCTCAGAAAGAGTCTACCCCGCCTCAAAATCGTGAATCTATTTCATACTTTTTTTATTGAGCATTTTACATCATACAACTTTTTCATCCATAGCACAAGTAAAGCGCAAGTATTTTGTATAAATATAAAAATACTGTATAGGGCTGCTCTTAAAAACATGAACGTTTTCTGAGGTCCTGAGCTCCTCCTCAGGTCGTTCCAGAGGCGAGGGCCGTAATACTGGAACAACGCCTCGCCGTGAGTCTTTCTGTTGACTTTAGGAATAACTAGGAGACCCCTGCCGGTGGAGCGAAGGGGCCGTGAAGGTTCATAAGGTAAAAGCAGTTCTGAAAGATATGAAGGACCAAGACCATTAAGACATTTAAAAACCATTAAAAGAACTTTAAAATCGATCCTGAAACACACGGGGAGCCAATGCAGCGACTCTAAAACCGGTGTAATGTGGTCCCGCCTCCTGGTCTTCATCAGGACACGAGCTGCTGAATTTTGTAAAAGTTGTAAACCTGAGATACTCTTTTTGGGAAGACCAGAGAGCAGGGCATTACAGTAGTCGATACGACTGGTGATAAAAGCATCAGCGTCTCCGTGTTGGCCCGAGAGAGAATGGGGCGGACTCTGGCTATGTTCTTTAGATGGTAAAAACCTATCTTTGTGATATTCTTAATGTGTGGAATAAAAGTCAGCTCAGAGTCAAAAATCACACCCAGGTTCTTCACCTGTGAGGAAGGATTAAAAGACAATGACTGTAGTTTGGGTAAAAGTTTCTCTCTCTGGGCCTCAGGACCGATGACTAAAACTTCAGTTTTGTCCTGGTTAAGCTGGAGAAAGTTTTCTGCCATCCAGGATTTGATATCTAAAATGCAGTTACAAAGTGCATCCATTGGCCTGGTGTCATCAGGAGACATGGAGATGTACAACTGTGTATCATCAGCGTAACTATGAAAGTTGACTCCATGTCTCCTGATGACATCACCAAGAGGGAGCATATACAGGTTAAAAAGCACCAGAGATAAAAACAGTTTTTCCACAACGGGATAAAAAGTCAAACAGGAGTCTAAACTCTATCTTGGTGATCTCTGATTGATGGAGAGAAGTGTCATTTGTACCGACGTGGATGATTATTGCTGTGATTGTGACGGGCGCTGCTTGCAGAATGTCCGGTAGTTTATCCAGTAATTTACGGAAGACAGTGGGTTTTGGAATTAAAAAATCTACAGTACCTTATAATGAAGTCTCCCACCAGGAGAGTAGTGGGGGAGAAAAGGGGCCGCGGAGGACGAAGGGGAGGCACAATTGCAACGTTGCTGCCTCTGGGTCGGAGCCACCAATACACACTAATGGAATCACGAAGAAGAAGCTAACAGGCTAACGGACAAAGCTAACTGTGGGCTAGCGCCACTTAAACAGTATTTTCAGCCAAGTTACACTATCCCTCTCTCCCTTTGTCTTTCCTGTTAGTGTAGTATTTACTCTCACGGACAGTTAATAAGTAAAAAACAAACGCAACATGCTACGACACCTGCAATGGCGCTTATGGCCTCTAGGGGCATGAGTTAGTACCGCTTTAAGTCTATTAAAACGACTTGTAATCATGTTGTTTTGATTATAATCTCTTTTAAGGGTTGGAATACATATTTTTTGGGGAGTTGGGACGTATCGTCATGAGGTAAAGGTGGATCCCGGCCCCAGACCAGTTGAGAATCACAGTTCTAGTGCATTGTTTTATAGTTACAGTATAAAAAATACCAACGCTAAGGTTTAAATAGTCTGAATAAAGCATAATAGGACCTGTACGCTTTAGAGGTCGACTTTTTTTTGGAATCTGCTGATTTTTTCGTCTTTGAAATGAGACCCCTCTAAAGACCCCAATAAATGTGAACGTCCTAAATCGAGTAGGGAAAAGCTGCAGACCCGGAGCCGAGACAGATCTACCGTGAAGCGAATCCACTGTGATAGTGCGCCCTGGACCGATCAGTTTTTAGGAAGATTGATGTTGATCTACTTAACGCACATGAGGAGTTAGTAACTGAGTTATTTCAATTTTTTCATAAAAACGAACAAACAGAAAATCTTATGAACAAATTTAGGAAGTGTAACTAGATGCTTCTGTTGATTGATAAAGATAACATTCTCCCAGCATAGGAATTGCTTGTTATTTTTGTTCCTAAACGACCCTAACCCTAATCCTAATCCTAACAATCCTAAACTAACCCTAAAAATAATTGTAAACCATATAATATTAACAAATAATACCATTATGGATCCGCTTCTACCAGTAGAGGGCGCACTATCATGGTGGATCTGCCTCAGCTCTGGGTCTGCAGCTTTCTATTATTGGATAAATCAGCCCTATGCCTCTAATAAAGCGCCCCCTGCTGTCACAGCTCAACAATGACACATTTTACAGTTTAGAAGCTTCATACGCAGTATTATAGACAAGACATCTTTTTAAATCGGCCAAAAATATCAGCGGTGCATATCGGCCTTAGAAAAAGCCATATGTGTTTTATATCAGGAACAGAGTCAATTTCTATATTACTCTCATTGGTTAAAGCTGTACTAAGTAACTCATGCCCCTAGAGGCCATAAGCGCCACTGCAGGTGTCGTAGCATGTCGTGTTTTTTTTACTCATTAATTGTCCGTGAGAGTAAAAACTACACTGACAGAAAAGACAAAGGGACAGAGGGATATTGTACATCCAATTACACAATGGAGATCATTTTTTTCACTCAAACTTGGCTGTAAATACTGTTTAAGTGGGGCCAGCCCGCAGTTAGCTTTGCACGTTAGCCTGTTAGCTTCTTCTTTGTGATTCCATTAGTGTGTATTGGTGCTCCAGGTCGGAGCAGGGAAAGTTGCAATTGTATTTTTTATTTTTTTTGGCCAGAGACACCAGGGGGCGATGAAAGACCCCCCAATCATAGAACACCATTGCCTGCAAATACATTTATGTGATTTTCATGATGCTGCGTTTATCTGAGTGTCATGGGTCTCTGGGGAGCTTCAGCATTGTCTTTGACATCTTTGATGGCATGAGTGTTTTCCTAATCCAAAACACACTTTTTCCTACAGGCACATATTTGGGTGATTTTCACCCAGCAATAATAATTTTGGAGCATTTTCATATGGTCCCCTCATTATGCTTTTCTTTCATTTTGTTAGACATGATACAGTTTAATACAAATGTGTCATGCATTGTCATGTTTTGATAGATTTTGATGCACACGGGAAATCGCAAAAAGACTGTGCTGTGGGCCTGTAGTTGCATAAGAAAAAAAATACAGAGACAGGCAAGGGTTTAATTAACAGCAACCAACAAAGGCAACATTGAGGAGCTTTCTAGTTTCACGGTACCGGCCTCTGTTCCAAGAACTCCACCGACTGTGCCGTTCACAGCCAAACGGCTGTGAACTGCATTAGAAGTCAAGCCATTGTGTAGCAATTAGCACCAGCTCGTATCTTTTGAAAGTGTGAGTGTTGAGTGGATGGATTGTGCTGCGGAATGGCCCTGCGGTGGAGTTACAAAAGCGCTCGTAAAAATAAACTTTTCTTTTTTGTTATTTGTTTCATCCCCAAGGAGTTGTTTGTTCTTGTTTATGCTGTAAGTAAGATAGTGAAGCATGAGACGGGTGGTTTTCCCAAGTCCTCTGCAAATACAACAACAATTACTATCAGTTTAAGGGCCCATTCTGACTGGAACTTCTTTTTTTGGTGATGGCCCTCAGGCTCCTTGTTGAATTGGCACAAATCCACAGAACGGTACTTTGTATGGGAAGTTTAATAATTCTGCACGATTACACAACCTCAGGAACTAACATTTTACTGTGAGGCGGCGCTGGCATTGAGCTCCTAAGCCTAAATAAAGATCTGACACGGTTTAGGAGAGATTGGGGCTTATTGTCCACAGCTCATCACACAACGTCCCACTAGAGCCACACATACATCAAATTAAAGATAATACACCCTTGGCTTCAAGTGAGTCTTGCTTCCTCTTAAGTTAGTAAGTAAGTGCTTTATTTGTTGGGCTCTTGTGTTCGTTCGTAAACTGTGACTCACACTGAGTACAGTTTTATGCACGGCTTGTTTACGGTGCGGAGCCCTCACAGGACCACGACTTAATGAGGTTTCACGCGATAACAACTTTGTACATAAACAGCACATTTATGTGGATAAAAGACAGAACAAACTTACAACTCGCTGTCAGAAGTGCAGCTAATCCGCTCCATGCTGCTCCTTTCTAGTTTTCTAGGCCTCAGAAATCCACATAATCCAAACACAGCGATAGTTTTCCTCTTCAACGGTTGTCCTCTGTGTTGCCATATTGTTTACATTAGCCAAGTTAGCACAAGTTATTAGCTCATTCTATCCTGAAATTCACCGGATTTTCTTCCCTGCATGGTGCCTGACTTCCTGTCTGGAACGTGTGATACCCTGGGCTTGAAAAAAAGTGCTGCGGCGTTCGCCAAAAATAGGCTTCTTGCGGATTCTTTCTGTCGCGCCCAGTGGCCGCTGGTTGCTCTGCTTTGTGACCGCGACGCTCGGGGCCGACATTGCTGTAGTACCTCCATATAGAAGCGGCAAAACAAGCTAGTTTTCCATTAGAAACCATTGCACTTCACACACGTCCTAAGCAACTGTAAAGCCTGGTTTCAATTTAAAAAAAACTTTCTAGAGCTAGATATTGTTCCTGTGATAACGCTGGGTTAGTTACAATTAAAGAAACAAGGCTTGTTATCGTAAGGTACATTTTAGAAATACTAATGAGGGCCGGGCTTTGATTGACAGGTCATTAGCGTTTGAGCTAATGGCACGGGAGCGGTTACGACAGAACTACGGAGAAGGGTCTGGATACGGCAAGTGGAGGGGCAGGTGATCAGTGGAGCTCCAGGAAATGACATCACCTCTGCAGGACAACGCTGGCTTAAACTAAACGAAACTAACCCTAATCCTAACCTTAAGGATAGTGGAGCTGATGTCATTTCCTGTGGAGAATTGGAGCTCCAATGATCACGTGCCCCTCCACTTGCTGCATCCAGATGCTCTTGGAACTGCGTGCCCCACGAGGGCCGAGTCTACAGCAAAGATCCCTTTACTCTTATGCTCTGATCCCTTATGCCCTTTTTAGGAACGACAGAACTGGGTAGGAGGAGTCTGTAAATTCACCATAGATTCCTTTTCGAATTGGGTCAATTTCACAAGTGATATTTAGTCTGGGGATCACCAATTCATTTTCTCATAGGAGAGGTGTGGTTTACGATTGTCCATAGCCGTTTATTGGGCTGAATGTCTCTCATGCGTCTGCACGTAGCCATAGCCAATCGTATCATGGTATCAAATGACGTATGACGTACCCGCTGTAAACTTTCGAGCTAAACTATTTAGAACACGGCCTAAAGCTTGATCGAAAGATGGAGTCGCGTCTGCTGCTGTCATGTTGGATCCGTAAATACATGTTTTTTGCTTTGTTTAATCCGTAAACAAACTACAAGCTTCCGTATGTCGAATAGCGCGTCATCGTCTTACCTGCCCTCCTCGTTCTGTGATTGATTGAAGTTTGATGTAGCTCTCACACAACTTTTCCTCAAAAGCAGTCAGTTCAAATCCATGATCTGTTGTTTTTTGCTAAATGTAAACATTTTCAGAATCTAATCTCATGCGCTGAAGTATCCAGATTATTATTGTGGATTTTAAGTTTCCTGGTTTTGTCTGGTTCATGTAAACACAGGTTTCAGTTTCCTGGATAAGCCGATATCCATAAAATATTTGAAACCAGGATATTCTCACTGGGATATTCCCACAGTTTCCAGGATACTGTATCATGTGAACACAGTCTCCTGGTTTTTTGTCATTGCTGACGTACTGAGCATGTGTGAACTTTTAAAACTTTGTATCTTTTAAAAACACACTCTCCTACAGGTTTTTAAACCAAAAACATCAGACAGTTGAACATTGGCCAAGCCCTCTCTTAAATCATCTCCTCATTTCAATGTTATTAAGTGAATGGAAACATATCACAGCAGGAGAATCAGGATGTCAAACCTGATGTTCAATAACAATAAACAGTCAAGAAATGAAGGTTTCAAAACAGTCCAGGCCCAGCCAAGGCTCATGTGACGTGAAGAATTAAGGAAGGAATTAAGGAAGGAATAAGGGGCCCCCTAGTGTGGCCATAAAAAGCAATGAGACAACCAGCCCCGGTCTCCCCTAAACCTCTCAAATGCACTTATTTGACACACCAGATACAGGAGTGTGCTCTGTCAAAGTGTAATGTGGTTACTTTGTGATTAATTACTTCATTATCTTTAGATTAATCACGAGTTAAAGCTTTGACGGCCCCTTATTCCTTCCTTAATTCTTCACGTCACGTGAGCCTTGGCTGGGCCTGGACTATTTTCAAACCTTCATTTCTTTCTTGATGATTCATGTTTCCGAGTGCTACTTTTGTTTTAAATTTAAGCGACTATTAGTACAAGTGCTACGAGCGCTCCGACATCTGCGGCCATGTCTCTCCGTGACCCGACTTGACTCCAGCTCCGTCAGACGAGGAAATCTGTTCTTCATAAAGCGAGCGTTTTAAATTGGGACCAGCCCGGGACACGAGCCCCAGTGAATACGACATGCACATGTTGCTCACACACTTCTGACTGAGGTTAAACCATATTTTTTTTATTACATAACAAAACCTATGTCATTGACGATGCAGGTCCCAGGTTCGACTCCCAAAATGTCCCACATTTATGGTTTTATTTTGTGACACATTAGTTACAAAGAGGGGATTTTGGATCTCTTGTTTTAAAATAAGTGAAAAAAATGTGTCCGTTCAGGTCAGTTTTGTAGGTCTTTGCTTTTCGAATGAGGCGTTACTCTGGCCTATAGGCTGTAACCTTTAAGATTTGGGTAAAGCTGAACTGGAGAAAATGCACTCGGTTAAGAGATTAAAACAAACAAACACTGAAAACAAACTTCAAAATATTGTTCCGTCCAAGACTGGAAAGTTTGGAGTCTGTAGGAGATATTGTCCCACCAATGTGAGAAAAATGGCCCTTGAAATTACAATTTCCCGAATAAATCTGTGGAGAAACATTGAGTCAGTGCCATAATTAAACAAGCTGTTGTGAAAATTATTATGATTTTTTGTTGTTTCCAGGTGAAGGTTTATATGTATGTTAAGCTCGCCTTATACGACCACATTTTCTCCAGTTCAGCTTTACTCAAATATTTAAAACTTTTGGACTGGAGCTTACAGCCTATAGACCAGAGTAATGAAGGCGAAGACCTGGAAAACTGATCGTGACTTTTTCGTCACGTTGTAGTCACTTTTTCCTCACAATTTTAAAGCATTTTTGTATTTTTTATGTCATGTTTTTCTCACTTTTTGCTCATCGCTCTTTTGCCGCGTTTTTGTCAAAATTATAAAAAATAAAGGCTTGATATATCTCACTATTCATGATGATTTTGGATCACAGTTTGTAAAAAAGCCCAAATTCAAAATCTCAGAAAATTTGAATATTGTGTAAAGGGACTATATTGTAGCTCAAAGTGTCTCATTTCATTTAGCTAATGAATCCAAAACACCTGCAAAGGGTCCCTGAGGCTTTCAATGGCCTCTGGTTCAGTAGAATTCACCATCATGGGTTCAGACTGCTGACCTGACAGTTGTGCAGAAAACCATCACTGACAAAAGCCTCAAAAGGTCATAGCAAAAGAAGTTGGATGTTCTCAAAGTGCTGTATCAAAGCACATTCATAGAAAGTTAAGCGGAAGGAAAAGTGTGGAAGAAAAAGGTGCACAAGCCGCAGGGATGAGCGCAGTCTGGAGAGGACTGTCAGGAAAAGGCCATTCAAAAGTGTGGGGGACCTTCACAAGGAGTGGACTGAGGCTGGAGTCAGTGCATCAAGAGCCACCACACACAGACGGATCCTGGACATGGGCTTCAGATGTCAGATTCCTCTGGCTGAAGCATCCTG
This sequence comes from Neogobius melanostomus, assembly GCA_007210695.1. Taxonomy (NCBI): domain Eukaryota; kingdom Metazoa; phylum Chordata; class Actinopteri; order Gobiiformes; family Gobiidae; genus Neogobius; species Neogobius melanostomus. The sequence continues at coordinate 1,384,034 of VHKM01000441.1, forward strand.
GTCTTCCATAACACCTCAGCAGTGCCACAGGCTGAGAGCATCCATGCCTCGCAACCGCATTAAGGCAGTCATTCAAGTAAAAGGCCCAAACCAAGTACTAAGTACATATGCAGGATTATAGTTTTCAGAGGACCCACATTTCTCTGTTTAAAATATTTTTTTATTGATTTCATGTAATATTCTAATCTTCTGAGATTTTGAATTTGGGGTTTTACCTGTTACTGAACATGCACAAAGCAAGACACAACAAGGAAAGACTTCAGTTATTATATAGCGAAAATATTTATTAACAGACTCCGTAAGCAGCATGTACAGGTGACAGATAAATAACGATATGGACCACATTCTCATGGAGTTAAAAACATATCCACATACCCCACAGTGTTTAGGGCAATGCGTTTCACAATGTGCAAGTGATACATAGCTGGACAATCATGGAAGCTCAAACAACTCGACATAGATTCAGTTATTAGTTTGGTGTTATTTCAGGTTTACACATGGTTTACACACAATTTACACATTATTTAGTCCAGTTTAGATCTATATTGGCTCACTTTTAGACCTGGTTTTGTCCTCATTTAGGCCTGGTGGCACTTGGGAACTAAAGAGGGGGTATTATGCTTTTTGCACATCTAGCACTTTGTTGATTAGAAAATGCCATATTGATCTAAAACAGCTGAAACAAAATAGGTAGTTTCACTTGTTGGTTCCCTACATGATCTAGTGACGCTATGGCGAGTGTTTTCACTTTGCGATGGACGGATTACGTTTGGCAAGAGATGGAGAGGTGAAGATGCACCGATTTTTTTTGCTTCCGATACCGATACTGGAGGTTTGAGTATCTGCCGATATCCGATATTAACCGATACCAAGAGACTTTCTTAAAAGTGGCTGCTGTGAGTGAAAAAAGAGAATGTTCCTCTTTTCTCCAGTTTCAGATCAATAAAGTCTGATATGTTCTTGAAAACGACATGTTGCATTGGCAATTACATGAATAAACTAATGGAAAAACATTACTCAAGGATCACTGGACTTTTCTGCACTAAATATCCTTGACAGGCTTTTAGGCATTGATGTAAACAACTCACATAATCTGATCTTTACAACTTGTGCATTACAAATGTGTTAGTTCAGTTATTCTTTCACAGCATTTCATAGAATACAGACACTTGACCGCTTCAGCAGTGGCTGTTTTATTTTATTAGGTAATCCAATCATAACTTCTGTCCCAGCTTTGATTAGTATGGTCTCGCTAGCAATAGCATACTGTTGCTAGCAGTGGTATTTTGCATGGCGATTAAAAATACGTTTACGTATTTGGCCGTTTTAAAAATACGTTTGAGGTTATAACTAACCCAGCGCTTGAATTCTCCGCATTCTAAGCTTCGAAATGACATACAGCATGTCCATATTCACTTATATTTAGTCGGTGAAAGATGTGTTTTTAAAGCGGTGAGAGCCAAAACAGGTATTGGTTCAGTATCGGTAATTTGTAGCCGATAACCGATATCGTACTTTTTTCACTATCGGCTGCGATATGCAATACCAGTATCGGATCGGTACATATCGAGTAGGGATGTACCGATAGAATCTCAGGAGCTTTGTTGGCGCTGCCACCGAGCTGCTAAGTACAACCACTGGGGGAAGCAGTGTTCATTTTGACAACGTATTTTAGTCTAATTTTAGTCTTAGACCTTTGACGAAAATGTGATTTAATCTTAGTCGAGATTTAGTCTCTTCCAATTTTAATCTACTTATAGTCGGCTAAAATTGCATGTAAATTTAGTCGATTAAATTGAAGACAAATTTAGTTGACTTTGCATTTATAATATGTATTATAATCATAGTTAATCAAGGTCCTCTTCTTCATGGAGCTTCTCTCACATGAACTAAACACAGAGATGTTCCTTTGGCAGAGAATGTAAATGATATGAGGCTCTTTCAAACTGTCAGTGGAAGTCTCTTTTCATTGTTATTTAGTCATATTTTAGTTGACGAAAATATCTGGACATTTAGTCATAGTTTTAGTCTCATGAAGAACCTTTAATATAGTTTTAGTCCAATATCAGTCTGCAAAAATATCACTTTGGCTAAAATTATGACTAAATATTTTAGTAGAGGAAATGAACACTGGGGCGAAGATTCAGAGATTACTCAAAGCTGTGCTAGCGGCTCGAAAAAAACACAGCTCCAGGTCTGTTTTAGATGAAACATTGTAACATGGTAAAAAGCTCTAAAATAGGTGATTGTGCATAATATTCCCCCTTTAAGTATTTGTGCTACTTGTTGCCTTCTTATTCTTTTTTGTTGGACGGAATTGTCCTGCTGTTGTTCAAATAAAGGCATTCTTATCATTCTGAAAAGGCAAAATACAGATCTTAAGAGCTTCCGCAATAGAAGAACAAAGTAAACAGGATTAGTCCAAACCTGAGAGAATGAATGAAACACTTCTCCAGGTCTGTTTTTGACGACATTGTAACATGGTTAAAAACTTAGTAGATTTTGCATATGTCTCTATTAAGTTAAGTCTTCCATCTAAGATCATGATAAATAAACATTCAACAAATAAATACATCACTGCCTGTAACACTAAAACTCAATTTCCAGAACATCTTAATCTTATTATAAATATATTCCATTTCATATACTTATATACATTTTCCCACAAAATAACTGTACACGCAGCAGTCTTGACAAGGCCATAGTTAAAACAAGACGGTATTCGGTTGTAGAAGCATGTTTTACAAAATATCTCTGGCCGGTGATATGTATTTGCTGTGCAGCTTTTACCGTAAAAGCCTCCAACAAACCGTGTACAGCTTTGTCACAATATTTTTCACTTTAACCCTACTCCTGATCATGTCCCGCTCCGTGCCCTCCCCTGAGAGAACACAGAGCTACATTCATTCACATTATAAGATATCTCTCCAGTCACTTTTTACTATAGTCACGTGACGCCCGAAAATAGTTCAGCCCAGCCCAAAGGCAAAAGATGTATTGATTAAGTGTGTGGAAAATTCAGAATTCAAGCCATTCTGATTCAGGAACGCCATTTTTATCTTGTTCATTTTTTCTCCAGCAGCATCTTGGAGCTGTTGTTTTTCACATAAAGGGCTATGTAACAGGTCAATGATATGAGCGGTCAACCGAGGACATCTAGTGGCAGGATCATGACAGTGCACAAACTTTATCCCGACTTTCAGGGATTTAAATTGTAAATAATAAAGAAATCTGGACTTTTCGCATTGCAGATGATATTCTGGATTCAAGTTTTTTTAAACCAAAGAAGATGTTCTACGCATCAATGACCAAAGATATGGTAAAAAATCTAATAAATCTACAATATAATCTGGTGAAAGAGGGCTCACAATAAGAGAAGTGAAGGACCCTGGGCAAAGGCTGGTACCGTTACACTTTTTTTGATGCTTAAACTAAAATAAAACAGGGGTTCCCAAAGTGGGGGTCGGGAGACACTGAGGTGGGCGTCGCGATATGTTTTCCAGACAATATTTCTAACCCCTCTTATCCCCGGCTCAACCAAGTCCATTTTCTCCAGTTCAGCTTTAACCAAATCTAAAAGGTTACAGCCTATTACGGCCCTTTAACTGCTGACATCATCCGTGACATCAGCAGGAGGCAGGAAGTGATCAAGAGAAATAAGATTAAACTAAAACTAGCGATTTTAAGTGTAAAACTACAACTGAAAAATGTGGTCCTGTTGTGGCTTAAGGAGCAAGAACAAGAGGAATGACATTTGAGACGATAAAATAAGGTTTATCTGATATTTCCAAAAACAGTTGGACATTTGTTCATTATCGTTCATTATCGTTACTATGACAACAGCTACAATGGAAATGAATCTAGCTTCCTGCCTCCAGCTAAGCCCGGAATGTTTACAAACAATTAAAGGGTCTATAGGCCAGAGTAACGCCTCATTTGAAAGCTAAGGCCTACAAAACTGATCTAGAAGGATTTTCCCCCCGCTTTGTTGCCACGTTTTTCTCACATTTTTCTCACATTTTCATCAACTGTACGTCACTTTTTCATAGATTTTTTGTCAATTTTGTTTACATTTTATCATACATTTTTCTTCACTTTTTCTTCAATTTTTCATCACTTTTTTGTCACTTTTACATACATTTTCTTCAATTTTTCATCACTTTTTCATCACTTTTTCGTCACTTTTTCATACATTTTTCGTCACTTTTTCTTAAATTTTTCGTCACTTTTTCATCACTTTTTCTTCAATTTTTTGTCACTTTTTCATCACTTTTGCATAAATTTTTCATCAACTTTTCGTCCCTTTTTCATACATTTTTCGTCCCTTTTTCTTAAATTTTTCACTCCATTGTTGGGTTTTTGTAACTTTTTCATCGTCATTATTGTCTCGTTTTTGTCGCTATTTTGACACTTTTTTTCAAGAAGCTTTTAGATTTGGTTAAAGTGGAACTGGAGACAATGTGCTCGTTTCAGGCAGGGGTCAAAAATCCATAGGAATGAATTTTATTTATTTTTTGATTGAAAGCAGTATAATTTAGTGAAGTCAAGCCAAATATCCAAACACTAATACACCAGATTTAAAATGTTTCAAACACTAATTATAATGTACAGTGTCCTGAGTTGTTGATCTGGTGATTTTGGGGGTGGCCACCCATAAAGTTTGGGAACCCCTGCCCTAAAAGACTATTTCTTTTAAATGTGTCTAATTTATTTGAGCTGAAACAACCAATTCCTTTAATGCCGTCCCTGGACCAACAGGCATCAAAACTTGGTCTTTAAAGATGTAAAAAATGTCCGGTACCTGCTTTCCCAGCCCTGGTCCTGGGGTTGGATTTTCAGCCCTTCTCTCTGTACTTTTCCCTCTACCACTAAAAACCTGTACTGTGATGGGCATCTTTCAGTGGGAGTGTAACGGTCTCACGAGAGCGGTTTGAAATGGCCGGAGCCACCCACGCGGGTTTGTGTTTCAGAGTGTTCAGAACAAACCGGTCTAGATCGAGCTACAGCTGACAAGGAAACGGCTTCCTGTTGATCGCCAACATTTTAAATATAACCCCTTAGCCTTGACATTCTTTTAAGTAGGGCTGCGCAATATTGAAGCAACCTACGATATGCGATACTGCTGTGCAATATCGCCATAACGATATTATTGTGTATATATATGTTTCATTCTAATTAAACACAAATTAGTCATTAGTACCTAGTTTTTCAGCAAATTGTGTCAAAATCAGGACCAAACCAAGACAGAGTTTGCAAAAAAAATGTGTTGATTTCAGTCCGATGAAGACTTCAGCGATATATTGTGGCTTCTTGCTGTACTCACTTAATATCGCGATATTTTTTCCCGATATATTGTGCAGCCCTACAATACAATACAATATTAGGCTTGTTTTTGACGATATGATAAAGTGTAGTGATACTTTAGGCCAGCAGAGTGCGCACTTCCTCCTTTAGTTCAACAGTGACCAGCGCTGCAGGGCAAAGCGTTTAAAACATGCTACTCGGCGCGAGGGAGACAGTTCTGCCACGGACCAAATCAGAACCAGTTTGGTGAAGACGAATTACATAAACACAGGCAACAAAACACCCACTCCAGGTGTGTTTTGACACTAGTATATGATGTAGGCAATGTAATGGATTCAGCTAATGTTAGATTTGTTCCTAAATGCTGTAAATGCGGATATTTCTTCTTTAAATTATGAGGGTGGCCCCGGGTTGGAGTGACTCGGGCCGATCTGGTGGTGGAAACACCTCAAACCGCTCTGTCCCGCCCCAATGAAAAGACTCCAATATAGGGGTGTCACGATTTCAATTTTTTGAGTCACGATTATTGTGAGAGAAAATATTGCGATTTTACGATTATTCACGATTATCGACCGAATGAAAGGAAAGAACTGATATTTTTAGTTTTTGTCTGTAAAAAGTTCACTGTTTCTAAAAATGAAAAATGCTTTAAGATTGTTTTGCATTAAAATAAATAGGCCTGCATTGAATAATACAAAACAATGTCACCTTTACTTCTTTATAATGACCATAATTATCAGCATTATTTTACTATATATGATTAGGCCACAGTCTAGGCTAGGTTTCATGTTCTCAAAAGTTATGTTGCTGCTTAATTATTTGTCAGTCATTTTGTAAACACGTTTCAGTCTCTGTTCATGAAAACATCTAAGGAGACTCTTTTGAACAGCTGATTTCCATTATGCAGTTCGTTACCTTGACCTGGACATTTACAGCGAAGGATTATCTCCAAGATGTTGTTTCATATTCGACGTAGCCTATAGGGTGTTTTCACGGACGTCACAAATCTGGTTCAGACCCGGATGTGCCGCCATGCTGGAGATATAGCTCACGCCAATTAAAGCAGTACTAAGTAACTCTTGCCCCTAGAGGCCATAAGCGCAACTGCAGGTGTCTTTTTTAACATATTAAATGTCTTGGAGAGTAAATACTACGCTGACAGGAAAGGTGAAGGGAGAGAGGGGTGTTGTACATCCAGTTATACAATGCGAATATTTTTTTTCACTCAAACTTGGCTGTAAATACTGTTTAAAGTGGCGCTAGCCCACAGTTAGCTTTGCCCGTTAGCCTGTTAGCTTCTTCTCTGTGATTCCATTAGTGTGTATTGGTTGCTCCGCCCCGGTGGCAGTCAAGTTGCAAGCATGGTTTTCTGGCCAGAGACACCAGGGGGAGATGAAAGATCTCCCAGTCATCCCATTAACACTTGTATTACCCCCAGAGGGACTACGGAAAGGATTTATTAAGGTAAACACGTTACTTAGCACTGCTTTAACGAGACGGATTATCAATTTTGGACCAAAACGCAAGGTTTCGCGATAAACCCTCGAGATCGGACCCCAAAACTTCTCACACAGTTGACCAGTTGTGCAACGAAAGACTGAATGCAAAACAAAAAACGTTTTAGTTACAACTGAAGTTAATTGGATGAAGCTCCATAGGAAATGAAAGCGAATGGCAGTTTGTTTAGTGGCGATCTAATCTTGTAAGTGAATCAATTTTCTCATCAATATTTGATATCATGCTCTTTATACGAAGTTGACATAACACTCTTAGAAATGTGTGTAATATTTTGTTTTGGTAGATTTCCCTCCTCTAACTAGAGGTCATGTTGGAATTAAATTGAAAATGCTAAATAAACTTTTTTACACATAACCCTGTTCATTAAATGTAAAATCCACATACCGGCTACAAAATGAGCTGCGCAAATTCAGATGTTTTCCAGATTTTTCCCGTCCAAATTCTGATTGAGGCTGCAATCTATCGTCTCCTTTATTTAGATAATTGTTCTGTCTGCTCTCCCTTATTCTGCACAACTCTGGGTAAACGGTAATACTGCAATTCTGATGTATTGTGACAGCCAAGAACACGACAATAATTAAAGAGTACCTAAACGGGCGTGCCAAAGCCTTTCCCCACCCACAAACAAAAGTCAAAAATTGCCGCGAAAGAGGCGGTCTCTGAAGTTTGGGGGTGACATGCGGGGGGTGAGTGTGTGGGCCTTTGCATTGGCACAATCACAGCAGACTGATTACGTGGGAGGGACTTGGTTATAAACCACAGGTACAGGGGCAGGACAATGGGCAGCACCTGATGACGATGTGTGGAGCTGGTGCGGCTTATGACGTTCTGTGGAGGCCGTGGACACGTCTCCAGTCAATCAGGAAATTCTAATTTAGTAGCAGAGTTTACCCTGAAGGGGGCGCAACCCATTCGTTTTCAGGCCAAAGTTAGGATTTGACACATGTTTGCGCTATAATGTCAGAATAATGTCAGGGACCAGTGGACAACACTATGAGACACACATTGAGACAGTTTATCAGTAAAATAAACTTGATTTGGTGTTTAGTTGCTCTTTAACCATTTTGCTGTTTCAAACTTCGTGGTACTGTTTGTTTTGATAGGCGAGTACATGGGTGATATCGCCATCATGTCTGACTTCGGAAAAGTGACGTCACGGGAAAACAGACTATATCAACGCCTTTTGCTCGACAACAACGCCTTGGTCATGTTTTGGATCCTAAAGAGGTCTCACTCTGCTGACTTCAATCGTTTTTGGGTGGATACAACACTGGAGGAGAGCGTCCTTCTGCCTTGCTCAACTACCGGTGAGTTCTGAAATTCTTACGGATAACCTACCGCGTCCTTTTATAATCGTGGTAATCGTAAAACCGGTTAATCTTGACATCCCTACACCAATAATGGTCCCCTTAGAGAAGACTTTCCTCGGTATAAATGAGTAATATCACTCCCTCTGAAATACTGTGCGATATAGTAATAAATAATCGAAAACACTACAGCAGGCGTCCGACGTTATTCCATTACCACGTAGGGCATTTCGTCCGACTGCGGCCTCACTCTCAGGAAGTCGGTGAGGAGCTCGTACATCATGAACACCACCATGTTGGAGGGGAAGGCGCGGAGGCAGTTGATGCTGAGGCTGCGGTAGAAAACCTGGGCGCCCTCCGTGCGGACCGTCTCCCGGATGCAGTGGATGAGGCCGCTGTAGCGCTTCACGTCCCGGGCCCCGTCCATCTGCATGCGGGCCTTTATCACGTCCATGGGGGTCCCGACAGCCCACGCCGACGCTCCGGCCACTCCCCCCGCCAGCATCACCACGCCCCAGGCTGAAGAGAATAAGAACAGGCCTCAGTAATGGATGGCCAAGTGCGTAAACAGTACATTCCAGCCTGACGTCAACTCTTAGTCATAAAGAGAAGGACAGTCAGCACACTTTGAATGGATGACTGCTCTTCCTGTTTTACCAGTCACTTTGTTGGTGGTATTATTCTTAGGCATGGGCCCGGACACCAATTCCACGAGACGAGATGTTGACATAATTTGTAATAATAAATAAAGATGAAATATTTCCTTTTACTGAACAGTTTAACAAAATGTAAATCAATTATCGTTCAACGCTCCAGGATCAATTGTTTTTAAGGTTTACACTGCTGATTGAACCGTATCCATGGTTACATATACATTCCATTCCGAAAACCTACCAGAAATCCTGAAAAACCTGAAATAAAATCCTGAAGCATCATAGGAGCCACCGGGATGGAAAGTAAAGACCCTAATCTAATCTAAAACAAAAACAAAAAGAAGAAATTGTACACACATTGATATTAAACTGAGGATGGTAATTGTTAGAAGATAACATTAAATCGCTATTTATCATACTGGGTCAAGCTGTACAGTCGTACTATCTCTGTCATAGCCTTGACTGTGGTGCTCAGGCGCCCACTCTCAGCCACTGAATGCTTTGCTTGCGTATTAGTATGACGCTCTTAGACGGTATTTACATCTCTTCTGTGGAAGCATAGACAGACTTGAATGTTAGGACTAGCGCAATGTCTTGAGTTCATGTCTCCGGGTCCCGTAACGATGGCAAATAAACTTCTCCTGCATAAAACACCCTGACTGCTGCCTATTCTTCATCAATCCTCTCGATCATCATTGTTATTTCCCTAACAGTAATGACAACTGGGAAGTAGCAAGATCAAGTATAATATGTACTGCATACACTGTAAAATGTAAAATTTGTTTCAACTCAATAAACTAATTTCAAGGGCTGCCAAGAAATTTTATGTGTAACCAATAACCATTTTACAATGTAGTCGATTTGAAATTTGAGATTCACCTCTTTCGTTCAATTGTATTCTTAGTTCTTAGTTCTTAGTTTTTTTAGTTGAAACAAATTTTACATTTTACAGTGTAGTAACGTGCCTTTATAACATAAAAATAGTGACTTCCAGTAATGTTACCAAAGTTTGGCATTGGTAACATGCTGAAATATATTATATTAAGGATTGCCTTTTGTTACTTGCTTTGTACTAAACATCGTACATGAAACGAGATCATGGTTGTCGTTGTGTTTCGTTTCTGTTTCTATATGAACATTTCAAACAATGCTTTGTAATTTGGTCTGTGTTAAAAAAGCTGCTTTGAAGTGTAACAGGTTCTCCTTTGACATTGATGCAAATCAAAATATGATGCTGTATGATTGATAATGTAATTGCAATAGGATAAAGTTATTTTATAAATGGGTGTGCATGCTGCAGAGGTCGTGCATGCGACTGACACGGTTCCTTATGTAGCATTATCATTGTAATCGTAATGAGTATTACTCCTTCTTGGGGAATGTATACAGTACATGAGTTTCTGTTATGTAATGTCTTTATGTAAATGGTCATTTCAGCCATGATCAGAAACTGCAGGTGTATATGATCTTTTTTTGTTGTTGTTGCTGTTTCATTGTTTTTTTTCCTTTGTTTGTTCCACTATATTCCTTGTGAAATGAGTTGTATTGTTGTATTGATTTTGGGGTGGGGCTTATACGCTCTTGCTTCAACCCACTCCTTTTGAGCAGAATGTTTACTGCTCAAATAAACTAATAAGCTAAACTAAAACTAAAACTAACCACCCATATACCCACAGAATCACTGAATGGTCAAATACACCGTAATATAAGTTGCATAGTGTACCTTTAAATGCAAATCAATATATTATGGAAACAATAGTGGAAACAATATTCACTAAATATTCCTTTAAGCCGTCTACAATGACTAAAGTGGAAAGAAAGAAAGCCACAATATTAATCTACTCAGGGCCGAAAAATCATGTGGCTTTTGATCTTGCGAGATCTCGTGGCACGAAATCTTAGCCCATCCCTAATTATTCCTAGGTAAGTGAAGCAGCAATTTTACTTATTTTACTTCTTTTTTTTTTAAACATAAGTGGCGTTGGAGGAGGGGCTGTTCTAGGGATGCAGGGATGCAATGCAGTTATATTAATCATGTACATCTTTATTTAACATGACCTGAGAAGTCACATGGCATTTTTATGGGAAAAAGACAAATTAAAAAGATCGATTTAAGTTTAAATTTTTTTTTATATCAGGCTGCTCAAAGGAAAATCGATTCATCGATTAATCAAACCTAGCCCCAGTTTCTAGAGGTGGCAGCAAGACTAATTTAATGCTTTTTATTGCCATTTTAATGCCTAAATACTATATTTTTAATGCCACAAACGTGAAAACTCTTGGCATAATTCATGTTGTGAGATTTATAAACATTCAATCAAACTGGGGAATGACAGGAAATGTTACTATTCAAAACTAAACTGGACACAACAATGAACTTTTGAGCAAAAGATTGTCTCAAATTTCAGTCAGAACTGCAGCTGCAGTATTTAGTATATAGTATATAGTTGTTGACAAATGTATGCAGTAAAAACAGTTGAGAAATGTCATTATTGTAGGTTCAAAGAAAGACATTTTGATTTAATGCCAGTTTGAATCTTATGTAATGCTTTTTAATGAATCAGTTGAGCTGAAGAAAGATTTGATCTCAGAGATACAGATGGGTGGGGTGAGTGAGAATGTATGGAATGAATCTGTAGCCGTCATAATGAGCGGTGACACACGAGCCTCAACACGCCCCGCAGCGCCGCAGGACGTTCCGGTGATAAGGCACATACCTGGCCGGGCCTTGTCCCTGTCAGACAGCGCCTCGCAGATGGACGCGTAGATGGTGAAGTACACTGCGTAGGACGGCCCGTCCCGTAGCATCAGAGGCAGCGCTCCTCTGTACAGGCCCCGGAACCCCTCCTCCTTGACAATACTGAGCAGGCAGTGGACGGGACCCCGGTACTTGGGCTTGACGGGACCGCCACGCTTAGATTCTGTCTGGCACTGCAGCCGCACCTTCACTAGATCCCCCGGGGACATAACCGAAGTCTGAGGGGAAACAGGGGGAGAGGAATTGTTTGGAGATAATGAAGTTAGCGCTTCACAAACACAGGCCTTTCACAAATCAAATGTTTATGATTCCATATCTGTCTGTAAAGAAGCCGCCTTCAGCTGTGTTAATTCCCATTATTTACCACAAATTCTCAGAATTGTGCAACCCTAGTCCTAACCGCGTGACTGTCATGTGAGTTGAAGTCATTCTAAAAATAAAAGTAAAACAAAACACTGAAGACAGACTAACTTACTGGAACTGAAACTTTCTGAATACAGACCTTGCAATCCACAAAATTCCCCGGCCTCAATCAGGACCTTCACTTCTCCTTAACTGTCACTATATTGGGCCTCCTTCTCAGACAATCTGTTTTTTTTACATCATTAAAAAGATAATGATGTACAAAGTTGACATTGTGAAATCTGGAAATGCCGATGCATTACATGTGATCCCATTGTGACCTGTTGTTTGTCCAGCATTGACTAACTTTGTTATTTTAGTGCTTTTAGATTCATCTCCAAGAAGAATTCTCTTTGGGTGTTGCAGATTTATCTACATGTACAGTAGAATACGTCTGTCTTAATCTATATGTTGTTGTTGCTGCTCCACGATCTATACCAAACCATACCCTCCTGTTTGTTTGTTTGTTTGTTTGTTTGTTTCTAAAGGTAATGCTTGTCTTTGGGTGATCACTGCCAAGAGGTCACATGATTTATGGATCACGTCTGGCACTGCTCTTATTAAGAACACCTGTATGTGTTTTTTACCCGTTGTGAAAACCGACCGAAACGCATCAGCCTGTCCCCGAAACTCAAAAATAAAGGACTTTTGTTATACTTTATTGGAAAGCCTCGGTTCTACTTCCTTGTTTTATTTCATTCGTTTTTTATATTCACCTGCGCGATGCCTCCAGCCATACCCGCCAGCGCCACGTCCACTTTGGTGTTGGAGCCTCCGCCTCGCAGCTGGCTGAGGCAGTGGAGGATGTTTCTGTACACGCCGAATGTCACCGAAGAGGTCATCGCGATCGTGGTGACCGGGAGAGCCATGCCCTTGTAGAAGCCGGGCGGCTGCAATTAAAACGTTAAGCATTTTATTCAAATTGTTGTCCTTTTTTTGCATTAGTCACTATTGAGGACTGTCTATAAGTCATGGTTTAGTCTGACAGCAGCCAAGCTTAAACGCCTGGGGGGAAACCAGTGCAATATTTGGTGTGCAAAGTGTGAGAACTGCTGCTTCATCTAACCTGCTTTTCAATAAATGGGTAGAGATGAATAGAATAGAATAGAATAGAATAGAATACAATAGATTTTTATTGTCTACCGAGGTAGAAATTCATCTTTGGCTCACCGACACATAAAAACACAAGACTAGGACAAGACAGACCAGCCTAGAAGAAACAAATCCTATCCTTCGATTGTCAAGTCCTTTCAAGACTTTGTAAAGCTAAACTGATGCAATCTGCTTTTTGTTAGACAATGCTAACAAGACACAAAATACTCGACTGGACTAAGTATCACAATTACACTTGTCATGATAACAAACTGCAATACCCAGAATGAATTTAAGACTGAAGAAAGTACAAGATGCGCTTCTAAAGTTAGAATTCAATATGAATCAGTTTGACATTAAAGGTACATTATGCAACTTTTTATGTGAAAAAAGTTGATATCTGTGTGTATTTGACCTTGTAGTGATCCAGCGGCTGTATGAGTGGTCAGCATGGCGCCTTTACTTTCCATCACAGTGGTCTCTAGGACGCTCCAGGCTCAATTGTTTTGAAGGTTTTCACGGCTGACGGAGCCACTCACCAGAAAACCTACAAAACAATTGATCCTGGAGCGTTGTAGAGACCACTGTAAAGGCGCCATGCTGACCACTCACACAGCCGCTGGGTCACTACAAGGTCAAATACGCACAAATATCAACTTTTTTGTTTGCATAAAAAGTCGCATAATGCACCTTTAAGTACAACCTTTTTGAAAAGTGCAAATGGGGAGACATTTTAAAAGTCTGGCTCTTTCGTTTAAATCAATCAGCATCAAAACTGGCAGTACCAATACCAGTATGTCAGAAGACATTTGGTATTAATGTTTTTCTATGACTGAATAGTGTAACTAAGTATCGCGATACACGGATCACAACAAAGACTTATTGTGATATACTGCAAAGCGATATTTTGTCCCAGCCCTCGTAATGCTATAGTTTTAAAGAAATATAAGCCTAAAGATTAGTTTTTGAGGAGAAACATCAAGTCTTCTTAAGTCACAGAGCTCAAGTACAAGTTAATGTTATTTAGTCAAGTCTAAAGGCTTCAGACTGGTGGCAAGTCAAGTCACTACAAATCCACATCTTGAAACTTACTGTTGATTCTTTAGGCGTGATTCATAGGGCCGTGTACTGCTGAAATGTTTCCAATACAAATACATACTCATTACCTGGTTTACGCCACTGGTATCTGAACAAAATGCTCTTACTCTGAAGCGCATTCCTCCCAGGTATAAACTTGATTTTGAACAAAAGAAACCAACAACACAGACACCAGTGGCCTTAAGTGACGTTTTCCATAGCACAGAGGTATCACCTAACAGTCCCCATCTCTACGGAATCAGATAGGCCTAAGAGATGACAGAATTTCCTTGTATTCCCACAGAAGTACAAGAAAACTGGTCTGACGGGCTGAACCACTCAAGTCAGAGAAGGCATCACCTCTTTGGCTCTTACTCACCCCCTCCTTCGAAAAGGTTGTAGTCGCACATTGCCATATCCCAGTGAACTGCTTCTGGGTTTGAATTCGGACCTAGGAACAGAAAGAACAAATAAAAAAGTCATTTAGAAAGACTGACTCTGATTTAAGAACAAGGTACTGTATATACACTTCCTCTTAGCACCAGTCGATTCATTTCACTTGGGAAATTGGAATAATTACACATTTTAGACTTTCTTTTTATTTAACTACTTGCTGCTTTGGCAATGCATTTCCTCCTGACCATCTCCGAACCTGACACAAGACTGATTGATATCTCAGCTGCAATAAGATTAGCGCTGTAATATCAATCAGGAATAGAGGTGGGCCATATATCGTCGATATGCAAATTTACAATATCCAGTTTCAAGAAATGTGGAAAAATGGTTGGTTTAAAAAACATTTTGTTTAAAGTGGAAAAAAATTGTGGGGAAAAGATTTAAAAAATGGGGAGGGGGGGAAATGGAGGGAAACATGGCGGACAAATATGGTTATAATGGAGGGAAAATTGGGCAAAAAAGTGGGCAAAAATGGGTAAGAAAATTGGGGGAAATGTGTTGGAAAAATAAGGAAAAAAGATGCAATTAAAAAAAAACATTAGGGGAAAATGTGTGAAAAAATGTGGAAACTATTTTTTTCTGCCATTTTCTAGTCTGTTCAGGACAATGATCATTTTGAGCGACAAAGCAATGGCTTGCCAAAATAATGCTTCTTTATCGTTATCGAGAAAGTCCCCGAAAATATTGCGATATTCATTTTTGTCAATATCGCCCAGCCCAAACATTATTTGACCAGGATGAACTTTTGGCAGAGCATTTGTAGCAGATTCACCACAAACACCATGAGCTTGATCCAATCACAGGCGGATGCTACAATCGTAACATTTTTAAGTTCTAGTTAGTAACACGGTAGTACAGCAGTTAGCGCTCGTGCTTCACAGCTAGAAGGTCCGGATTCGATTGCCACCTGGACGGGGCCTTTCTGTGTGGAGTTTGCATGTTCTCCCCGTGTCTGCGTAGGTTTACTCCGGTTTCCCCTACAACTAAAAACATGTACAATAGGCCAGGATGTTTGAGAGTGCGCATGGGGGATGAAAATTAGCCAAAGGCTACAATCCGGTGTGGCTTGTTCATTAACTTGCACTGTCCCGACCAAATAAACCAATAAATAACAGGGATTTTCCCTGGTGAATGTGTCGCAGCAGATGTTGTGTTGTTAACAATTATCCCAAAAAAAGTGCTTGTTGTGGGTAAATGTAAAACAGCCAGGCTAAGCCCACGTAAGAATGCAAGATCGGCTTAAGGTGAGTTTCACATTTCAGACAAGTACCTTCACAGTGTCAAGTGGATATCCTACTGCCATGCCACAGGCTCCTGAGAAGACAGAATGGGAAAAAGTGTCAAGTCGCCGTAGCAGCAATTTGAATCTGTGTTAGTTTCAAGTTCAGCTATGTATAAAACTATGTACTCACTTACCACTTGGTTAAGCGCGGAGAGTGGACAAATGTAAGGTAACATTTTTGTCCACCTCCATGCGGCTTGGCATGGATTCTGGGAACTCTGGGGATAAATCACCATTATTCCAGAATATACTGCCTCTTTCTCCCCTAGCACTACCACAGTCTGCCGCACCCTCCCACTAGGGCTGCACAATATGAGAAAATCATGACAAAAACAGAATCTAAATGACAGCAGAGCGTCTCACGGCTCATAGTTTGGGCTGCCAGAGCCTATGGCTAAAACTAGCATTGGGTATGAACATTTATGGGATTCTCTCCTAAAAATCCCAGCATCTGTCCCCAATCAGGTTTTAAAAAGTGGCATTTTTTGGGAAGATTCTTAGCTTTCAAATGATCCATATAGATTTGATGTGCTTCAGTTGTTGTTGCCAAGCCTTTGTTAAACCAGTGAGACCGTCTCACAAATGCACTTTAAAACAAAACTGATATTGTTTGTTGGAAAACTTGAAATTTTCCTAAATCGTCCACATTTTAAATTCCTTTATTTACTCATTAAACTGTGTAAAAAGTCAAAGAATACAAGAGAGTGAATAATTTTGTATTATTTTATCTGTTAGAAAATAAAATACCAGCACAAAGGTCATTAATTGAGTATGATGCATGGTGTCTTTGATTAGAGCTACCTTTACCTATATGGCTCTTTCATTAGCTGTTACTTTGACCATATATTAGGGCTGGGACAAAATATCGGATCGGATCGCAATACTTTTTTCTGCAATACCAAGTATGTATCGCAATACTTTCAATACTTGTGTTTGGAGGCATTTTTTATCATGCACTCCTGTTTTCCAGTAACAATTAAACGGCACTTTGTTACATTTTGTGTTAAAGCAGTACTAAGTAACTTGTTTACCTTAATAACTCCTTTTCCGTAGTCCCTCTGGGGTAATACAAGTGTTAATGATTGGGGGGGGTCTTTCATCTCTCCCTGGTGTCTCTGGCCAGAAAACCACAATTGCAACTTTCCCTGAACCGGGTTGGAGGCGCAATACACACTAATAGAATCACAAAGAAGAAGCTAACAGGCTAACTGCGGGCTAGCGCTACTTTAACAATATTTACAGCCAAGTTTGAGTGAAAAATGATCTCCATTGTGTAATTGGATGTACAATATCCCTCTCTCCCTTTGTCTTTTCTGTCAGCGTAGTATTTACTCTCACGGACAATTAATGAGTAAAAAAACGCAACATGCTACGACACCTGCAGTGGCGCTTGTGGCCTCTAGGGGCATGAGTTACTTAGTACTGCTTTAATGCACTTTTCAATCTTAACACTTAAATGGCATTGGGCGTATGAACTTGGGACACATGACTATTTTCTTTTTACACATTTTAAGGTAAACATACTACTTATCATATACTGTATCGCAACACGTGCTGGCCCCTGACTATCGTGATCGTGACAAAAACGTCCCAGCCCTACCATATATTGTGCAGCCCTAGTCGACCACTGCCAGTCAAAATACCAGACTATCCTCTATCATTACAGTCCAAGGCACTTTGTTTCCAAAACCTGACGTGCAGGACTTACTAGTTATTATAAATCTATCTTTCTGGCATAGTGCCTCATGTATGTGTGGAATGGTGTGTTGCCAATATTTGGGTTTTTATGAACCTATTATGTTATGGCATCTCTGACAGTCTGCGGTCCTGTATCGTGCGCTTCATGACGAAATGAAAGAAATGCTACAACAACAAACAAAGCGATTTGTTAAATAATAAATGCTTCACAACACACAATATTAAGAAGGGGATTATGAGCATAATGTGTTAGCGGCACGATGCATTAGTGGCAGCGGGTAGTTACACAACCACACGCGGTCGTGTCATTGTAACTACAGTGTCATAACGTTAGCTAGCTAGTCCTGTTTTAGCACTGAAAACCTCACTCTGACCTTGCACTTAAGAGTCAAAATATATTGTATATGATATATGATATTACCTGCGAAGGAGCCGGACACGAAGTCGACTAAATGCATCTCGTTTGATGAGCCTCCGTCCGGGTGGATCTTCCAGTAGTGAGTGTTATTTTTTAGTCCAGCCTCCCTTTTTCACCGCAGCGGCGGAGCTACGGCAGCTGTGGGCGTGAGTCTATGGCGTCAGCTGATCGGAAAAAATGTAAATAAATAAAGGAATGAATGAAAATGAAATAAATTAATAATAATAATAATAATAATAATAATAATAATAATAATAATAATAATAATAATAATAATAATAATAATAATAATAATAACGTGGTGGAGGGGTTTGAGCACTCGAATGATCCTGGGAGCTCTGTTGTCTTTTTAACGGTCTATGGGGCTTCGTGTTCCTGGTAGGGTCTCCCATGGCTAACAGGTCCTATAGGTGACCGGGAGAGACCAACGGGCCCGGTTAGAACCATGAGGCCGTCCTCCCGTGGACCCACCACATGCAGGAGGAGCCATAGGGGCTGGTGCAGCTCCAACAGCTGCCCCCACGACCCGGCAACGGACAAGTGGAATAAGATGGATGGATGGACAGTTATTCATTCACTTCATTCAAGCTTTATTAAGGACACAGAGCCCTAAAACATGGTAACAAAAAAGAAAATAATGGTAATAAAAGTGAAAAAAGCTCCCAAATTCCTGAAGTAAACCTGACTGAGCTTTTCCTCGGGCAGACCAAGGCTTATACAGTTAGTCTGAATAATGACACATAGCCTACTGTAAATGTGCTTTATGCCAGCTGCACACGATCTTATTCCACAATTGACAAACATCTCATTCGAAAGATAACTTGAGTTATCTTTCTTCCTTTGGTCAAGAACATAACATTGTCTTGGCTACATAATGATTCCCAGATGCTCCTGTGTATTGTATTATGTTTGTCCATGTAAATAGATAGTCCTACATAAAATGGCTTTTTGAGAACACATAGCACTACTTCACATTTATTCCAGAATCGTAGGCTATGAATTACTATACGTCATGTTATTCACACTTTGTTGTTAGATATTGCTATTAAAAAAAATGTCTATCTCTTTCCATCGAGGGTATCTTTATTATCATATGGCCCAGGTCAGCGAACAATCGTGTCAATTGTTGAGAATGCACCTATTGACAGTGAATGCCATCTGATAGGTGTTATTTAACCACAGTGACAGCCGAGGCCAAACATCACGAGGCACCGGCGGAGACGCACATTACCGAGGGGAGCCCGTCGCCCTATCCGCCAATCACGGCCCGCGCTGGGGTGCAGTGTGGGGTGTCGGCGTGAATCCTCGGTCCGGATTGGGTACAGAGTAACACCGGGTAAGCCCCAGGCCTTGTGGGAGGGCATAGCACACTAGAATGGACGTGTCCCAACCATGGATGTGTCCCAACTAGTTTGGTCTAGTGTTCCTCAAATGATTACCCGATGTGTTTTGCACTTTGAATAATGGGCCTTTCTGTGTGGAGTTTGCATGTTATCCCCGTGTCTGCGTAGGTTTCCTCCGGGTACTCCAGTTTCTCTACCACTAAAAACATGTACAATAGGCCAGGATGAATGTGAGTGTGTTTGAGAGCCCATGGCTACAATCCAGTGTGGCGTCTCACTGTCCTGACCAAATAAACTAATAAACAAAATAAAATAAACGAATTTCACCACCAAGAGGAGTGAATGAATAATTACTATATCTTATAACGCAATACAAGTATAAGACCTATTATTATAAAAGTAAATCACTAATCTAATTATATGTCCAATATTTATTACCCCAAAAAATGCATTTAGGTATTTGGGCTGCCCAAATGTGTACACCAGTGCTTAATTTGATCCCCTGCCCTGTTTGGGGGAACGCATTCCCCCAATTTCCAGTTTTTCAGGGTAAAGGATCCGGGAAATATTTTGGAGGATCCGGCAAAGATTTGATCTGATATAATGGTGTTTAATGAGAGTGTTCCGGCAAATGTTTTGGCCTGTTCCCCGAATCCATCACATCAGACCAAAAGTGTTCCTGAAACTACTAATTTACAAATTAAGCACTGGTGTACACATTTTATTTAGAGATTTAGTGTTGATAATTAAAAAGAGTAAATGAATAAATGCAAGGCATATGATACACTTGAAAGATCTAAAAATGAACCTGATCAGTTGTTGCAGGCATGCACAATATTTTTGATTTAGTTAAATGCATACTGTATTATCCTAAAGCAGGGTTAGGCAAGTTTGCCATTGCCAAAACATCAAGGGCCAAACCTCACCATTGTTGCCTAAAGCAGTGGTTCCCAACCTTTTTTCCTTGAAGTCCCCCATGTGCGTGCTGTAGTAAGGCCGTACCCCTTCAGTCCAAAACTGTGGCCTCCAAAAATGTTTCAAAATATGAAAATAATTACTAATAAGCATTTATTTCAAACTAATAAACTGAAATTGGAGGGTTTTGTAAAATACTGACACTATTTCTTGCATTTTTAGAGTACTTTAACAGATATTTGATCTCTTATTTGCAAAATAATATTTCTTATAATCCTCTTGGGGGCCAGAAGTTTTGTGCTGGAGGGCCGGATTTGGCCCCCGATCCTGACCTTGACCACCCCTATCCTAAAGCCTATGTAATCACTTTTTATTACAATCATGTAATAACCTCATTTTTGTATTTATTGTTGATTGCTTCACACTTTCTTGCAGCCTGCGCTGATGTCTACCCATGAACCTTCCCCCACGTGTTTGATATAAAAGTTCTCTCTCATCACAAAGAGCCATATTTAACCATCCCAACATGGCGGCTCATTAGACACCGCTCTGATCGTTGTGCCTGTTTTAGATTCTGATGCTATATATCCGAGCGCATGCTAGCTTGTCGGCTACAGAAATAAACCTCCTTGGCGGTGACAGCGGGAAGGGTATCCACATTTGCGAAACAGCGGCTTTTTCAAGTCGTTTGGGCCTTATTTTGACCTTTAAATAAATTTTAAAAGGATACGGGACAACCAGAGGACGGTTTTGTTGTGTTTTAGTTGATAGCGCCACAACCGCGTAGCTTTTTTAGCAGGTGCTAGCTACAGTATTGTGGTTACTAGGTTACAGTGTCATTCACAAGTTTCGCGTGCAAAAAGGTTTTCCGGAGGGACATTTGCCTATTTACGACTATCTTAACACAAACAGAAGTTTAGGGAGAAGTTTATAGCTTGGTCACTTTATCGCGACAGCGTTGATAAGAAGAGGAAAAGATGGATTTCCTGGCTGGCTGCATCGGAGGTGAGTAATGTTTATAGTTCAATAAATGATAATCGTAATAAAAAACAAAACACATGTGACATGCACGGTGCCATTCATGCCAAATATTAACTTCTGTTTTGGCTAAAAAAAAAAAAGCAATAAAAGCGCCTATAAAAGAAGTGATGCAATTCTGGCACGAGATTACCAATTCTCTGTTTCCCTAATCACATTGCACCAGCCCTATGCAGGGCCGGATTTAAGGAAAATGGGCCCCGGGGCTAAAGTAGTTTCAGGGCCCCCTATACTGTATGTCGGATTTCTCTCTCTCTACAATGAAAAGATAAATGAATGATTTTTTAAAATTTGAACATGCAGAAGCAACTTTTTAAACATGGTACTAGTTTAAATTTTTTTTACAATTTGTAAAAAAACTGTTTAACATAATGACCCCAATTTGAGCTCCGTGGCCCTCGTGGAAGAACCTTTGCTCCTGCCAAACTGGTGGGGGACTCATTTAAAAGGGGGATGTGGGGGTCCTCCCACAGAAATTTTTATTTTATTTTAATGGTGCAATTTGGTGCATTCGCTTGCATTTTAACAGACCAATAGGTTTTTTCCCCAGTGTCAACTCAATGAAAATGGCCCAGACCTTGTTTAGAACTGGTTTAGTCCGGGTTTAGAACTGGTTTAGTCCTGGTTTAGTCTCGGGTACAAAGTCCTCTCATTAAGCCTTACATGTGAGGGAGTCTGCAAAGACAGAGGGAACTCTCTCCTTTTCTCCTTATGCTCATGGGCCCTTGAACCTGCTGGGCCCCTGGGCTTAGCCCCTGTAAGCCCCTGCATAAATCCGGCCTTGGCCCTATGGTTCCTCCTGCAGGTGGTGGGTCCACAGAAGGTACATCATAACATTAAGCCCCTAAATAAACATTAAAGAGAAGGAAGCTTAGAAATCTGGTACAAGTCATCAAACTGCAGATGTTTTGAATTTGTTTATGGTTAGTTGTTTATTCAAAGACTCTATCTAGTTTTACTCCTACTCAGGGGTGAAAGTAGCATTTTTTTTTCTTGCCGGTACTATGTTATATATATATATATTATATTATATAGTGAAGGCATCAGTGGTGGTCGTTGGGGCACTTGGGGCAGTGACCCCCCAAACTGGAGGAGTGGCTCCAGCAGATCCCAGGAAATACATCAGACATCTCGGTCCAGAAAAGTGCAGTTCTAGGAACAGCAAAGATACTGCGCAGAACCCTCAAGCTCCCAGGCCTCTGGTAGAGGACCCGAGCTTGGAGGAAAAGGACCCGAGCTTGGAGGAAAAAGAGACCGCCCGCGGAGGGTGAGGAAGAGTTTAGTAGTTTATATATATATATATGTATGTATAAAAAAGAGGAGAAACACCGCATCAGGCTGAGGTTCAGAGTCTGTATCTGAGAGCTGCAGGTGCGGAGCTGAGAGGAGAATCAAGGGCCTGTGCCCTTGGAAGAAAACTGATCCATTACATTATCTAAAAATGCTGTACCCTATGTAAATTAACCAGAAATTATTCTTTTCACAACAGCATAATAGCCAAAATAGTTATTTTTTGCTTAAAAGGCACCAGAATGCAGGAAAACGCATCTAAATTTAAACATTTTAAAAAAGCGCTTTATGAAGTAAAGGTTAGACTGACAGACACGCGACAGCACACATCTGTGCAAAGGGTCCCTCTGACCACCACCATTCATTCACGCACACACATCATTCATCCTAGCCAATTGTGTTCATGTCTTCTGGGACACTTGTGACTGATGCACTCCAGAATCTTGATTCAGAAGGAGTGGAACTGCAGACCTGCCAACATGTACGCATTTTGCGTAGCGGACACGCATTTTGACCTCCTAGTACGCTTGTACGATTTCACGTTCTAAACTACGCATTATGAAGATGTTGTCTCTGAAGTTAATTCTGCCGCTGAGCAGAGATCGGGGCGTAAATAAACTATGCACAGGCTGAGGCTTGTAAAAGTTCACTGGTGCTGTTATGTCAAATATGCCACTTTCCCCGTGGCTGCAGCCGTAGGAGCCTCCAGCTCCAGGCTGAGTGAGCCCCGCTGCCCCGCGCTCGCTCACTTCACCTGGGCAGCGCAACAGCCGCCCGCATCCACCGGCTGACTGTAGGCCCGTCTACTCGCTAACCCCGCTCCAACCGACGCACCACTGAGGGTGATGAACCGTATGAGACCTCTTACGCTGAGGTGAAAGTTATACCGCTGTATACATGTGAACTTTTACTGCACTTAGTAGCTAGCGGTAGCGGCTAATGCATCAGTCTGCACAACAACAAGTTACAGCGCGCAGCTGTGCATGAGGCTGCACTAAACTAATCCAAGTTTTGTGATGACTGAAACGTGAGAGCATCTACAAGCTATAACCTACAAAACGGATAGCTATCATTACTGTGAGGCCAAATTGACCTGGCAAGTGCCCATGGCTCAGTGCGCGGTCAGTGAGGAGAGGAGAGGGCTGACTTCCAGCTGGACCGTGTGGTCATTGGGGAGAGGGCTGACCTCTCCAGGTGGACCGTGTGGTCATTGGGGAGAGGGCTGACCTCTCCAGGTGGACCGTGTGGTCATTGGGGAGAGGGCTGACCTCTCCAGGTGGACCGTGTGGTCATTGGGTGCTTGATATGAGTGGTTCTGTGGTTCCTGCTGATCAGAGATGTTAACGTTGGCAGGTTTACTGAACCTGAACCAAAGTTTACACTCTTTGGACTTGCAACTATTAAAGGTCCTATATCATGCAAAATCGACTTTTTTGAGTTTTTAGCCATATTGTTATGCTATTTCCTTATCAAAAACACCCCAGAGCGGTTTTTGGCTTCATTCACGCAGTTCTAAGTAATCCTCCTGAATCCTGCTCTCTGAGCAGCTGCTCCGCCCTCTCCTGGTAAACCACTGAGCTGTTCTGTTGTGTCGTCACAGCGGAACGGAAGTGCTCGACCTCTGTAATGTAATGCCTTACGGCCTGATTTTTATTTATAAAACTTTTTTTTTTTTGAAAAAAAAACAAACAAAAAACAGCAACTCTCCGACGCGTCTGTGCTGTCCCATGACGCTAATCAAGCGCACCCACGGCTGGAGGAGCCATGGATCTGAGCATAAGTGTTGTTTTTGAAGACTGAGCTCTTTCTAACCTACTCTGGACACCGCCTGTTCTTTTTTCTTACCGATAATGCCACGGATGCGCGTTTGGCTACGAGAGGAACAGGACTACCTTCCTAAAGAAGAGTGCACTCGCCAGAAGTTGGAATTTCTTTCCGGGATTAAGCTAGCTACTATATCAACCAACCTGATGGATGCTTGGTGAACCTTGGCCAGAATCAAAGTGGATTAACTTTTATAACCAACACGAGGGCCATAACGTAAACACCCGACGATGGGGAGGCCATGCTGAGCGGTGAGTCAATCAAAACGCGTGTTAGCGTGTGTGTTAGCGTGTGTGTTAGCGTGTGTGTTAGCGTGTGTGTTAGCGTGTGTGTTAGTGTGTGTGTTAGCATGTGTGTTAGCATGTGTGTTAGCGTGTGTGTTAGCCATTTATGAAACTGTTGCACATGTCAACTCCTTATAACTGCATTATGTGAAGTAACTTCACTTTTTGCAGCGATATTTATATTTATAATACTGCAAATGTGGAATGAGCGGAGAGAGGGGCGGAGTTAACTGAATCGAAGCGTCTTGTCTTCCGGGTAGGGAAAATACCCCCCAAAAATACTTATATTTCTCTCAAAAATGAGTACTCTATAGTGATAGAGGTACAATATATCATATATATGCCTATACTTTACTTTGGAATGGCTAAAATAGCATGATATAGAACCTTTAAAATATGCCAAACCATTTGTAAGCTGTAACCAGAAAAAAAACTGATACCATTTTATTTTGTATGGTAATGGTTGGAATATTCTGAAGTGTATGGGCCTTATTCCTATAAATAGTCAATAAAAGTTTAAAATGTATATTTCAAAAACGAAAATGTAATGTTTTTTATCCTTTTTAAATTATGTACATAATTCAAATAGAAGACAGTATCTTCTGATGTACAGAACCTGATTTGGAATTTAACATTATGTACAAACCTTTATTGTCTCTGTCCACTCTGTGATGAAACTGAAGCCAATAGCAGAACTTCAGTTCAAACAAAAAAGTTTAGTGTTGAGTCAATATAGTTGTTAATCATATGCGCTACAAACAAAGTGGAAGTGGAAAAAAGTGGAGTTCATTAATCATCTACGTGTTCTGTTAAAAAATTCCAGCGAGTTCAGCCGCGGCCCCGTGAACTGTCACCTTTTTCACTGTGTGTTTGCATGTCTGAATGCATCTGACGATCTCCTCTCTTCATAAACAATATTAAACACTTGGAACAGTTCTTGACAGTTATCGGGAGAGATTGCTTTGCCTCAACATATCAGGCTTGCCTCTTCACGTGTTCATCACCCCCCGGGTTCGCGGGTTTTTTGTTTTTTTTTGTACTCATAAAAAATGTTCAATGTTGGCAGGTCTGGAACTGCCATCATTTGTGAACTTGCAGAGGTTTGCTAATCGTGCAAGGGAAAACCAGAGACCAAAGCAGCCAACAGACCTGGATTTTGAAATTCTAATGAACCATGTGCCAGAGGATTTTCTTCAACGAGACATCCGTCAAGATGACCAGCGCCATTTAATCTTTGCCTCACCCCTGCAGTTATCCCACCTTGCCAAAGGCTGTTCATCTCAGATTAAGTCACTTATTCATCCAAACCGCTGTCTACATGCATTAGTATTCTGTGTGTGAGGATTACTTTTGTTTTAGAAGCATTAATAAATAGATAAAAATGAAAATCAGATGTTGATCTCGTTGGCTCTCACCTCTGGTCTGGTCATTGGCCACACATGTATGATGCATCCATCATTTGCTGAACCTTTCCAGATCACATCGCAGAGGGTGTTGAGGATACAGTGGTACCTCGCTATAACGCAGTTCACTTTTCGCGGCCTCGCTCTTTCGCAGATTTATTTTTAGCACAATTGTGTGTATGCTTATTTACAGCGTATGAACGCCATACGTGCATTGTATTCTGCGTCCTGGTTGGCTAGACGCAGAGTGAGCCTCTCTCGTTGCATAGAGGATCTTTGTGTGTCCCGTTAACACATCAGCGCACACACTACACACCGCAGAGCCACAGCAGCACAGACCAGGCATGAGCGGGTCCGACTCCGCATTGACTTTCTCTGAACTTTTCCGCGAAAATAAACACCGCTAGCATGTGGCGCTCGCCTCAGCTAAACACTCGCCTTCTGAAGCCTGAAACTGTGACGATAAAACTTTGGTCGTAGCTACGATTGTCTCTTAGTTTGAACAAACGCACAGCGGAGACGAGAGCAGCTCACGATGTTTCCATCCCCATGTCTGTAATGTGAATCTAAAAATCATATATGACAAAAAAAAATCACACAGTGACACCAGGCATAAGGAGAACTAGTGACAATTAGTGTATAAAGTGTGTGGTGAGGGGTTTTACAGCATTAAAACATATATAATATGTAAAAAATAAAGCGGTCTACTTCGCGGATTTCGTTTATTGCGGGCTATTTTTAGAACGTAACCCCCGTGATAAACGAGGGACCACTGTATAGAAAACTGTAATGAAAAAAGGAGACAATTTTACAAAGATTTTGAGTTGTTGGCTGTTTGACTCTGCCCAAAGACTTAATAAACCTGGGCATGTACCCTAATAGAGGCTGTGTGGAGCGTATGTTGTAAAGTATTTTTGTTGTAGTAAGTACTAAGCCTATTAATCAATATACAATGGTTATTGTATATTGGTGTCACTGTGTGATTTTTGTTGTTGT
Organism: Neogobius melanostomus; assembly: GCA_007210695.1. Classification (NCBI taxonomy): domain Eukaryota; kingdom Metazoa; phylum Chordata; class Actinopteri; order Gobiiformes; family Gobiidae; genus Neogobius; species Neogobius melanostomus. The sequence continues at coordinate 1,411,092 of VHKM01000441.1, forward strand.
CATATATGATTTTTAGAGTTGATTTTAAAATGATTTTATTTACTTTTAAATGTTTAAATGGCCTGGCCCCCTCCTACCTCTCAGATCTGATCCAGCCTTATGTTCCCTCTCGTGCTCTGAGGTCGGCTGATCAGCTGAAGCTTGTGGTCCCCAAGACACAGCGTAAACTTCGGGGCGACCGAGCCTTTTCTGTTGCAGGCCCACGCCTTTGGAATCAGTTGCCTATCGAGATTAGACCGGCTCAGTCTCTGCCTGTTTTTAAGTCACTTCTTAAAACACATTTCTTTTCACTTGCTTTTGATCATGTCTGACCTCATGTATTATTGTTTTTGTATATTTATATATATGTTTGCCCCAGTGTGTGTTTTTTGTGTACAGCACTTTGGCCGAGCTGTTAAGTTTTTAAAGTGCTTTATAAATAAAGTTGGTATGGTATTAGTATGATGAATATGTTTACTTCAAATCTGGTGACATGACTGGTTATTTTATGACACAAACCCATAATATTTCTACCTAAAGAAAATGTTTACTTACCAAGTGAAGTGAGTGGTGCATTAATTGTGGCTGTATATTGCTCTATAAACAGAAAAAGGAAAACAAAGTTTAAAAAAAAAAGAGTCATTTATGCTACCATCTCTATTTGGTTAAATCAGTGCATCCTGAAGTAATCTCTGATGGCACAGATTTGACGAACGTGTAATGTGGATTTAATATGTTTTTCATTCAACAGTTTTCTATACAATAGCTGGGTAACCTGGCCAACTGGTTATCCAGCTTTGGCATCACAGAAAATTAAATAATGTACATATGGCAAAACACAACGGTAGCTCAAAAACATGTTCACTTGCACACTAATGTAAATGTCAGTCTGACCAAAAAAAATCATAGGAAAAGTTACAATTATTACTCACTCACTGGCTGGAAATAACTTTTGTGTACAGATCTACACGTCCGCTCGAAAAGTAGCTAGGTAACTAGGCAACCACACTTACAACGACGTGACATGTTTTGTTGGTTCTTGACGCTGGTGTGTCCTGGGCGGGCGGGATCATGTAATACAGACAAACTCTCTTGTTGTTGTAGACTTATTTTGCACTTTTTACTTTCAATCAACATTTGGAGACAAAAAAACAAAGAGCACAGTCGGTAGGCAAGTGTTGATAAAGAAACGTTAAAACGCATAAAAGTGATTAATATATGGAGCCCAATCTTACGGTATCTTTGTACGTAATTAATGGGGCCCAATCATTGTACTTAACGCTTGCTAGTAATAGTAAAATTGCCGGGGCATTCAGAACACTCGACGGGTACATTCAGACCACTCTACCGGTACATTCAGACCAACGGGTGCGGGACATTCCGACCGGGACATTGAGGCAGTGGTACATTCCGACTAGCACCCACTTAGTTTCGAGGAACTACGCGCTGCTTATTATGAATAGACTTGGCTCATAGTTGTAAGTCGAGATGTGAATGTTTATGCAGTCACGGCACTCGCCCCTCTCCGGACCAATCTCTTATTTTAGTCCGACAGGTCCCAGCACGTGTTTTATGTCCTGTGAAGGGACATACGCAACCAGTGCCAAATGTAGCCTACGGTATTACTTAGGGCTGGGCAATATGGACCAAAAGTCATATCCCGATATATTCTGGTTGAATATCCATATACGATATACTGTATATCCCAATATTATTTCCGCAAAGTGAGAGGTGTGAAATGTTAAGTCAAAGCCAAATAAAACTCACAACATAAACATTGTATAATGAAGCTCCATAAGGTGCGCATTTAAATAAAAAAAACAAAAAACATCTTAAATAAAAATAGCCTATAAAATAAAATAGGTCAGCATTTATATATAAAGAGATGACAAGATAAAGTGCTAAGTTTGAGACTAAGATAAACTTTTTCAAAAATCCTCTTGAGATTACCTGTTTGTTTTTGTTAACTTAATAGCTTATCTCAATTTGAATATCCCAATATACACGATATGGTCTAATTCCATATCTCATTAAAAAATATATCGATATATCTTAAATATCGATATATCGCCCAGCCCTAGTATTACTGTCAAAAAGAAACGGAAAGTTCACAGTTCACACACTAAAGTCATCAGACAGAAATACGAACGGCTGAACTAATGCAAGAGCCACTTCCTTTCCAGGACATGTCGAGATCTAGAGGGTTGGCAATAGGATTAAAAAAACAACATATTATTCATCATTTACATTTCTATTCATGTGCTTTATACCACTTTTATAAAAGATCCCCTGACTTACACACTGAAAATGGGTCTATAGATCTGTCAGTGACTTCATTTAAATAACCAAGAAACCACAGTCCCATTTCAAAAGGAATAAATCAACGCCAAATTAATCTTTATAATTATGAAATCATTAAAAGTAATTTATTTGTGTGACAGTGTTTGGTCCAACTGTATTGCAGTCTCCTCAGGGCTCGAAATTAACTTTTTTTCTTGGTAGCGCTTGTGCTCCTAATTCTGAAATTTAGGAGCACAGTCAAAAAAAAAACCAGGGAAGCTTTTAACAGGGATGAAGAGAATTTAAACATATCACATGCCACTTCCAGCCTTCTGTTACATTTTAGATGCATTAGGCAAAATTTTAACATTATACGTAAATGGGACACCAGATTTTGTGCCTCCCAATCGCCCCCAACCCCCGACTTGCTCCGCTCCTGCTTCACCGCACTTCCTCGTCTCCTCTCTCTGTGGCTTCACTCTCCTCACTCTGTGATGTGGGAACAGCTTCATAGACGCACGGCAAACTCCTTTGCCAGAATCTTTGAAGACGTGTTAAACATTGCGTTTGTGACTTCCTCGTTTTCTCATAAAGAGACTACAGTTGCGTAAATACATTGGCTCATTTAATGAAAGCGGGCAGAGGAATGAGAGGCAGCGTTTGAGAAAACAATGACACAAGCTTTTTTAAGGTAGCACGAGAAGGTTTTGTTTTAAGGTGGACCGGAGCATTTGTTTGCAGTCGCAAACATGCGAGTGATTCTATTTTGAGATCGCAAAGGCATAATTTTGGGAGCATATGTGACCAAAATGGTCGCAATTACGAGCCCTGCTCCTGCTGTCCTGACTGAATTCTTGATCATTATTGGCCTCTATTGACTGTGAAAACAGTGGAGCACTGCTGCCTCATTAATATGCATGATGTTACTCATTAATATGCATGATGTCATCAAAAGTATCTATATCGGAATAAAAAGTATCTGTATCGTCCCGCAAAATATCGCGATATATCGTTAAATCGATATATTGTCACACTCCTAGTTGGCAATGGCAACAGGAACAGGCTTCAACTAAAGACAGGAAAGGACATGCTTGTTTTGCAGAAGACATTGTGGTTCTTTTCACGCCTAGCACTGCCACAACTTATTTGGCAGGTTGGTAAAAGTACTGCAGCAGGTGAAAGTACCAGGCCTAAACTGAGGCTATGAGATACATAACCAAATGAGGGCAGAAACAAGAACATAATACTCTCAAAGTGACCTAATCGTCAACACTAAAACATAAAGCCGACTTCCAAGAGTAATATTCTAACCAAGTACTCTTTACCATGACTGCATTTCGTCTCCTGCTGCAGTACCGTTTTTTGCAGAGTATCTTTGTTCTTACTCCACAATGAAGTCTGGATACTGTCCCGACCCTCCTCAGTCGACTCCAGGGTCTTTTGAGTTCAGTGAGGTCGATGAGCTGTTGAATCTTTCTCTTCCTGGTTCCTCCGTCCTGATTGGCTCGTCCTTTACAGCCGGTCATGTGACTGATTGATATTTATGGCGGGATTACTGCTTTGTTTGCCGTGAGGCTATTCACACCTCAACGACTCGATATAACCGTGTCAAGTGTCTGCAGTTAAGGACAAGCAAAGGGGGGTTGAATATGCACATTATATATTGATACAGAATATTAAGTATCTTTAGCTTAATTTAATGATTTTACGCATATTAAATCCAAGGTCAAGCTGTTCTTTTTGTGAAGCTTTGACTTGAAGATTGTGCTTTTTGTTTCAGTAATGTTCATCGATGACTATTTGTTGATTATTTCCATATTCGTTTCCCTAGGATTTTCTATCATGTGTAAAGCTAGAAATATGATATTGTTTGGAGTTTGAACATCGTGAACAATCAAGATTTTTGCGAACTACTGTATCAAAAGTAAAATCCGCACATGAATGGCTTAGTTTTGGTCAAAATATTCAACATTCAAAATCTTTACAATTTAGTTTGACCAATGTATGGGACGGCTGATTTATCAGGCCGATATTTGGGTATTATACCATATCGGCTCTCGGCCGAGCTAGCGCCGATAAAAGCCGATATCTCCGGGAGCGAAAGAGATGGAGACTTCCCGTTTTTAGCATTGGAAAGAAGGAAGTCAGGGCTTTAAAGCGAGTCCTCCCACAACTTAGGGGAGGAAACCTAGGCCTCAGGGGGACAGAGAAACATCGCAATGAAAATTGGTTCGCTACAAGATTCAGTAAATCCCAGTCAATATGGACATAATGCATGTCATTTTGAAGCTCAGAACCTGTAGAATTCAATCGCTGAGTTAGTTTTAACCTTCGCAATTGTATTTTTGATCGCTGTGCAAAATGTCGTGGCGAACAACAGTACGCTAATGCTAACGGCAGAATGCTAATGCTAAGCTGGGACAGAAACTATGGGTGTATTCAGACCAGAAAAGTCCTTTGGTCCGCTTGTTTGTTCCGGATCAAAAGTGGACTTTTTTTTTCGTTTGGTGCAGTTCGCATTCAGACTGTACTTTTTGCAAGTGAACTATATTTTGTAAACACATACACGTGTGTGACGATCGATGCTCCCATTGGACAGCAATGACCACAACAAATGAAATAAAAATGAATATTTGACGCTTACTATGATAATAAAAGAAACGTAGGAGACTAAACCACTTACCATTAACCTCAGCTTCACTGGAGTAGCTGGTGTAAGAGGTGTTTTGTGCGGGTGAAGGGTCGTCTGCTGAGCTGTTTGTCCCATGGACATAATAGAAACAAACTGTTGGTCTCGTTCCTCCACTCTTCTTTAATGCGTCTCGTAAGTTTGGCGAAGTTTTTTCCCCTTTGACGCCGCGGCTGTTCAGGAGACCGCTCGAAGCCCCCCTCCTTCATTTTCTCGCTAAACATGCTGAACACGAACGCATTTTTGTGAGTCCTTTTTAGCAGTTGGGTTAAGTGCGCATCTGCCCAAATATCCAGGAGCCAGAGCGTCTCCTCGTTGCCCCAGGTCTGTCCACGGCTCATTGTTTGTAGCATCCATCCAGTATTAGCGTTAGCGGCCGTGTAGGGCTACTTTTTCCCCACGGGGCCTTGCTACGGTGGCTTGTTAAGCCCAAAAAGGCACATGTATCCTGGAGTTGTTTCGGATCAACAGTGGTTTATATTCACACCTGAAGCGAACTGCACCAGAGTCCGTTTGGAAGTGAGACCGAGACCACCTGAAAAAGTGGGTCTCGGTCCGGTTCTTTGATCCGCATCAGGATTCGTTTGTTGTATTCACACCTGCATAAAAAGTCCGGACCAGCGTTTGAAACGAACCCTGGTCCGTTTAAAGTGGACCAAACAGTGCAGGTCTGAATACACCCTTAGATGGAATCACCGGAAGTAAAAAAATGAAACTGACCACTGCTGGAGTGGCCAAGTATTTATGTTTTTACAGGATTATAGATCTGACATTTAGAAAAATTGGCAAAAATATCGGCCAAGCATATCGGTATCGGCCTTAGAAAAACACATGTCAGTCGACCTCTATTTACAATATACTTCAAAAGGCACAGAACTAAACACCGTTTTTATCACATCAGGAGTTTTTGTCACTGTTTTGTTCATGTCCGGACATTGACCATATCCTTGTGTTGGCAAAAGTTCTCTAAGAATCTCCTCTGCTCTGTGCCAGGTGCCGCTGGAGTCTTGGTTGGGCATCCATTTGACACGGTCAAGGTAACCATTTATTTTTTCTTTCCAAATCAGTGTTCAATTATTAGTATTGTTGATGTTGGGGGCTGATGAGTGATCGTATTTTTCCAGGTGCGGCTGCAGGTCCAGAGTGTGGACAGACCTTTGTACCGCGGGACCTTCCACTGCTTCCAGTCAATCATCCGCCAGGAGTCTGTACGTACCGCCTCACACTCGTTTATCTGACGCAGAAGAACCGTGGCAGGTTTTGAGCCATGTGGATAAAGTGAATTCTTATCTCTGTCAATGTTGTCAAAACAAAAGTATCAATATCGTCCCGCAAAATATCACGATATATCAGAAAATCTATATATTGTCACACTCATGAATTATGATGAACATTTTTGTACCTTATCTTGCCTGCACTCACAGACTATATATTTATGTTATCACTCCTTCATCCATGTAATTGTACCTTCACTGATGATGGCAATAAAATCTGTTCTGATTCTGTGTTGACGCTGCGCAAGACACAAGTGGTAAAGAAAAGTATGAGGCTTAGTATCAAAATGAATCTTAACCTGAAAACCTCTCACACCCGCTAGTTCTGAGGAGTTCCCGAGTTAAAGAGGCAGAGTGAGTTCCCTCTCACTGACAGGAAGCGCCCGCCTCCCACAGTGACCGAGTAAAAATATCCTGCTGGATTAAGGTCAGGGTTTTGTCGCGTTCACTCCACTGTTTACATCTAACTCGTGTCCTCAATGGGCTCTTAATCTGACCAGTGCAGCCGTGCCTGTGCCAGAGTCAGGAAATAAGCAGTGTCGGTGTGTAGTTTATATTCTTTTTGTTTATTTAGACATTTAAAGCCTAATGTGAAGGATTAGACAAAATAAAAAAGATTAAATGAATGGAACCAGAAGTTTTTGAACATTTAAATCTTCATAATCACATTATCTTCATAATCACATGAGCAAAATCTTCTAGTGTGAAATACTCATGCTGAATAACACGCTAAAGTTCATGAGTTCTGCTCCTCTGCAGGTGTTCGGTCTGTACAAAGGTATCGGCTCGCCGATGATGGGCCTCACCTTCATCAACGCCATCGTGTTTGGCGTCCAGGGCAACGCCATTCGCCGTCTGGGACAGGACACTCCCACCAACCAGTTCCTGGCCGGAGCGACGGCGGGGGCCATCCAGTGCGTGATCTGCTGCCCCATGGAGCTGGCCAAGACGCGGATGCAGATGCAGGGCACGGGGATGAGGAAGTCCTCCACCGTTAAGCTGTACAAGAACTCGCTGGACTGCCTGACGCGGATCTACAAGCGCGAGGGGCTGCGGGGCGTGAACCGCGGCATGGTGACCACGCTCATCCGCGAGACGCCCGGGTTTGGCGTGTACTTTTTGGCATACGACGTCCTGACGCGGACCCTGGGCTGCGAGCCCGAGGACCCCTACATGATCCCCAAGCTGCTGTTCGCGGGCGGCATGGCGGGCATCGCGTCCTGGCTCTCCACGTACCCCGTGGACGTCATCAAATCGCGGCTGCAGGCGGACGGCGTGGGCGGGGTCAACAAGTACAGCAGCATCGCAGACTGCGTGCGCCAGAGCGTCCAGAGGGAGGGCTACATGGTGTTCACGCGGGGCCTCACCTCCACGCTGCTCCGCGCGTTCCCCGTCAACGCCGCCACCTTCGCCACGGTGACGCTGGTGCTGATTTACGCGCGCGGAGGGGACGACTGCCCCAAGGACTGTGAGTCCGCCCCCCTCGCACAGCCCACGCCCCCTCCGGTGCAGCAGGCCCCGCCCACTCAGATCCAGCCCAGCAGCCTGTGACGGGCCGCGCCTCGGCCACTCTGCACTTTACCTGAGCATTCCCAGCGCCGCAGTCCCAGCACCGCAGTCCCAGCACCGCAGTCCCAGCACGACTACAACAGTTTTACTGAAAACCTCTGCAGAACCTTCAGGACCCGCGGTCTTCCACTGGAGCAGCTCCACCACGGCGACTACAGTTTTACTGAAAACCTCTGCAGAATCTGGTGCAACTCCAGTATTTATTAATTATCATAATGTTATTTAAACTCATAATGCAAACATTTAGCAGTTTAAGTTCTAAACAGACAGTATTTACTTACAGTTCTGTTGATCTAAGCATTGATCGTTGACCATAAAAACAACTACTGAATCAATTAATCAAGTCATTCTTTACAAAGGTCCACAACCACACGATACCAGTTTCGAACCTCTGTTTTAGTTTGAACCTCGACGCATCTGCACTGAATTATGGGAATGCACAGTTTTAAAGTATCTTTTCTGATATGTAACCTTTGCAGTATGTGACTGCATGTGTAAATAGAGCAGTTCTTTTTCTTATGTACAGTCCTGGAAACGTTTTCCTGCCTTACGACGACATGATACTGTTGGTTTGAAGAAGCAGAGCTAAGAGCACACGACAGAGTGGAATGTAGCGTCCTTCAAAACTGAAGCCCAAAGCTCTGGAGCTCCATCGCTTTCTTTTAAACTTTAAAACCTTTTTTTAATTTATTTTTTATTTTTTACAGGGCCGTTTCTAGCCTGGAAACTTGGGGGGCCCCTAGTTCGACAAGCTAAAATGAATAAATTCCTTTAATTTACTAAAATAAAATAAAATAAATTTGACTTGCAGCTACCTATCGCTCAAATTATTATTATTTAACTGTTCCGTAAGTTAAAAACCTTGGTGCCCCCTTCTGGTCAGCTTATAGGAACGGCCCTGTTCACCAGTACAATCGTCTGACTGTTTATTTAAATGCAGAAAAAGAGATGTGTTGTTTTGCATGTGAGTGAACGGTTTGTCCCCGTTTTTAAACACGAGTATAAGCTTTAAGAGAGATCGTTGTCGCGGACGTCGAGTCGAGGGAGCACCGAATCGTTGAATGTAAAAGCAATGTAAGGGTGACCTGCGAGAAAACTGTTGAACTTGAAAAACATCTTGCATGAAAGTAGTACGTGGAGCTAAAAGCGCCTGGAATGATGGGGATTATTCTCTTTAACGCACAAACGTCTTCCATCATGCTCTTCCAAACTACAATACCAAGAGCTGTTACTGTAAAGATGACTGTAGACCTGACAATGATTATGGCAATTTGGATTTCAATTACATGGAGAGACTGTTGCAAAACCCCTTTTATTTTCCTTTTAGGGCCATTTTGCTTTTCGTCTTTCGCCTGGAAACCGATAAATAGCCTAATATTGCAATAAGCTGTTTACTTATTGCACTGATTCAGTGTTTCCCCACAGAATTACAACTTCTAAGCCAAAAAACTAAACAAGTAGCACATTCAGACACCATAATCTTTCAGTCTTGCACTTTTTTCCACATGGATTTTATGGCAAACATATTTTTTGCCTGATTTATTGAGTGAAAAAAATAATGTACAATTTGTTGATTTTTATTTCAGTAATGACTGTTTTATTAGAAAAGATATCCAAACTCTTTGTGTCTATTCTAGGGCTGGGTACCGTCACATTTTTCTCGATAACGATACCTGGCTTTCGATACCTGTACCAAAATATTTGCAATCAAGAACCAGAAAACGGAACAATACTATCAGTTTATTCCTTATCCTTCCATTTCATTTCTTTTGCATTTGTATCATTTTCTTTGAGGTGAAACAACCAAGAAACCTCCTTTAACTACTATAAGGACAGAAAAAAAACTTTCCAAGTTTTTTTCTTTTTTCCAAGTTTTTTCAAGTTTCCCCCCCAAATTGTCTACGTATTTTTTTCTAAATGTTTTCATTTTTCCCCAAATGTTTTTTTCAAATGTTGCCCCAAAATTTTAAATTTCCCCCCCCAATTTTTTCTAAATGTTATTTTCCCCCACATTTTTTTTTTCAAATTTTCCCAAATTTACCCCAGTTTTCCTCAAACCCAAAACAAAAAAAATTCAACTTGTGTTTATTTTTTTTTACATTACATTACATTGTTTCGATACCAGTAGGGCCTAAACTTTTTTTGACTGGTATTGTTTGACGTACCCAGCCTTAGTCTACAGGTGTTCAGATTTTTTAAACATTTATTTTATTATTATTTTATTTTATTTTTTTGTCAAGCTTGTCTGCCCAGGGAACCAAAAATGTCTAACAGCGGCCCTGCATGCATCATAGATTGAAAGAGTTTTAACGTAAATGTATGTATTTGAACAGGAGAACCTGTGTATTAATGAACCCAGGGCAGGTTTTGTGAAACGCGTTGAATTTAGCTCAGTCGTTTTTACTCGTGTAGTATTTCTTTTCTTTTTTTAAACCATGTGTTGAAGGGATCGATGAGGGTCGTTTCTAATCAAAGGTAATGATGGTAAAAGCTGCAATTCCCACTGGTGAATGTGAACCGTTTCCTCATGTAAATGCATATAGCGTATATAGATATATATATATATTTTTGAGTCTGTGCTTTAGCAGCCGTGTGCTCTGCTGCGTTACACTGGAGAGATTTTAACTGTGAAAGCGAGTTATCTTTGTAATGTGTATCTGGATCCAAGCAAAGGCCTGTTTTTAGATTTGTCAAACAGGTCGTAATAAAATGTTGTAACTTACTCCTCTCTTTCTTTGTGAGTTTGTTGATTTTGTAACACACTGAACAGCTCGAGATTTTGTTTTTGTCATCTGGGCCCCTTTATTTTTGTCATGAACAGCCAGAGTGACCTTCAAGTCGAGATTTTTAAATATAAATCAGATTCAAACATGCATTAAATCCCAAATTCACTGAAAATCATGACGTTACTCGACAACGTTTACTGCACAAGTTAATTGAAAATAGTAACTAGTAATAACAGGTTTGCTCTTGTAACTTTCACCGTAAACAAACAAATCGCCTAATCTTCACAATAACACGTTTAATTAATGCACTGTTTCAACGTTTCTCTGTAGATTTATATGGGACATGGTACATTTTCCTCAAAAGGTGTTTTTCTGGTATTGTAGCATCTCCAGACACCAAACTTTCCAGGGTTGTGCTTAATATTTTGAAGGTTTGTTCAAAATCTAATTCCTGCCTGATTTATTGAGCTTTGAACACAAGGTGGAATTTTAATTTTTAAAAATCCTTCACGAGTAACTAGAGCTTATTCATGGATCAACCTAGATATCCAAACTTCCCTCTGAGCTTTTTCTTTCATTTCAAGACCATTTACATTGTAGATTCTCATTGAAGGCATTAAACTAAAAAAGCCTTTTGCTTTGCACTTTTGACATTTCCTCAGTCGGCTTCACGATGTCGGCGCCAGAAATGGTTCTCGCTTCACAGACTGAGAAAAGTAATAAAGAAGAATTTATTTCACCCTTTTTGTTTCCTCCATAAACCCACGTGTTATTTAATGTCTTCAATGAGAATCACACAATGAAGATAGTGTTGAAAATACAGAAAAGCCGATAAGAAGTGTTTCCAAACTTTTACAGGCACTGTATATTTAACCCTGTACACTGGAAAGAGTAGAGTATGAGTATTTTTTTAAACAGAAAGGCTCAAAGAAAAGTCAAAAGTACTGTACTCTGGGACAAAAGCGACTCTTCAGTGTTATTCGATTTCGAGTGCAGTCGTCCCTGATAATCTTGTATCATATTCGCGAGACGTCACTGGAGTGGCATTTCCGAACAATGGTCTTTCTAAATAAATCTCTGTCATCTGATACACGAGGAACTAACTGTCCTTCACTGATGAATCACTTTCTGTGCCCAGGCTCCAGCATCATGCAGCACCAGCGCCATCTGCTGCCCATCATTTGTAACGGCAGGTTTCAAAGAGGCGCCGGCAAAAACATTTCCGAAAGATGGAGAAATAATGAGCCCGAAAATCACCTTTGGAGAACTCCACAAGGTAGCTCTTCTTAACTAGACGATTGAGTCATACAGTAATAGAATAATACATGAGTAAAGTACAGAGAGGGAGTACTGAAGTCACTTTTTGAAGAAACTGTACTTATTAGAGCAGTTATATCACTAAGTACTTCTGATTTCTACTTTCTACTACTAAAACTAAATAGTGAGTTGTGCCACTGTGAGTAGAAATATTCTGTAGTAATATTAGGATTTTCACATTGCTATAGTTTTGTTTCTCATAATTAATGTCACGCATATCAGTTAATGAAACACATATCAGACTTTTACGCTCTAACAGTTACTCAGTACTTTTTACTGTCAGAGGGAGAAGCCAAAATATTTACTCAAGTAAGAGCGTAGAGCGGATTGTACTGTCAATGAGTAAGAGTAGTGTTACTTTAGAATAATAGAGTAACAGAGTCCACTGGACTCTGTGGAGGAGGTGAGGGACAGGAGGGTATTAGCCAAGCTCACCTCCATCATGGACAACACCTCCCACCCACTGCACGGGACTGTAGAGGAGCTGAGCAGCTCTTTCAGTGGAAGACTGAGACACTCGGTGCAAGAAGGAGCAGGTCCTTCATCCTCACTGCTGTCAGACTGTACAACAAGACTCTAAAGTAACTCATGTGCAAAAAACCCTTTGCAGAATACATGCAATAATCTGTATCTACGTCACTTTATCAACAACCTGCACTAGGACTTTGCACAACTTTGCACTGCCAATGCTGACTTTGATATTCTGCTTTTTATATAGTCTGTTCTAATTATTATTATTATTTTTGCTCCTATAAAGGTTTTTAAATTTAAGAGTTTTAAAATGTTAAAACTAAGTATTTTCCTCCCCCTTCATGTTCCAGACCTGTTCACCACAACTGCCTCTAAAATCCTGCACTGTCACTCAAAAAGCTGTTACTTCGGTCCGAAGTGCCGTCATGCATGAGCTTAATATAGAGACTGCAGTTACGCGTAAGACCTGAGGTGGCAGTAGTGAGCATAAAACGACCAACTTGCATCTAGTCTCTTTAAGCTTTTTATTATTACTCATTGTACATAAGATTCCTGTATACTGTTTAACTGTTTGCACATTTCCTGTCTATATTGCGCACCCCGAGTGTTTTTCTCGAGAGCCGAATGTAACAAGTGCATTTCTCTATTGTGAGATCAATAAAGGATTATCTTATATTGTCTTATCTTTAAAAAAAACTCTGCATCTAATTATAAAACATTTGTAACAATTTTCAAACTATTTTATGCTACAAATATGTTAGTAAAGTTAGGAATGAGTTTGGACCACCACGAACTGTCTTCCTCTGTCACCGTCTGCTCTTAACTTTGCTCTGTTTACTTTTACTGAAGTATTTATTTAGGTCACTGATTTTTACTTGTGCTTGAGCAAAATAGTTTCAATGTAACGTTACTCTTACTCATTGAATACAAAAAAAAAGTGACAAAAAAGCAATGAAAACGTGATAACAGTAACAAAGAAAGCTTTCAAATGAGGTGTTACACTGGCCTATAGGCTGGAAGCTCTCAGGTCAAGCAGCTTTTTGGGTATTTAGTTTCGGGTAACACTGGAGGAAATGTGCTCGGTTAAACAAGAAAACCACACACTATTAACACCAAAGATGTTCAAAGTACAATCTGTCTGTGTCTTTATCGGAACTAAAATGAGTCAAGTTTGTCCACAGAAGCAGGAGGGGATGTTGCAGATGCAGGAAGTTGCGCAGGTTTGACATGAAAACAGAGAAGAGTGGCTTTTGTCGGCTCATTAGTTGAACAGGATGGCTCCGGCGATGATGATTATGATGATGATGCTGCTCTCGAAAACCATCAGCCGTAAGTGACACCTTTCATTTATCTCCAGGACACAATGAAATGTAAACACTGTGTTGGCTTCACGTGCAGATGGATTGGAATCTCAGAAAAGGGAACTTCAGAGCTGCACTACGCAGTCCTGTAGTCAGTTTTAGCTACTTTTTTCTTTTCTTCTGAGAGGCGAGGGATCAGCTGGGACTATTTTAGTGACAGGCAAAAATTAATGTATTGTTCATTATTTTTATTGTAGAATTTATTAATAAAGTTTTCAAAAAAAGAAAAGTGGGTTATGCCGTATACATACGGACTCGAAACTAAATATCTATGTAAATATCTTTAAATATTATTGGTTATATACGCAACATATTGTCACAGGCTTGGTGGGGGAAGTGCCTCGCCCAAGGACACAACAACAACGTGCACTGGTTATTAGGGCTGCAACTAACGATTATTTTGTAATCGATTAATCTATCGATTATTTTTACGATTAATCAAGTAATCGCTTGGCTGTGAATTGTGTAGAACCTTTTTATTTTTTCATTTTTTTTAATCACAAAAAGCTAAAGTGGCGCCGCTTGAGGACGTATTGATGGAGTAAACTTAAAGTAAATGTTTGTTGGAGGCTCTTGGTGCTAATTCTGCTTTCTGATTGTATGAGACACAGACAGATATTCATGAAATTTACAATGTACAAAACACTACAGACACTAACTATAAAAACAAAGTAGGTTTTCATCAAAAATACTACATTTTCATGTCATTTTTGCTCTATTTGAGTCTGTGTGAACCAAAAAACGATTAATCGATTACTAAAGTAGTTGTCGACTATTTCAATAATCGATTAGTCGTCGATTAATCGATTAGTTGTTTCAGCCCTACTGGTTATAGCTGGTATTGAACTATCAACCTTCTGCTGTCTTCAGTATCAAAGACATTTAAAGATGAGACACTGGAGGTGAATTAAAACAAAAGACATTAGAGTAAAGCGTTGTCATGTGCCAGGTTTATCCATCCATTCTCTTCCGCTTTATCCGGGCCGGGTCGCGGAGGCAGCAGTCTCAGCAGAGATGCCCAGACTTCCCGATCCACGCACACCTCCTCCAGCTGTTCTGGGGGACCCCGAGGCGACACCAGGCCAGCTCGGAGACATAGTCCCACCAGCGTGTCCTGGGTCTTCCACGAGGCCTCCTCCCAATAGGACATGCCTGGAACACCTCCCGAGGGAGGCGACCAGGATGTGCCAGGTTATAGCAAAAAATGGTAGTTTCCTAGCCTGGCCATCCATACACACTTCTTTCTCTTTATATTTGAAATACATTTGAAAGAAAATGAAAATGTGAAATCAGCCGTTTAGAGTAAACAGAGGAGAATGGTCTGGTGTGTCAGGTTAATAATTTCCACCCACAGTCCCTGGGCTGGTTTATATACTTACAAAAGTGCATACAATTCATACAGAATAATAACACATGAAGAAGCATTACTTCACTCACATCATAAAAAAAACACTTCCCACTTCAGGAAACTATTTTATTTATTGGTTTATTTGGTCGGGACAGACTTTAAAATCTGACGGGAGCAAAGGCTTTGTGGCCAATCATTGACCATTTACATAGTTCATATCACAGTCATTCCGTACAGGTTTGCTTTGGTCAGGCCTGTAAATGGACTATAGTTTGAAAAAGATTGTTGTCTAAATGTGGTTCTGCGTCTTGGAACTCTGCACTCTCCTTTGACTGTCGACCATGTGAAATTTTCTTCAAGTTCAGTGGTGGTACTGGATGGCTGAGGAGGCAGTATTCTTTTGCTTTAAGTTAAGTCGAGATGTTGTCCGTGCGTGGGAGAAAAATTAGGAAAATTGATTCAGTGAAATGATAAAACTCCTTCCATGGAAAAGGCACACGCAGAGAAACCAAAGCAGGAGAATCACAACTTTTAACTGTTTTTAAATGTTTTCTGTACATATTTATCGCACACAAATAAAGTCAAGTCAAAATCCTGTCCACGTTCTGGTATTCAAATTGAGCAGATTGTACAGAGGAAGGGAAAAAGCGTCATTGTTAGCATTCTCCATCATTTCTGTATTTATGGGCTGTTAAACGATCTATCCATCAAACTAAGTCCTTACAAAATATTTATTCATTCATTTCTACAATTACCCTGTTCTATAAAAACGTGTCCTATATGTTTTGTTGCTGCAGGTTCGGAAGAGAAAAGCTACAGAATTGAACATCATTGCAAGAGGACGTTCTGCTTTCAGCTGGGGAAGCTCAATGGCGGCGTCAATGTGGCTCTTGTTACAAACGGGCAAATCCAAAGTGACGTCTCTGAGGACAAAGAGACAAAGTGCATTAAAAGAGTTGATCCTTTTACAGACCAAGAACACGTCTGTAAGAGAAAACCGAGCGAATTTATAACAACGGATCCGAGACGAAATGTGACTCTGCAGTGCGCTCTTCTCAGCTCTTTGACCACTTCAAACTGTTTCACACCTCGGAGGGTAATCCTGGATTTATTGTGGGTTGATGAGAATAGAAATCGCATAAAAGAAGGACCAGAACTCAGAGTGACTCGAAACTCAGCGTGTGACGTGACTCTGACGGTGTCGTTCCAAAGTCCCAAAAACGCCTCCTTTCGATGCCTGGCCATAGCCAATAGGCAAAGGCCTTTTGTATGGATATCCCCGACGTTTGGAGTCAGATTACCACGTGAGTACATTTGATTTATTCTTCAATAGAGTTTTTGAGGATCTGTACTTTTTACTCCGCTACATTTTGGCAGCATGTTTTGTCCAATATGCGGTGTATATACTCCAGAACAGCAGGTGGCGCTGTGTGTATATACTGTCCATGTCACTGACTCACAACAAGGAAGAATGTTCTGTCTTGTTGCCGTACAGGAGGATACAGAAGCCGAAAAAGTGACTGACTTGTACTTTCTTCTTTCATCACTTCGGTATTTTCTACAGCAAATACTTCAGTACTTTCACTTAAGTGGACGTACAGTGGGAGGTAAAAGTATGTTTATGTTATGGCCAATAAAAATATGATAACATGTTATTGTTTGGGTGATATTAGTTTGAGCAGACAGCAGATCGTAAAATAACGATCAGACCACATTTTGTGACCAATTAAGCAGAAATGGGAGAAATTCCAAAGGGTTCACATACTTTTTCCTCCCACTGTATCCTGCATATGGGTCTTCAAAATATCAGCATTGGTATTTTACATTTTATAATTTGAAATGGTCTCTGTTGGAATTCAATTGTAAAAATTAAATTCAGGCGCTAGAGTGGGCGGCGCAGTGGCGCAGCGGTTAGCGCTCGTGCTTCACAGCTAGTAGTTCCCTGGTTCAGTCCCCGACCGGGGCGTTTCTGTTGAGTTTGCATGTTCTCTGGTTTTCAATACCACTAAAAACATGTACAATAGGTCAGAATGAATGAGAGTGTCTTTGAGAGTGTGGTCAGTTCATGAACATGCACTGTCCCAACTATAGACATAAGTAATAGTAGACTCCTTCTGCTCACTCCTCCTCGTTTACGTTAAAGCCAATCGTTTGAGTGGGAGTTCATGCTGGATTTACAGACTCCTCCTACCCTGCTCCGATCGAGCATGTTCCTATAAAGGGCATAAGGGCGGGATCTTCACTGTAGACTCAGCACTCGCGGTTTGGTCGCAACCGCGCCTTTAGCTCTGATGCTAACGGCCTGTCAATCAAAGTCAGGCCCTCATTAATACACAAGAATTCTAAAATGTTCCTTACGAAAACACGCCTGGTTTCTTTAATTATACCTAAGCTAGCTTTTTCTGCCGCCACTAGACTGAGGCACTGCAGCAATGTCGGCCAATGGCGGTCATGAAACGGTGCTACCAGCGGCATTGGTCCCAACCAAATAAAGCAATAAACAAAGAACTGGTGAAGACTTTGACTGGGGCTCCTCCTGCTGGCAGATGTAGGAATAACTTTTTTCCAGCGTGATATACACATTCATCAAGACAGGTGTTAAAGAGGGGGTATTATGCTTTTTCAATCACATAGCACCAGTCTATAGCATACTACAATGATGACGTAACCTTCTGTTGGTCTGTATATGCAGTAAATTAAAATAACTGCCTTGAATAAAATTGCTCTCTCAAAATGGCTGTACTGAACGTCTTGAAATAGGCCTCTGTCTCTTTAAGAAGCTTTCCGACACGCCCCCTTCAGCACACTGCTGTGGCATCTAAACAACACTACTGTGCGGGGAGGGGCCTCTACTGAGCTGAGGAGCAGTGGTTGGTGGCTTGGCTGGTGACAAAAGGTCCAGAGGCGTCTCCAGGAGGTGGGGGCGTTCCTAGGAGGACTGAGGCATAGCTACACCTAAAATGGCTGCCGTCTAAGTTTTTACTGATTACTCAAAATATGTGAATGAGCCAAGGCAACACTCCAGGCATGTGTTTAATGAGGGAATGACATAAGTCGATTTTACATAATACCCCCCTTTAAAGAGTGGGTACAAGCTGGAACATAAAATATTCTATTATGTGGGCATATTGCACCTAGGCCCCAAATCTGATGTAAATGAGAGAATGATGCGTGAGAAAATAATGTACAAATGACTCAGCTGCTGATCCAAGGCAAGGCATATTTATTTATACCGTGCATTTCACACAATAGGTAACTCAATGCACATACTACCGGTACTCGCCTGGTAAATGACCCCCTTTGAGCAAAGAACGGCAGATTTATGGACTCAATCCCTAACCAACTATGATCAGGTTCAACATTTGCGTTTTTTATGTGTTTATGTTTCCTTCAAAAACCTACAGCAGCTAATGAGAAACAAACCACTGCTCAAAACAACATTGAGACTGTGACCGATCCTCTTTGTAATGAAACAAATTAAGAATGGTGTTTTATCTTCTTTAGCTCTAAAGACAGGAGGAAGACGAATAGAGATTCCCCAACCAGAAGGTAAGAGCACAAACTACTTTTACTACGACATTGTAAAAAGTACACAAGAAATGGGTTACATTTTCTAGAAATAAGATCAATTGCCCTCGATTTGAGTGGGTAAATACAACTATGTGTTTTATTGGTAAGTAGGAATGACTCAAATCAAGGTCAAACATTCCTGTCTCCAGTCATTTGTCAGTCACCAGTCAGGAATGTAAGAAATATTGTCTGAAAGTCATCTCACGACTCCCACTTCAGTGTCCCGCGACCCCCGCTTTGGGAAACACTGTACTAGAGTAACTGGAAAGCTGCCATGTGCAAACCCACACACTAGAGGGCAGACCTGCAGCGGCAAAGCAACAACACGTGGACGTCTGTGCCTATTATTGCTGGACAAATTCATGGAAAAAAATAATGTGACGTTATTTAGGGAATGGTTCGATCTCCACAAATACTACTCAAGTAGAAGTAGAAAGTACTGTGTGAAAAAAGTACCTGCAAAAGTACAGCTACTTCAAAAGGTTACTTAAAGGAACAGGCCACCGTTTTTCCCATACTGAGATATGTTCTTACCTGAGCTTAGACGAGTTGACGCGTACCTGTCTGGTCTTTGTGCGTGCGCTCAGTCACGCAAAACGACCAAAGATGTTGTTAGCATTTGGCCTCTCCCAGTATATTCCTATGGCTCCAAACGGGGGTGAAGTTAGAAGCGACCACGCTCTTCCACGATCACAAAGACAAGACAGGTACGTTTTTGAGGAGAAACATCAAGTCTCCTTAAAGGGACTATACAGAGTTTAAAAATGTTAAAATTATGTATTTTCCTCCCCCTACATGTTCCAGCCATGTCCTAATGTGTAGAATGAGCCCAGACCTGTTCACCACAACTGCCTCTAAAATCCTGCACTGTCACTCAAAACGTTGATACTTCGGGTCCATGCACGAGCTTAATATAGAGACTGCAGTTACGCATAAGACCTGAGGTGGCAGTAGTGAGCATAAAATGAACAATTTGCATCTAGTCTCTTTTAGTAAGTATTTGAGTAAATGGAACTGAGTACTACCCGCCTCTGCATAATATACAGTTTAAATCACTGCTTCTCAACTAAGATATTGCAGTAAGAGCCACTTTCATGTCATTGAATAACACAAATAAAACTAATAATTTCAACGAGTTCCCGTGAAGAGACCAAGATGTTCTAATCAGACGCCATTTTAGCTGAATCACTGCCGCGATTTTGAATTACGACTTTATCCAAGCCATGATTATTACACTTAAAGGGATATTTCAGGATTTTTGACATTGGGCCTCATTTCCTAGTTATCCATTCATGCAGTTCTTATATTTGAAGAGTCCCGTGGCGCTAGGCTAGGGCAAGGCTAAAGCATTTCTATGGTATCAGTTAGCCTGCATTAAAAACAGTCTGACCCACTCCACAGTGCACCTGAGGTAAATCACTTATAACACCAGACTAGCCATATAAATGTCTGTGTTAATAGAATCATTTCAACCATTTTGCATTTAAAATAACTTATATTTGAGCAGCATCAGCTTCGTGGCTGTAAGCTAACACAGCGGCGGAGTGATCTGCGAGAAAATAGTCCTCAAAATGTGGTAATTCATGTGATACAAGGTCAGTTATATTTCAAAAATTATTCTATTAACACAAAACATTTATATGGTTAGTCTGGTGTTATAAGTGATTTACCTCAGGTGCACTGTGGAGTGGGTCAGACTGTTTTTAATGCAGGCTAACTGATACCATAGAAATGCTTTAGCCTTGCCCTAGTCTAGCGCCACTAGACTCTTTAAATATAAGAACTGCATGAATTTAAGAAAAACATATCTCCAGACATCAACAACACTCTGGATAACTAGGAAATGAGGCCCAATGTCAAAAATCCTGAAATATCCCTTTAAGTACTTCGCATGCTTAGTTTGTCCCACTACTTGCTATTCTTTTTCTGTTTGGTAGGTGAAAGTGAAGGAGCGGCCGACACTAAGGCGGTGGTGGGGCCCACAGTGGGAGTGCTCAGTGCTCTGCTGCTGGTGTCCGCTGCCCTCTTCGTCCTGCACAAGAGAAGAACAAGAAGTGAGTTTAGTTTACTTATAATGATATGAGTAGGGTAATATATATGACGACTGGAATTCGCAATACTGTACATGGCTTTATTGTGGCTTTTGACGCTGAACTTTGTGCCAGATTTGGATGGATTTCTTGTGGATTGACTCAGAGATTTGAGCCGTAATCTGCCTTTTGAAAGTTTAACCACAGAAAACCTGCGTCTGTCTGCCGTTGATCTGTAGGTGCTTTGTTATGTCATCCCACGACTGCGACATGTTCCTCTATAGCTCCGTGCAGACACTTCTGTAACTCTTCTGTAACTCTCTGAGGAAGGAGCGTCATGTGCCAGTGTGTTTTGAACTTACGTCATGTGCGTTATGACAGTTTACGAGTTAAAACCGCAAAAAGACTGCACAATCAATCTGGAAATGAGTACCCATGGTTATGAACAGGTTCATGACTCCGGTCGATCGTGCAACATGAAACATAAAACATAACATAACTTTATATTTTTGAGAAAACGTTGTGTTCACACCACCCTTAAAAGTCTGTGCATCTCCCAAGCAGGAATAACATTGTGGAATGAGTTAGATAAAGAGACTAAACGGAGCAAAACACCAGGACACTTTAAAAGAACATGTAAAGACATTATCTTTAAAAAGTATGCTAGTTGAGTATCATAATTACTATTACATTCATAGACAGGCACACACTTGCGTTTTTGTGTGTGGTTGCGTCACGTGGATATGAATATCGAAGTATCATATTAAGTTAAGACCCTAATGTATCATTGAGCAGTGACAACAGTAAGTTTTAGTGCGTTTCGAATTAATTTTGTGTGACCTTAAAGTGAGGTCAGCTTGTTTGTTCAAGTTTTTCATGACTATGGACAAAAATACATGTTTCCAATGTTAAAATTTAACATTTAATGTTCATGGATTACATATACGTATGTACTGTATACTATACAGATGTATACATGTCATTTTTTCCCCCTGTCAATCTTAAGTGTATGACTATAGGCAGATAGTTTCTATTTCTACATGGTTATACAGAGGTTGTACATATGGGTATATTTGGTATAGTAGGGCTGAGTGATATTGAAGTCTGTATATTTGTGTATGATCAGAATGAAAGAAAGTGCCTTGGTGTAAGTCTAAAGTACCATATGGTGTATTTATTTTTGTACGACTGTAAATGATAAATCCTTTATGACATTTTGTACGATCATAAACGATTTATATTAATACATACAGACTCATGCATCGTTTTCTTGCATGAGTGTAGCTGAAAGATTGTGATGTTACTTGAATAAGAGATAAGGGGGAGGTTTTGAACTTTGAACTTCTTCCTACTCCTTTTGAGCGCAATAGTCTTGTTTTGTTTTCTTCTGTAAAAAAAATTAATGAACTTTAGATAAATAATAAACTATGAAGACTTTAAGCTATACGGCTATAAGACTATAAGGGCATGCCTAAGAAGATTACATTTAAACTATGATAAAGACACCAATAGAGCAGATCACATTCACGAGTCTATTGCACTACGTGATGTGTCCACACTCATATTTACTGCCAACACTCAACGCACCTGCACATCTGGAAACACACTCACGCTGATGTTCTCTGTTAAATTGTTGTTGTCTTTGTTCATATAAAGTTCTTTTTCTTTTGAATTCAGTCTTTCTCTGTACAACTGGTCAACTGTGTGAGAGGTTTTGGGGTCCGCTGTCGAGGGTTTATCGCAAAACCTTGTGTTTTTGTCCATAATTGATTATCCACCTCATTTATTTGAGTGAGCTGTATCAGGCCAGAGTAACGCCTCAGTTGAAAGCTAAGACCTACAAAACTTATTGTGACTTCTTGGTTTGCGTTATTGCCACGCTTGTTACATTTTCTAATTTATTGGGTCGTTTTTTTAATCTTGTTTTTACGTTTTGTCACTTTTTAATTATGTTTTTGTCGCTTTTTTTATTGTGTTATTGTTCCTTTTCCGGCACGTTTTTGTTGCTCTTTTTTGTTGCTTTTTCATCACTTTCTAATCAGACCTTGTAACGTTATGCACTTCCCGTGAACGTTAAAACCGGTCCACGATTTTTTACAATATTAGTCTAAATCCAAAATGAGCGGTTAAGATGAATGGAACGAGCACATTGATATTGGCAGTGAACCCTGTTTGTAGACACTTGTAGATGTTTCTAAAGTGCTGCGCCTAAATGAAAAAAAAGCAACCACACGTTTTCAAGTCTTTTACTTTTGTGTGTCTTTGTAACAGATCCTCAAACGTCCAGCGAGTCGCCCACGTCCACAGCCAACCGTGCAGTAAGTCCCGTCACAAACTGCAAAAATGAAATAAATGTGTAAAAGGTTCTTTATGTTGCATTTCAGTTGGTTTGAACTCACCTAATGTAAAATAAAAACACTAAAGCCAATGGAACGAGGATAAATCCCACTTGAAATCAGATCAATTAACGTTTACTTTTTAGAAAGATTTATTTTTCTCTTGAAATGAAAAATTGTACATTGGCAATGAGACGTGTCATCTCATCTAAGACCAAACCAAATCTACTCAAACTTCAGATTTAAATTGTTATGCTTTTTTCAATCACATAGCACCAGTCTATAGCATACTACAATGATGACGTAACCTTCTGTTGGTCTGTATATGCAGTAAATTAAAATAACTGCCTTGAATAAAATTGCTCTCTCAAAATGGCTGTACTGAACGTCTTGAAATAGGCCTCTGTCTCTTTAAGAAGCTTTCCGACACGCCCCCTTCAGCACACTGCTGTGGCATCTAAACAACACTACTGTGCGGGGAGGGGGCTCTGCTGAGCTGAGGAGCAGTGGTCGGTGGCTTGGCTGGTGACGAAAGGTCCAGAGGCGTCTCCAGGAGGTGGGGGCGTTCCTAGGAGGACTGAGGCATAGCTACACCTAAAATGGCTGCCGTCTAAGTTTTTACTGATTACTCAAAAATATGTGAATGAGTCAAGGCAACACTCCAGGCATGTGTTTAATGAGGGAATGACATAATAACATGATATAAAGCTTGAAAAAGTCGATTTTACATAATACCCCTCTTTAATCTCTTAATTAAAGTAGATTTATGTCTTTTCTTCCTTAAAGGTGCATAATGCAAAGTTTATGTGACAAAAAAACAAAAAGACTTGATATTTGTGCGTAAATGTACCTTTTTTGTGACTCAGTGGCTGCATGGGTGGTTAACGTGGCGCCTTCACTTTCCAACATGGACAGATTTACAGTCCTGTGATGGAAAGTAAAGGCGCCATGTTAACCACTGAGTCACTATAAGGTCAATTACGCACAAAAAATAAAATAAAAAGTTGCGTAATGCACCTTTAAACAGAGCCATGGGAATATACTGTGGTTTGGAGGTTCTGAGAGACAAGATTTCCCCCTAAAACGCTTTTTCTGTGCATATTTCCTATTTATTCATATTGCCTGTAATCCGTAAACTACCCACTAGGGGGTGCTGCATCACCCTCAGCATCCTGGGTTCCCACGGCCTAAAGTGATGAATCGTTTTCCAGCGCATCTCGGAACATAAGATATTGATAATAATCCACTGTTGTGATTCTAAACTTTTCTCTGTGTCTTAGGTTTTGGATTCAGACGAGCTGGTCTACGCGGACGTGGTTTTCCTCGCCGCCTCGGAGCGAGCGCGAGCGTCTGCAGACGAGGACACGGTGTACGCCAGCATCCGCAGTGCATAGAGAGATGGCGACCACAGGGGATAGCCATTTTAGACCCTTGTCCCCTCCGTGCCCCCTGTCGTTTTTCTTACCGTTGCCAAGTTAAATGTTTAAACTGAATTGTATTGTATTTGTATTTGGCCCACGACCTCACTGGGACCAATAACTTTTCTTATTCTAAAAAGTCAATGTCCACTAATTGTCACTCCTTTGTCCAAAATCTGGTGCTCTTTACTTTTTCACGAGCTGTTGTTTTCCCTCTGCGTGTGAGCAAAAGTGAATATCTCAATATTATTGGGGACTTTCTGGTAACAATGATGAAGTGATATTTTTGCAAACCATCAGAAGTATAGAGAAACGTGCAGCCGCGCAGACGACAAAAGGGCACTCCCCCCCCCTTCATTTTCCCATCTTTTCTCTATTTTGTCCGCATTATTGCCCATGTTTTCCCAATTGTTTACAATTGTTCCCTGTTTTTCCCAATATTTTCCCCTATATTAGAAAAATCTTTATTTTGACCAGTGCTTAATTTGTAAATTAGTAGTGTCAGGAACACTTTTGGTCTGATGTGATGGATTCAGGGAACAGGCCAAAACATTTGCCGGAACACACTAATTAAACACCATTATATCAGATCAAATCTTTACCGGATCCTTTACCCTGAAAAACTGAACATTGGGGGAATGCGTTCCCCCAAACAGGGGATCAAATTAAGCACTGATTTTGACGCAAAAAATATGTATTTCTTGTTTTGTTTCTTAAAGCAGTACTAAATAACTCATGCCCCTAGAGGCCATTAGCGCCACTGCAGGTGTCGTAGCATGTTACGTTTTTTTACTCATTAATTGTCCGTGAGAGTAAATACTACGCTGACAGAAAAGACAAAGGGACAGAGGGATATTGTTCATCCAATTACACAATGGAGATACATTTTTTCACTCAAACTTGGCTGTAAATACTGTTTAAGTAGCGCTAGCCCGCAGTTAGCTTTGCCCGTTAGCCTGTTAGCTTCTTCTTCGTGATTTCATTAATGTGTATTGGAGACTCCGACCCAGTGGCAGCGAAGTTGCAATTGTGGTTTTCTGGCCAGAGACACCAGGGGAGATGAAAGACCCTCCAATCATCCCATTAACACTTGTATTACCCCCAGAGGGACTACGGAAAGGGTTTATTAAGGTAAACACGTTACATAGTACTGCTTTAATTCTTCATAATGATTTCTTTCTATATGTTTTTATGGGATTTTCTGATTTTTTACTTTATTCCATGTTTTATTTCTCCTCTTTTACGTTTGCATGAATCGAACTTTTACACTAAATCAGTTACTCACAATACTCGAGTGATATTTTCTCTTTTTACTCTTAACTGAGTAAATATTTGGGCCACTACTTCTTTCACTTTAATCGACTGAAACTGAAAAATTCCCTGATGGTAGCTATGGTAACTGGCAAACTGCAGATTTCTTTGTCTTTTTTTTTTTTTGGTTAATATCTCAGTCATTACTGGGAAAATTCACATGAAACATAAAACTGTCTCAAAGTTCATCGTCTCCTCTGTCACCACGTATAAACTAATGTCCAATTATTAAAAACGTGAGCGTGATGTTGTCCAGTAGAAAGGGCTTTTTCAGACATAAAAATAATATGTCAGGTTTCAATTTTAGTTTAGGAGCTGTCTTACACAAAAGTTTTTTTCTCCCATAGAGTAGTATTGACCCCTGCCCTCCACCAGACATGACATCATCACATTCTAAAACGTGACTCTGTCTCCGTCTCAGACCAAGTATCTGCCCGGGCCGGTCCACGTGTGAACCTCTATTGTACCCGCGCACCCCCCACGCGTCCCCGTGTCCGTATGCGACAGACAGGCGGCTCCGGGCCCCGAGCGCCGCATTAGCATGTAAAACACAGGCAGTGCAGCGCGGCTCAGCTCATCTACACACCTAAAGCCTGGAGAGTGTGAGGGAGGGAGGGGGGGTGGAAGAGGCCGGAGAATGGAAAACGAGTAGGTGCGCTGACGGGGCCGCTATATCAAAGCCCAGGGCAGACAAAGGCTCCTTTCGGGTGTGAGCACTTAACTCGGGCGACCGCTTGGAGAAGAGTCCCAAGTGTAAATAAACATTGTGATTGTGGTTCGAATGTAAAGGGATGTTTGTGGCATTTAAGATGAAACGTGGCAGGTGATTTTTCATGCAGCGGTCCATCAGTTTTCCTCCTTTAACTGCTTAGCTTTGAAGTGGAGTTGAACAAAAAAAGAACAAACTCGCTCTTGATGTTTATTTCATGGCGTTTTGTCGACTCGCTCCTGGGATTTTGTCCAAACTCAACCCGGCATGTTTTTTTGCGCTCGTGTCCACTCACAAATACTGACATGTTTGGGATCTGCTGTCCAAATATGGTCGTTTTCCTGTGTGGAGATATTGACACGCGCGAGAGCAAATGTTACAACAGTTTAGGGCCCGTCTTTTCTTCAGAATGAGGTTTCCGTTTTGTCACATGTTCGTGTTTGGGTGATTGTGCATTTCAGTCGAGATCTCAGAACGTTCCACCTGTTGATGTCTGAAGCGCTTTGCTGGACCTTTTCAGCCCTCAGATTGCCTCCACTACAGATCATTTCTCGCTAAAAGCAGCATGGCATCTTTAGAGAAGAGGGTATGTCAAATAAGCATCAACCATGTCTGTGAAAGGAGCTACACGATTTCCTTGTGTTTTTCTAATTATGAGAGAGTATATAGTGTATACACATTAGTGTAAAGGGGCAAATGCAACAGTGTGTTGTATGTAGAAAGATCTATGATCAAATATATCCTTATGATTCTATTTTACAGTCAGAGATCAGGGAGGTCAAACTAAGGCCTGGGGCCAAATGCCCCTCCAGCACTTCCATCCAAATCCATGGCTTTAAAAGGGTGAATAACACTGACTCTTTCACTGACATAAAGAAAGCTTTACTTTTTTTGTACAGTACTGGTCAAAAGTTTGGAAGCAGTTTTTATTCATCGACTTTTATCACATTTTCTTTTTTGGCACGTTTTGGCCGTTTTGTTTGTTTGTTCTTAGTGTGTGTGTGTGTAATGTAACTGCGATCAAGTCACAAAAACGTGACCAAAACATGTCAAAAAAAGCAACAAAAACGTGATGAAAACACAACCAAAAAGGACGAAAACGTGACAATCATAACAAGGAAGAAGCTTAGATTTGTGTTGTAGGTCTTAGCTTTCAAATGAGGCGTTACTCTGGCCTTTAAGCTGCGAGCTCCAGTCGTGAAGCTTTTAGATTTGGGTAAAACTGGAGAAAATGCACTCGGTTATGGCGGGGGTTAAGAGGTTAAACTATGAATGAAAAGACACAGGATTATGTAGGAAACAAAACATTCTTTTTAATGCCACTGTTAGTGAGCAGGTTCACAAACGAGGAATTTTCTTCGGTTGCAACATGAAACATAAAACATATGACTTAGATAAATAATAAACTATAAAGATTAAAATAATATATGATAATAAACAACAATTTGACAGTATTTACAGATGTACAGGTGCATTAAAGCTGGGGTACCTGATTTTTCCTGTTCAAACAGAGACCGTTTTTGTTTTGGCCCAAACTTGTTTCTAGCTCTCACAATCCCTCCTGTGTATTCAGATTGTTCAAAGAATGTAATTACATGCACATTTCACAGCCATATACAGCACTGAGTGGTGACAAAGTGAAGCAGGGGCGGGGCCACCCCCAAGATAAATTCCACTCATTTAGATTAGACTTCTATCATCCATTGTTCAATAAAACTTTAGGTGAAGACAATACAACAAGGTCTGTGTTTTGCTGTGTTTACAACAGACTCCGAGGAGGCAAAAATACATGTATTCTACAACACCAACAAACTCAGGTACTCCAGCTTTAAGTGTTAGCAGCAGATCTGAGTGTAGAGCTGTAGGTTATTATATTCATGAGTCTGATACAGAGTTATTGGGTCTTTTTTTTTTATTCATGTGTTCAAAGCAAAAGCCGGCTATTTTGAAGAAACTATTTCTACCTGCCTAAATGCTTTCAGTGAGAATGTGTAATGCAAATAGTCATGAAGTAAAAGTAACCATAAAACATTCTGCCTGAATAGGAATCCGAGGGCTCTTTCGAAGGTTTAGGAGTGGGACGAACGCTGCTGGCTGAATACTTGAACCCCAGCGTCCTGAAGGCACCATTGCGTCTGCTTGTGTGGAGCGAGGGGAGGAGGGTGTGGGGGGACAAATGCTGCCGTCCCCTGGTGAGTGGGTGAGTGTAAGAGCGGCCTCTACATACAGTAAGCGACAATGGGGGAGGAGGGAGCTGGGGGCCGCGGTCAAACAAAAGGGCCTTGATGACCAAAATCCTGCAGAAGATCAACAGCCCCAGAGGTGTCGGAAGTGAGAATGTGAGGGGCCGGTTCCTCTGAGGGGGCCCCCCCCCAAACGATCGCAATCACACTCCGTCTGCCGCAGGACAGGAATCAACAAATTCAAAGTCAGGGCCACGATAAGACGAGAGAGAGACACTGAGATTGTTTTCCAGTCGTGGGAACTAACACATTTGAGGTACTTTTACTTCACTTGAGTGCCTTTTATGAAGACTACTTTTACATTTCAGAGCAGGTATCTTTCTGCTCCACTACATTTTAGATTTGGAGTTAAAGTAAAAGTACTGTATTTGGATCCGTGATCAGAGCTCTTTTTGGTCCAGACGGTTCAGTCCTGGTTTAGACCCAGTTTATTCCTAGTTTAAAGAAACTTTATTCCTGATTTAGTCCTGGTGTAGTCTTGGTTTAGACCTAGTTTCACACTGGTTTAGAACAGATTTAATCCTGGTTTGAAAACCGTACTTAACAAAAAAGTTGTCAAATACTTCTAAAGTACCTGCAAGTACTTAAAGCGCATATGACAGTTTTAATGCTCTTGAAAATATGACTTATTTAGATGGATTACATCAGTTGCATAATTATCATTTTTTTCAGTGAAGCAGCAATTTTAATGAAGAAATGTTATTTTTATTTGAATTTTTAAGCTGCTGACAGGAAGTGACATAAAAGAAGGTAACATTCCATAGAAGTTTGACTCATTCATTTCATTCATTTATTCATTTATTTCAGGCAGACAATGGTAACAAAAGAAAAAATATACAATATATAAATAAAATGATCAATTTCTACCAGACTTTGACTCATTCATTTCCCATTGACTTAACATGGTTGCACGGCAACAGTTTAAAATTGTTTACCTTCTTCGATGTCACTTCCTGTCGGTGTCCAATAAGGAAGTGAAAACATAAACATCACAAAAATGGTAAAACTAAAGAAAACTGGGAATAATCTTTAGCAAAATCTTAAATAATCTTAAAAAATGTGTCTAATGTGTCATATGCACTTTAAAGAACATATCTTTTAACATTTACCCACTGAAAACAACTATAAGTCTGTTCAAATGAGTTGTTTGCATCAGGATTTCCACTTATTCAATGCTTAAATCAACAATACTTCTGGGGTAAACACAGTATTTTTCATTTCTTAATCGAGGCTTATGATTCTATGGAGATGGTCGATCCCTGCTTTTGTGATGTTTTGTATTCTCTTTACTTCTTGGAAATGGACACACAGTGTGACATAAAGAGGCAAGGCCACTTTATTCAGATTGGTGACTAGTTGTTCTGGCAGTGATGGGTATTTGTAATTATTGAAGAAAAGGTTCGAGTTTTCTTTCCTTGCCTTGGGATTAGTAGAATATTGTGATGTTAATATTGCTGATTGTATAGTTACTGGAATAGGACAAAAATAACCGTGTCATATCTTCTTGATTATGCTTAGTAAATGAATGTATCAAATTCTCCAGTACACAAGGGGGTAGGTGCAAACAAGCTGAAGCTTCTGCTTACTCCTTTTGAGCATCATATCCACGCTATTTATTTAATTGTTTAATGTTCTTTGTACAGTATATTTGAATGTGTATCTTGTGGTCCCATTGTTCCTTGTCCTGCAGTCGTTCTGTTCCTGTACTGTCTTGTGACTTTGTTGTGTGTCATTGTTAAATGTTCAATGTGAAGTTTCACATCAGCCTGTCTAGGGACAACAGATGGAAATTAGCCTATGGCTAAAATCTGACATATTTACATATTTTATATGTTCATTAATATGTACTGTCCCTACTTAAATAAATAAATAAATAAAATAAATTATTTACTAATTTTCCTACGACTGTATCTCTTTGGCTTTGATTACAGTGCTGAACTCTGCATATATGTGGAACTTTGTGGAACTCAGATGCTCAAATAAAAAGATCGAATTGAATTTATTTATACCGCGCATTTCGTACACGAGGCAACTCAATGCGAGGTAAGTGTTGTGTAATCCTGTACATAAAGGCCAGAAACAACATTCAAAATCCAACTTTCAGTTTCTCATCATGAAATCACTGGTGTTAACACTTACCGCTGTCATTATCCCATCAAGCTACAGTATGAATGGCTGACTGGTTCCTCACTGTAAAGCGCTTTGGGCCTGATGAAGGTAGAAAAGCACCATATAAGTTGAGTCCGTTTACCATTTATGATTATTAGGGACGGCAAATGTGATGTAAGTTGTGTTAGAAACTAGAAGGTCTTGGCTTTCAAATGAGGTATCACACTGACACATAGGCTGTAAGCTCTCCAGTCAATATGCTTTGAGATTGGATATAAGTAATTGCTAACCCTAACCCTGAAGTGGGAGGTAACAGGTTAAACATACTGCGACTTTCAGGTAATGCATTTGTTGCCAGATCAAAGTTTATCTGTCATGCAAACAAAGTGGCCTGAATGAAATCTGAAAACTCCCAGATTGCCTGTAAAGTCGCCTCATCCACTCAAACCAAGCCCTGTATAATTATAAAACCATGTCACCTGTCGGGATCGAAAACAACCTCGAATCCTTTTTCACTTTATTGAGAGCCCCATTAGCTCCTGACTCATTGCAGGAGCTATTCTACCTGGGGTCTCCTTCATTTTCATTACAAATGTTTACATAACAAAACACAAACAGGACAACAACACACACACACACACACACACACACACACACACACACACACACACACACACAGACACACAAAACCAACCGTGGGAGCTCAGTGTGAAACCAAATAAACCCAACTCATCCTTGCCTTGCTTTTGGAAAACATGTAAAAAGACGTTTTATAGGAAACTTATTGTTTTTCCTCATTGCCGTTCCAACAATACTGTGTTTTCCCGTGACGTCACTTTTCCGAAGTCAGACATGATGGCGATATCACCCATGTACTCGTCTATCAAAACAAACAGTACCGCGAAGTTTGAAACAGCAAAATGGTTAATAATTGTCGTGTTCTTGGCTGTCACAATACATCAGAATTGCAGTATTACCGTTTACCCAGAGCTCTGCAGAATAAGGGAGAGCAGACAGAACAATTATCTAAATAAAGGAGACGATAGATCGCAAGCCTCAATCAGAATTTGGACAGGAAAAATCTGGATAACATCCGAATTTGCGCAGCTCATTTTGTAGCCGGTATGTGGATTTTACATTTAATGAACAGGGTTAAGCCTGTGTGTAAAAAAGTTGATTTAACATTTTCAATTAGCAAGGTTAATTCCAACATGACCTCTAGTTAGAGGTGGGAAATCTACCAAAACAAAATATTACTCACATTTCTAAGAGTCTAATGTCAACTTCGTATAAAGAGCATGATATGAGAAAATTGATTTCCTTACGCAAGATTGCGAGATCGCCACTAAACAAACTGCCATTCGCTTTCGTTTCATATGGAACTTCATCCAATTAACTTCAGTTTGTAACTAAAACGTTTTTGTTTTGGATTCAGTCTTTCGTTGCACAACTGGTCAATTGTGTGAGAAGTTTTGGGTCCGATCTCGAGGGTTTATCGCGAAACCTTGCGTTTTTGTCCAAAATTGGTAATCCGTCTCGTTAATTGGCATGAGCTGTATCTCCAGCATGGCGGCACATCCGGGTCTGAACCAGATTTGTGACGTCCGTGAAAACACCCTATACAAAATGACCTAGTCAACGATAAAACCAAAAAGAACAGTCAGTAGATATGTAGAGTCGACCTAAAACAGCAATAACAGCATTTTTATCATTATCATCATTTCCATCTGACAAAGTAAAACCAACAATCCATTACCTAAACAAAAGTAAAACATTTACAGTAATCAAAACATTTGGAAGTTTTGTATGAAGCGTGAATCTCAACCTAACAACTCGGCTCTATAGTCTATATTTGCTTTTTAAATCATTCTATTTTTGGGCACATGTCTTGGATATGATTTTATTCTCTTCTTTTAAGTGAACCAAGGCTTTTTACTCATTTTAATGCCATTTTTACAACTCATTTGACGAACCAGCGACGACAATCTTGTCAACATGGCTGAGGGAGGAAGGCAAACATCGCCTTGTGAAAGCTGTCGGATGTATCAACAAGAAATTTCCCTACTACGGGACAAGATTTATGCTCTAGAGACGGAAAGAGGACTTAATGACACGCTCCCTGTGGAACCCGGTAAGAAGACGGAAAAAACTGATACTTGCAACCTGAAGCTAAACGATACCATAACATTTCCGAAACTAAACAGACAACTTGGTGCTAGGCCAAAGCAAAGACAACATGCTCGTAAAAATGCACCTGAAATAAAGTTAACAAACAGATTTTCACCTCTCTCAGAGAATGTGTATAACAAGCAAAAAATGTCAGAGAAAAACAAGGAACACGAAGTCAAAACAAAGATGGAGAGAAATACTGTTCCAAGTGTCAAGGCCAGAGATACCCTGTTGCTTGGTGACGGAGCCATATCTAATATAAACAATGAGATAATGACTACAGTCACTTATCCGTCTGCTACAGTTTCTGACATCATAGATGTTCTAAACAAGGAAATTACAAACAACCCTGGAATAAATAAACTTGTTTTACATGTTGGTGCTGTGGACACAAGAAACGGAGAGTCTGAAGTCCTGAAAGAAAGTTTAATAAACTTTTTGAGAGACTGGATTGCCTGGACAAAGACGCGATACAAATTTTCATCAGTGGACCTATCCCAAACATCGACGGGAGAATAAACAAATTCTCCCGGCTGTTTCAGTTGAATACATGGCTGTCAAAAGTCTGTAAGTCAAGAGGACTTACTTTCATAGAGAACTTTAATCTTTTCTGGAAACGCGACGATCTGTTTAAAGGAAATGGCCCACATTTGAGCAGAGGTGGAGTGAGACGACTGACGGAAAATCTCCTCCACGCTCTGCAGAATCCGTGGAGGCCTGAGCAACAAGAGAGAGCAGAGAGGAGCATGAGAAGAGCTCCTGGCTCACCAGCAAAGGTTTCGCCTGCATCCCCAATAAAAGATTCAGTCGCAGCTGCATCATCTGCACCTACAGTAAAGGACTCAGCCACAGCTAAGGATCCAGCCACAGCAGCACCAGCAGCACCTACAGTAGAGGACTCAGCCACAGTTAAGGATCCAGCCACAGTTAAGGAATCAGCTGCGCCGGAAAACATCTCAACCATAGCAGCGGCGCCACCTGCATCTGCATCTCCGGGGAAAAGCTCCGCTTCAGCACCACCTGCATCTATAGTAAATGATTCAGCCGAAGGAGCACTTTCTTCAACTCCACCGCAGGCCTTGAGCCCGACTGGTACATCTACACCCTCCAGAGATTTTTCTGAATCATTCCCATCACCAAAGTCACCTATGGGATTTCCCAGCCATTTTGAAGCCTTGATAAAACAAGGGATTCAAATGACTCCCCGCACTCCAGTCATGTCAAGACCAAGGCTTTCATCCCCGAAGACGTATCATGCCCCTCCCCCACCTCCGATTTCCAGCAGCTTCACTGCTGCTGTCTAGGACATTAAGGGCCTCTGCGTTGCTACCATGCATAGCAAACTCAAAACCAACCAGAGGTCCATAGAGGGAGTGTGTTCTTCTGAAACAATTAGTACAGTCAAACAACATAGATTAGATAAGAGGGCAACAGTCAGACCGTCCAATCAAAGAACTCTAATCCATATCCCTTGCAAAAAGATTCCATCCACTCAAACACAGATAAATCTTAAACATGCTGTACTCAATGCCAGATCGTTAAAAAACAAGTCCTTTTTAATAAATAGTTTTATTTCTTCTTATAATCTAGATTTTATGTTTTTAACTGAAACATGGCTTGACAAAAACACTGGTAACGCAGTTTTGATTGAGTGTAGTCCATCAAATTTCAATTTTGTGTCTGAAACACGCCAAAACCAGAGGGGCGGGGGTGTCTGTGCAATATTCAGGGACAATATAGTCATCCACAAATTGTCATTTGGGGTTTTTCTATCATTTGAGTATGTGTCTTTCAAAATGGAGATAAAACAATCGTCCATTCTTTATATGACTATTTACAAACCACCACAGAATTGTTTTATCGAAGACTTCACTGAATTACTTTCATTTATATGCACTGATTTTGATTGTTTGGTCATTTCAGGTGATTTTAATGTGCATGTGGATGTGACCAATGACAGGCATGCAAAAGAACTTAATGCTGTTCTTGAAATGTTTGGTTTAACTCAGCACGTGAGTGAGGCGACCCACAACAAAGGTCACACTCTAGATCTAGTTATTACAAAAGGTGTTAATATATCAAATGTGAATGTTGTTGATGTTGCTTTATCTGATCATTTTTGTGTCTTTTTTGACTTGTCTGTTGCACCCAAACCAGTGGTTGGGCCTGGAGTTATTCAAAGAAGACACATAAATGATACAACAAGGACACAGTTTATGGAAATGATCAGATTTGAAAATCCTCCATGTTCAAATGTTGATAATCTGTTGGACTCTTATACATCAAGCGTCTTAAATGTTTTGGATACTATTGCTCCTGTCAAGGTAAAAATGGTTAACAATAGACAAAAGGCACCTTGGAGAAGTGAAGATTCGGTTAGGGCACAGAAAAGGGAGTGCCGAAAAGCCGAAAGGAAATGGCGCAAGTCAAAGCTCCAGGTTCATTGTGAGATATACAAAGAAGTGCTTTGTGAGTTCAACCAGATTTTGCGTGGAGAAAGGGAGAAATACTTCTCTAAAATCATCGCAAACTGTAGAAACAATTCTCGTGTTCTGTTTTCCACAGTAAACAGATTAACTAACCCTCCAGTTTCACTGCCCTTAGAACTAATCTCTACATCTAAGTGCAATGAGTTTGCAATATTTTTTTATGATAAAGTCCAAGGCATAAAAAATGCCATAATTTCCACAACACAAATACCAACCCTGCCACCAACTAGACACCTTGAGCTGACACATTTCACACCTGTTACTGGCAAAACAATCGAAGAGGTCATCTCCGGTTTGAGTTCATGTACATGCTGCCTTGATGAATTACCCACTAGATTTCTGAAGTCTGTGCTGACCAGCTTGTTACCACAACTTGTTCAGTTTGTTAACATCTCATTTGAGACTGGAGCATTTCCAAAGGCCTTGAAAACCGCGGTCATTAAGCCTCTTCTAAAGAAGAGCAGCCTTGATCCCAAGGTACTGAACAACTACCGGCCCATATCAAACCTACCGTTTTTAGGAAAAGTCCTAGAGAAAGTAATATATCAACAGCTCACTTACTTTCTCCTATCTAACAATGTGTTTGATACTTTCCAGTCAGGATTTAGGCCCCACCACAGCACTGAGACAGCTCTGATCAAGGTGACAAATGATATCCGTATGAACACCAATGCAGGTAAGGTCTCAGTTTTAGTTCTGCTGGACCTGAGCGCTGCCTTTGACACAGTGGACCATGGGATCTTACTTCACAGGTTAGAAAACTGGGTGGGAATCTCTGGTACTGCTCTAAACTGGTTCAAGTCCTATCTCGAGGATAGGACGTACTTTGTCGAAATTGGCAACTGTGTCTCAGACAAAATTTCCATGACCTGTGGAGTCCCCCAGGGGTCAATCTTGGGACCCCTCTTATTCAACCTGTACATGCTTCCATTGGGTCAGCTAATAAACAGCAACAATGTGTCGTACCACAACTACGCAGATGACACTCAGATCTACGTGTCACTGACGGCAGGTGAACATGGGCCTGTAGATACTCTCTGTCACTGCATCGAACAGATCAGTTTGTGGATGCAAAACAACTTTCTCCAACTAAATTCAGACAAAACTGAAATCATTGAGTCTCTTGCTCTAAAACCAAAAAATCAGGTTAGAAATCTAGGAGTAATCATGGACTCAGACCTGAACTTAAACAGCCACATCAAAGCAATAACATCATCAGCTTTTTACCATCTGAAGAACATTGCTAAGATCAGAGGAATAGTGTCAAAACCAGACTTAGAGAGACTCATCCATGCATTTGTCTCTAGCAGGTTAGACTACTGTAACGGCTGCTCACTGGCCTGTCTAAACGAGCTGTTAGACAGCTGCAGTACATCCAGAACGCTGCTGCTCGAGTCCTGACAAAAACCAGGAAATACGACCACATTAGTCCAGTGCTCCGATCTCTGCACTGGCTTCCTGTCACTCAGAGAATAGAATTTAAAACAGCTCTGCTTGTGTACAAGTCTTTTCATGGTTTAGCACCAAAGTACATCTCTGACATGTTAGAGCCGTATGAACCATCTCGGGCCCTGAGAACTTCAGGGAGGGGTCTCCTGGTGGTTCCCAGAGTCAATAATAAACACGGTGAGGCTGCGTTTCAGTTTCATGCAGCTAAAATCTGGAACAGTCTTCATGAGGATGTGAGACAGGCCTCAACTCTGACAATGTTCAAATCCAGGCTGAAAACAGCTCTTTTTACCCGTGCATATGAAAACTGAAAGTATTTTATCTGCACTCTTGACTTTTACTGTAATTGATTAACTTTGTGTTGTTGTTTTATTGATTGATTTTAACTGTTTTCTTGTAATTTTTTCTGCAACTGTGAAGCACTTTGAATTGCCTCGTGTATGAATTGTGCTCTACAAATAAACTTGCCTTGCCTTGCCTATAGTCATCGCTCTCACACAGGGCTGCAGCTAACAATCACCATCAGCTGATAAATACTTTCCTTTATCATTTATAATCAAACAGTCAAAATAAACTTAGTCGGTAGCTGCAGTCCCGCGCTCCTGTTGGACCAAAACATTAACCTAGCGACACCTGCTCATCTTCCT
Source organism: Neogobius melanostomus (assembly GCA_007210695.1). Taxonomy (NCBI): domain Eukaryota; kingdom Metazoa; phylum Chordata; class Actinopteri; order Gobiiformes; family Gobiidae; genus Neogobius; species Neogobius melanostomus. The sequence goes on from VHKM01000441.1 coordinate 1,448,586, forward strand.
CCTGCTGCAGCTGTCTGTACATCTTCACTTTGAAATTGACCCTGCCTGTCGACTTGACGGGGGATCAGCAGGAGGAGGAGGAGGAGGAGGAGCGGCGGAGGCGGGGGGTTTTGGGGAGTGAAAGAATGAGGCTATGGGCGATTTCCTGAGCGGAGGAGGCGCGGCTTATTACGCACAGGCGGCGACGGCGGCACCGGGAGCGACTTTTACCCACGCATTCAGCCCGACACTTGTGCAGCGGTAGGCACGCACGCACGCACGCAGAATGGACTGATTTTACAAACTCTCTCTGGATTCTACAACTTGAGTCGCTCGGTTTGAAACTCGTTGGGGGGATAATACGCGGTTTGGCCCAGACACGGACGCTCAGGTGAGTCGCTGATTTTAATTCACTCACAGCAGCAGCAGCAACAGCTTCGTTTGATTGAACTTCTGAATGAAAACGTGCGCTGCGTCGTTTCACTGGGAGACACGCGCCACGGGGATTAATGAAACACGGTCTGTGGTGAAGTTTCGGACACTTTTGGGTTAAGTTTCAGGCGCTGTTCGGCGATTTGAACTCGTGCGTAAAACACCTGGGTCGGTGAATCGTTTTATACGCAGCGTTTACCTCTTAATGCCCGCACACTGTTTTATCTTACGCAACTACAATATCCATGAAATAAATTCTGTAACGTCTTTATCAGATGGGTCAAAGAGAACAGCACTTCTCTGAGCTTATTCTCCAATTACCTCCATGTAAATGACAGGAATGTTGAGGATTCCTTATAAATAAGCCCACCAGCAGAGAAAGTTAAACGGAGTGGCTTTGGCCAAGGAATGACCAGATAATGCTCTTAAATTGATATTCAAACAGTTCATTGAGCTGCAGGCCTCGTTTTAAAAGGCTGTGCTGCACGTTTAAGGGAATCAAGTCCTCGTGTAAATTATATTGATATTGTGACACAATACTAAAGTCTTCAAATAGGACGGGGCTGCCTCCAAATGATTGTTATTGCAGAGTTTGATGATGCAAAGTCCACACCTTTTTGTTGTTAACATTGCCTAAAAATGGCTTGAACCTAAAAATCAGCTTTTGTTACATTTTAGCCTTGTTTTGGTCCTGGTTTTTGTTTGGATATAATAGTGTACACTGTTGACACACTTTAGTTAAATATCACAATAATATCATTACCACAATGTTGAAGATACTTTTAAAACATTGCTTTTTTATTTCTTGCATCATCCAGCCCTTTCCTCTCAGTGACTCCATTTTCTATCAGACAACCCTTTCCAACCTGACACATGTTTTATTTTGGGGGGAAATTATAGTCCGGTATCTTCATTTCATTGGCTTATGAAAGTGATAGACTGTACTCAATACAAGTTATTTTAATGCGACTCGCTTTTTTTCTATCCATGAAGTTTGGATCTTTCTAGAAGGTCCCGTAAAGTTGCTGCTCTAAAGGACCTTCTTGCATAGTACGGCTGTACACTATATAAAAAAAAGCTTGTAATATGCAATACGGGCGCGGAATATACAGTATCATTGCGATCTTAAGTGATTTATTGTTTAGCTGACAGGAAGTGACATAAAAGAAGGTAACATTCCATAGCAGTTTGATCATTCATTTCCCATTGACTTAACATGGTTGCACGGCAACAGTTTAATATCGTTGACCACCTTCGATGTCACTTCCTGTCGGTGTCCAATAAGGACTGTCAGCGTAGTATTTACTCTCGCGGACAATTAATGAGTAAAAAAGCACAACATGCTACGACACCTGCAGTGGCGCTTATGGCCTCTAGGGGCATGAGTTACTTAGTACTGCTTTAAAGGCCCTATACCTATTTTATCTAAATTACAAACAATGAAAGAGGAAGCCGCCAAATTTAAAATGTTAGTTTGGGTCCAAACTCATTCCTAATTTTCCGTACACATTTGCAGTATCCAATTTCTCCTAAAGGACGAGTTTATTGGAATGTTTAACAACCTGCAGTCACTTTGCAGGGTCACTGTCACAGAAATGCTGGAAAAGTTCATACAATTGATACAAATGCTTTATAATTTGATGCACAGTGTTTTCCCCACAAATGTCTGAGTTTACAATATACTAAAGGAGGTCAAAACACGTTCAATTCTACTACTAGAAAATAAATCGGGTATAGTGGCTTTAAATATCCCAACTATATCGTATCGTGTTCATTTTGTGTCTGTCAAACGTCTCTGTGCCTGTTCCAGTGTCTCCCATGCCCATCATGCTTGAGCGGAGCGAGGTGGTCCTGTCGGTGCTGGGGACCTGCAGGAGGCCACGGAGCTGTCGGGGCTGACTGCGCTCACCAAAGTGGCCCAGGACGTGTCCCTGGTGCTGGGCTCGTTCCCCCTGCCGCGGACCCCCTGCCTGGACTACCCCGAGTGGACCGGCGTGGACCCCCTGGCCCACGGGCTGTACCCGGCGGACGCGCCCCGCGACCTGCTGCCGCTGAGCTGCAGAGGAGAGGGAAACCTGCTGTTCGACGCCGTCAGCCTGCTGTTAGTGGGAAACACGGCGCTCAGCCTCGAGCTACAGGTGAACGATTTTAAACAAGTCATTGTTTTAACCACTGCCCTAACCGAGAGCATTTTCTCCAGTTTGGCTTTACCCAAATCTAAAAGGTTACGGCCTATAGGGCATTTGGATGCTAAGACCTACAAAACTAATCTAAATGGATCTTTTCACTTGAGTCGTTGCCCTGTTGTCAAAGCCTTTTTCTTTTCATTGCTTTTTTTGTTGCTCTTTTGTAGCATATTTATTGCTTTTCCATCACACATTTTTGTCACTTTTCTGTTATTCTGTGGACGCTCTTTTTGTCATGTTTTTGTCGCTCTTTTGTTGCATTATTATCTTCGTGTTCGTCTCAATTTAGTTATTTGACACTTTTCTCAAGAAGCTTTTAGATTTGGATAAAGCTGAACTGGAGAAAATGTGCTTAAGAGGCTAATGTAGTAGAACACACTGGTATGTTCCTCGTATTGCGCAGCCTTAATTGAAGTAATTGTATTTGTTAGAGTAGTTTTGCCATGTTCTTATACTTGAGTAATATTGCTTTGAAATATCTGTACTCTTGAGTAAAAATAATTGTCACTTGTACCACAGTGAGTAAATCTTTTAAGTGCATATGACACAGTTTAAACTGTTGCCGTGCCAACCATGTTGTGTCAGTGGGATGTGAGTCAAACTGCTCTGGAACTTTACCTCTATCCATGTCACTTCCTGTCAGCAGCTTGAAAATTCTTTTCTGCTGCTTCACTGAAATGAAATGATCATTAAAACCTGTCATATGCACTTTTAGCTTCATGTGACTCATAAAAATTTGTTTTATGCACTTTATTCTTCAGGGAATCTCCTTTCTGTATATTATTCATATATTATTATTCATTTTCTTTAAAAAAAAAAACTTTCATCTATTTTTTTTTTCCTCATTTGGTGGATGCTCAGCAAACAGCTGATGCCTCCAGACATGTAGAGTTTTCATTTGTTTATTTGTATTTATTTCACACTGTTAGAGAAACGATTGCAATCACAGGACTAATTAATAATTTAAAAATAATTGCCAATTAAGTCGAGAAATGGAACATGGCTCTGATCATGAAAATAGTTTTTGTCAGCCATAAAAATAGTCATTTATTTAACACTAACATGATGCTGTCACTTGTGTTCTTTAGATATCTGTAGATAAAGGTCCAATACAGTTTTTACAAGTTTTATGTTTAACGTTGCTCGTTTGTACCAAAGAAAATTCCTAGTTTGTGAAACTGTTCACTGATAATGGCAATAAATCTATTCTGATCCTGAAAATGTCTTCTAACATCTGACACTATTCCTAAATTACCCGCTCTTCCTCATGACCCTGGCTGGGAAACACTTCTCATTGTGTTCAATTACTTTTAGGACTGGGACGTGTCAAATTATGCAAAACCCTACCTCTTACTGAATTACTATTTCTATTCATAGCCCATCTGTTGTTAACCCCTGGAAAAAAATAAAGGAAGGGATGTCTGATTATTGAAAGATAGAATGAAATAGAAAACGTTATTGTCTGTCTACCCTGCACAAGGGTGACAGAAACTTGTCTTTGGCTCATTCTCATACACACAGCAATACATGTGCACAGCCTACAATAAAATCACATTTATACAAAAGGGTGTTAGAGTAGGTTTGTTAAGTTCATTTCAGAAACAACAGCAAGCAACTAATTGATACTAATTACAGGTATTGGTGCCTGGATGGTCAAGTATTGCATGAGGTATTTGGTCTAAACATCAAAGTTTGTAGATTTGGTACAGAATAATGGATGGATGGACTTCATTTGCCATTTGTGACAGTTTACTTTTGACATTAATCAATAAACTCCGATCCGCCTAGAACTATAAACTGTCTGCCAATGTGTAAAAGTAACTCTCTGCTTCTGTCCGTTGCCGTCCCAGGTTCGCACAGTGGTGGAAATGGCCATGTGGAAGCGGTACTATCTGTCCGGGATGATCGACTCCAAACTGATGCTCCAGGCCGTGCGCTTCAGCCTGTGCGCCGAAGAGTCCGCGGAGATGGTCAACCTCCCCGTCAACGTCCTGGAGGCCATCTTCGACGCCGACGTGAAGGCTTCGTGCTTCCTCGGCTCCTACGCCAACATGTGGCACGTCTACGCCCTGGCCTCCGTCCTGCAGTTCAACATTTTCTCCATCTACCCCATGTTCAACCACAAGATACGGCCCTACTTCCACCGCCTGATCCGCCCCAGGATCTGGCCAGCGGATTCGGAAACGCAGACTCTGCACGTCATGTGGTCGGGCCAGCTGCAGTCGGAGTCCGTGTTCAGGCCCGATCATTTCGTCGCGTTGGTCCAAACCAGCATCATCACGTGCGGGAGTCCGAACAGTGACCCCAGCGCGTCTCCGGCCAAAAGCGACGAGTTGACGGGCGAAACGCAAATGTCCTATCCGAGCTTGAAGGATAAGTACAACATCACCAAGAGAACCTTCTACCGCTGGAAGAGGCAGTCGCAGGAGCACTGCAAGAAGTCGACGGCGAGGTACGAAGCCAAGTACTTCCTCCAGGCGTGTTTCAACGAAGGCAAGCTTATCCCACTGCATCAGTTCAAGCAGTTTTTCCCTGAAATCTCTCGCTCCTCCTACTACAACTGGAAGCAAGAGCTGCTGAAATGCGGGGGGAACTTCTCGGTGTCTTCGTCCTCCGGAGAAGTCAGTCCCGGAGAGATGACAGAGCAAGAGTCCTGGTCCTCTCCAGATCCGAAAGACGACGACGTGGACCACCACGACAGCGTCGCCAGCATGTTCGGCCTGAGCATGGGCAAACCCGACTCGGAGAGGGCGCAGATCGCTGCCAACATGCAAGAGGCGAAGCGCTGCCTGCAAAACTGCATCGCCACGAATAAGTCCTACCCGTTCCGCATATTCAAAAGGAATTTCCCGGGGATCTCGAGGTCCACCTACTACAACTGGAGGAGAGAAGCGATGATGTACACGGGAGGCTACAAGGGCAGCGTGGGGAGCAGCGACGACGGCTCCGATGGCGACAAAAGCCAGAGTCCGAAGCACTTTCTGCCGATCATTCCCGCCTTCCTGGCCAACGCCTCCCAGCCTCGACGCAGAATCTGTCGGAGAAAACACAAGAGTTTACGACTGGCGTACATCGCCAAGAAGCAGATCCGAAACGCGGCCAAGCACCACGTTTTGAGATTCAAGTGTTCACCTGCTAGATTCAAGCTTAAATTCCCTAACCTGTCCCTTTGCTTCTACTGGCTCTGGAAAAACGGCAGCAACAACGCTACCAAGATGGCAAACGAAATGGCCGCGCCAATATGCACAGAGGTGGCTGGCATTCCGGAAAGTCTGGTCAATCCGCCGGTGGAGAACATCGCAGTCCAAGTTCCAAGCGTCCAAGCAATCGCCCCGTTTTTGGAAAGCCAAGCCTACCTCCAGAAAGCCGCCGCCGTCGCAGCCACATTCGCGCCCGCGTTCCAGCAGCACGCCGTCCCCCGCCAGATGCCGCCCCCGGACGAGCAGATGTTCGCCGTGGACGTGGTCGCGCTGGCCAACTTCAAGGCCAAGGCGAAACTCTTCCTGCAGCAGCGTTTCGAGGAGAAGCTGTTCCCGTCGTTCAAGGAGTTCCGCTCGTACTTCCCGCACACGCCGCGCTCCACCTACTACATGTGGAAGCGGGCTCTGTACCACGGCGTCTCTCTGGTGCACGGCTAAGGAAGATTCCGCCGCGACTGACTTTTGTAAATAGCTTTCTCTTTTTCATTTTGGCCCAAGGAACTACCTCTACCTCTACGCTACCTACCTCAGCCCAAAGAGACTGAAGGCTGGATTTCCCAAAAGCATCTTTTTGTCGTTTGGAGCCGCTTGGGCAGTTTAGTTGGTCTTTGTCTTTTTATCTGGAAGTTGTTCCTTTAACAGTACAGAGCTAAAAACAGCATCCAAATGAACAAAATGGCTTGAAATGTTATGACCCATCTTGTATTATTTGAGCAATGAGGGATTTTTTTGTCATATAGGAGTTGGACAGCGTCATTTTAAATAGTTAAGAATGAGTTAGAACCACGACCAACTCTCCTAACACATTTCCAACATCAGGGATGAGTTTACAAGGAAATTTCGCCACTTTCAGGGAGCAACGCTGTCTCAGTAATGTAAAAAACGGCATCTATGCTGTTCACGTTTGATAACAAGGCTTTGTAAATGGCTGCCCAGCGCTCTAAGGTCTTTCTCTCACTAGTCTGCCTTTAGAATCTGCTGAAACCAGTTTAGATGTCATTACTCCCAATGTAACAAAACTCAAATTAAGAGAAAGATGTGCTAAAAGACAAACTTCCTCTTTTTGACCTATGATTGTAAAAGTGTTTGTGTTTCCTTGTGTTTTAACTCTAAAAACGATGGGTTACCTGTTCACAATGCTACTTTTGAATGTACACGTTGTTAGCGACTCACTCGAGCACCAAAAAAAGTTTACATTTCTTATTGTCTTCACGTCGTTTGCACACAAAAAAAAGTTGATTGTAAAGTGAGTTTTTGCACTCTTTGGATCTCTGTCGTTTTACATGAATTTGTTACGTAAAAGCGAATGTAATGCAAAAGATGTTTTCTTTTGTCCTGAACTACCTATATACGCGTCTATTTTAAGGAGATTTACCGAACGCTGCTGATATATTTTGTATTCTTTTTTTAACAATATGTGGTCAGTAGTGTAAGACTTACTCTTGGGCTGTTTAATTAAACTATTGACCGTCAAAGTTTGCCTCGCCTTGTGTTGTGTTGTACTTTTACAAAGGTGTATATAATGTTTATATGGTAAATGGGGAGCATGTGATTGGTCCTGTAGTTTCTGAACACACAACTCTTAGTTTTAAGGCTAAAATTAAATACAAGTCCTAAAAGTGTTTGTTCTGAGCTATTATATTTTATATGAACTGTCATGGCAATTTGAGTGCTAAAATGATGAGAATTAAGTTAAAATGCAGGTATTTTGACTGTGTTCAATCAATGGTTTTGTATAGCCCAATATCACAACAGAAGTTGCCTCACAGGGCTGCACTAAACATTAAGGCAATAAAACAGAACAGTAAATAAGACAATGTAAAGTCCAGGCAAGTGAAATATCCAGGCAAAAATAAACATATCTCCAATTAAATGTCAGCAGCAGGTGATGAGGAGCTGCGTGGGTGTCCCCTGTCCTCCAGCACGGTGTGGAAAAACTCAAAAACCCCGGGGAGAACCACAGAAGGAGAGATCCACTCCCATGGACGGACAAGCTATAGCAACCGACGGCCGATTGGGGTCCCTCAGCAGACGGGACCAGATCACAGAACATCCATTATGTCCGTTACATTCATTATAGCCATAGACTGTAAAATGAAGAATTGAGTGCGGGCTCGAGGCTTCCCCCATGGCGTCCAGTGCAGTCTATCTGAAGCACGTTGATGCTAGTAATTTCACTGCATTTTTGTAGCTAGCTCCATTATGAAAATAGTAAAAGGATAAAAGGACGACCTTGTGCATGTTAAGACAAACACATGGAAGGAATAATGACAAGTCTGTGTTCAATACTGACTTTAAAACTGTTTTGCCCGTCTTTAAGGAAAGTCCATAGGAGCCAGAAACTCGAGAGGAGTCTGCCATTTTCTTGTGAAAGGAAAAAGTCGGCCAAATTATGTCCATTCTTAATTTTAAAGTCTATGATTATATCCTGGGGGACTGATGTATCAGATGGGGAAATATCACTGCAATGAAAACCTTTTTTCCCCCCTAAATGCTGTCATTGTCCAAAAATGGATATGACTGTCAACACTGGAAAAATGGCCATCTTAAATGAGATGACTTAAAATTGCTTCAATTAAGGTTCTTTGTTAAAAGATGCTAACACCAATAGAAGTATAAATCCCAATTGAAATCAGACAAATTATCTTTTACTTTAAAAATATTTTCTCTTGAAATGATACAAAACCATCCGAGTTAAGAAAAAATGTGCTTGTTCCATTGGTGATAAGAGGTTTTATCTTATCTAAGACACGACCAAATCTACTCAAACTTTAGATTTAATCTGATGATTCAAGTCAAAGCGCTTTTATCCTTAGCGAGGTTTTTGCAGGGCATTAAAATGGGATTAAGTCATGAAGTAGAGGTGGGCAATATATCGTATACAAGATGATATCCAAATGACTGGAAGATATAGTCCGGTTCACTATGTAATTCCGACGGATTTTTGTGGAGAGTATCAAAACTATACATTTTTGAAAACTTTATTAAATAAGCAATCTGAAAAACAAGGTTTTCATTTGCTCTAATATGTAAAAAAAGAAAAGGAAAAAATGTGTGATAATAGCGATAACATTTGTATGGGGAGTAAAATACGTAGTTTGGCAGAAATGTACAAAATTTGGCAGAAAATTCCATTTGATCGTTCCAATCAAAAAAGTCAATGAAACCCATGTCATATTTCTCTAGGTGTTGCCGTAGCGATGACCAGAACTCCCCATTTACTAATGACAAGCTTAGACCATAAGGTTTCCAAAAGTATATAGTTTTTATACTCTCCACAGTGGAACACAGTGAACTGGACTATCTGCAAATGTACAATATTGGGAGAAAATTGGCGGGAAGTTTGGAAAAATTGGGGAAAATTGAGAAAAAAGTGGGAGAAACATTTTTTGGGGAAAAAGTGTAAAAGAATTTGGAAAAATGGGGGGAATTAAGACAAAGAAGAAGAAGAAAAATTGGGAAAGTGTCATTTTCTTTCCCTGTTCTGGACAATTATCTTTTTGAGCAACAACATGTATATCAAGATGTTTCCAGCACATTTTGACATATTTCTGATGGTTTGCGATAATCTTCCTTCATCGTTATCGAGAAAGTCCCCAATAATACTGAGATATTCATAGGGTGATATTGACAAAAACGAATAAGTAATAGTACCAACATTTGTAAACCGTTGAGTTGGACTACAGCAGGCAGTTCTTTGATAATAATCACATTTCTTGCTTTTTTACCACTTAAATGTCGTCCATAAAAATTGCCTGTTTTGTGTAATTTACTCCAGAAAACTTTGGTGTCATGAATACAAATCTTCATTAAAACCACATTCAGAAGCATTCAGTTTGAGTTGATCTTAGAACTGATCTAAGACTTAATTAGATCAGTTCACTGGCCACAGGAAACCTTTTTTTGTGTGGAAGTGAAGCTGTAGTGGTTGAAGTGGCCTTGTGTTTTTCCTCTCTGTGGGTCATTGTGCTTATGTTAATGCTCGGGGCTGGTGCGAGGACGGGGGGCTCTGTATGCGTGAGGAGTAGATGTGTTGGAGATAAGGAGAATGGGTCTCCAGAGGGGGAGGGCGGGGCGACAGTGACCGGGCAAAACCGGAAAAAGCGAGCGCCCGAAACTGTAGCTTTTGTCCTGACGTGTTGCGTGTGTCAATCCGAGCAAACTTGCGTAACCCTGGACTCTGCCATAGCTGCATCAAATATTAGAAAACTCACAATACATACAGCACCCGTCAAAGTTTGGAAACACTCTTTATGTATTGGCATTTTTCTATTTTCAACACTGTTTACAATGTGGGAATTCTCACTGAAGGCATTAATGAACTCATGGGATTAGGAGAGTTGTCTATGTCCTGCTCCACGGACCGGATCATTTGTCCCAATGCCAATTCGGCTGTATAATTTGTCTTGTAATAAGTGACACAGAATGTAATCATCACTGTTTGGGAGAATACTTTGCAACTGTATTTAGTTACAGAATACTGGATACCTGCTTTAAAGTGTATTTTGTAACGCATTCCGCGACTTTGTCCAATCATAGTACTGTATTCTGATTACTTAAAATACTTTCACGTTGACTTGCATTATAATCCTGCATAAAAGCAGTGTATGATTAAAACATGCACCAGCTGTTATGAACTCATTTGCTATTAAATAGGAATGTGAAAAAGCACTTTGCAAACGCCCCCACAGCCCAGAATGACATGGCGCTAAACTTTCCCCCGGGTGTTTTGATCTTTTCTGTCTTATTATGATTATGAAACTGAAATTTAATGATTTTATTTATTGTATTAGGAAAGTAAGTGTATTCTAATTACCCTCAAATGAAAGAGTAACTTTACCAGAATACAGTTACTCAAAATGAGTATTCTAAATACGTATACCCATCCATCCATCCATCCATCCATCCATCCATCCATCCATCCATCCATCCATCCATCCATCCATCCATCCATCCATCCATCCATCCATCCATCCATCCATCCATCCATCCATCCATCCATCCATCCATCCATCCATCGGGGCGACGGTGGCGCAGATGGTAGATGGTAGAGCGGGTCGTCTTATGATTGGAAGGTCGGGGGTTCAAATCCAGCCTCCTGAAGGTGCACATTGTCGTTGTGTCCTTGGGCAAGACACTTCACCCTCCTTGCCTCCAGTGTCTGCGTACACTGGTGTATGAATGAGAGCGTGAATGGGTGAGTGGATCCTTGCTGTAAAGCGCTTTGAGTGCCTAATGAAGGTGGAAAAGCGCTATATAAGTTGAGTTGAGACCATCCATCGTCTGCGTAGGTTTCCCATACCATTAAAAACATATACAATAGGCCAGGATGAATGAGAGTGTGCATGGGGGATGACGGGTGGAAATTAGCCCAAGGCTACAATCCAGTGTGGTGTGTTTACATGCATGAGACCCATGTATGTTTTTGTTTCCTGTAGCTCCTCTTGTGACGCCTCCACTGTGCTGCAGCTGTGGGGGTCCTGGTGCCTCTTCAGTGTCTCAGAAGACGAAATTTGTAGGTCTCAAATGGGTTTAGCTGATGAACTAGCATTTTGTTTACTTTTAAAAAGCTGCTTTCTTCAGGACCATTTTAGACTCTCAAAGTAAACAAATCCACCAAACCTCCACAAAAACATGGCAAAGACGTACAAAAGTATCCAGAAAAACAATGTGGAACAGAAACCACAAATGCAGTTCTATCTATCTATCTATCTATCTATCTATCTATCTATCTATCTATCTATCTATCTATCTATCTATCTATCTATCTATCTATCTAAATTCAAAATTGCCACCCTTTATTCTTGTCCCTGAAATGATTTAACAGTCTGTGAAGAGAAAACCATTTCTGGTGACGACATCGTGATGCACGTTGAGAAAATGTCAAAAGTGCAAAGCAGTAATCAAAGCAAAAAGCTACTCAACATGTTTTTGTTTAAAACACAATTCCATCTGTGTTCGTTCATGAGTGAAGAATCTACAAAGTAAATAGCCTTGAAAATATGCTCTACTGTGTATCTGAGAGGCCACTCACTCTACAGAAGCTGGATGAGTCCATTACTGTCTTGGTAAAGCATCAGTGGTGATGGCAGAGATCCAGCATCCAGCCCCCTGGAGATTCAATCCGGCCCCCGAGGAAATACTTCATGCACCAATCATATTTTTGTAAACATTTAAACAAAGTATTAAGAGGAAAGTAAATGGATTTAGCAAGTTGTGACGACTGAAATTCAAACTTGCTAATTAAAATGTATCTTTTTATGTAAAGATTTGAAAGTAACATTCCCACCTCTGCACCTCTGGTTTCAAACATATTTGAATCCCTAAATCTCCTGCTGTTGGCCTGTGACTCGTAAGTTTCCAGTGGGACAGTCCCGGTGAGAGCGGTGCGTGTGTTTTTGGGGGTAGTGTGACCCCCGCCCTCTCCCTCGTCCTCCCTCCTGCTGTGGAACTGTCCTTGGACAAGACAGTGACCCGCCGTGGCCCGACCCCCCGGCGTTTGGCAGCTCCGTGTGAATGAGCGACCTGTGAGGGAACCGAGGCGTCTGCGTCAGTGGACTTCACAGAGGAGGCGCCACATTTCCATTTGTCTCCACTCTTATACTATATGCTCTTCATTTGAGTTTCACTTACTGTACATAAGATAGATCTTTACACCAGAGTCTGGAAATAAGTATGAGTGCGTTTGATTTGAGTTGGTGAGTAAAAATACAATACTTCTTCCATGGAAAATATTTCACTGCACTCAAAAAAAGTCTCAATGTTCTTTCTCATCGTAAGTGCAAAGTGTTTGTCTCTTGCTAAGTCAAAAAACATCAGCAATCAAAACTCAGATCAGATGAAGACCAGCATTAGAGCATTTCAATCGTTATTTTTGCCCAAAAGTCACTTTGCAATAGGTCACTAAATATTCTAACCAAGATAGTTAATACATAATATTATGTAAATGTGACTTTATACAGTGCAACATTGTAAAGGTGGGACATTATCTAAATTAGTGACAGTGTAGTCAGGTCTGGCCAAAAATATCTGAAGAACAATTTTTAAAATTGGTGGAATTTCTCTTGTTCTGACTTGTTCCCAGAGCCATGTGCCGATGATGATGAGGCCCATTTCCTGTTTTGTCACTGAATTAAAAGCTTGCGCGATTTTGTCATTTAAAAAAATATTTTTAATAAGGTAAATTAAGTCGGTTTTACATGAAAACAACACAGCTTAAATGGGCAGATACCTGAATATATAGTATATATTTTACCTGCAGAAAAGCCGACAAAAGCACCCACTTATGTGGCTTTGCCTGGTCTGAGGGTCATGTTATAAATGTTATTTGAGCAAATTATATGATTAAAAATCATCAAATATAACTGAGAAAGGACTACAAGTTCATTTCAGTTTATGTGCTCTGCTAATACTGACAATAACATTTTTTGTTATAGTCTGTTTACTTTATTATTATTTATTGTTTACACTTTTTGTCCCCACAAAGTCCTTGGTAGTCATTGTATATAAGATACCACTATTTACTATTTAATTGTTGTTGGTTTTTTTTCACATTTCCCGCCTATTTGCACACCCTGAGTGGTTCTAAGAGCTGAATGTAACAAGTACATTTCTCCATTGTGAGATCAATAAAGGCTATTTTATCTTATCTTATCTGATCTGAAATAAGTACTTATGAGCAATTAATGTCATGTTTTGATACATTTGTGGGGACCACAGCTTTGGACTGTGGGGGCACGGCCCGACTGCACCATGCACAGGGGGGGCTACAAGGAATAAAGGTTTGTAAGCTCTGATCTAATGACCAGAACAGTGGTTCTGAACTGGTGGGAGGGAACCTGAAGGTTGGTCGTGAAACCATTTTCAAACATTTCTTTTAATAGCTTATTACAGTTTTTCTCCATTGGTTTGGCTCATTTCTTGAAACAGAAATTACATTCTTAAAACTCTAAGATCATTTGGCAAAACAGTCTTACAGTTCAGCACAACATTATAGCTCACTTGCAAAAGATTATATCTCTCCCAAAACAGTTCACTCATGCTTCAAAACTAAATTTCCTTCTCATTTAAACAGTCAATGCCCCGAAAATGGCAAAGATCCATCTCAATTGCTTTGGCTCATTTCTTGAAACAGACCGGACGTATATTGTATATTATTTAGTATATTGTAAACTCAAATGTTTGTGGGGAAAACCGCGTGCATCAAATTATTAAACATTTGTATCAAACTTATGAACTCCCAGGCTATTTTTCTAGCATTTTTGTGAAAGTGACTCTGAAAAGTGACCCTGCAAGATGTGAAATGTGCCTGGAAACGTGTCCCTGTAAAGAATTTGGATGCTACAAATATATTAGGAAAGTTACAAATGAGTTTGGACCACAACTAACATTTTAATTTGGTTATTTTGGTTTCATTGTTTGCAATTTAAAAAAATGAGGTATTTAATCTGTGAGGAAACTCAGTACTCTCAGTGCAAATGTAATTCTGTTTTTCCCAAGACCAGTAGAGAACTAGCCTGGCTAACGCCAGACTGCTGTGTGCGCTCGAATCTTTTCGAACTTCACAACAGCCTGGGGACCATGGCCGACATTTTTCCATGGATTTGGGCACCAATCACAGAACGAGGAGGGACGGTAAGACGATGACGCGCTATTTGGCATAAAGCTTGTAGTTTGTTTAGGGATAAAAAAAAAAAAAAAAATATTTACGGATCCAACATGACAGCAGCAGACGCGATGCCATCTTTCGATCAAGCTTTAGAACGTGTTCTAAACTCCATGGTTCTAAATAGCTTAGCTCAAAAGTTTACAGCAGGTACGTCATACGTCATCTGATACCATGATACGATTGGCTATGGCTACGTGCAGACGCATGAGAGACATTCGTAGCGCCCAATAAACGGCTATGAACAATCGTAAACCACACCTCTCCTACGAGAAAATGAATTGGTGGTCCCCAGACTAAATATCACTTGTGATTTTAGTCTGGCGTTAGCCAGGCTAGTAGAGAACCACTGCTCGAGAAGCTGGAGAAATAAACTAAACGTATTAAAGTATTTTCTATTCAAATGTACTTCAAGTAAAATAGTGTCAACACATATTTTCAAAAACTATTGGTTTAATAAATAAATGCGACTCAGTTGTCTGTATGTACTCATTATCTCCACTAGATGGCAGGAATGCACTTTCTTCTTCTGTATGTGCAGCATGTGTGTCCTTTAACTCTTTCTACTGACATAGAATCAAAAAGAGGCTAAACTGATCTCTGGAAAAAATTCACTTTGGGTCATCAGGCTCAAATTGCAAAAGTGTGTTTCAGGGAGAGCATCCATTTGATTTATCCACATTAGCAAATCAAATTTAAAAGCTACACATTGAAGCATTAGTGATTTCCTGAGGCTTTTAACTGTCCTCCTAAATAGCCAAATGACGATCATATTAGACTGGACACAGCGGGGAACATTTGAGCAAGAATTTGTAAAGCCGACAAAACATGAGTAAAGCACTTTCGCAAAACACTGAACAATAGGTTTTGGACGTGTGCTTTGTATTTTGATGAAGTTTGATGGAGATTTAAAGCAGTACTAAGTAACTTAACGAATCCTTTCCATAGTCCCTCTGGGGGTAATACAAGTGTTAATGGGATGATTGGAGGGTCTTTCATCTCCCCCTGGTGTCTCTGGCCAGAAAACCATGCTTGCAACTTGACTGCCACCGGGGCGGAGCAACCAATACACACTAATGGAATCACGAAGAAGAAGCTAACAGGCTAACGGGCAAAACTAACTGCGGGCTAGCGCCACTTTAAACAGTATTTACAGCCAAGTTTGAGTGAAAAAAAATATCTCCATTGTATAACTGGATGTACAAAATCCCTCTCTACCTTCACCTTTTCTGTCAGCGTAGTATTTACTCTCCAAGACATTTAATAAGTTAAAAAATTGTAACTTTCACCTGCAGTTGCGCTTATGGCCTCTAGGGGCAAGAGTTACTTAGTACTGCTTTAAAGCAATGTGTCATGAATCATGATTAACAAAAAAGTTAAGATTTATGAAAACATGTTTTATTTTTTACTAACACTAAGTAAGTTTGTCATTGTACAGCGAATTTGTGTTCAAGTGTTAGAAGAAGATTTATATAGTGCCTTTCACAGACATGGTCACAAAGCGCTTTACATGAACTCCACACTCGATGGTGGTAAGATACGTTTGTAGCTTCAGTTTCCCCTGAGGGAGACTGACAGAAACGCTGTCGTGACTGCACTCATCTGCGCCAACGCTCCCACAGGCCTATTATACATGTTTTTAGTGGTGGGAAAACTGGTGTACCCGGAGGAAACCTATGCTGACACTGGGAGAACAGGCAAACTCCACACAGAAAGACCCCATCCTGGTGGGAATCGAACCCGGGACCTTCTTGCAAGAGCACTAACCGCTGCGCTACCGTTTGGGCCAACCTGACCAGCATGTTTTTGGAGTTCGGGGAAACCTAGCTGCCTTGAGTCTCCTCTGATCCTCTGAAACAGTGCAGCGCCTCCTGGGTTTGTCCCTGTGTCAGAGCGTGGTGTCCTGCACTGGTCAGCTCCTCCTCTTCCTCCTGCGCAGCTCCCTCCGCTCCACAGCAGTCTTTCACCAGCAGTTAATCTTCTTTATTCTCCAGTGAACGTCCATTAGCCAGAACACCGATGCCTCTTCGGGTCGTCTCATGATCGGGAGGTCTGGGGGTTCAAATCCCGCCTCCTGAAGGTGCCACTGTTGTTGTGTCCGTGGGCAAGACACTTCACCCACCTCGCCTCCAGTGTCAGCGTACACTGGTGAGTGAATGAGAGTGTGAATGGGTGACTGGATCCTTAATGTAAAGCGCTTTGAGTGCCTAATGTAGGTGGAAAAACGCTGCATAAGTTGAGACCATTTACCATTTATCTTCAGTGTTTCAGAAGAAGAAATGTGTAGGATTCAAATGTCTTCAGCTCGTAAGCTATAGCTGTTTGAAAAAGAAATGCTTTACTTTTTTCAAACTTCGATACACTATCACAGATTGACACATAAAAAAAAAAGAAGCTCATTAGAGTAGTTATATCATTCAATACTTTTTACTTGAGTAATATTTAACGTGTGCAACTCTGGTTTGCCCATAGCCTTTTATTTTTCCAATTGGGCTTTAAAAGAACCACACATACAGTAGAGTTAAAGGAAGATGATTCCAGCCTGTGGGGTATTAAGATTTCAGATTCCAAAGGAGACGGTCTAATCCGGAGGCTCTTACCAACTGTATTTGCTCAGTAAAATCTTCTTGTTTCGTCCGGCAGCAGAGCGTTCTTCCTAATCTTATCCCTCGTAATCACTTTTCTTCTGTGGCACAAGCAGAATTCCCGCTGAGTTCAAACGACACATCCTCGCCCCGCTCCTGAATTGTTCATATTCTGTGTAAATTTTCCATGAGCTATACGTGCATTTAATACGGTTAATAATTCACGACGTTGCACCGATGGAGACCTTGGAGGAACGACCCGGGATTCGTTTATGAGAATCCTGGATCATGACTTACTTTTTTACAACTCTTTCACCGCATTTTATATGTTTTCTCCTGGGTTTACTCTTTACTCGCTTTATTTGCTTGAGAATCTGCGAGCTTCACCGCAATCAAGTAAAATAAATCGTTATTTCAGAGATCCAAGCAATTCTCAAAGGCTGCATTCGTTAGAGCAGGATCATTTCCACTGGGGAGTTTAGCCTATAGGTTATAACGCCTCCTTTGAAAGCTAAGACCTACAAAACTCATTTTAAGATTTTTTCCTTGTTGTCGTCACTTTTTTGTTGCTCTTTTGATGCTATTTTTGCTACATTTTAATTCTCATTTATGTCCCCTTTTGTCACTATATTGATGTTTTTTTCAAGAAGCTTTTAGATTTGGGTAAAGCTGAACTGGAGAAAATGTGCTTGGTTAAAGGGGGGTATTATGTAAAATCGACTTTTTCAAGCTTTATATCATGTTATTATGTCATTCCCTCATTAAACACATGCCTGGAGTGTTGCCTTGGCTCATTCACATATTTTTGAGTAATCAGTAAAAACTTAGACGGCAGCCATTTTAGGTGTAGCTATGCCTCAGTCCTCCTAGGAACGCCCCCACCTCCTGGAGACGCCTCTGGGCCTTTCGTCACCAGCCAAGCCACCAACCACTGCTCCTCAGCTCAGCAGAGCCCCCTCCCCGCACAGTAGTGTTGTTTAGATGCCACAGCAGTGTGCTGAAGGGGGCGTGTCGGAAAGCTTCTTAAAGAGACAGAGGCCTATTTCAAGACGTTCAGTGCAGCCATTTTGAGAGAGCAATTTTATTCAAGGCAGTTATTTTAATTTACTGCATATACAGACCAACAGAAGGTTACGTCATCATTGTAGTATGCTATAGACTGGTGCTATGTGATTGAAAAAAGCATAATGGGGGTGTATATGTTAGTGAGGCGTCTCTCACCCAGCAGGCTTTGGGGTTTGGGGGCGTGTCTAGCCCTGACTGGTGTTCGTCCTGTTCCCGGACATTTTGTTGTTGGCTCAAAAGAATAAAGTTGTCTCACTTGCAGCTCGCTTGTGTCATCGTCTTTCTCGCCACATTATAATTAAACAGTTTATGCAAATTTCAAATCTGCAGCTGCAAATCCCACAGTCAATCGTAAATGTTTCTGGTTAAACATGTTGTGAAGATTTGTTGTTGTTTTGTTTCCAGTGAAAGTTTATGGAGTTTTGTCTGTCTCCCCTTAAGGGAATGATCCCAACACTGGCCATTTGTTGTGAAAGTTTGTCAGACAGGAAGCGGACTTTTATTCTGAAGGCAGGAAGCGGACTTTTATTCTGAAGGCAGGAATGAAGGAAACAGGTGAGACACATTAGTGTAAGATGGAGAACACCTGCAGGAGCCACGCCCTCAGCACGAGCAAACACACGGTCCAGAACTCCAGGGACTGCAGGTAAAAACGAAAAGTTACATTTAAACTTCATTCCACCCAAACAGAGTCTTTTATCAGGAGATTTCTAAAATAAATAAACAAATAAAAAAAGCGGTTTTCCCCGATCATTATGAGAGCGGGGCAGCAAAGGTCCTGTTTTTTCGACTAGTTGTGGGAATGTCAAGTAGTCCGGATCATTATCTGCCTTCATTTACGACCGCAGGAGCGAATTCTAAATGTATATAACACTTTTCAGTAGAGAGGGAGGAGGACATAAAGAGCATTTTGTTTAGTGAGCTCTCAAACTCCCGGACATGTTTTGTAACTCCAGAATGCACGTGTGGAGAGAAACCATTCAACTGCTCAGCTCCACTTCTTTGTTTCTCACTTTCTGTCCACATGAGTGTTGTTTACTCCACTGGCACAACTGAAAACAGCAGCATTAAACCAAAGTCCAATGTTTAAATGAAGTAAAGGAGCTAAAATGTAAAAATATGTTTTAATATTTACAATCGACAGAAATATGTGAAATCCGAGGCCTGGGCCCAGATTACACTTAACCCAGTGCATTTTCTCCTGTTCAGCTTTACCCAAATCTAAAAGCTTCTCTGGAGAGCAACAGTGTAACACTTCATTAAAAAGCGAAGACCTACAAAAGTGGTTGTAACATTTTCTCACATTCTTGTCATGTTTTTGTGTGTGGCTTTTGTCATTGCTTTGTTTGTATTTTCGTCTTTTTTTATAACATTTTTTGTTGCTCTCCACATTTTTCTGTCTTGCGTTTTCGTCGATATTTTCATGCTTTTCTCAAGAAGCTTTTAGATTTGTGTAAAGCCAAACTGGAGAATAATGTGCTCGGTTCAGGTGGGGGTTAAGAGGTTAATGTAACTTATAGAAAAATACTCACCTGGTCCAGATTTGAGCTCTTGATTCTTCTAGATTACGAGTCGCGGCTTGGTGAGGTCTGGAGTCATGTGATGTTGAGAAATAAATGCTTTTCTTTCAGAGAATGCTGAGGACGTTCTGACAAGAGGAGCACAGGGTGAGTAAACTCTGCTGGAGTTAAACATCTGATGAAGACGGCAACGGTGAGTGGCTGCTGGTTTTGCTGGTTTTGCTGGTTACTATTGGTTTGCTGATGCTGCTGGTAGGGTTAGTGTTTGCTCATGCACTCTACTGTACATACTTACACACTTACATCCATATTATCATTCTGACACTCTGTCACTTTCCGCCCTCCTCCTCCTTTAACGTCCTCTTCTCCCCCATCATGGATGCTCCACTTCATGTCGTCCACTTTGCTAGACGAGCATCTGATGAAGACGTCACCGGTGAGTGACTACGTTAATATTACACATCCTCTGCATACGCACATCCATATATCTTTCTCTCATACTCTCACTTTGCTTCTTCTTCTGCATCAACACATTCACCTCATCCATTCCCATCCATGTAGAGCTGCACAATGTTAGAACAGACATTTTACTAAACTGTTGTAACATATGTGCCATTTAATTAATTAATTAAACAGTTTGTAAGTCATTTGTTTTTCAGCAAATTAGGAAGATTAGGCAAATATGAGAAACTTTTAGTTTTATGTCGGAAGTAAAATAAAAAGTAATTTTGCGACAGATTATGGCTTCTGCCGATTGAGATATTGCAACAATGAATTCTGCGATATTATTTTGGAATACATTGTGCAGCCCTACATTCATCCATGATACACTGATGCTTGTGTTGATTGGCTGATTCTGGTGTTGAGTCGCTAATGTTTGTTTGCTGTGGTGTTGAGTTGCTAATGCTCATCTTTGCTGTAGTTGTTGAGTCGCTAATGCTCATGTTTGCTGTAGTTGTTGAGTCGCTAATGCTCATGTTTGCTGTAGTGTTGAGTTGCTAATGCTCATCTTTGCTGTAGTGTTGAGTTGCTAATGCTCATCTTTGCTGTAGTGTTGAGTTGCTAATGTTTGTTTGCTGTAGTGTTGAGTCGCTAATGCTCATGTTTGCTGTAGTGTTGAGTTGCTAATGCTCATCTTTGCTGTAGTGTTGAGTTGCTAATGCTCATCTTTGCTGTAGTTGTTGAGTCGCTAATGCTCATGTTTGCTGTAGTGTTGAGTCGCTAATGCTCATTTTGCTGTAGTGTTGAGTTGCTAATGCTCATCTTTGCTGTAGTGTTGAGTTGCTAATGCTCATCTTTGCTGTAGTTGTTGAGTCGCTAATGCTCATGTTTGCTGTAGTGTTGAGTCGCTAATGCTCATGTTTGCTGTAGTGTTGAGTCGCTAATGCTCATGTTTGCTGTAGTGTTGAGTCGCTAATGCTCATGTTTGCTGTAGTGTTGAGTCGCTAATGCTCATGTTTGCTGTAGTGTTGAGTCGCTAATGCTCATGTTTGCTGTAGTGTTGAGTCGCTAATGCTCATGTTTGCTGTAGTGTTGAGTCGCTAATGCTCATGTTTGCTGTAGTGTTGAGTCGCTAATGCTCATGTTTGCTGTAGTGTTGAGTCGCTAATGCTCATGTTTGCTGTAGTGTTGAGTCGCTAATGCTCATGTTTGCTGTAGTGTTGAGTCGCTAATGCTCATGTTTGCTGTAGTTGTTTAACTTTAGGGCAGTGTTATAGTTTGATTTTATTTAGAGAATAAATCGTAGCACACAGTCTGTTTCAGTCATCTTACTTGTTTGTTAAAAATATAGTATTTGACCATTAAAATGTTTGTTCTGCTCTCTGGATAAATCCACAAACCCTGGGCAGCACTTTAGCACTTACAAAGGTAAACATCCAAGAAACAGAAACTGAACAGCACTAGGCCCTTTAGTGGCTAAAGAAACTCACCTGAAACAGCTGCTCAGGGATGGCGTCGCCCTGACTGGCTCAAGGCTGATGCTGAACGATAAAGAGTCCAGTCTAGTCCCATCCACGTTTTATTACCTACCTCTCTAAAACATAGGATGTATCAGGCATCCTCGCTGCTAAAATAAGCTAAGAGCTTCGTTATTTTACACACTGCACTGATCAGATTCAATGCGATACGGAAATCTCACTGGTCTTGTGTTAAACATATTTATCAGCATAAATAAGATCCGTAGCAAAGTAAACATGTTGAGACTTATTTGCTAAACTACAACTGTCATGTCAGAATCAGAATTGGTTTTATTGCCATGGTTATAAACAGGTTCACAACTAGGTTTTTTTTTTCGGTCGATCGTGCAACATGAAACACAAAACATAACATATAACTTAAGATGAACTATTTAGACTTAAAACTATAAGACTATAAAGGCATGCATGAGATTAAATTTTAACTATGATAAAGACGACAACAATTGGACATAGAACAACAGCGTGAGTGTATTTACAGATGTGCAGATACTTCCATTTAGAACTAGGTTTACAGCACAACACTTTTTTCCCCCGCAACCCTTGAACACCTCACATCCTCGGATCTTTGTTTCTGAGGTCTCGCTCATGAGGATTTCAGCTGCAGCAGAGCAGGTTACATATTTGTAAACTTCTGTTAAATGCTAAAACTCTGTGTTAGTCGCTAATGCTAATGCCAGACTCTGTTGGCCGCTAATGCTAAACTAGGACGTTGTTGGCCGCTAAAGCCGGACGCTAATGCTAGACTGGGACTCTGTGTGCCGCTAATGCTAGACTGGGACTCTGTGTGCCGCTAATGCTAGACTGGGACTCTGTGTGCCGCTAATGCTAGACTGGGACTCTGTGTGCCGCTAATGCTAGACTCGGACTCTGTGTGCCGCTAATGCTAGACTCGGACTCTGTGTGCTGCTAATGCTAGACTATTGGCCGCTAATGCTAAACTCGGACGTTGTCGGCCGCTAATGCTAGACTATTGGCTGCTAATGCTAAACTCGGACTGTGTCGGCCGCTAATGCTAGACTCTTGGCCGCTAATGCTAAACTCGGACTGTCGGCCGCTAATGCTAGACTCTGAAGATGTCGGCGCTAATGCTAGACTATTGGCCGCTTATGCTAAGTTCGGACTCTGTTGGCCGCTTATGCTAAGTTCGGACTCTGTTGGCCGCTTATGCTAAGTTCGGACTCTTTTGGCTGCTTATGCTAAACTCGGACGTTGTTGGCCGCTAATGCCAGACTATTGGCCGCTAATGCTAAACTCGGACGATGTCGACCGCTAATGCTAGACTATTGGCCACTAATGCTAAACTCGGACTGTGTCGGCCGCTAATGCTAAACTCAGAAGATGTCGGCCGCTAATGCTAAGTTTGGACTCTTTTGGCCGCTAATGCTAGACTATTGGCTGCTAATGCTAAACTCGGACTGTGTCGGCCGCTAATGCTAAACTCGGACTGTGTCGGCCGCTAATGCTAGACTATTGGCCGCTAATGCTAAGTTTGGACTCTGTTGGCCGCTAATGCTAAGTTTGGACTCTGTTGGCCGCTAATGCTAAGTTCGGACTTTGTTGGCCGCTAATGCTAGACTATTGGCCGCTAATGCTAGACTATTGGCCGCTAATGCTAGACTATTGGCCGCTAATACTAAGTTCGGACTCTGTTGGCCGCTAATGCTAGACTTGGAATATGTCGGCCGCTAATGCTAGACTCGGAATATGTCGGCCGCTAATGCTAGACTCAGACGATGTCGGCCGCTAATGCTAGACTATTGGCCGCTAATGCTGAACTCTGACTGTGTCGGCCGCTAATGCTAGACTATTGCCCGCTTATGCTAAGCTCGGACGTGGTCGGCCGCTAATGCTAAACTCGGACGTTGTTGGCCGCTAATGCTAGACTATTGGCCGCTAATGCTAAGTTTGGACTCTGTTGGCCGCTAATGCTAAGTTTGGACTCTGTTGGCCGCTAATGCTAAGTTTGGACTCTGTTGGCCGCTAATGCTAAGTTTGGACTCTGTTGGCCGCTAATGCTAAGTTTGGACTCTGTTGGCCGCTAATGCTAAACTCGGACGTTGTTGGCCGCTAATGCCAGACTATTGGCCGCTAATGCTAAACTCGGACGATGTCGGCCGCTAATGCTAGACTATTGGCCGCTAATGCTAAACTCGGACGGTGTCGGCCGCTAATGCTAGACTATTGGCTGCTAATGCTAAACTCTGACTGTGTCGGCTGTTAATGCTAGACTATTGGCCGCTAATACTAAGTTCGGACTCTGTTGGCCGCTAATGCTAGACTAGGAAGATGTCGGCCGCTAATGCTAGACTCGGAAGATGTTGGCCGCTAATGCTAGACTCGGAAGATGTCGGCCGCTAATGCTAAGTTTGGACTCTTTTGGCCGCTTATGCTAAACTCGGACGTTGTTGGCTGCTAATGCTAGACTATTGGCCGCTAATGCTAAGTTTGGACTCTGTTGGCCGCTAATGCTAAGTTCGGACTCTGTTGGCCGCTAATGCTAGACTATTGGCCGCTAATGCTAAACTCTGACTGTGTTGGCTGCTAATGCTAGACTATTGGCCGCTAATACTAAGTTCGGACTCTGTTGGCCGCTAATGCTAGACTCGGAATATGTCGGCCGCTAATGCTAGACTCGGACGATGTCGGCCGCTAATGCTAGACTATTGGCCGCTAATGCTAAACTCGGACTGTGTCGGCCGCTAATGCTAGACTATTGCCCGCTAATGCTAGACTCGGAAGATGTCGGCCGCTTATGCTAAGCTCGGACGTGGTCGGCCGCTAATGCTAAACTCGGACGTTGTTGGCCGCTTATGCTAGACTATTGGCCGCTAATGCTAGACTCTGACGATGTCTGCTGCTAATGCTAGACTATTGGCCGCTAATGCTAAACTTGGACTGCGTCGACCGCTAATGCTAGACTATTGGCCGCTAATGCTAAACTCTGACTGTGTCGGCCGCTAATGCTAGACTATTGGCTGCTAATGCTAAACTCAGAGACTGTGTTGGCTGCTAATGCTAGACTATTGGCCGCTAATACTAAGTTCGGACTCTGTTGGCCGCTAATGCTAGACTCGGAAGATGTCGGTGCTAATGCTAGACTATTGGCCGCTAATGCTAGACTCGGAAGATGTCGGCCGCTAATGCTAGACTATTGGCCGCTAATGCTAAACTTGGACTGCGTCGGCCGCTAATGCTAGACTCGAAAGATGTCGGCGCTAATGCTAGACTATTGGCCGCTAATGCTAAACTCGGACGATGTCGGCCGCTAATGCTAGACTATTGGCTGCTAATGCTAAGTTCGGACTCTGTTGGCCGCTAATGCTAAGTTCGGACTCTTTTGGCCGCTTATGCTAAACTCGGACGTTGTTGGCCGCTAATGCTAGACTATTGGCCGCTAATGCTAAACTCGGACGATGTCGACCGCTAATGCTAAACTATTGGCCGCTAATGCTAAACTTGGACTGCGTCGACCGCTAATGCTAGACTATTGGCCGCTAATGCTAAACTCTGACTGTGTCGGCCGCTAATGCTAGACTATTGGCTGCTAATGCTAAACTCGGACGATGTCGACCGCTAATGCTAAACTATTGGCCGCTAATGCTAAGTTCGGACTCTTTTGGCTGCTTATGCTAAACTCGGACGTTGTTGGCCGCTAATGCTAGACTATTGGCCGCTAACACTAAACTCGGACGATGTCGTCCGCTAATGCTAAACTATTGGCCACAACAGCTAAACTCGGACTCTGTTGGCCGCTACAGCTAAACTCGGACTCTGTGTCCAGCTAAAGCTATACTCGGACTCTGTGTGCCGCTAATGCTAAACTCTGACTCTGTCGGCCGCTAATGCTAAACTCTGACTCTGTCGGCCGCTAATGCTAAACTCTGACTCTGTCGGCCGCTAATGCTAAACTCGGACTCTGTCGGCCGCTAATGCTAAACTCGGACTCTGTCGGCCGCTAATGCTAAACTCGGACTCTGTCTGCCGCTAATGCTAAACTCTGACTCTGTCTGCCGCTAATGCTAGACTCTTGCCCGCTAATGCTAAACTCGGACTGTGTCGGCCGCTAATGCTAGACTCTGAAGATGTCAGCGCTAATGCTAGACTATTGGCCGCTAATTAACAAATATAATAATAATGATAATTAAACCCAAATTAAGTTATATTAAGAATGGTAATGACAACTGGGAAGTAGCAAGATCTCAGAGTATAATATGTATTAATGAACCTTTAATAATGATAATTAATGATAACCCAAATTAAATTATATTGAGGATGGTAATGACAACTGGGAAGTAGCAAGATATCAGAGTATAATATGTATTAATGAACCTTATAACATAAAAGTAGCACATTCTTTTGTTCTTTATTTTGCTGTTGTTTTGTTTTATTCTTCTTCATCATTTATTGTTACTTTGCCCTATGTTCCTTTGTTTATGATTTGCTACCTTGTAAATATTAAATGTAATGTTATTTTATTTGGGGTGGGCGCTTATAAGCCTTTGGCTTCAGCCCACTCCCTTTGGGCGGGTTGACTGCTCAAACAAATAAATAAACAAATAAACAAATAAACTAATGCTAAACTCGGACGATGTCGGCCGCTAATGCTAGACTATTGGCCGCTAATGCTAAGTTCGGACTCTGTTGGCCGCTTATGCTAAGTTCGGACTCTGTTGGCCGCTTATGCTAAGTTCGGACTCTGTTGGCCGCTTATGCTAAACTCGGACGTTGTTGGCCGCTAATGCCAGACTATTGGCCGCTAATGCTAAACTCGGACGATGTCGACCGCTAATGCTAGACTATTGGCCACTAATGCTAAACTCGACTGTGTCGGCCGCTAATGCTAACTCTGACTGTGTTGGCTGTTAATGCTAGACTATTGGCCGCTAATACTAAGTTCGGACTCTGTTGGCCGCTAATGCTAGACTCGGAAGATGTCGGCCGCTAATGCTAGACTATTGGCCGCTAATGCTAGACTCTGAAGATGTCAGCCGCTAATGCTAGACTCAGAAGATGTCGGCCGCTAATGCTAAGTTTGGACTCTTTGGCCGCTAATGCTAGACTATGGTTCTTGGACTGTTGGCTAATGCTAAACTCGGGGACTGATTGGTAAGCTAAGTGGACTCTGTGCTAATGCTAAGTTGGACTCTGTTGGCCGCTAATGCTAGGACTATGTGGCGCTAATGCTAAGTTTGGGACTCTGTGGCCGCTAATGCTAGTTTGGACTCTGTTGGCGTGCTAAGTTGGACCTGGGGTGGACTCTGTTGGCCGCTAATGCTAAGTTTGGACTCTGTTGGCCGCTAATGCTAAGTTTGGACTCTGTTGGCCGCTAATGCTAAGTTTGGACTCTGTTGGCCGCTAATGCTAAGTTTGGACGTGGGCTAAGTAAGTTGGACTCTGTTGGCCGCTAATGCTAAGTTGGACTTGTGGCTAATGCTAAGTTTGGACTCTGTTGGCTAATGCTAGTTTGATTGTGGCCGCTATTATTTTGCTAAGTTTGGACTCTGTTGGCCGCTAATGCTAAGTTTGGACTCTGTTGGCCGCTAATGCTAAGTTTGGACTCTGTTGGCCGCTAATGCTAAGTTTGGACTCTGTTGGCCGCTAATGCTAAGTTTGGACTCTGTTGGCCGCTAATGCTAAGTTTGGACTCTGTTGGCCGCTAATGCTAAGTTTGGACTCTGTTGGCCGCTAATGCTAAGTTTGGACTCTGTTGGCCGCTAATGCTAAGTTTGGACTCTGTTGGCCGCTAATGCTAAGTTTGGACTCTGTTGGCCGCAATGCTAAGTTGGACTCTGTTGGCCGCTAATGCTAAGTTGGACTCTGTTGGCCGCTAATGCTAAGTTTGGACTCTGTTGGCCGCTAATGCTAAGTTTGGACTCTGTTGGCCGCTAATGCTAATGTGGGTATGCTAGTACTGTGGCCGCTAATGCTAAGTTGGACTCTGTTGGCCGCTAATGCTAAGTTGGACTCTGTTGGCCGCTAATGCTAAGTTTGGACTTGTTGGCCGCTAATGCTAAGTGACTCGTTGGCCGCTAATGCTAGTTGGATCTGTTGGCCGCTAATGCTAGACTTGGAACTATGTCGGCCGCTAATGCTAGACTCAAATGTCGGCCGCTAATGCTAGACTATTGCCGCTATGCTAGCTCGACGTTGGCCGCTAATGCTAAACTGGACTTGTGGCCGCTAATGCTAAGTTGGACTCTGTTGGCCGCTAATGCTAAGTGACTGTTGGCCGTATGCTCTGTTGGCCGCTAATGCTAAGTTTGGACTCTGTTGGCCGCTAATGCTAAGTTTGGACTCTGTTGGCCGCTAATGCTAAGTTTGGACTCTGTGGCCGCTAATGCTAAGCTAAGTTGGACTCTGTTGGCCGCTAATGCTAAGTTGGACTCTGTTGGCCGCTAATGCTAAGTTTGGACTCTGTTGGCCGCTAATGCTAAGTTTGGACTCTGTTGGCCGCTAATGCTAAGTTTGGACTCTGTTGGCCGCTAATGCTAAGTTTGGACTCTGTTGGCCGCTAATGCTAAGTTTGGACTCTGTTGGCCGCTAATGCTAAGTTTGGACTCTGTTGGCCGCTAATGCTAAGTTTGGACTCTGTTGCCTAATGCTAAGTTTGGACTCTGTTGGCGCTAATGCTAAGTTTGGACTGTGGCCGCTAATGCTAAGTTTGGACTCTTTGGCGCTAATGCTAAGTTGGACTCTGTTGGCCGCTAATGCTAAGTTTGGACTCTGTTGGCCGCTAATGCTAAGTTTGGACTCTGTTGGCCGCTAATGCTAAGTTTGGACTCTGTTGGCCGCTAATGCTAAGTTTGGACTCTGTTGGCCGCTAATGCTAAGTTTGGACTCTGTTGGCCGCTAATGCTAAGTTTGGACTCTGTTGGCCGCTAATGCTAAGTTTGGACTCTGTTGGCCGCTATGCTAAGTTTTGGACTCTGTTGGCCGCTAATGCTAAGTTTGGACTCTGTGGCCTAATGCATTTGACTCTGTTGGCCGCTAATGCTAAGTTTGGACTCTGTTGGCCGCTAATGCTAAGTTTGGACTCTGTTGGCGCTAATGCTAAGTTGGACTCTGTGCCGCTAATGCTAAGTTTGGACTCTGTTGGCCGCTAATGCTAAGTTCGGACTCTGTTGGCCGCTAATGCTAAGTTCGGACTCTGTTGGCCGCTAATGCTAGACTATTGGCCGCTAATGCTAAACTCGGACTGTGTTGACTGCTAATGCTAGACTATTGGCCGCTAATACTAAGTTCGGAATATGTCGGCCGCTAATGCTAGACTCGGAATATGTCGGCCGCTAATGCTAGACTCGGAATATGTCGGCCGCTAATGCTAGACTCGAATATGTCGGCCGCTAATGCTAGACTCGGACGATGTCGGCCGCTAATGCTAGACTATTGGCCGCTTATGCTAAGCTCGGACGTGGTCGGCCGCTTATGCTAGACTATTGGCGCTAATGCTAGACTCTGACGATGTCTGCTGCTAATGCTAGACTATTGGCCGCTAATGCTAAACTTGGACTGCGTCGGCCGCTAATGCTAGACTCGGAAGATGTCGCGCTAATGCTAGACTATTGGCCGCTAATGCTAAGTTCGGACTCTGTTGGCCGCTAATGCTAGACTATTGGCCGCTAATGCTAAACTCTGACTGTGTCGGCCGCAAATGCTAGACTATTGGCTGCTAATACTAAGTTCGGACTCTGTTGGCCGCTAATGCTAGACTCGGAAGATGTCGGCCGCTAATGCTAGACTATTGGCCGCTAATGCTAGACTCGGAAGACGTCGGCCGCTAATGCTAGACTATTGGCTGCTAATGCTAAACTTGGACTGCGTCGGCCGCTAATGCTAGACTCGGAAGATGTCGGTGCTAATGCTAGACTATTGGCCGCTAATGCTAAACTCGGACTGTGTCCGCCGATAATGCTAGACTCTGAAGATGTCGGCGCTAATGCTAGACTATTGGCCGCTAATGCTAAACTCGGACTGTGTCGGCCGCTAATGCTAAACTCGGACGATGTCGGCCGCTAATGCTAGACTATTGACCGCTAATGCTAAGTTCGGACTCTTTTGGCCGCTTATGCTAAACTCGGACGTTGTTGGCCGCTAATGCTAGACTATTGGCCGCTAACACTAAACTCGGACGATGTCGACCGCTAATGCTAAACTATTGGCCGCAAAAGCTGTTGGCCGCTACAGCTAAACTCGGACTCTGTGTCCAGCTAAAGCTATACTCTGACTCTGTGTCCAGCTAAAGCTATACTCGGACTCTGTGTCCAGCTAATGCTAAACTCGGACTCTGTGTGCCGCTAATGCTAAACTCGGACTCTGTGTGCCGCTAATGCAAAACTCGGACTCTGTCGGCCGCTAATGCTAAACTCGGACTCTGTCGGCCGCTAATGCTAAACTCGGACTCTGTCGGCCGCTAATGCTAAACTCTGACTGCCGCTAATGCTAACTCTGACTCTGTCGGCCGCTAATGCTAAACTCTGACTCTGTCGGCCGCTAATGCTAAACTTTGACTCTGTCGGCCGCTAATGCTAAACTCTGACTCTACGGTAGTGCTCCTTCTTGCTCTGAGGGTGTCTCAGTCTTCCACTGAAAGAGCTGCTCAGCTCCTCTACAATCCCATGCAGTGGGTTGGAGGTGAGTCTTTCAAGCCCGCCACCTACTGGATGACTAAAGGTGAGTGTGTTCAAGCCCAAAACCACCTACTGCACGACCTAAAGGTGAGTGTGTTCAAGCCCATCACCACCTACTGCGTGACCTAAAGGGGAGTGTGTTCAAGCCCAAAACCACATACTGCACGACCTAAAGGTGAGTGTGTTCAAGCCCAAAACCACCTACTGCACAACCTAAAGGTGAGTGTGTTCAAGCCCACCACCACCTACAGCGCGACCAAAGGTGAGTGTGTTCAAGCCCATCACCACCTACTGCGCGACCAAAGGTGAGTGTGTTCTAGCCCACCACCTACTGCGCGACCAAAGGTGAGTGTGTTCAAGCCCACCACTACTGCGCGACCTAAAGGTGAGTGTGTTCAAGCCAATCACCTACTGCGCGACCGAAAGGTGAGTGTGTTCAAGCCCAAAACCACCTACTGCGCGACCTAAAGGTGAGTCCGTTCAAGCACATCACCACCTACTGCGCGACCTAAAGGTGAGTGTGTTCAAGCCCATCACCACCTACTGCGCGACCAAAGGTGAGTGTGTCAAGCCCACCACCTATGCGCGACAGGGAGTGGTCACCACCTACTGCGCGACCAAAGGTGAGTGTGTTCTGTTCAAGCCCACCACCTACTGCGCGACAAAGGAGTGTGTTCAAGCCCACCACCACTGCGCGACCAAAGGTGAGTGTGTTCAAGCCCACCACCACCACCTACAGCGCGACCAAAGGTGAGTGTGTTCAAGCCCAAAACCACATACTGCGCGACCAAAGGTGAGTGTGTTCAAGCCCAAACCACATACTGCGCGACCAAAGGTGAGTGTGTTCAAGCCCAAAACCACTACTGCGCGACCTAAAGGTGAGTGTGTTCAAGCCCAAAACCACCTACTGCGCGACCTAAAGGTGAGTGTGTTCAAGCCCAAAACCACCTACTGCGCGACCTAAAGGTGAGTGTGTTCAAGCCCAAAACCACCTACTGCGCGACCTAAAGGTGAGTGTGTTCAAGCCCAAAACCACCTACTGCGCGACCTAAAGGTGAGTGTGTTCAAGCCCAAAACCACCTACTGCGCGACCTAAAGGTGAGTGTGTTCAAGCCCAAAACCACCTACTGCGCGACCTAAAGGTGAGTGTGTTCAAGCCCAAACCACCTACTGCGCGACTAAGGTGAGTGTGTTCAGCCCACACCCTACTGCGTGACCAAAGGTGAGTCTGTTAAAGCCCATCGCCACCTAAAGGTGAGTCTGTTAAAGCCCATCACCACCTAAAGGTGAGTCTGTTAAAGCCCATCGCCACCTACTGGGCGACCTAAAGGTGAGTCTGTTAAAGCCCATCGCGACCTAAAGGTGAGTCTGTTAAAGCCCATCGCCACCTACTGCGCGACCTAAAGGTGAGTCTGTTACAGCCCATCACCGTCTGGACCTCTTAAAGGTGAGACGCTATGAAAGCTCGTAAATTGAAGATGGAGCTCCCCGGTTCACATCTTCATGTTTCTCTTCACAAGAGGCTGGCACGCTTAATGTGTTTCTGTTTTTGTGTTTCCCAGGGCCCGCTCAGATGCTGCTGTGGGACAGATGTGGCCCGCACAGATGCTGCTGGTGTCTCGCCTCCGTTCAACTTCTCCACTAAACAGAATGTGAGTCACTGGTCGGTTAACCCTAGTTCTGGTGTTCTAATACTAACATTTCAATACCACAGCAAAAAAAAAAAAAAAATGCTATATGTGACTGATCATGGAAAGAAGGGGCACATGTCGGTTTTTGGGCAATTTTCTATTCACAGATTATAAAAGTTTTCCAAAGATGTGTCACATCGAAATCTGATCACATTTGAAGCTAACCTTCAGGACTTTCCTAAGCAGAGAAAACGCCTCTAAACTTTTGGGCAGTTCTCACCTCTCTCTGCTGCTCGAGTGACAATAGGGCTCATTTACATCTCATTTAGAAAAGCTATACCCGCTCCCCCCGTAAAGCTGTAAAGCACCGGGGGAGAAAAGGCAAAAAGCAAGAAAAATGTGCCATCAAAGAAAAAAACAAGGTTTGCAAACAGGTAATATGTAAATAAATATCTCTTGCATAAATCCACTTCCCATAGAGCTTACCTCTACAGCAACACAATGACAACTAGCAACATTATCCCAACACACACACGATCATTAGTGCCATGGACAATGACTACGTTATATTATCCTTAACCTGCGCACACAGCTTACGACCGAAAACAAAACGCAAACAAATCCAACCCACTGAACACACCACGTTAGCTTACAGCACAACAATGGCCTCTTCAAAAAGCAAACAGACACGATGGCACAGCGGCCACCAGCGCAAATAAACAAACTTTCACTCACCCGTCTGAAGTAACCTCTGCGTGCCTTCTGCTCAGCAAACTCGTGGTAAATCCATTTCGTCGCTCAGTTCTTTTCAATGTAAAGTTTGGCAAATCCGTGCTATATCCTTCTGTCTTAAATCACGCTCTGAAGGCGAGTTGGCTCGGGTAATGGTCAGCAGGGGGCATTGTGCATGCTTACAGCCAGGGAATCATCAGTGGCACTGGGAATGTCGGCCTGGAAAAGTTCACTGGTTTCACGCAGAAAACAAACCTCTGCAGTAGTATTACAGCATTCGCAGCGCAGGGCCTCTAACGGCTCTTTTCCACATGCAGGTACGTGTTAGCCGAATGGCACTTTCACCTGGTTTGTGGAGCCTTTCCATAACAAAGGCCAGGGCCAAACCGGTCTGTCCAGGTATAGGTTTTGGGACCGACCTCTGGCTGTGGCCAAAGCGCTGACCCGTGTGTGATGTGACGTGAACAGACTCTGGCCTCTGATTGGCCAACGAGAGAGTGGACAGCCCTCACTATTGGCACGCAGGTCATATGGATTTTTTTATTTTTTTTCAAAATGTTTTTATTAAGACCAAGATTCACTCAAACATACATATACACCCTACAATACTAAGTTAACAATGTATCAAAAATTCAAACACATTACAAGAAGCAGAGTCTTGTTTGGCCCCTTTTTTTTTGTTTTTTAACCCCTCCAACCGTAGAACAAAAAACAAAAATATATCCCTCCTCAGCTCACCAAAATCATTTAATAAACATAGAAGCATGCTGTAAATACACACATACACATAGAAAATGAAATAAAATAATATTGAAATATACGCGCACATAAACACATACATATGCATATACACACACACACGTAGGTATACATACACCGTTGACAGGCACAGGTCATATGGATTTAATATTTCACAACATCATACCGCTGTGCTAAAAGGGGATTTTTGCCAATAATAGCATTTAGCCGCTGTTAGCGCAGCTTTAGCTGGTGTTAGCATAACATTTGCATGTAGCTTACCTTCATAGTTGCATCTTTTCTTTTTTAATACAGCTTGGCTCCTCCTGAATGATTCCATAACTCCCACCAGAGGGCAGCATTTGTCCACATTTGTTCTCATCGCGGCTCTAAAAACTTTTAATGACGATCTGTACAGCGTGCTCCTCTGTG
The DNA here is from genome assembly GCA_007210695.1 of Neogobius melanostomus. Lineage (NCBI taxonomy): Eukaryota > Metazoa > Chordata > Actinopteri > Gobiiformes > Gobiidae > Neogobius > Neogobius melanostomus. Next base: position 1,482,357 of record VHKM01000441.1, read on the forward strand.
CGGCGCCGCCCACAACAAATGCATGTGTGTGTGTGTGTGTGGTGGAAACAGAAAGGTCTGCGGGCTAGTGTCGATGCGTGCATGTAGATCGTGGCGTGCGCGGCCGGTTCGCACTATGTGGAACGACGACTTAAGTGACACAGCGGAAGCGTTACATAATAATGAAGCCACACATATGCATGACACGCCCCCACAGCGTGTGCTATTTCTCTGACAAAACAATACTTTTTCAGCCTGAGAAATAACGCTTTTAAATATACCGATTCTGCAAAAAAGCGAAAATCACCAATTAAAAAAAAAAAAAAAAAAAACTTCCTCGACAGGCACATGTATTGTGTCTTTCACCATCTCCACTCTATTAACAACATTGTACACTGGCAACAAGTTAGAACTGAAGTTTAGATGTTATCTTCATTTGAGTCATGTTTACTTTAAAGGTATTTAAAACGCACTTAGAATGATGGGGGAAAACGCTTATTTCATGTAAATAATTCTATTTCTAGATTAGTTGTAGAACATTGATCACTCAGTATCAGTAGTTGGCACTGACGGACCGTAATCATCAGGTGATTCTGTTTACAGGAGAGCGGTGGATCGGCTGGTGTCTTGGTGCAGATGAAATAACCTGGAGCTGATGATGGTGAGGTTCAGGACCGTCCTCACCCTGATGGACTCCCCCATCTTCACTGTGGGCTTCTTTAGTGCCCCGAGCGCCCCCATAACCCTGGACCTCAATAACAAAAGCTCCAGCAGAGTTCTCCTTGGTTCAGGTCAATCCGTATCATCGTCAGAGTCCATTCTCATCTCCATGATCAAACACTGTTTGACCCTCCCCCCTATGGTCCAGAAGAACCTCCCTCCACATAAACATCAGACTCATGAACACTAAATAACCTCTTACCGCCCATCTGTGAGCTCGTATTTGGACTTCACGTGTCTGCTGCTTATTGTGCATTTGTGTTTTCTGTGCACCGTGTTCCCGATTATGATGCAAGTGAGCTTTAATGTTTTAGCTTAAATAAAAAAATATCTAAACATTTTCCAACTCCAAAGTGTATAAAATGTAAGTCAGTTAGATTGAAGTATCTAAGGGAAGGAGCTAAATTGGATCTGTCATAAAAAAACGCTTTTATTTCAATTTTATTTATTGGGTGAAAATTCTATGTGGTGTGGCTTTAAAATGACAAATCGATGTGAGAAAGGTAATTGCTTTTATGGTGTTTTTTTTTTGTTTGTTTTTTTGTGAAAGCTAAAACCTGGTCTTTAACCTGCATAGAAAGAAATCCAGGTCCAAAGTTTACTATTATTTTGGAAAAAACACTTTGAACAAATTTTAATGCTAAAAACCTTTGTTTTATTTTGAAATGCCTGCCCTGTGGATATCTTATCTGTTTCATGTCACACCATTGCACTGAAGCAAATTTCTAGTTAAACCTTTCACTGACAATAGCAATAAAATGTTTTCTGACTCTGAACTCTGTGCCAATTATTCAGAATTGAATTCTATTACGGCTCCAAACGGCTCTCACGCACATTAAGGAGCAGTTTTTATTAATGAACTACTTTCATGAATTGTACAAAGATTATTTAAGGGCCTTAAAGAGGAGCTAAAATGCCTCACGATCTGCTGCTTTGTGTGGATAAAGTTCGTCACATCCAACACGGCTGCAACAACTCAGAGCGAACACCAGGGGGCAGCAGGTTTATACATATATACATGTGCATGTAATCCCTTACTCACTGGATACTCTGCAGTGACCAAAGACCCCGCCACTCACATGCGCCTTAGTCAAAGCTTTCCGAAAATGTATAATATGGCAACCGCTACCCTTATTAGGCCCGAGCGCCATACATGGCGTAAGGGCCTATTGTTTCTGCAACGCAGTGTGGACCTCTGCGGCCAATCACGCGCACAAAAGACACGACAGCGACCAATGACCCCGACAAACGCATAGCTCTTGGTTAGAGCTTTCCAAACGTGTATAATGTGTGGTGGGCGGGAATACGGCTATATTGTTTTTGTAAAAAATATGATTATAATTTTACTTTCTTCTTTCCTCCCACGGAAACTGGATTTTGACCCCCTGAACATGCACGAAAACTCAATTAAAATTCACCGAAAAATCCCGTCCGGTGAAAAATTTATGAAAAAATGGGGTTCACATTTGGCTCATGCAAAATGACACAACAGCGCCACCTGCAAAATTGCAAAAAAACATTTGATGAGCCGGAGCCTCAACGAACTTTGGCGGACAGTCACGCCGTTCGGCACAGACATTGTTCAAGTGATGACCAGCAAAAACATTATTGTGGCCCCACCCCCTGACAAACAGGAAGTCCCCTTTTTTGAGTGGAAAAATGAGGCCGCGTTTACGCTCATGTGGCATTTGAACGAACTCCTCCTAGGGCGTTTGTCCGAATGAGCTACTGATCACTTCTAACTCATCTACACATGTTGGTCACTGCATACTCTGCAGCGACCAATGACCTTGACAGTCACGTGCGCCTTTGTCAGAGCTTTCCGACAATGTATAATATGTGGGGGTCAAGTTAACCACTCCACTTATTATGCCTGAGCAAACTGGCACAACAGCGCCACCTTGTGGCTTAAGATGGCTTGAAAGTGGCTTCTAAGTGGCATGTGACCCGCCCTTTCACCGTCAAAATAGCCAGAGTTGTTCTTCTGGCAGCATGTTGGCCTCTGTCAGAGTTTCTCCTGAAAATCGTCCATTTTTCCCAAATTCCCCCTTTATTCACAAAAGCCACATTTATAGAGTCATACGTAGTTTTACTACCCCTCTGTCACAGAAAGAAGCTTTAATTTGAACGTTTTTTGCTCCAATTTCAGCTTTTTTGGACTGTACAATCACAGGAAGATCAGTTTGGCTGTTTCCTGTCCGTCTCCCTGTGCGTTCCTCCTACTAAATGGGCCTGATCAAAATATTGTTTCACCCATCGAGGTTGCTGAATGGCTGAAGCATCCTCTCAAATATTTGTCTCCCTGCCGAGTTTACTCTAATTATAAAATGATTCAATTAATCTTGCCTGAACTGTAAAGCTTTGTGTCCGTTTTCTGCAAATGCATGAGCTCAATGCTTCTTATAATATTAATCCAAGGTCCTCTCAGCTATAGCTGCCTTAGCTCCATTGGTATAGTGATGGACTCACAATCACAAGTTTGCCGGATCAATTCCCACCCAAACCACAGGCCACCTACTGGGAAGAACATTAATCGGCTTCTATGGTCCCACCCAGGCTCTAGGCGCTAATTCTGCTTTCTGATTGGATGAGACAGACGGATATTCATGAAATTTACAATGTACAAACCACTACCTACCCTAGAAACAAAGTAGGTTTTCATCAAAAATACAACAATTTCATGTCATTTTTGCTCTATTTGAGTCTGTGTGAACCAGAAAACGATTAATCGATTACTAAAATAGTTGTAGACTAGTTCAATAATCGATTAATTGTCGATTCATCGATTAGTTGTTTCAGCCCTAGCCCAGACCTATTCACCACAACTGCAGCTAAAATCCTGCACTGTCAGTCAAAAAGCTGTTACTTCGGCCCGAAATACCATTAAGCACGAGCTTAATATAGAAACTGCAGTTATGCGCAAGACCTGAGGTGGCAGTAGTGAGTATAATAATGACAACTACCATCTAGTCCCTTATAGGAACAGGCCACCGTTTTTCCATACTGAGATATGTTCTTACCTGAGCTTAGACGAGTTGATGCGTAACTGTCTGGTCTTTACACATGCGCTCAGTCACTCACAAAGACCAAAGATGTTGTTAGCATTTAGCCTCTCCTCCTCGGTGAAGTTAGAAGCATAATTGTAAGCGTATATTGTATGGCGTAATAACACCTTAGGAGCACTTCAACGTCTGCGCAGTAATATCTTCACGTCGAAGTGCTCCTAAGGTGTTATTACGCCTCTTAATATAGTACCCCTTTTTATCCGCTTAGAAAATCGATGTTTAATTCTGTGTAACTATACTTGGATCGTGTAACTACTCATGTAACCATATGTAAATAGGGGAAACGTGGAAGAGCTTGGTCGCTTCTAACTTCACCCCCGTTTGGCCCCATAGAGGAGAGGAGGAGAGGCTAAATGCAAACAACATCTTTGGTCTTTGTGCGTGACTGAGCGCACGCGTAAAGGCCAGACAGGTACGTATCAACTCGTCTAAGCTCAGGTAAGAACATATCTCAGCATGGAAAAACGGTGGCCTGTTCTTTTAAGACTTTCCTACAAGGAAAAACTCAAAAACTCAGTGGGAGAAAAAATAAACCACAGAAGGAGAGATCTGCTCCCATGGACAGACAGGCTATAGAGACCCAGGGCCGATGGGAGTCCCTCAGCAGATGGGCCGAGACCACAGCACGTGCAGTCCTTGTTGGACAGGGGTTCCTCCGCGGACCGGGCCGAAGACTGCGATACTAACAACCCGCCATCTGAAACAGAGGACAAGGGAACACCATGTGAATAACGATGAACAGACTACAGATGAAGGAAATATTGTATCATAATTAAAAGACAAAGTATATGCAGTAAGAAGAGCTAGAGGATAGGGATCAGTGTACCATACTTCAACCTTAGTATTGCTGCTTGATTGGTTGATTTTTTATTTCGAGCTGCACAACACAGGCACAAAAGCCAGAAATTATATTTAAAAAAAAAACATTCTAGCTCGAAAAGGAGTGGGAAGAAGACAAGCTTATTGACTCCCACCCCTGTTCATATACTTAAATAATAATGTGGTTGCAACAATAACACTGTTTAGTTCTTTTTATCTTACAAAACAATTAACAATTAAGTTGGTTACATATTTACAGGTGCAACAATGCATTACATTGAGTCAACATTCACAGTATGTTACACTTTATAACAAGTGTATAATTTTGTTTGCTATACCTATTTTATTGCCATGTTGATATTACTGTTATTCACCATCATCATTACAGCCCATATAACATTACTCTGTATCAAAGTGTTTGAATGATACATAATATACTCCACATTTATTCATGAAAGGTATAATAATAACAGACTGATTGATGCTCATGATAACAAGATTATTCTTAATGTGTGTTAAAAGGAGTCGGGGCTCTTCTTTTGTCTTTCCTGTGTCTGGACCTGCTGCCAGAGGGGAGCAGCCCCGAGCAACTACCATCATTTGTTAAGTGTCCTATGCTATGCATTAAAAGAGACAAGATTTAGGAGTCTGCTGCCAGAAGAGGCTTTCCTCGAGCAGCCGGCCCCCACATGTCTGCCCTGTACTATGGGTTATGTGTTGATCTGCTTAGATCAACAGAACTCTTTCATAGGACTGTACAAGGTCAAACTTCCACTATGATTAGTCATTTAGTCATGTCTCAAATGTCAAAGCGCCTGGATGTGTTTAAAATGTGCAAAAAATCGAATCAGAATCGCATTTTCGAAGGATCGCACATTGATTTCTCTCCCTTTCGTTCAGCTTTCGTGTAACTTACCTACCGTTTCTCTTTAACAGTTTGACATAGCTCCTCCTGGACGGTTAAATCAATGAGTGACAAGCTGCAACTTGATCACCGTCTGTATTTCCCCACTTTGTACACGACTGGTCAATAATAACCGTGTCATGTTCTGCAGATCGATTTTGGTTATTTTGACTCAGGCCTGGCTGTCTTTACGAATTTGACAGATGACGGGATGGCAAAAGTAGGTAAAGGTTTAAGCAAAATCTAAACAAAACTATGTTCTGGCCAAAAGCAGAGGTAGAGTTTCATATCCGCACGAACATAGTGGAAAAATCGCTGCACCGTGTTGACTCTAATCCCCCCCGGTCTGAAGTTACCTGTTCCATTTGAGGCGCACACATATTGGAAGCTGCGGGGCGGCTCTCCGACAGAAAAAAACTACATCCAAAAGTATTGAAGATTTGGGAGAGCACGGAGCGGAACGAGAAATCCCGCGGAGTCGAGGAGATAAGAAAACATCGCGTCCAGCATCTGTCGAACGAACCATCTGCCGACAGAAAACACACACTGGTTTGTTTGGCAAGACACGGACGCAAATGTAGAATATTTACTTAAGTTTTATCATGTCAGATTTATTAAAACCCTAACTAGAGATGAGGCTTATGGTTATTTAATGAGAGCTGAATCTTTTGGGAACAGTTCAGAATGTCATATTTATTGATTGTTGAAGAATCCTGACTGAAAACTCATTTGATCTTCGCGCTAATTTCCTTACAACTATGCCTTTTGATGAAAATGACTAATGCTGGATATAGGATTAATTTTAGAAATGTGTGTCAAGCAAGAGCAATTTAATCTCAAAAGAGTCTACCCCGCCACTTCTCTTTTCTTGTTAAATTCTTTGGATGGACGACTTTTATTTCTAAGTGCAGTGTTATCAGCTCTACACATCAGCCCCATTTAAAGGCATATGACGGGTGAGGACTAAAGGAGTGAAAGAGGAAAAGGCCTAAAAGATCAAGAGATTTTCATCTGTTGCAAATGACAGAAGTTTGTCCTTGGCTCATTATACACACATTTTGTGGCAGAGTTTACCTACGCACAAGAACGTTGAATACAGATAGATTAAAAACAGTTGCAATAAAATAGACAAAGGCAAAAGTCAAACCATAAGTACCAATTATAGAAAAAGTCCAAAGCGGCAGCAGATAATGCTTTTTTCTTTATCATTTAAAATGCTCGAGAATGCAAGAGGAAATCACATCTTAATCCTAAAACAAAATCCTGGGGAATTCATCCGTATCCTCCAACTATGGTTGAGTAAATGGTAAATGGTCACATTTTATATAGCGCCTTTCTACCTGCTTTAGGCACTCAAAGCGCTTTACATCAAGGAACCAGTCACCCATTCACACTCTCATTCATACACCAGTGTACGCAGACACTGGAGGCAAGGTGGGTGAAGTGTCTTGCCCAAGGACACAACGACAGTGGGCACCTGCGGGATTCGAACCGCCGACCCTTTGGACGACCCGCTCTACTCTCTGCACCACCGTCGCCCCACGTCGTTGAGTGTATGTTTCTACAAATTGTGCCCCCCTTTACCAAACTGAGAGTTTTGCCCCTGGGTTCAGGGCTCCAGACTCACACTTTGTGTTGATGGCACCAGTATGACCAAGTATTTTCATTTAGGCACCACTTTAGAAATGTCTAGAAATGACAGTTTCTTAAAAACAGGATTCACTGACAATATTTAACATTGTATTATAAATACACCTTATTTAGGCTAGTACATGATGAATGAACACCTAATTAATAATGAACAATTCATTAGTTAAAGCAGAACTAAGTAACGTGTTGACCTTAATAAATCCTTTCCGTAGTCCCTCTGGGGGTCATATAAGTGTTAATAGGATGATTGGGGGGGGGGGGGGGGGGGTCTTTCAACTCCCTCTGGTGTCTCTGGTCAGAAAACCATAATTCCAACTTTCCTGCCACCGGGTCGGACGCGCAATACACACTAATGGAATCACAAAGCAGAAGCTAACAGGCTAACAGGCAAAGCTAACTGCGAGCTAGCGCCACTTAAACAGTATTTACAGCCAAGTTTGAGTGAAAAAAAAGATCTCCATTGTGTAACTGGATGAACAATATCCCTCTGTCCCTTTGTCTTTTCTGTCAGCGTAGTATTTACTCTCACGGACAATTAATGAGTAAAAAACACAACATGCTACGACACCTGCAGTGGCGCTCATGGCCTCTAGGGGCAAGAGTTACTTATAACTGCTTTAAGTGTGACTAACACTTAATAACTAAATATTAAGTATTGAGTTGCCTTGTGTACGAAATCCAACCTCCAGGTAGATACATACAAGATTGACAGTTTAATACATTTCAACGGGACATTTTTTCATATAGTTGCCCGACGTTTCGAGAGTCATCCAACTCTCTTCTTCAAAGGGCCAAAGATGTTACGTCCCCTCAGATGTTAGATTGGGTGTGGTGACATACTCCAAGCGCACAGATGTTATAGATTGCACAGTCACCAGGCAAGACTTCTTCTTAAAGCTTGTGTACTAAATGCGCGGTATAAATAAACATGCCTTGCCTAATTATTTAACTCATCAAATTAATTAATGAACTCATTAACTCAGTGTTAACTTGTCTTTAATTAGGCTACCTAAGGTGTAGTTATTATGACGTGTTACATTCGAAAAAAAAGTATGTTTTGCTCATAACGCATATTATGGGACAGCAACATTACAGTGCAGAAGAGCTGTTCATACATTACCCATGAAGTATAGGGCCACATTACTGTTTTAAGATTAAATAATTAATTAGTTAATATTTACAACAGTTTGAGTCATGTAATAGATGCAAACCTAATGCTTTAGAACAGGGGTGCCCAAACTTTTTGTCTCTGAGGGCCAAAATGAAAAAGTGCCTGTGGGTCGCGGGCCAAACACGGCGATGTCAAGCGTGAAACACAGATAACTGCAAATTATAATAGTTACTTTATTTTATTTTTCATGTTATTTGCATTGATTATATCTATGCAAATAACATGCTATATTAAAACAAATGTTAACTCTGACAAAAGCCTAGTTTTAGTAGAACAAAATCAACAATTGTAGCAATATGTAAAATGTAAAATGTAAAAAACACCTGTATCTACAGTACGTGCAGTGACTTTACCTCATTCATTTGTTAACTCAAAGAAAATGCCACAATAGATCATTTTGAAAGTGTCTGTTCAGCATCAATTCTTTTATAAGTCCATTTTTAACATGACCTATGTTGTCAACAAACTTTGCAATAAAAGTTGGAAAACTGGGAAAGTTGATGCTACAACGCTCTGTGATAAACACCAAGACACCACAACAACTTTGTGAAAGGAGAGAAACGGCGCCTCCAATTTGACGCTGGTGGCCAAGAAGTGTACTGCATTTATATTTACCATTGAGAATGAATGGGAGAGAGTTAGTATTAACCATACAGCGCAAAAGTAGGTCACTGTCTGGCGGGCCAACAGAATTGTTTTAGCGGGCCAAAGTTGGCCCGCGGGCCTCACTTTGGGCACCCATGCTTTAGAATGAATCAGAGTGAGATACAGTATCTGTTCTTTGAGCTCACTCTCAAACGCACCACGACTCACTTCAACCTGGGAGACTAATTTCAGCATCACCGACCTCCAGCTAATGGTCGCTTCCGTGAGGGCCACACCTCCGCCTCAGCCCATCAGCGTAAGCGCTTCACCTCTGTGGCAGCCAATCATCGCCCTCGGTCACACTTTTAAGCCTCCAGCAATCATGGATCGTTCGCACCTTCACCTCTTCTGCCCACAGCTTCTCCCTACATGTCAGTAAATCTTCCTAATCTCTGCTTTTGTCTGTTTGAGTCTATCCAGGTTGAAATGAAGCCAAGGCGTTAAATCACAAAAAGAAATACAACTACAATGTCACCTTAGTTTTTGGAGAAAGAAGCCTTGGCATAATCATGGTTAACAAAAGGTAAGGCTAAACATTTATGGGATTTCCGTTCAGTTGTTTCTTTCCAAAACTTTGAATCATAGAGTATAGCGCAGTGGGTCACACCCCCCTTCTGAGATAATAACATCAAATACAGGAATGACGTGAACGCAGCCTCGCTCCTGTGACAATAATAGAAAGGTAATGTTGTAAATGGAGCTTTGAAATCCCATCGTCGCCCCCTCTCTGGCCCCTTTATGCTAATAACAGAGCCTCGTCGCTAACCTCCACCTCGGTAATAATGATGTGGGCGTTAACAGCTAGCGCTAACGGAGCCGTGACCGCGCATGTTCTCATTTGCGGTGTGGATTATTGTCCGGGCCGTAACGCGAGATAAGGGCTAATTGCTGGATATTGTTTCCGAGCGGTAGAAAGAGAGCGGACAAGTAGAGGGGGATTAATAAAAACACGGCGACAGGAAATTAGCGGTTAGGTGATGGATGGTAGCATTAGCTCGTGTAGCTAATTAGAAGCTATTGTGGCAGTTTTAGCTAAACAAAACCTCCTGGTCTCTGCTGTAGTTTGTCGAACAGACAGATTTGCGTTTCAAATTATTATGCAAATTGTATTTCAGTGCCATAAGGGTAAAAAAAAAAAAGTTTTTCAATGAAACTCATGGATGGTATTGTGTCTCAGGACTCTTTGAATCACTGATATCAATCTCAGACGCCTGGGATAATGAGTTATCAGGTTAAGCCCAGTTAAAGGAAAAAACTACTGAAAAAGGGCGTTCACCGTTATTAAGCAAACCACCATTTTCAAGCAAAATGGGAAAGAAAAAGGATCTCTGTGCTGATGAAAAGCGTGAAATACAGGTGCTCGTCATAAAATTAGAATATCATGAAAACATTCATTTATTTCTGTAATTCAACTTAAAATGTGAAACTAATATATGATATAGACTCATTACATGCAAAGTGATATAATGTCAAGCCTGTATTTGCTATAATTTGATGATTATGGCTTACAGTCCATTTCAAAATATTTTAATTTTATGAGATTTTTAATTTGTGGTTTTTACAAGTTGAGCCATACTCATCAACATGATAACAAATAAAGGCTATACATATGTCACATTGCATGTAATGAGTCTATCATATGTTAGTTTCACAGTTTAAATCGAATAACAGACAGAGGCGTAGCTTGCCATTAGGCAAGGCAGGCAGCTGCCTGGGCCCCCAACAGGCAAGGGCCCCCGTGAACTGGCCCATTTTTATAAACTTAGATTAAACACATGTTATACACAATCTTCCTAAGGCTTTGGAGCTGCAATTACACCATGTCTCCACCAATGCACTGTGGCGCTGTTTATCCCCATCCTACTGCAGGCTTTAGTGAGTCATGGTTCCCTATAATATTAACTTATAATGAGCAGTGGAGAGACTTTTTACTCATGTCCCCACCAGATTATATTTCTAATAGTGAAACCAGTTGATTGTGACACTTATTATGACCTAAAGAATATCAGCCTTCTGTTCTGAGGGAAACTTGTGCAGAGAACTGCATTATGGGAGTTGTCAGGTGATCAACTCCTGCCCATGAGACGTCCTCTCTCCTAGTGCGCAGTACACAGGGCGGCCACCAGAGGGCCCCCTACCGACATTCTTGCTTGGGGCCCGTTGGTACCCTTGCTACGCCACTGATAACAGAAGTGAATGCACTTTTCCATGATATTCTAATTACATGACGAGCACCTGTAGTTGAATGTTGAAACCTTCAATAATTCATGAAAGATCAAGTGTAATCATCGTACTGTTAAGAGATTTGTGGCTGATTCAGAGCACACACAGGTTTGCGCAGATAAAGGCACAATGAGGACGGTTTCTGCCAAACAAATACATCAGATTAAGAGAACAGCTGCTACAAAGCAGCACACAGGTATTTGAAGCTGCTGGTGCCGCTGGAGTCTCCCGAACATCAAGGTGTAGGACCCTCCAGAGGCTGCAGTTGTGCATAAACCATCTATCCGGCCTCTCCTAAACTGAATTGAATGCGAATTGAATCATGAGCAGAAACAGCTGCAAGGGTCCAGAAATACATGAAGACTCATTTTCAAACATCTTGTTCACTGATGAGTGCCGTGTAACCCTGGATGGTCAGATGGATGGAGTAGTGGATGGTTGGTGAATGGCCACCATGTCCCAACAAGGCTGTGACGTCAGCAAGGAGGGAGCGGCGTCGTGTTTTGGGTCAGAATCATGGGGAGAGAGCTGGTCGGCCCCTTTAGGCTCCCTGAAGGTGTGAAAATGACCTCTGAAAAATATGTGGAGTTTCTGACTGACCACTTTCTTCCATGGTTCCAAAAAGAAGAGCCGTGCTTTCCCGAACAAAATCATCTTCCCGCATGACAACGCACCATGTCCTGCTGTAAAGAATACCTCTGCATCATTGGCTGCTATGGGCATAAAAGGAGAGGAACTCATGATGTGGACCCCCTCCTCCCCTGACCTCAGCCCTATTGGGAACCTTTGGAGCTTTATTAAAAACAACCCGTGCTTGTGCATGCACATAATAAATTGAGAAAGTTTAAGGGATTGCTACAGCTCCATTCATTATATTTATTGCAATGTGCACTTTACCCACAGCCTTACTTATCCATGCATATCATTAATTTAACAATTTGCTTTGAAATAACCAAAGCCAGTGTACATTTGCCTGTACAGCTTGTGCAACAGAGAGATTCTCCTAATTGGATTTCCTTCCGAGAAAATGTTCTCTCCATAAAACTTAAAACGCCTGCAATTCCCCCGCATGGTCTAAATCTACCATCAGCGTCTTCGTAAAGTGTTACACAATCTTAATTGCGCGCCTCTTTTGTACCGAGGTCTATTTCTGTGTTGTTTAATTAAGGACGTTTTCAGATCCGAGAAGTACGAGATCTGCGCTTCCGGGGGGGGAAAAAAAAACTCGCGAAGATAATCACCTCTCGGAAGTGGGCTCTGGAGAACGGCGTGAGCTCTCCCCTCGCGTTCAGTTCAGTTCCTACAACATGATTCATTCGGAGGCACTTTTTCCTCCAAATGTAAAAAAAAACCCACTTGAGATAATTGACCCGCCGAGACGGAGGCCGCATTTATCACGGTAAATGTTGTGTTGCTGTGAACGCATCCAAAGGTCGTCTGATGCATTAGGCCGAAACTGTAAAATGAAAATCCATAAATCAGCGGGGGAGGCTGCGTTTCGGGCTCATTTTTTTTTTCCAAACGCCGTCAAAAAAAATAAAATCTTCACTTTCTAACGGAAGCGTTTGCTAATTCATTCCAACGACTGTGACCTTTAAAGCGGGGAAACGGCTCCGCTGTTTTCAAAGTGAAGCAAACGCCAGGCCGCTCAATGTAACTCAAGCTGATTTTTGTTCTGTGGCTCATTGCCCTGTTGTATGCATTATTTTATTAAGGAGGATTTAAATGGTAAATGGACTCAACTTATATAGCGCTTTTCTACTAGAATGGTGACTGGTGTTTATAAGTAAAGATTGGTTATGATTATTAAGCGAATGGGAAAGATGAAAAAGAAAAGTACAAATTGTAAATAAAATAAAAGTAAATGCTTATACATATTGGTAAACTGCATACATTTCTATCTTCGTGTTGTCTTCTTACTTTGGTACTTGTGTAATCATTACGTGATTTTCTTTTGTTAAATATGAATGTTCTTCTTTAGCAAAGCTGCTGTACGTAAAGTTAATGTGGACAATTGTAATTGTGTAATCCATGAATTTGTAATGTAAAGTGTTATGTTGTATCACGGTATCCGGAATGTAAATTCATTTTGAATATGGGGGTAGACACTTACAAGCTTTCTTGCTTCGGCCTATACTCCTTTTTAGTTCTTGTTACTTTTTGTTTTGTTACTTTATTTATTTCTGCATTGCTACAATATTAATGTAAATAATCACTCAAATAAATAGTTTTATCTATCTATCTATCTATCTATCTATCTATCTATCTATCTATCTATCTATATCAGGCCCAAAGCGCTTTACAGTGAGGAGCCAGTCACCCATTCACTCTCTCATTCATACACCAATGTACGCAGACACTGGAGGCAAGTGGGGTGAAGTGTCTTGCCCAAGGACACAGCGACAGTGTGCATTTGCGGGAGCTGGGATTCGCATTTAAGCTGAGACACTGCAGGTGGATCTGGCTTAGTTTCTGAATGACCTACTTTTTTACAAGTGGAAATAAAGAGAGTAAATAAAATCACATTTTGCCTTGTTTATTTTTGATTCAAAGCTCCGGCTACGCTGGAAAATGACTTAAAATGGGTTGAGTAAAGGTTCTTTATGTTGAATTTGAGTCGGACTGAACTAATCTAAGATTAGATAAAAATGCTAACACCAATGTAAATCCCAATTGAAATCAGACAAATTAACTTTTACTTTCAAAAATATATCCCAGCGTACATAAGTCAAAAATAATACTTCCCGCACACTGCCAACCTTACAAAAATAGTTTATTAGGATTAGGTCAACGTTTTGGAACAAATGATCAAATTAAAAGATTGGTGACTAGTTGTTCTGGCAGTGATGGGTATTTGTAATTATTGAAGAAAAGGTTAGAGTTTTCTTTCCTTGCCTTGGGATTAGTAGAATATTGTGATGTTAATATTGCTGATTGTATAGTCACTGGAATAGGACAAAAATAACTGTGTCATATCTTCTTGATTATGCTTAGTAAATGAATGTATCAAATTCTCCAGTACACAAGGGGGTAAGTGCAAACAAGCTGAAGCTTCTGCCTACTCCTTTTGAGCATCATATCCACGCTATTTATTTAATTATTTACTTATTTTCCTACGACTGTATCTCTTTGGCTTTGATTAGTGCTGAACTCTGTATATATGTAGAACTTTGTGGAACTCAGATGCTCAAATAAAAAGAGGAATTGAGTTGAGATTCATATAGCATTTTCTAATCAACAAAATGTGAAATGGTGATCAAGATGTCTTTGAAATCGTTTCATTGTTTTCATAACTCCAGCACGTAGCTATTTCAGTCGAAACACAGGCAGCAACATCACTGCAATTACGCTAATTTGACACAACAATCCAAATGTAAAGCTCCGTTCTGAAAAGACTTTAAATACTATCATTACACTCAAGCTCCAGGTCAAAGCCATATTCCCTGTAACATGTAGCAGTTGCCGGGAGAATGGAATTGAAATGTGTTGTTATCCGCTTTTCCTCCCAGTTCCCGACAAACAACTGCTGTATGGATTTCAGCTGCGCAATTACAGTAATTAGGAACAACGGCCCACACGGACGCGCTAAAAATACAAGCATCAAAATGAACCATGTATTATCACGCAGACGCGCCCCGCCTCCTGTTTATCGAGCAGGAGGTCTATTTACCGCCATGAGAAGAAAAGAGAAGGTGTGGGTCAAAGCTGGTGTCGGAAAATGAGGACGTCGTTCAAATTGACCATGGAAACTCCAGGCACACTCTTTCATATTATAGGGACACACATCAGTAACACACTCAAATGGAAGCATCAGACGAAATCTACTAGAAAAAAGGCTGCTCTTTTTCCCCCCAGAAAGATCAGAGTCAGACACAACATCCTCCTTTAGTTTTACGCCGCCATAATTGGTACGGAAAATTTGACAGCCATTCACACGAAACTCCAATGTAAATCACGCTCCCATCCGTAGACACATGTAATCTTGAAATAAGTAACATTTTCTTGAAATAAGTCAATTTGTCCTTTTTTCTTCTTTTTTTATTTATTTTTTTATTTTTTATTTACAAGATAAAATAACGAGACAAGCTTCAAAACCCCCCACCCAACCCCAGCAACTCCCCCTTGCATTCACAATCACAACCACAATCATCCACACATTCATCCGCCACCATGGACTCGACTTTCACTGCTATGCCGACGATACCCAACTCTACATCTCCACCAAATCCATCACCCCGGTTATCCTCTCCACCATCACTGACTGCATCTCCGACTTCAAAACCTGGATGGACAATAACTTTCTCAAACTCACCAGTCTACAGCAGAAATCCTCATCCATGCATTCATCACTTCCAGATTCGACAACTGCAATAGCCTCCTCTACGGACTTCCCACCACTCATCTCCAAAAACTGCAATACATCCAGAACTCTGCTGCCCGCCTCCTCACCCACACCCGGTCCAGAGAACACATCCTCCAACAGCTCCACTGGCTCCCCGTTCAATATCGGATTCAATACAAGCTCCTCCTCCTCACCTACAAGTCCCTCCATAACCTGGCCCCGCCCTACCTCTCTGAGCTCCTGCAACAACATCAGCCCACCCGCCACCTCCGCTCAGCCGGCGACTCACCCCTATCATCCGCACTAACCGCCGGACCCTGGGGGACCGAGCCTTTGCCATCGCCGCCCCACCCTTTGGAACTCACTCCCACAGCCCATTAGAAACTCTGACTCACTACCTACCTTCAATTCAGTACTCAAAACCCACCTGTTCAAACTAGCTTTTCCGTGAACCCCTTTTTGTTTTGTTTTGTTATTCCCCATGTAAAGCGTCTTTGAGTGTCCAAAAAAGCGCTATACAAGTTCGATGTATTATTATTATTAGTGTTTTGAACACAAACTATAGACAAAAAGGAAGCACAAAGCAAAAGAAAATAATAACATAGAAAATGAAAATAAAATAAAGTCACTAATACCAATCAAAATCCATAAACAAAATACAATATAATTAGCAAAACATTTATAACATAACAAATGGCAAGTAAACCTAATATTTATATCTCTAACTCAAGTAAGCAGACATTCCATTTCTTTTCATGTAAATGTGTCCTTGATTTGAGTAAACAATTTCAAGATCTGTCCATGCGGGATTAAAACGAACTGATAACGCTCAAAATTAAATCTAAAACACACTAGTAATCAGATTGTTTTATCCTTATCTAAGCGTAAAAACTTGGACATGGACAGATTTCTCAAAAGATTTTGCTCAAATCAGACAATTGTTCTTATTTCTCGATTACTTTTTGCTGTGGATAGTGAGCAAATAAAAATCAAACCACCTCAGACCACACTGACCTGCTCTCTGACTGTTCACACTCTTGCCCTCTGGGAGGTGCTATAGGTCTTTGCAGCCAAATCAGTCAAAAACAGGCCTTTTTTTCCCCCATAGCCGTATGGACTCTAAATCAATCATTGCCCAGATTGTGTTTGTCTTGAATTTGTTTTGTTTGTCCTTAATGCAATGTGACTAAGACAGTAAGTATGATGTGCTGATGTGCTTTCTGGAAAAGCTTTGCATTTGAAGCATTTGCAACTTCCAGATGGCCAAAAGTTTACTCGACAGACACTAGTGCTGCAGTACATGTAAACTCGGAGATGATCAGAGGAGTCTGAATTGAGTGGAGAAGTGCAGCTAATGATACAACTTGTGGTTACAGCCTTCAGTTATGTAGCATGTTTTTGTATTATTATTATTATTATTATTATTATACCTAGTGCTTAGAAACATTCATATAACATTAGCATCTTATTAGCTAACTATTGTAGCATCAGCTTTTGAGGCCTTGATTTTGGCACAATTCATTTACTGACTTTAAAGAGACTAGAAGCCAGTTGGTCATTTTATACTCACTACTGCCACCTCAGGTCTTATGCGTACCTGCAGCTTCTATACTAAACTCGTGCATGACGGCAATTCGGACCCGAAGTAACACCTTTTTGAGTGACAGTGCAGGATTTTCGAGGTGGTGAACAGGTCTGGGCTCATTCTACACATTAGGAAAATACATAATTTTCATATTTATAAACTCTGTATAGTCCCTTTAATGCTTTTGAATGCAACAGTACAGCCCTATGCAGAGCTGGGACTGAATCGTCACCCTTCTGATTTGTGGGCGAACAAAGAGCACGTAAGAAATTAGCAGTCTGGCGTTGCTCGGATCAATGAGAAATCGTTATGTTCCAATCTACTGGAAAATCACACTTCAAATTGAGCTCTAATTTCACTTAAAGCGGCCCGCGCTCTACATCTCTGCAGTCGATACCAATTTAGTCCTCGAATTTAATTTCTTCTCCATTGTAAACTCCATTTCTAAATCCTCTTACGTTACTGCTCCTCCCTTCCCACCCCACGAAGCTAAATTAAAACGGCGAAAAGCTGACGACAGCGGCGGATTATTAGTCAAGACGTGGAGGGACAGACGGAGGGAGATTGCGAAGGGACCTCCCGAGTATTTGATTGGTCGCTTCCTCTGAGTGAGGCCGCCACGCTTTTGTAATTGAGTCGCGCAGTCGATATAGCTCTCGCCGACAGATCAAGATGGCCGACACGTATAGCTGAGAGTGAGCGCGGGGCCCCGGGGACAGGCGGGTCGTCCGCTGCCGCGCTCCTGTTTCCAGAGCTAATAAATCAAGACAGATTGAAGTCGGCGGTCTCAGGGAAAAGATATTTAATTTCTAGCTGTAAGGAAAACAAAGGATTTTAACCAGTTAGAAGCCACGGTGAGTGGGGGAAACGCGGTTGACTTTACAGAGGAGTGTGATCTAATGTGATGGCGTGCTGGCCATAGGAGAGTCGGGACGTTTCCCGGTGGGCCGCTCGGTTCCGGTGCTTCTGGGCCGGGCCATCAGAATAAAATAATGTGCTATTCCAGGCCTGAAGGCTTTAACTGGGCTGCAACGGGAGCACGAGCTGCTGTTCCAGATATAAATGAAGTAACACCAGCGTAACTGTCATGGAAATCTATCAAAATAATGACTGATGAATGAAAATCTGAAAAAAATTCGCATCGAACTTTTCATTCTTGTGGCAGGGAGATACCATTTGACATTGAACTAACTCAGAGGGGTGTTTAAGTGAAACACCCCTCCGCTTTAGTTCAAGTTGGTGCAGTCCAAGCCGGCGGAGACAAGTGTCAGCGCGAGTAAAGAGAGAAAGAGCCAGTGAAAGGTAGAAAAGTGGACAAATAAATGTTTTTATCTACATAACTTGTGCTGATTGTGGGTTCGTATCAGGCTCCGACTGTATGTGGAGCGGCCCATGTGAAAAGAGAAACTGTTAGAAAATTGTCAATGTGGTATTTGATCCAGCGACCTCTTGTACTTGAGACCAGCGCACTATCACGGAGCTATAATTCCGGGCCGGTATTAGGTCCCAGCACGCCTAAATCTAAAAGCTTCTTGAACAAAGTGTAACAAAGGGCAACAAATATAAGACGAGGATGAGAATGCCATAAAAGAGCAATAGAAAAGTTAAGAAAAAGCCACAGAAAAGTGACAAAAGAGCAACAGAAAAATGGCCCAAAGTAAAGTGATGAAAAAGGGACAAAAATGTGTGAAGAAAACGCACTAAAAAGCCACAACAGAGGAACAGAAAAGTTAGGAAAACGCGGCAAAAAGTGACGATAAAAAATGTGAGGAAAATGCGCCAACAACGCAAGGAAAAAGATCCATGTAGATGAGTTTTGTAGGTCTTAAAGGGATATTTCAGGATTTTTGACATAGGACCTCATTTCCTAGTTATCCAGAGTGTTGTTGATGTCTGGAGATATGTTTTCTTAAATTCATGCAGTTCTTATATTTGAAGAGTCTAGTGGCGCTAGGCTAGGGCAAGGCTAAAGCATTTCTATGGTATCAGTTAGCCTGCATTAAAAACAGTCTGACCCACTCCACAGTGCACCTGAGGTAAATCACTTATAACACCAGACTAACCATATAAATGTCTGTGTCGACAGAATAATTTTTGAAATATAACTGACCTTGTATCACATGAATTACTGCATTTTTGAGGGACTATTTTCTCGCAGATCACTCCGCCACTGCGTTAGCTTACAGCCACGGAGCTGATGCTGCTCAAATATAAGTTATTTTAAATGCAAAATGGTTAAAATTATTCTATCGACACAGACATATATATATCATTAGTCTGGTGTTATAAGTGATTTACCTCAAGTGCACTGTGGAGTGGGTCAGACTGTTTTTAATGCAGGCTAACTGATACCGTAGAAATGTGTTAGCCTAGCAATAGCCTAGCGCCACTAAGCTCTTCAAATATAAGAACTACATGAATTTAAGAAAAAAATATCTCCAGACATCAACATCACTCTGGATAACTAGGAAATGAGGCCCAATGTCAAACATCCTGAAATATCCCTTTAACTTTCAAATGACTGGCCTATAGGCTGTAAACTTTTAGATTTGAGTAAAGCTGATACGAAGATCAAAGAGAAAATGCTCTTGGTGAAGGCGGGGGTTAAGAGGTTAACCATTCAGAGAAAGGCATGGTCCGTCTATAGGGCGGCTTCCTTGCTGACCATAGTGGAACAGAGGGCTGGATCAAATTTAGGGCAAACATTTCCCACAGGGACAATAAAGAACCCAGTGATGCTCCTTTCTCAAAAACATACTGCTGTTTCATTCTGGTTTTTACTTTTAGGGCTTTTCCACTTATAGCGCGCTTCTACCCAACACTGTTTGGCCACAGTACACTGCACGGTATGGTTTTTCATGTGTAGCATTTCGGCTGCAAGTGGACCGCAGTGGTTGTGGGCAGCGCTCCCACGGATGTGCACGCTGGAATACACATGACTGAAGGAACAAGAGAACGGCGATGAAAAGTGTTGTGAGCTGCGATGAGATTAATGTGGACGACTGCTGCCTTTTGGTCGGGTTTATGGAATCATTCAGAGGTGCCAAGGCAAATACTACGAGAAAGAAGCAGCTAAAAGACAAACTAAGGTGACCTATGTGTTGTGCTAACAGTGGCTAAATGCTATTATCTGCAAAATCCCCTTTCAAGAGCGTATGACGTGAAATATTAAGGGCTCGATCTTGTGTTTCTAAACGCAGACTATAGCGTAACATTTTCTTGCGAGTGCGAGTGCCAATCCACGTCACAAACGAGGAAATGAATGTGAGGCTGCCGTCAGAGTAATAAACCACGCCTTTTTATAAGCCACACCCTCTCACAAGTGGTGAAGGCTCAGAGCGCAACAGCTGTGCCACATGGAAGATAACCATAGCGCTTGAAGCTTGTGCTGTCCTTGCGCCAGGAAAAAGATATGGCCCAACATCTCTTATGACCTGCCTGTTATACTGAGGGCTGTCCTCTCTCCTCTGGCCTAAAACTTGTACCAGGTCATCTTGGATTAGCTCTGGCCTCATGTCTACTCCCCAAGAGCTCAAAACACTCCACCTTCTGATGTCATGAGGTGGTGCTCCTCTGTCTTCTCTTTCCTTTTTGAAGTCCACACAGCTTCACCTGAATCTTTCTGACAATTTCAACGCTCAAAGGGGCTCTACTTTTTTCTACTAGTGGAATACAATTTTCGTTCAGTATATTGTAAAAACATACATGTGCGCACTGTGTCTCATTACAAAGCCTTTTTATCAATGGCGAATTAGCCGCCTGTTGTTATTTACATTGCAGTGACTGTTTTGCCTCTTCATCCTTGTGAAGAATTGGGATGTTAGAAATGTGTAGGAGAGTTGGGATTGAGCGTGAGCTGCTAACAGCAATCTAAACTGTTCGGTATTGGACCTTTAAGACATGTCTCTGCTGGCAGCCGACAACTATTGTTTTTCAACCTGATTCAAAAATGGCCTCTGGAGCTCAAAGCCTGTAGCATAGGATTGTTACAAATAGTGAACTGCCTGACTATGTTTTGAGCCCGTCTAACAAACCAACAATCCATTAACTGCGCAGCATCTCCCTTAATAAAGCGCTCCCATGTATTTTCAACATCAAACCAGGCAACACTTTCTTTCATGTGCCTGTTTTCCCCGCCTTCCATCCAGCTCCTTCGCTTTCAAATGCTGCTTATTTGTCGCGTTTTACCCACGAGGCCCCGTCAACCTGGAGAACGCAACCGTTCATGACACGCACACAAATAGAAAGCGGTAATTACGCCGGCTGTCAATCCAAAACCTCCGCACTATTTTTATCACAACAATCTTCAAAGAACTCACTGAATATGCAAAGTTGCTTGGATTTCAGAGCGGGGTAAAAAACGCAGCAGAAAGCTATGAAAACGCAAGCTTCAGTGAGCCCATTATATTTAGTTTAGTTTATTTTATTCGTTTATTTGAGCAGTTAGCAGTTAGTCATTGATGAAATGACCACCACCACAGTGACTTATGGAATAAAAACATCCATCAGAAAGAAAGTGGGAGAATCGCTTTTATTGCATTATATTGTCAGTATTCCCTCATCTTCCTACTATAGTTTCATTATTTTTGCTCACTAAAACAATTTAAAACACACACACACACGCAACGGTTTCAAATGTATCGATGCCCCTATATGCAGGACAACAAAGAGAAAGTGTGCTCAGTAGTGATGGGCAAAAACCTGGCGCTCTGGAGCTTGTATCGCTCTTCCTGAAGCAGATTGCTTCGAAACACTGCTTCGGAGCCTGTTTCACAACTGCTGGTCACGTGTCCAAAATATCAAAAGTCTCGAAAAGTGCTTCACTGCGTGAGTCATGTATCTGTCAAAGCGGCTCATTTGCTCAGTGTTTCACTGTGTTGCCTTGGACAGCTTTGACCGTAGAGGTGCTAAACCACGGATGCTTTCTAGTTAGCGATGTAAACCATAATACATCCATGGTCCTGCCTCCTGAGCACAGACCCGTGTCACAAAGAAAATGACTCTTATTTGCTAGGTGCTGCTGTGAGGCACATTGAGTTGTACATGTACATGAAATGTGCCATATAAATAAACTTGCCTTGCCTTATTTATTGGCCTATTGGTCTGATCATTCAAACATCAATATCAGGCTGTTTGTGCAAATAATGAAAACGCCGAACTACTGTTTGAAACTTCTATTGCTCACATCGATTTGATTGTGTCTGTGCTTCACTCGTGTTTATGAGAAGTCGCAGTACTACATTTTGTCCACAAGAGGCCAGTGTTCAAACAGTATAAAGCAGCTTTGAAGCTTTGAACCTTTACGAGATGTTTTGCCAGGAAAGGCTTGAAGTGTCGCCCCTAAACTAGTGATCAGTCGCCTTGAGTCTCTGTCTAGAAATCTAAAAACCTGGATGGAAATCTAGGAGCTCAGATAAGCTACAGAGAAACTACTGCTCGAGTCCTGACAAGAACCAGGAAATATGACTTTATTAGTCCAGCGCTCCGGTCTCTGCACTGACTTCCTGTTGCTCATAGAATCTAAAACAAAAGTAATCCGTTTTTATTAAATAATTACATTTGTTGTTGATTTGAAAAAACTAATTTCAAGAAATCTGTCCATATGGTTTTTACACTTGAATTAAGAGAAAAACATCCAAAACAATCTTACAATCTTACAATTAACTGATGAACCATCTCAGTTCAGGGAGAGCTCTGCTGCTGGTCCCAGAGACAGGACTAAACACAATGAGGCTGCCTTTCATTTTTACACAGCTAAAATCTGGGAGAGCTGAAGATGAATGTGTGAGACTGGCCTCAACTCTGTTAATGTTCAAAACCAGGCTGAAAACAGTTCTGCTTAGCTGCATATGATATCTTCACTTATAATGAATCATTACATCTGTGTTTTGTGGAATTTGTTTCAGCCCACTGCTGTATAAAGCACTTTGACTTGCCATGTGCACAATGGTAATAATAAACGTGGTTTGTCTCGACTTTACTACATTACTGAAGGTGTCCTTGGTTGGCACATTGCTACGATTGTAAAGATGAATTGAACCAAACACAATAACTTCTGAATACGAGAGAGAGAGGAAGAGAGGAGAGGGAGAGAGAAGAGAGAAAGAATGAGAGAGAGAAGAGCGAGCAGGAGGGAGAGAGAGAATGAGAGACAGTGAGAGACAGAGAAATGAGGATGTATAAATGCATGGCCTGACAGTCAAAGTCACCCCTGCTGCCACTGCCCTGCTCCTCAGGGACCGGGCTGCTGTTGGTATGCAGCAGCAAAACTGAAAAGGAGCAGCATCGACCAGTGGTTCTCAAACTTTTTACACAAAGAACCACCTCCATAAAATATTTGACATTTCGAGTACCACCCGAGGCGAGATCAAAATCCAAAACCAGACCTAAACAAAAATAAAGTATACATTAAATTAAATCTATAAACCATAAAAAACACACAGGCCAACCTTAAAGCTGCCTTAAACTATTCTCTTGGATTTTCCTTTTGCCTGTAGGTGTCAGTAGTGAACCCTGCTCTGCACCACACTCATCCCACTCACGCTGCCCTGATCGTGCATTCAAAGTAGGGTGACCAGATCGTAACCAGCCAAATGTGGGACATGAAGCACTTTAAAGAGGGACAAAGCAGGACAATGAGGGACATTTTTAAAGACGTAAAATTACACTCAATTGAAACATTATCATTATTTTAAATTAGCCTATTTTAATCACATGGCCAATATAAATCAATCAGTTGATCATTCGCTTTCATTTGTTATGAAAGTGCATAAATGGTGAAGATTCCCAATAATAAATACCCACTGTGCAAACATTAGCAGAGCAATAATCGCTTATAATTCAGTGAAGGAAAACAATGTGTAGCCTACAGTGACAGTCTGCAGCAAAGGATAAAATACTGAATTTTATTTAATTGCAACAGAGGCATCAAACTGTTTATAGCGGTCATTGAGCTCAAGTCACTGCAGTGACAACTACACAATTGACTCTAAAGCCAAACTGAAATGTTCTACTTTAAACTAAGCAGAGATTCATCAGCCATCAGTTCAATAACTCCATTATATTTGTAACGGAGAAAGAAAGTTTTCCCTCATCATAGTTAGGTCTTGATCCCTCGTGGAGTTCTCATTGGAATCTGCTGCTGCGTCTGCACCGGAGTGCCAGCGAGTGAGAGGCGGGCTTTAGAGTAGAATATCCAATTAGACACAACCTAAAACGTCAAAACGCGGCGCTATTGGCTGTCACAGTCTGCTGCAGAGACGAGTGTGAGACGGGACAAATGACACAGGCGCGGAGGAACCTGCCGATCCGCGTCTGTGGAGGAAAATAAAGTTTGTGCAGCAGCAGAGTTGAATGTGGGACACTGCTCCAATCTGCGTGATGCGGGATTTGAGTTGGAAATGCTGTGCAGTCCCGCACAATGCGGGACATCTGGTCACGCTAATTCAAAGGGAAATGAAAATCTCATTAATCTTGCGAGCAACCCACATTTATCAGCAGAATAAAACAGATGTGCAGCAACGTAAGCATTTTGATATCTATAGGTTTCCTCCGGGTACTCCGGTTTCCCCTACCACTAAAAAAACATGTACAATAGGTGAATCCTCCAGCCAGGTGATTCTGACCATCAACCTGGCTCCACATCATGGAGATGGGTCCCCGGGCGCGGCACTGCCGTCGACCACTGCTCCTTACGGGTTGCCTCAGTGGCATCGAAGGACGGGTCAAATGCAGAGGACAAATTTCCCTACGGGGACAATAAAGTATACAAACAAACAAACAAACAAACAAACAAACCAGGCTCTATCCATTATCATCTAAAAATATGAGCAACTTTTACTCACAAAATTAAAAGTAATCTACAGCAAAAGTTTCAAATCCCATTTTCCCTGTTCACCTGCAGTAGAAAAACATGTCCCTCTGTGTAGGTGGTTAGGCCCCGCACAGTCACACACAGGCTCCCATCGCCGTCAGCTGAGCTTATGGACCCAGCGTGGGACACGATCCAACACTGCTGACACTGAAGACTCCAGGGCGCCCCCCGCAGCCCGCCACCTGCATAATCCCCTCTAAAGCTCGCACTGCCACGGGCTGTTTGCTTATCCTCGCCTGACGGAGCGCACGTCCCGGTATCGCGGACAAGGCAGCATGAGCCCCGCAGCCACCTGGGGCCGACATGTAAATGCGCCATTACAACACACAATACGGCCTCTCATCCTTCGCCTTGCATGAAGCACTGAGGGGCTTCCATTTTAAGGCGAGACGCGGCAGGTGAGAACGTGGATCTTTCACGCAGTGGGCGATGTTGAGATTTTTGTCTGTTTACTCCCAAGTTTTCTCAGCCGCTGTAGTTTTCAGAAAATAACTACAGCATTGTGGCACTTACCGGTCTTTCCCGCGTGTATTCATTCACAAATACTGACATGTTTGGGATCAGCGTGTCGTCATTTCCTTTCACATTGGATAATAACTTTTGTCCGCTGTTGTTAAACGTGTCCCTGCATGTGTCCAGATCATCATCTACAAACATTATTTTTACTAAAAAGGGTAGTAAAGCGAAGACAGCCCGACGGCAGCAAACTTGGACCAATGAATAAACAAAATGTAATCCGTAAACATGAATAATGTAGGTTTGGTTAGGTTAAGGTATACTAAATGAATGCGACACTGGATCTTTTGACATTGTAGAAGTTTATTGAAACAAAGACACGTCAACCAATTTTTCTTATTCAATTTCTTATGATTTGTAAAGATTCCATCAGAGAGAGAAATGAGCGGAAAAGTCAATATTCAAAAGGAACTGGGACACAACGTTAGAGCAAATAAGTGTGTAATTTTCGCCAAAACTGTAGTTGAATGCCTTTAGACCATCATTGTTCTATTTATTAATGACCCTATGCAGTAAATGTCATTATTTTCCAAGCTATGCCGCAGTTAAAGGTCCTATATCATGCAAAATCGACTTTTTGGAGTTTTTAGCCATGTTGTTATGCTATTTCCTTCTCAAAAACACCCCCAGAGCGGTTTTTGGCTTCATTCACGCAGTTCTAAGTAATCCTCCTGAATCCTGCTCTCTGAGCAGCTGCTCCGCCCTCTCCTGGTAAACCACTGAGCTGTTCAGTTGTGTCGTCACAAAGGAACGGAAGTGCTCTACGTCTGTAATGTAATGCCTTACGGCCTGATTTTTATTTATAAAACAGCTTTTTCATTTTTTTTTGTAACAGAGAAATAAAATTTAAAAAAAAAAACTCAGACGCATCTGTGCTGTCCCACGAGGCTAAACAAACACACCCCCGGCCGGAGGAGCCATGGATCCGAGCAGAAGTGTTGTTTTTGAAGACTGAGCTCTTTCTAACCTACTCTGGACACGCCTGTTCTTTTTTCTTACCCAACGATAATGTCACGGATGCGCGTTTGGCTACGAGAGGAACAGGACTGTTCAACCTTCCTAAAGAAGAGTGCACTCGCCAGAAGTTGGAATTTCTTTCCGGGATTCAACGACTTTATCAACCAACCTGATGGATGCTTGGTGAACTTTTATAACCAACGCGATCTCATGGGGAAGCCAGACTGAGCGGTGAGTCAATCAAAACGTGTGTTAGCGTGTGTGTTAGCATGTGTGTTAGCGTGTGTGTTAGCGTGTGTGTTAGCGTGTGTGTTAGCGTGTGTGTTAGCATGTGTGTTAGCGTGTGTGTTAGCATGTGTGTTAGCGTGTGTGTTAGCGTGTGTGTTAGCGTGTGTGTTAGCGTGTGTGTTAGCGTGTGTGTTAGCCATTTATGAAACTGTGTTGCACATGTCAACTCCTTATAACTGCATTATGTGAAGTAACTTCACTTTTTGCAGCGATATTTATATTTATAATACTGTAAATGTGGAATGAGCGGAGAGAGGGGGCGGAGTTAACTGAATCGAAGCGTCTTGTCTTCCGGGTATGGCAAATACCCCCCAAAAATACTTAGATTTCTCTCAAAAATGAGTACTCCATAGTGATAGAGGTACAATATATCATATAAATGCCTATACTTTACTTTGGAATGGCTAAAATAGCATGATACAGATCCTTTAATGCCTTTTTTCATGACATATTCACAGCCTTGATTTGGGCACAGTTAACCCTACATCTGTTAACATTTCGCCTCTGAAGATAGAAGCGAAACATCCTGCTCCGTCGACAGTGTTTTGAAAACCTGTAATACCCTGCACTCCTCCATGCAATCGTATGACTGTCCTTTTACGAGCCTGCTGTGTTCATTGATTAGAAAATCCATCAAGGCCAGGGCGACCGCTCCGCTTCATCACGGAAGCCGGAGTGCGACGCCGAAGGGAACTATCGCTGACCGTTCCACTCGCTCCTCTTCGTCCTAATTGAAGCTCGCAACGGCTCGTCACGTCGCCATGACAGCGGCGCTAAAAGCCCGCGGAGGACCGGCGAAGTGACAGGTGCTTGAGTGAGAGCGCGACAGCGGAGGATATAATCAATGTTCTGTCTGTACTGTATTAGTCAGGGCTATTCAAACGGGCACAACACAACCTGGAATATCAGCATGTCAGTCGCTTTATTGATAAAACAGACCTTTTCTGACCAAGAAGACTGTCAAAATTAGAATCAAACAAAGAATATAAGTGTGAACAAAAGTTACACCTGAAAGCAACTTTTTAAAAGGCAAGGCAACTTTATTTATACCGGTTCATTTCGTACACAAGGCAACTCTATGCGCCTTACAAAAGAGAATAATGCGAAATTACAATCAGGTTAAGTTAAGGCAAAGCACATATACATGCATTTCCAATGACATCACGCATAGTTCCGGCGGCCATTTTGAGCACCAAAGTAGAATTATGCAGTACTACAACATGTAACAATATCTCTACTCAGGATGAAAATGAAAGACAACTGATTGACAGTGGTATTTTTATGTCCTCGTAATCATTGCTCAAGAAGATAACAGTAAAAACACGGAACCAAAGACGCACATTTTATGTGACATAACCAGCAAATGTGGCACAGACGTGGCTCTGTCTGTCGAGCTACAGCAGGATTTACTAAAGATCTGCTTCACTCTGAAGACTAAATTAACTCATCAAAGAGGAAACAGAAAACCTTTATCTGTGATTTTTACAGTTTGTCATGTCAATAGAGTCTCAATCTGAGTCAGTGTTTAAGCTGCTTAAGATGTTAGCATGCTACTGTCAACCAACTGTCAATGGCTTCAACACGATAAACACATGTGTGTCTCACATCTATGAACACTGAGGAAATACTACAGTAACAGCTCAGCTCTGACCTCTGTCACAGGTTGTATCCAAGGCTAGATGTCTGTGGTTCAGGTGTTTCGCTTGGACACGTCAGAGCTGAGCTGTTAAAGCTAAATGCTAACTCGTAGCATACTTACATCTTGAGCAGCTTAAACACTGACTTACTGGTTTCTTCACATAAACGTGCGTCTCTGAGGCCTTGTTTTAACTGTTATCTTCTTGAGCAATGATTACGAGGACATAAAAAATGCCACTGTCAATCAGTTGTCTTTCATTTTCATCCTGAGTTGAGATATTGTTACATGTTGTAGTACTGCATAATTCTACTTCGGTATTCAAAATGGCCGTCATAACAACGAAAGTCACATGACTGAAAAGCATGTATAGACACATCAACCATGGGAAACACACAGCACACGAGGTCACGTGCGGAATTTTTTCTTGGGGAGGACTGATAAGGATATTTACTAAAGTCGCTACTTCCGGGGTTAGCGTAGCTGCTGCGCCGTTAGCATTTTTCGCCGCTAACCCGGAAGTACCGATTTTGGTATATATTACTTTTATAGCAGTAGGTACAGCATTTTGGGCTAATGGGCCTGATAAATAAGTATGTTCAGTAACTCTCTGTTGAGAGAGTCATATTGATTGAGGTATTAAAGAGTTTTTTGTAGTTTCTCGCACATCTGCCGGACCCGGAAGTAGAGCTGTGACGTCACCACTTAACAAACGTATTGACTTAACATGTCACATGCTCTAATACTTAGCTGTAGCGCCTTTAAAGGAACAGGCCACCGTTTTTCCATACTGAGATATGTTCTTACCTGAGCTTAGATGAGTTGATATGTACCTGTCTGGTCTTTGTGCGTGCCCTCAGTCACGCAAAACAACCAAAGATGTTGTTAGCATTTGGCCTCTCCCAGTATATTCCTAAAGCTCCAAACGGGGGTGAAGTTGGAGAGTAAGAACATATCTCAGTATGGAGAAACGGTGGCCTGTTCCTTTAACTTTGATTACAGCAGCATTCACTGTGGACTTGTTTTAAATAAGCTCCTGCAAAGTCAAAAGACCCAGCGTTGCGTTCATTTTCCACCAACATCTTGCATAGACGATGAGAGAGTGTGACCACTGCTCAAAGCCCTCTCCAGCACATCCCAAAGATTGCCAGTGGGGTTAATTAAGATCTGGACTCTGAAATCCATCCACGTCTCCGCTGTTTAAACGTGTTTAAAAACGGAGAATTACACGAAAGCAAGAGTGACTCGTTTGTTTGGCGAGCAGCGTCCTTAACGCACACATTTCTTCACAAACGCCAGAGCCCATTGATCAACGGGCTTTACATTCAGACGAGCGGCTGGAGCACTTTATAATTGATTTATCGAGATCCAGCAGCCCCTGTGACTCGCTCATGTACCCGCAGGAGGAGATCACAATGGTTTCTTTAATTAATAATGAAAAAATTATGTTTTTTTTTTTCCTTTTTCTGTAGCAAGGCAAGAATCGAAATGGTCCCTCGCGGCAAAGTACGAGAAATCAATTTGGTAAAAGCCGTGGCCATGAGCTCGTGCGGCGGTTTGGTCTACTGATAGAAAAGTCGAACAGTGCCAGAAAAATGGAAGTGTACACATTATGTATTGTACAAAATCCGCCTTAAACCCACCTGAACCGGGCACAGTTTCTCCAGTTCAGCTTTACCCAAATCTTAAAGCTTCTCGAACAAAGCATCAAAAAAGTGATTAAAAAAGAGCGACAAAAACACGATTCGTCACATTTGAGATAAAAATGTGACAAAAAAGAGACAAAAAGCGATGACGAAAGCAACTAAAGATAAAAAAAAAATACGAAAGGTCAAAAAAGTGAACGCGGCGACAATGCAACTAAAAAGTTACTATCAGTTTTGTAGGTCTTAGCTTTCAAATGTGGCGTTACTCTGGCCGATAGCGACTTGTCACATTTTTGTCGTGTTTTTTCGTTTCTTTCTTGTCTGGTTTTTGTATTTTTTTCCGTACTTTTTTTCCTTGCTTTTCTCACTTTTTAATAATAATAATAATAATCCCTTACACTTGTATTGCGCTTTACAAGCCTGTATTACCAAGTTTCTCAAAGCGCTACACTAACTGCGTTTCCATCACTGGATTTTAATGCGCATGTTGAAGTTTCGCATTTCCAAGGAGTGATGGAAACACCAAATTTCGCATTTAAACTCTTAATTCGCATAAAAAGTTTATCCGCTCGGTTGAGGTGGTTTTTGATTCGTGCGCATAAGCATTAATGTGCATTTTGGAAGATGGAAACAGCTTTTTCGCATAAAGTTTGACGTAGCGAATAAAACGTACACGTGACTGTTGGCGTAGCCGACCTGTGGACAGAAGTGAAGAGGAAAAGTAATCCATCAGTAGCAGGTCGTCTCTAGTCCAAAATACAGTTCAAACATCGCTGTCTTTGCCGTAGCATTTATGCTAACACACTGTCTGCAACTATGGACCAAGTTAGCCACAAAAAGCTTGCCCAGAGACGCCGCCTGATCCTCATTAGAAAACGTAGTAAACTCACTCTGGGACAGTTTTTGTTTGTCCAGCCTTTACAGGTCATGCGGGACTTCAGAGTAGTAGCAGCTAGTTAGTTACTTTAGCTTTAGCTTAAGTGTCGCCTAAATTACCATTCATTCATGGCATT
Source organism: Neogobius melanostomus (assembly GCA_007210695.1). Lineage (NCBI taxonomy): Eukaryota > Metazoa > Chordata > Actinopteri > Gobiiformes > Gobiidae > Neogobius > Neogobius melanostomus. The sequence continues at coordinate 1,513,389 of VHKM01000441.1, forward strand.
ACGAGTAAAAACAAGCAGCTAATTCCAACATGGTAAATTAATTTGGCCAAAAACTATACTAAAAAGCTCGTACTTAAAGTGACATCAAAAACGTACAGTGCGCCCTCTGCTGGGTAAATGCTGCAATTGCGTCATGCAGCCGCCTGCTATAACCATGTAACCAAAGCCACGATTTGCAAAAACTCTTGGATGGAAACGTGTGAGAATTCGCTTTTTTTATACTCATTTTTTATGCACATTTTCTTTGATGGAAACACAATTATTGTCGTCATTATCCATTCACACCATACTCAGTGGTGGTAAGCCACTATTGGCGGCACGGTAGTACAGCGGTTAGCGCTCGTGCTTCACAGCTAGAAGGTCCGGGTTCGATTCCCTTCTGGACGGGGTCTTTCTGTGTGGAGTTTGCATGTTCTCCCCGTGTCTGCGTAGGTTTCCTCTGGGTACTCTGGTTTCCCCTACCACTAAAAACATCTACAATAGGCCAGGATAAATGAGAGTGTGTTTGAGAGTGCGCATGGGGGACAACGGACACAAACTAGCCCAAGGCTACAATCCAATGTGGCTTGTTTACATGCATGAGACCCATGTATGTCCCGACCAAATAAACCAATAAATATATATTGTAGCCACAGCTGCCCTGACTGACAGAATCGAGGCAACCAGTCTGTGCCATCGGCCCCTCCGACCACCACCAACCACTCACTCACTCACTACATTCGCCCAGGCTTCCTGGTGTTACCAAACGGTCTCCCATCCAAGTACCGACCAGGCCCTTCCTGCTTAGCTTCCAAGGTCTGACGGGATCGGGTTTGTTTTTAGTTGTGTTTTTGTTGCTTTTTTTTATTGTGTTGTTACTTTTCTGGCATGTCTTTGTTGGGTTTTTGTCACTTTTTTGTGGCTCTTTTTTTCTCCTTTGACGCTTTGTTCAAGAAGCTTTTAGATTTGGGTAAAGCCAAACTGGAGAAAATGTGCTCGGTTCAGGCGGGGGTTAAGAGGTTAACAATCTGATGATAATCCATAAAGTTTCTCTACATTGTCAAACTACTTTTGTAAAAAAACTGGGGCTATTTTCTACAGTACAGTATATGCATTGCTTCAAGTTACAAGCTCCTGCAGCCCTTTAGAGATCTGAAGGCAAAATATGTCTTGTCTCCTCCCAAAAGTCCTCTGCCGGTACCTTCTCATTCAGCCGCTGTGGGATTATGTAGTGCCTGTGTATTTGTTTATTTGTGTGCCTTGTAAATCCAGCGATATCCTTCCTCACAGCCTCCCTCTGCTCTCGTCTCGTTTGTGCAGATATGCTCCGGTAAGCCGCTCATCTCCTCTGTCTCTTCTCATGTCTCTGCTCTCGCCAAACACACCTCCAGGGACCACGGGCACTTCACCTCCTCGCTCTCAAAAAAAAAAAAAGAACAAAAAAGCGTCCATCTCATCTGTTAAGCCTCTCCCTCTCTGAATCCCTCAGTGTTTTGCTTACGGACACGGGGTATCTGCGCGTGAGAGACAATGGTGCGTGGGTGGTTCTGTTCCAATCGAGATTTATCTGCAACTTTAGCACCAGGCTGTAATCTCAAGGATGGATTGAATGCACAGATTTATAAGCACTAAACATGTGACGTGGAGACATGTACAAGACAGAGGGGGACATTTACCGAGAGTCATTTAGACGCTGGATCTGAGGCCTTAAAACTGTAATACACACATTTGCAAATGGTAAAATAGGTGCAACATGTCCACAAATAGCTTTCCAGCTGCTGTTTAGCACCTGGAAACTGTCATCGCTGCACACACTTTAAAGCAGTAGTTCTCAGCTGGTATATGACATATGACATTGGGACCAATCACCACTGTGTGACGACAAGCCATGACCAATATGACAGTTACATTTGTAATATATACAGGTGAAACTTGGAAAATTAGAATATTGTTCAAAAGTTCATTTATTTCTGTAATTCAAGTTAAAATGTGAAACTAATATATGACGTAGACTCATTACATGCAAAGGGACATAATGTCAAGCCTTTGTTTGTTATAATTTTGATGATTATGGCTTACAGTCCATTTTCAAAATATTCTAATGTTTTTGTCCCCTTTGGACATTATGTTTGCCTGGATACTTAATCCGCCTGAACTTTACATTGTCTTATTTACTGCTCTGTTTTATTGCCTTAATGTTCGGTGCAGCCCTATGAGGCAACTCCTGTTGTGATATTGAGCTATACAAAACCATTGATTGATTGATTGACAAGATTTTTAATTTGGGATTTTTACAAGCTGAGCCATAATAATCAAAATTATAACAATTAAAGGCCATACATATCTCACTTTGCATGTAATGAGTCTGTCATATATTAGTTTCACAGTTTAAGTTGAATAACAGAAGTGAATGCACTTTTTCAAGTTTCACCTGTAATACAAACTATGGCTAAATATGCAAAATTATTCATTACTTTATTAATTTGAATGTTCTCAGACGGTGTCTTGATAATCAGGAGATATAAATTGAAACAAATCACAGTGACCTTTAGGATCCCGACCCACTGCTTTAAAGGACCTGTTTTCTGCGACATTGACTTTTTGAGCATGTTATAAGGCCGTCTTCTTGTGGGAAAGCCGACCAGGAGCTGTGTTGAGTTTCAGTAAGTAAGTGCTTCATTTGTCATTGTACAATTGTACAATGAAATGAAGGTGTTTGTTTAAACGCATTGTGGGCCAACCTGAGCAGCATGTTTTTGGAGGTTGGGGACACCGGAGTACTACCTTCAGTCTCCTCTGATTAGGCCTGTCACGATAACAAAATGTGAAGTTTGATATATTGAGGCAGGAAAATATCGCGATAAACGATAATATTGAGTCTTAAGATAGCGTGAAAATGACAGCAAACTGGTGTTCTAAAAAGTGCTTAATCCCACTCTTATTTATCAAACGATAAGTCGATATAGTAATTATCGTGACAGCCCTACCTCTGATCCACTGAAACGCTGCACCTTCTCCTGGGTTTGTCCCTGTTTCAGAGCATGGTGTCCTGCACTGGTCAGCTCCTCCTTCCTCTTCCTCCTGCGCAGCTCCCTCCGCTCCACAACAGTCTTTCACCGTCTTCTGGGAAGAGCGAATATAATCAGTTTATTCTCCACTAAACGTCCATTATCCACACTGTAAACCCGAATGCTATTTGAGGTCATAATTTAAGATGTGAAAGAACTCAAAACTAGCCAAAATCTTCATTCATCTAAAAAAATTTAAGTCCAAAAGGGTGTTTTTTTAAGTTTAGTAAAGTTTTATTGCCATTCAGATTAAAACTGTCACGTTTAGAAAGTTTAAATTATAAGTTTTGAGGCGGGTCTTTTGCGTCATGACATCATGATGCCTGCGTGCCTTGGCTGGAGTGACGTATTTGTTTCTGCACAGCCGCAGTGCGCTGCTGTGGGAGTGTCCGTCATTTAACTGAAGAGGAGCTTTTACGGCCTGAATAAGGTAATATACTTTATTAATATCCAGTGAAATTATATGTTTGATTTCAGTTTGCAGGTAGTTAAAACCAGGAGAATTGTTTATGCTTCAGATTGTACAGTTTAATCGATAAAGCGTAGCGTGAGATTTTTCCCGCTCCTTTTTTTAAAACTGCAACAGCGACGCACTTCCGCCCGAGTCCGGGGCCGAGTCCGAGTTGCGTTGTCTTTAAAACTCTTACAATTAACCGTGAGGACCTAATTAAATATGCACGCAGGCTATTATCGACCGTGAAGTGCAAGTAACGTTAATATCGCTGTTTTCAGCGCTGTCTCCGCACCTCCGTCTGTGTAGCAGCAGCAGCAGCAGCAGCAGCAGCGGGGCAGACAGAGGCACAGAGAGCTTTGAGAACTAACTCCGTAACAAGTGTGTTAAGAGCAAGTTATATTTCTTTGGGCTAATAGACGAAATTACAATCATTGTAATATTAATCTTTAAGTAAAAGGGCTAAGCCAAAATAAACTATACAACTGCTTATGGGCCTAAAAAGATTGTATGAGCTACAATGGTCCTTGTTTAAGAGAATGTTGAATAAAATCGATTAGGTCATTGTCCAAAGTAGTTAAAAAAAATTATATAGTTTTTATTTATTGGCCAAATTGCCCAACCCTAATTTGTTTTTGTAACGCAGGTTAACAAGTACCAGACAAGAAAGGAAATTGTAGCAGAAAATAAAGGTGAGACCATACACTTACTGATTATATGATCCTATTTTACACTTTTTGTTAATTGGTTTATTGCGTTTTTTGTTGTGTTTTTTTATCCTGGATTTTGTGCTAGCCAGACAACACACTTTTCCAATTCTTTACAAAAATGTATTGTACAGCTCTCTGGATCAGAGAAACGCTTAAACCTAGAAAATGCCGATCCACCCCACTACAAAAACACTAAACATAACAAATATTGCACTCTGTCAAATCAAAAGGCAAATCACTTGACTATTTTAATTACAGGTAACAGAAATGATTAGTTCTGAATGAGATGTGATTTGAGACTCTTCTTCATTTACAAATGCGTATGCATCTGTGATTGGAACTATATGAAATGTGATGAATGATTGGCTGTGAGAAAAGTCCCCGACGCTCCTGTCTTTGGGCAGAAAGTAGGCGTAGCTGTTTAGTGTGCATTTGCTACATTTGTGTGAGACATTTATGTTGGACTTTTTTTTTTAATGAGAACACAAAGTTTAATTAAACAGAACAGTTTCTTTTGGTGTTTTGTCACTGTCACAACTGGGAATTGGGGCAATTCTTTACTGTGTCCTTTTCACCTAGATGGTCCCAGCTCCCACAGGTGCATGCTGCTGTTGTGCCCTTGAGCAAGACACTTCCCCCACCTTGTCTCCAGTGTCGTCTGCACACGCTGGAGTATGAATCAGAGTGTAAATGAGTGCATCATGTAGGTTGAACAGCGCAATCAAGACCATTTACCATGGTTTATGATCTTTTCATTCTGTCATGGATACCTATAGAGTACTAACAAATGTTTCTTTTTTATCTAGAGAATCAACTCTACAAATTCCGTCTTACTAACTTGGAATTCTTTGATATGCACAAAGAAGATGGTAAAGTGAGTAACTATTGCCATTGTGTTAAGGTGAAGTGTCCTGACTTCAGTATCCTGTTTGTCCATTTTACAAATACAGGAGGAGGTGCTGTGACCTAGAGGCCTGTGAGGATGAAGACATGAAGGCTTTCCAGTGTCCACCAGTATGTCGTACAGTATGTGGAAATGAAGAATGCAGGGAAACGAAACACACACAAGGACTCAGCTAATCAGCCAAGTAAGTAGATTTGTGTCAGGTTTCGGTTTGTACCTCTCATCTATTACTGAAGTATTTACAAATGTTTATGTTCTTAAATGTTTTTGTTTCAGCAGACCTGAGGCTGATGGGATCTCGTGCACTGACATTAGAAGCTCCGCGCGAATTAGGATGAGAAGCACTCGCTGAAAGACTCTCAGCTCTTCGCTTTAAAAGTGAGTAAATATAATACACTTGCGAAAGTAAATTTTTCATCTTTACTGAAGCATTTACAGGAGAAACTCGATGAAATTAGAATATCGTTCAAAGCTAATTTATTTCTGTAATTCAACTTAAACTGTGAAACTAATATATGATATAGACTCATCATGCAAAGTGACATATGTCAAGCCTTTGTTATTATTTGATGATTATGGCTTTCAGTCCATTTTCAAAATATTCCAATTTTCTGAGATTTTAATTTAGTTACATTAGTTTTTATAAGCTGAGCCATAATCAAAATTATAACAAACAAAGGCTATACATATCTATCTTTGAATGATGAGTCTATCATATATTAGTTTCAGTTTAAGTTGAATTACAGAAATAAATGCACAATTGTTTTTTTGGGCTCATAGTGGGGCATCCTTTTTCTGTGTGTCTTTTTTTCTCTCTATGTGGTCGCATTTCCATGCATTTATACAAATTTGTTTCAGAAAACTTTTGAGTGTGCAACTAGACAAGCTTAATTAAATGTAGGAAGCACAAACTGTCGCCTAAAGCAGTGGTTCCCGAGTGGGAGTGCCTGGGATTGCAGGGGGGATCCAGGGTCAGATCATAAATTATATTATTTGAGCAAATGATATGGTAAAAATCATCAAATATGATGAGAACGGACTACAGGTGCAACACTCCAATTCCAGTTTATTTGTTTGAAACTTACTTACTTATTAGCAACTATTTGGATGTTTTGATAACATTTGTGCACATAATGCTACCATTAAAAAACGTCGCTTTTACTCTGTTAATGTAAAAGTCTAGAGCTTTGTGTTCGTTTGCTCACATCATTTTACAGAATGGCTTAGAAAGTGTTGGAGCAATATTGGACTATACGTGGTAAAGCTAATAATTTCAGACATTTGATGTTCTATTATTATTCTTACAGACTTGTACAAGCCAAGTGGTATATCGCAGAATGTGAAGAGGAGAAAGAGTGTGCTCTAGAAGACAAACAGTAAGTTTAAACACAGTCACATGACATTGAACTTGGTTTGATTTCTTGCTTTGTACTGACAGACTTTCTCCATATTTTTCAGATGTTGGTGCCAGTTGAGCCAGGAAGCAATGTCCAGTGAATCTGCTTGAATCAATAAGGACTAACACACAAATATTTTGCATCTTTACTACATTCTGAATTCTGTTGTGAATAACTCAGCCTACATGTTACAACATAAGGTATGTAAACTATTATTTTATGAAATAAAACAAACAAACTGTAATTTGCCATTTTGTAATTTTTTTTGGGTTTGCTTGTAATGTTTGAAATATTTGTTAAAAGAAGCCGATTGGACTTACAAGTTTTGATGTAATCTGTTTCAACAAAACTTTTAAGTTGATGAACTAAAAACTTTAAAGTTGAACTTTGCTTAAAACTATCAGGAGTTTTTAAGCTAAGTTGAACTTTAAAGTTTTCAGTTTATGTTGGCAAACATTTTTAAGTTAAGTTGAACTTGAGATTTTTCAGTTCATAAAAACTTAAAAAACGTTTGCCAACATAAACTGAAAACTTTAAAGTTCAACTTAGCTTAAAAACTCCTGATAGTTTTAAGCCAAGTTCAACTTTAAAGTTTTTAGTTCATCAACTTAAAAGTTTTGTTGAAACAGATTACATCAAAAATTTTAAGTCCAATCGGCATGTTAGGGTTTACAGTGCAGAACAATAGTAGGAATAGAAGATTAGTGTGGCTTAGCTGCGAGTCTTGCCTGGATAATAATAATAATAATAATAATGCATTAGTTTTATATAGCGCTTTTCTGGACACTCAAAGACGCTTTACATTGCATTATTCATTCACTCCATACTCGGTGGTGGCATGCTACTATTGTAGCCACAGCTGCCCTGGGGTAGACTGACGGAAGCGAGGCTGCCAATCTGCGCCATCGGCCCCTCCAACCACCACCAACCACTCACTCACACACTGCATTCGCCAGGCTTCCTGGTGTTACCAAATGGTCTCCCATCCAAGTACTGACCAGGCCCTTCCTGCTTAGCGTCCAAGGTCTGACTGGATTGGGCAGAGCAAAGGCGCTGTGGCCACAAACCTCCTCGATTGTCCCTTTTTTGTTTCCTGTAGCGCCTCTTGTGACGCCTCCACTGTGCTGCAGCTGTGGGGGCTCTTAGTACCTCTTCAGTGTTTCAGAAGAAGACATTTGTTTTACGATTTTTATTGATTTTATAAATTGATTATTTATTTCTTATTTTAATTATTTATTCCATTTGTGATGACTTCTATTTTTTATTCTATTTTTATTGACTGGTTGAGCTACATGGAGTTGTATGTGTACTTTTCTTTTTTGTGCAGCACTTTGGAACTGTTCTGTTTAAATGTGCTATAGAAATAAAGTGGATTGAATTTGTAGATTTGTAGACATTTGTGAAAGTCTTTAGCTCATAAGCTCGCAAGATGATTTTGAGACAATATTTTGATCAGGTCTCTAACCAAACACTTTCAGAGTTTCACATTGTGTTTCCCTCACGTTTAAGCCTAAAGACAATAGTTTTCACCTCCGCACGGCTAAAGCTAAGGAGGGCTAATGGCACTCACTGATTGTTGAAGAGACACAGACTTTACAAACGCCAATAAGTCGCTCGACCAAACCCATATCCTTGTGTGGGGTTTGCGGCGATGCTTTTCCCCAAGAAATATTGCCGACGCACTCAAGAAGCCAGAATAAAGCGCACAATGGGACGTTTAAAGCATATTGGCCCGGCCCATTGTGAGCGAATGGAGAGAGATGCCGGTGTGACAGCGGGGGTCCCCTCAGGAGCGCAGTCAAATAGATGGATTTATAGAGAGAGCAGTTCAGAGCAGCAGAGCGTGTTTCATCAGCGAAAACAGTGTCAAAGTGGCTCTTCCACACAATACGCTCCCCACTGTTCCTCCAATAATACAGTAAGCTTTCCATTCTCGTCTTCTGGGGACAAAGCGCGCAGAAAAGTCTATTTGGACAACGTCAGATTGAGCGAAATGAAAAATGAGACTCGCTTTCTATACACGGAGAAGGGAATGAGCATCTGCACCTGATGAAAAAGTGTCAGACGAGTTTAGACTTACAGTTTTTGCTCAATCCTCCAGGTAAACTTGTTTTAAAATGGATTCCTCTCTCTGTCGCTGAGAAGTCTTTATGGATAAGGAAAAGATTTGTGAGAGGTTGCTGCACTGTAACCAGAAGGACCCAGTAAGTGGATTTCCTTTGGCAGCATTCAAGATCTGAACTCTGTGGTGGCCGATCCATCTCACGCTCCCTGAACCACTCTTTCATTGTCACTTTGGAATATGCCAGTGCCATAACACAACTTTCCTAAACCTAAATTCTGCATAACGCTCTTTCTAATAAGCGCTGGGACAAACAGCAAAGTATTATGTCATGATTTTGATTTATCACAGTGGGATTTGGGTAAATTCCCCTGTTACTCACTGTCCCGGCCCCGGCTGTGTGGAGCCTGTGGGTGGGGGTTAGTCTGTCTCCACAGTTACTCCTCCCTTTTCCTCCTGTGTGCCGGTTCGCCAATTGGTGCCAGTTGCTCCGCCTCTAATTGGCTTCTCGCTGAGCTGGCATTTAATGTGAATGGACTCACCAATATTGTAATACTGCACACACTTGGTGATTTATGCAGGATGGATATACCACCATGGAATGAGCCTATTCCATTTCCAAAAGCTCCACTTTGTATTAGCCACAATATAAAACACTGTCCTCTTCAAGTCGTGGTGCTCAGACCTGGCAAAGATGACTTTGAGACTTTTCACCTCTGCTGTGACAGATATTTCAGTTTATAACTATCAGGGCTGGGACCATACACTTTAGTCACGATCCCACTACAGTAAGTAATTATGATAACACGTTTACCTTAATTTTAAGGCTTAAAATGCGTAAAAAGAAAACAGTCATGTGTCCAAAGAATGAACATTTCAATTCATATCAAAGATTAATAAATATCTTTGAATTTGAATTGAATAAACCAAAAGCCATTTGACATCTATTGAAGTGTTAAGATTCAGAAGTGCATTTACACAAAATGTAACAAAGTGCTGTGTAACTGCTACTGGAAAATGAAGGAGTGCATGATAAGAAAGGCCTCCAAACACAAATATTCAAAGTATTGCGATAAAAGTAAAAATACTTGATAAAGTCAAAAGTATTGCGATACGATATTTTCAATCAGTCAAAGTTTATTTCTATAGCACTTTACAACAACACCAGGAAGAACAAAATGCTTCACGGAAAGATAAAAAACAATTTAAAGGATCTGTATCATGCTGTTTTAGCCATTCCAAAGTAAAGTATAAGCATTTATATGATATATTGTACCTCTCCGCTCCTCTCTCCGCTCATTCCACATTTACAGTATTATAAATATAAATATTGCTGCAAAAAGTGAAGTTACTTCACATAATGCAGTTATAAGGAGTTGACATGTGCAACACAGTTTCATAAATGGCTAACACACACGCTAACACACACGCTAACACACATGCTAACGCGCGTTTTGATTGACTCACCGCTCAGTCTGGCCTCCCCATCGTTATGAGATCGCGTTGGTTATAAAAGTTAATCCACTTTGATTCTGGCCAAGGTTCACCAAGCATCCATCAGGTTGGTTGATATAGTCGCTGAATCCCAGAAAGAAATTCCAACTTCTGGCGAGTGCACTCTTCTTTAGGAAGGTTGAATAGTCCTCTCGTAGCCAAACCATGGATCTAATAGAGCCAAACGCGCATCAGTGACATGATCATTGGGTAAGAAAAAAGAACAGGCGTGTCCAGAGTAGGTTAGAAAGAGCTCAGTCTTCACAAACATGACTTCTGATCAGATCCTCTGGGGGTGCGTTTGTTTACTCTCCCGGGACAGCACAGACGTCAGAGAGTTCCTTTTTTTCTTTTTTTTTTTCTTTCCTTTATTTCTCTCTTACAACAAAAATAATGAAAAAGCTGTTTTATAAATTAAAATCAGGCCGTAAGGCATTACATTACAGACGTCGAGCACTTCCGACGTTGAGCAGACTAAGGGCCAGGCTGTTCTACATATTTACGATACTTTGTCCCTGAAATCAGATTTTTATGCTTCCGTTTATACCTGTCTGTAAAGGTGGAACCGTCTGTTGGGTTAAGCAGTAATTTCCTTGGAAAATGTCCAACATAACATGCAAGGGAATTTTGCAACCCTAATACTAACCCATTTAACTTCTGGCTTTAAAAAGTGTTAAAATAATAAATATTGATCCATGTTGCTTCTGTCATCTTCACGTCCCTGTAAAACAAAATCATCCAAAGCCTTACATTGTTATTCCACTCGGTCTTTTCTATTAGAGAATCTCCCGAGGCATTGACAGATGAAATTTCCAGATTGTATCAAAGCAATTATTTGAGACATTTTTTTCTTCTTCTTCTTTTTAACAAAATGCTGTTATTTTGCATCTAAATGAACGGCGCAGCGCTGCGGGGCACACGCACTCACGTCAGGAACGCGACAGAGAGAAACCATCTTTGTGAGCGCTCAAATGCATCTCATCTTTGTTGTTTTTCCAAGACTTTGAAACAATTGCTCAAAATTGGATTTGCACCACAGAGACGCACTTCCCTTCTTGTATTTCGATAGATAACATTCAGAGCAATCGATGAAAGAGTGCAGTGTTGAGGCCAGAAACACGAGGTCCCACGGTCGGACTGAAAGGGTAATGGAAATGAGTTTGTGTTTTCGATATTAACCATGCTATAATGTTGTTACCTCATCATTCCTGTTCACGTTGGTTGTTTCCTCTGCTCTGAGGGTTATATTGCCTCATAGCTAAAACACTAAACAGTTCTCCACAGTTTTAAAGCCCATACTAGATTGGCCACATTGGCTTTGGTTTCTGTGTTTGAAGTAACACGTAACCTTTCAGACAAACCGCTGTGTACATATGTTGGTCAGTAGGGATGGGCCGAGATCTCGTGGCACGAGATCTCGTGAGATCAAATTGGCACGAGATTTCTCATCACAGTGTAAAATGATCTCGGAATATTATTTTCTTTTCTTTTTTTTATAGGCTGAAATTTAGATATAGACCTTCTTCCTGTAGACTGCTTATAGGACTCATGGGAATATTTAGGCAATAGTTCTGTGTAATAATGTGTACTATATTTTGATTGGAACTTAAAAAAGAAAGAAAACGTACACGTTTTTAAGGTCAGTTGCTTAGAACCACCGCCTCAGTGTTCAAACCTGCAGACTGGAGCCGCTGCAGATTCACGCCTGCAGATCCACACTCGCACCTTGTTACTTTCTCTTTCATTTACGAACTAAAGGCTCTGCTGTTGGAAGCTACGTTTTACCGCTGCACGCCGTGGCGAGTCCGGGTGGATCCGTCGTCTATTTTGTGATTGTACACGCGCATCTACCGCGCACGGAAAAGCAAAACAACACGGATGTGACATGTGCGGGCGGACAACGAGGGAGAGGGCAGGCCAGAATATGAAGGGATGATTACAGCGGGACATTTAAGGAAGAAAGAGGTCAGTCTAACTACAGTAGAATCACTCTCTGTTTAATGTTTAAAGCCTCCTGTGCGTCAGTGTCTGGCACAGACTGTTTAGATACTAAATCTAAACTGGTCTCCTCCTCCTCCACCTGAAATCAACTTTTAAGCTTCAAATTATATCTAATTATTATTTATAATTTGGAAATGTAATCAGAATACACCTGTCAAAAGAGCCAAATGTATTAGCTTTGTTCTAATATTAAACTGTATGCACACAAATGGAGCCTGATGATATTGGTAAAATCTTATCAGTTCCCATCCTTATTAGTTTGTTCATTTTGTTACAAACAATACAATACAATGGCTCCATACAAAGGAAACATAATTGCAAAATATTATTTACTATTGCAAATGATGTAAAAGTTTCGTCTCGTCTTGTTCTCGTGGACTCAATCTCGTGTCTCGTCTCGTAGGATTTGTATTGGTCATCTTAGATCCTTTAGTTCCTCTATTATTGCAGAGTGACAACAGAAATTATCACTAAACGTAATCTGAGGTCATTTTCCTTGTCATATTTCTTCCCATTCTGTGATCAGCTAGAGGCCACACAAACTTATAAGCAGAGAGAAGCTAACGGAGAAAAGTAGTGCCAGTAAGTCAGTAAGTGCCGCCGTTAAACTCTGTTTGCGGTTGAAATGTAACAGGAAAAGGTGGTTCTCGGGAACTTTTGGTGAAATAAAGTTATGCTGTTTCGTGTGGGGCTGTGGCCATGAAATTAGTTGTTCGTGCAGCTGTTTTGACACAAAAATTAAAAGGGAGGCGCTGAGGTGTTTTTCTGTCTTTGGCCGCTGCTTTCTGTGTGTTCGCTTTGGGGACGGTAAAATCACCCACGTTTCTCCTGTGCGTCCAAAATCGGGCTGAAAAATCAAACACGTTTCATTTCCTGCGATTGAGGCTTAGTTGCGTCTGACTGCTGCCCACACTACACAATTCGAGTCCAGTCGTGATCCTCCCACACTACGAGACACGACTCGATAAGACTCGGCGCGACTGAAAATTAGAGCAAAGTCGGGCACACAAGTCGTGTAGTGTGTGCTGGCCTTTAGGAGAGCTGAGCCGCTCACAGCAAAAGCTCAGGTTTGTTTGTACATTTATGAGGCATTTTTTCAATGACGAAAATATCTGTCATAAAATAAATGCTTGTATTTCAATTTTATTTATTGGGTTATATTGTACGTGGTGTGGCTTTAATCTTCTAAACTCGACAAGTCCATAAAGTCACCGCTCTTACATTAAAAATCTTCTCTGATTATCCGCTATCAAAGCTGTGTCCATTTTGTCAGGAAATGGGGATAAAAAAGAAAGAACTGAGGCAGAAAATAAGCATCATTTTTTATTGCAGCAACACAAAATGAAAACTTCCTGACCCCAGTTTCACTAAAACGTCATGCTTCAAATACTTGGTCTTTTTGGGTCTTGGCTGCAGTGGGTGCTTCTATGTCTGATGAAGTTAGACCGTTGTGTAAAGGCTTTGCTACAGGTTGTACAGCTGTAAGGTTTTTCTCCTGTGTGTGTTCTTTTATGTGTGATGAAGTTAGACTGTTGTGTAAAGGCTTTGCTACAGGTTGTACAGCTGTAAGGTTTCTCCCCTGTGTGTGTTCTTCTATGAGTGATGAGGTGAGACCGTCGTTTAAAGGCTTTGCTACAGGTTGTACAGCTGTAAGGTTTCTCCCCTGTGTGTGTTCTTCTATGAGTGATGAGGTGAGACCGTCGTTTAAAGGCTTTGTTACAGGTTGAACAACTGTAGGGCCTCTCCCCTGTGTGAACTCTAATGTGTCTTAGTAAAATCTGTTTTCTTCCAAATCTCTTCTGACAAACTGAGCACTGGTGCTTCTTCTTCTCAGCTCCGTCAGGTCCTGACTTGTCTTCTTTGTGGACAGTGGTCTCTGGTGCAGACTTGTTGTTGGGGGACAGTTTGGTGCTTCTGTCTCTGCTCTGGACTTGGTTGTAGTTTTCTCCATCAGCCTCTGTCTCCATCTGTGCAGCTGAGCAGCTGAATGGAGGTTCCCAGTCGTCATCGTTGTCTGTGTCAGACGAGTGCTCAGTGTGTCCCTCAGTCTCTGAGTGGAAATGTGTCTCTGAGCTGATGTCCTCTCCCTGTGTTTCCTCTCGATGCTCAGTTTGTCTTTGTTGAAGCTCTGAGGACTCTTCAGTCTTCACTCTGACAGCACCGGACTCTGGGACAGACCTGAAAATCATTTAAAGAAAGACTTAATAATAACATTTGTCAGTGAAACATCAGTGTGACGTGTTGTAAAGTGCTGGAGCCTACACTGGCAGCTGCTCTTCCTCCTGAGAGACGCTCTGCTCCTCTGGCTCCTCTTTAATCCAAGCAGTCTCTGTAAAGTCCTGGTTCAGACCCTGGTTCATCAGGACTCTTCTGCTCAGAGCCTGGTCCAGGAGCTGCTGTGTCCTCTGGTTTTCCTCTTCAGAGAGACACAGTTCCTCCTCATACTCCGCTGTGGCTCTTTCAAACAGCTCAGAAACCTCTTCAGCCGCCGCCGCCAGACGCTCATTCACCAAAGCTCTCAGCGTTTGGACTTTAGACATTTCACAAACTCAAACAGGTGAAGCTTCAGCCCTGAACAGAGACGACACAGAAAACAATGAGACTCCACTCTAAAGACGTGTAATTTACATGAAACATTTGGCTGTTGCTCTCCTAAAGAAACAGAACTGACTGACTTCTGATTAACTTTAAATATCGAGATTGAATGTAAACAATTAAAATTTTGACCAAATACACATCTATAGTTAATTTAGCAAAAAACATATAAAACCGACATGCAGCGCGTCAGTTCATTATTTCAATGTTCTTTTCCTTTGTACCATTATTCAACACAGTGCGATAACACAATCCAAATCCCGAGGTAATAACTTCATCTAAACATCACAATTAAAGACAAAAATGATGGGACCATTTCTTTCTACTGATTAAGACAATACAAGACAGTACTATAACACATTCGGGATGAGTTAAACATAGGGCTTACCTGGACATTCTTCCAAAATCATAAAATCACTGCAAACGTCGTTCATTTCCACCAAAACAACAGAGTGAAGTCGTCACAGCAACACACTTTGACACTTTAAACAGAAATAAAATGGCGTTTCCATGGACACCGGGAGAGTTCTTTATTCTTCTAAACTTGTCACAGCGTACTCTTCTAATATATTATATACTTTCTATGTTTTTCCAATCACAGATGTAAATTTGTAACATGGCCAATGCGCTCCCCAGTCACACTCAGAACTCGAGGAGATACGGCTTTTGGAACGCGTGGCTCAAGTGTTGAACCAAAGTCTCGCCTGCCCCTCGATGACCCGTGTGGTTCCGCTGATGAAGCTTCAGCTGCTTCTGATCAATCGGTAATCAGGCCGCGGGACGAAGAGCGTTGTGGTTAAGGAGTCATTGTGGGGGAAAAAAAGAACCTCTCTTGATTGGGTCAGAGGGCGCAGCGGGGTGAGGCCGGAGACCAGGGAATCCATTTATTGACATTGAAGCAGCATTCACATTTTGTCCAGTTTGGCATTACCCAAAAAAAGTGGCAAAAGAGAGAATAACGTGCCGGAAAAGTAACAATAACACAATAAAAAAGCAAGAAAAACACACGACTATAGAGTGATGAGAAAGCAACAAAAAAGTCAATGTCAACTTTATTTATATAGCACATTTAAAAACAGCTACAACTGCCCAAAGTGCTGTACAACAAACATTATAAAGTACAATTGAAGAGTAAAAAAGAAAGAATAATAATAAAATACATGGGATCTGCTCAGCTTGTGTTGAAGGCCAAAGCAAAAAGATGAGTTTTCAACAACGACTTAAAAACATGAATGGACTGGGCCATTTTGACATTCAGCGGAAGGCTGTTCCAGAGTCTCGGAGCCGTTTTTACGCTTAGATTTTGGCACCTCCAGAGTCATTTGAGTGGAGGATCTCAATGTTCGACCTGGATCACGGATCAACAAAAGCTCCGAAAGGTAAGATGGAGCGATGAAATGATGATGATGGAGTGATGAAAACGTAACAAAAAAGCCACAAAAAAATGACAAAACAGCGATCATAAAAGACAAGAACACAACGAAAAACACTTCCAAAATGTGATAAAAAATGTGCTGGAAAAGCAACAATAAAAAAGGGACAAAAACATGACTCATAACATCTTGCTCAAAGGGCCCCACATTAGAACAATACACAATAATCTACTTTCAAAAAATGTTTGGTTTTATGTGGACAGCGCCCTCTTCTGGGGGACATCCACGTGACTGAAATAAGTCCGGGATGGACTCACATGGCGTCTGTCTAAACACTTTGGAATCTGCTTCTTGGAAACTCAGACCTTTTATCTGCTGCAGCTGAACCTGAGATCGCAAGGCTCCACAATGCTGAGTGGTGAACATCTATCACTCAAATGCCAGAGACAGAAGAAAAGAAAAAAAAACAACAGCCTCTTGAGGTTAGGTTACTGCAGTAGTTAACCTCTTACCCCCCACTTTAACCAAGGGCTTTTCCTCCAGTTTGGCTTCACCCAAATCTATAAGCTTCTCTATGGGCGGCACGGTAGCACAGCGGTTAGCGCTCGTGCTTCACAGCTAGAAGGTCCAGGGTTTGATTCCCACCAGGGACCAGGCCTTTCTGTGTGGAGTTTGCATGTTCTCCCCGTGTCTGCGTAGGTTTCCTCCGGGTACTCCGGTTTCCCCTACCACTAAAAACATGTACAATAGGTCAGGATGTATGAGAGTGTGTTTGAGAGTGTGCATGGGGGACGACGGATTGAAATTAGCCCAAAGCTACAATCCGGTGTGGCTTGTTCATTAACTTGCACTGTCCCTACCAAATAAACCAATAAATAAAAATAAAAAAATAAAAAAAATGCCTACACTGGAAAAAATGCATCCTTCTCTTAGCCAAAAATGACTTAAAAGTGCTTGAATTATTTGAATTTGTGCTCATTTTGAGTAAGTTTGGACTATTTCACTGCCGATGGAACAAGAATGATTTTTTCATATTTTGAACTTTTTGTCTAATTTCAAGTGTTTTTGTCTTACTTTAAGTGTTCAAGTTAATTTTGTTTATCTTAAGCAAATTAATGCTTGTTCCATTGGCAATCTTATTACAAGACAGTCCAAACCTAGTCAAAATCTCAGCATTACACACATTAATTCAAGCAATTTTAGCTAAGATAAAATGGCCTTTTTATTCCAGTGTATAGACCAGTGTAATAATAATAATAATAATAATGCATTAGTCTTATATAGCGCTTTTCCAGACGCTCAAAGTCGCTTTACAATTTGGTGCATTATTCATTCACTCCATACTCGGTGATGATAAGCGAGGCAACCAGTCTGCGCACATCAGCCACCACCACCAACCACTCACACACTCACTACATTCGCTAGGCTTCCTGGTGTTACTGAACGGTCTCCCATCCAAGTACTAACCAGGCCCTACCCTGCTTAGCTTCCAAGGTCTGACGGGATTGGGCATCGCAAAGGCGGTATGGCCACAATGCCTCATTTGAAAGCTAAGACCTGCATAACTGTTTTTGTCACGTTGTTGCCACATTTTTTAAAAAGGGGGTATTATGCTTTTTCCAATCACATAGCACCAGTCTATAGCATACTACAATGATGACGTAACCTTCTGTTGGTCTGTATATGCAGTAAATTAAAATAACTGCCTTGAATAAAATTGCTCTCTCAAAATGGCTGTACTGAACGTCTTGAAATAGGCCTCTGTCTCTTTAAGAACCTTTCCGACACGCCCCCTTCAGCACACTGCTGTGGCATTTAAACAACAACACTGTGCGGGGAGGGGGCTCTGCTGAGCTGAGGAGCAGTGGTTGGTGGCTTGGCTGGTGACGAAAGGTCCAGAGGCGTCTCCAGGAGGTGGGGGCGTTCCTAGGAGGACTGAGGTATAGCTACACCTAAAATGGCTGCCGTCTAAGTTTTTACTGATTACTCAAAAATATGTGAATGAGCCAAGGCAACACTCCAGGCATGTGTTTAATGAGGGAATGACATAATAACATGATAACATGATATAAAGCTTGAAAAAGTCGATTTTACATAATACCCCCCTTTACGTGTTGTCGTCTCTTTTTTTAATCGTCTTTTTGATGCTTTTTTGTTGCATTTTCATCACGTTTTTGTCACATTTTCAGTCGTGATTTTGTTGTGTCATTGTTGCTTTTCCATTTTTGTCACTCTTTTTGTCACTTTTTATCCTCATCTTCTTTGACGCTTTGTTCTAGAAGCTTTTAGATTTGGGTAAAGCCAAACTGTAGAAAATGTGCTTGATTCAGGTGGGGGTTAAGAGGTTACCCGAGCACATTTTCTCCAGTTCAGTTTTCCCTAAATCTAAAAGCTTCTAGGACTGGAGTTACAGCCAGTGTAACGCCTCATTTGAAAGCTAAGACCTACAAAATTTATCGTGACTCGTATTTTTTTTAGCGTTTGTGTCATGTTTTCGTAGGTTTTTTTCCCGTCATGTTTTGGTCACTTTTTTTGTCATTCTTTTGTCGCGAAGTGTTTCTGTTGTGTTCTCATCTTTTTTTTTAATCATCAAGGTCAATTTGTCATGTTTTTTTCCACTTTTTGTGGATGTTTTTGTTGCGTTTTCATTGTGTTATTGTTACTTTTTCGAGACATTTTTCGGTTAAGAGGTTAAAACCACTAGATACACGCATGAGTTATAAACATATTTATTGTTGTTAATCTTCAACAAACAGATTCAGCGTTCAAAATTCTTTCCGGAACCCGGAAAATAAGTGAAGCAAAAGGAACAGAAAACATTGCTTTTGAGAGTTTTACTGTTTTCTGTCATCCCATCAGGATGTTTTTTTAAAGCAAAAATGAGTCCCTTTAAGTGAAGTGTCTTCATCACCTTCATCGTCATCACTGTTGTGAGAGGATGTAGCATGTGCGTCACATTTACGGGCTTAAAGTGACAGTCTGTCAGTTTGCAAAGTGAGGAAAGAGCGACATTTCAAAGTAAACAATCAAATCCCTCTCCTCTTTAACCATAAAGACCTTAATTTGCAAAATGAGGAGAGCAGGAACAGAATTTTCAAAATAAACGATCAAGCTCCTCCCCCTCCTGACAGGCTGGTTCCATAGACTTAAAAAGAATAGACAGCTCCTCCTCACTACTCCCCGTTTACCATAATGACCACGTTCAAGGGGGAAATCATGGCGGATTTACAGACTCCTCCTCCCCAGCTCTGACGAAGCATGTTCCTAATAAGGGCATAAGGGCGGGATCTTCACTGTAGACTCGGCCCTTGCGTGACGTGTAGCTCGAGCAGCTCCAATGCTAACAGTCCAACCCTCATTAGTACGAGATTTTAAAAAATTCTCTTTTGAAAACCAGCCTGGTTTCTTTAATTGTGACAGCGTTATCTCAGGAGGAATATGTAGCCATAGGAAAGTGTTTAAAAAATAGAAACCAGGCGTTAAAGTTGTTTGCAACGTGTCTAAAGTGCAATGCTTTTCAATGGGAGACTAGTGGCTATATGGAGGTACTACAGCAATGGCGGCCTCCAGTATTGCGGTCATAAGGCGGAGCAGCCAGCGGCCATTGGCTGGTTTACAGGAAAAACTCATCTCATTGGTTAACGTGGGAGGATACTTAGACTCTGATTAGTTGCTGAGATCCGGAAAATAGGAACTTTACAAAAATGTGTACGATTTTAAAATGTGTAAAACATTTAGACCCACAGACTATAACTTTAACAGAAGAGAAGGGCTCCGGCTCAAGACTGTAATTAATTGCATTAAAAATAATGAATTGGAATTAATCGGAAAGTCCCAGCCCTAAAAATAAGCCTTGTAATGGGTGAGTTTGGTCTCTTTTTTTTTACCCTAACCTTAAAACTAAGATGTTAAGGGAGCTAAACTGGCTGAAAATGGCAACACTGACCACTGTGTGTCAAATTGATGTTTCCATCTGCCGCATCTCGCCTTGATTAACAAAGGTCCCACTCGGCCTGGTGATTGAACCCAGAACCTTCTGCTGTTGACCGCATGCACATCATTCTGGTGTATTTATAAAACCCCGCCACCTAATCAGCTTTTATTAAATGTGTTATTCATTTATTTGAAACAAGAACCATCGCATCTGACAACATGAGTCCAAGTGGCTGAGTCAGGGGAGTTTCAATCTTTGTCTGATGTCAAAAATCAGCCGAAAAATGAACACAAAGTAAATTCCAATTAACTGTACCGCGTTATCTGCCGCTCCTGCCACTAATACAGCACCTCTTTTCTTCAGCTCACTCCGGGGAGATTGAAACAATGTCATGGGGGACACACACAGGATTGATTTGTCACCTGCCTGAGCGCCTTTAAACTTGAGGGCTCTGGGGAGGCGGACATAATTGACTGAGAATGAGAGACGGAGACAGCTCGAGCACACAGTCCACGGGGGAAACACTAAATCACCTCCTGTCTGTCAGCCGCCGCTCTGCACGGACGTCTTCACCGCATTCACACGGACGGTTACTCCTTTCACTGAGGCGCTGTTTCCCCAATCCGCTAGGCAAATGTGTTCTCTGCATTCCGCCCGTGCAGAGGCAGCCTGTCAGGAGCAGAGACCCCAAAAGACTTACTTGTTTACAGCTAGGGGTGTCACGATTTCAATTTTTTGAGTCACGATTATTGTGAGAGAAAATGTTGGGATTTTACGATTATTCACGATTATCGACCGAATTAAAGGAAATAACTGATAATTTTTGTTTTTGTCTTTAAAAAGCTTTTTAATACTAATAAACATTCACTGTTTCTAAAAATGAAAAATGCTTTAAAGGGGGGTATTATGTAAAATCGACTTTTTCAAGCTTTATATCATGTTATTATGTCATTCCCTCATTAAACACATGCCTGGAGTGTTGCCTTGGCTCATTCACATATTTTTGAGTAATCAGTAAAAAGTTAGACGGCAGCCATTTTAGGTGTAGCTATGCCTCAGTCCTCCTAGGAACGCCCCCACCTCCTGGAGACGCCTCTGGACCTTTCGTCACCAGCCAAGCCACCGACCACTGCTCCTCAGCTCAGCAGAGCCCCCTCCCCGCACAGTAGTGTTGTTTAGATGCCACAGCAGTGTGCTGAAGGGGGCGTGTCGGAAAGCTTCTTAAAGAGACAGAGGCCTATTTCAAGACGTTCAGTACAGCCATTTTGAGAGAGCAATTTTATTCAAGGCAGTTATTTTAATTTACTGCATATACAGACCAACAGAAGGTTACGTCATCATTGTAGTATGCTATAGACTGGTGCTATGTGATTGAAAAAAGCATAATACCCCTCTTTAAGATTGTTTTGCATTAAAGAGGGGTATACTACAATGAGCCTCTGTCTCTTTAAGAAGCTTTCCGACACGCCCCCTTCAGCACACTGCTGTGGCATCTAAACAACACTACTGTGCAGGGAGGGGGCTCTGCTGAGCTGAGGAGCAGTGGTTGGTGGCTTGGCTGGTGACGAAAGGTCCAGAGGCGTCTCCAGGAGGTGGGGGCGTTCCTAGGAGGACTGAGGCATAGCTACACCTAAAATGGCTGCCGTCTAACTTTTTACTGATTACTCAAAAATATGTGAATGAGCCAAGGCAACACTCCAGGCATGTGTTTAATGAGGGAATGACATAATAACATGATATAAAGCTTGAAAAAGTCGATTTTCCATAATACCCCCCCTTTAAAATAAATAGGCCTACATTGAATAATACAAAACAATGTCACCTTTACTTATTTATAATGACCATAATTATCATAATTATTTTACTATATATTATCAGGCCACAGTCTAGGCTAGGTTTCCTGTTCTCAAAAGTTATGCTGCTGCTTAATTATTTGACAGAGAATGAAACGTGTTTACAAAATGACTAAGGAGACTCTTTTGAACAGCTGATTTCCACATGTGCGCGGTTTCACTTTCCTTTCTGTTACGCTGAAGCAGAGCGGAGCGCGTTAGCTTTTTGTTTACATCCTGAGCCAGTTGTGGCGAGTATTTACGAACATTTGGACAACTTTTGGGAATTATGCAGTTCATTACCTTGACCTGGACATTGTGGATTGGCCTTTTATAAACACAGGAAGTAGGCGTCTCCTTGTTGAAGAACCAATCAGTGCCTTTAGAATACTCTTCTTCTGCGCGATCTGACTCCACATTCTAACAAACTGCCCCCAGTGGATATCAGAGTAAAAACAACAACAATACAGCAAAATGTCAGCCCAAGTCAAATCAACCCCAAAAGCACAGATTACAATCAACACAGTTTCATATAATCATTAAAGCCTATTATGACAAAAACATATATAGAAATATTCAACAATCCTCTTTTTGATGTCACCTAAAGACATCAACATTTACAGTGAAGGATTATCTCCAAGATGTTGTTTATATTCGACGTAGCCGATATCAGCGCCTTTAGCTGCAACTTTCTGACGACAGGGTTTGCATAACGGATGTTCCATCGACAACAACAACGCCTTGGTCATGTTTTGGATCCTAAAGAGGTCCCACTCTGCTGACTTCAATCGTTTTTGGGTGGATACAACACTGGAGGAGAGCGTCCTTCTGCCTCACCGGTGAGTTTACGCGCTGTTTATGGCGTGCAGCGCGTAAACTCACCGGTGAGGCTTCTGAAATTCTTACGGATAACCTACCGCGTCCTTTTATAATCGTGGTAATCGTAAAACCGGTTAATCTTGACATCCCTATTTACAGCACAGTTATACTATGTTCAATCAATCCACCTCTAACCGGGGGTGGTATGATTTAGCTTTTTGTACACTTACCTGTTAGCAATGACCAAAAGACACAGGTAAGTAATAATGACCACAGAGGCAGGTCTTTTAGCAGTTTCGGTTTAGTTTGAAATTCAGTCCATAATTGGTTACAGTTCCTAAAAAATAGACTTGTACATTATGTTCAAAACATTTCATATTTAGCCCCAAAACCCACATCGTGTCATGGGCACGTGGGGACCGTTTTATGTGTTTTTAGTGCGTTTTACTCTGGTTTTAATGCATGGTTTTAAACTGATTTTACCTATTGCTCGTTGCCCTGGCAGCCCCGCCCATGCTTATGAGACACACCTGCACTTTGATTTTAAACTTTTAGCCTTTTTAATCCCCCTTTTTAGTCCTTTTTAATGGTTTATCTTGACTTTTAACTGGCCATAAATAAATTGTTTAATTCCTTTTTAAAACTGTATATTGTTTCCTTGATTGCACCACTTACTTAGGCTCCCATTGCTTTTAAACCTGTGACACAATAGCATGGGACAAGAGGCAAGGCAAGTTTATTTGTAGAGCACAATTCATACACAAGGCAATTCAAAGTGCTTCACAGTTGCATAAAATTACAAGACAACAGATCAAATCAATCAATAAAACATCAACATAAAGTTAATCAATGACAGTAAAAGGCAAGAGTGCAGATAAAATACTTTGTTTTCATATGCACGGGTAAAAAGAGCTGTTTTCAGCCTGGATTTGAACATTGTCAGAGTTGAGGCCTGTCTCACATCCTCATGAAGACTGTTCCAGATTTTAGCTTTAGCCTCGGCGTGTTCAGTCCTGACTCTGGGAACCAGCAGGAGACCCCTCCCTGAGATGGTTCATACGGCTCTAACATGTCAGAGATGGACTTTGGTGCTAAACCATGAAAAGAGCAAATGTTAGCGGAGACAAGATGTGAAGGTAAACAAGATGTTTTAAGGTCGACAAGATGGCAGTGTCCTGCACTGGCCAACTGTTGATTTCAATACAAATACAAAGTTGTTTCTCACACACATTTGTTTGTCATGCACGGCACTAAAAAGCAAGGCATGGATACATTGTTTTCATTTATGAGAATTTTTAGACTTCGCTCTACCTGTCCAAACACAGAAGAACGGAGACCAGAGGCCGAGCAAATAGGCGTGACCTTTTATACTTTTTACGTAGCGTCCCTGCAGCCGCACTGTCGCACACCTATCCATCACCTCCTTTTCTACAACTGTCTGATATAGCACTTGCATCACCGCAGACCTTTTGTCTTTGTGAACAAAACTCCGTCACACTTGAAATCCTCCACTTGAGGCAGGGACTCCCCTCCGACCTGGAGAGGGCAAGCCACTTCATTCCGGGATAGGAGGTGATTTTCATCCAAGTCAATCTACATGACTATTCTCACCCATGGACATGAGATTTGGGGCATTATCATCGGTAGAAATCAGTTTCCACCATAGTGTGGCTTGGCCATATCTTGAAGATAAGGTGAGGAGCTCAGGTACCTGCTCCTACTACAACCTACAGTACTACTACTACTACTACACCCCTCTACAGCTGTGCATGGATAAGTGAGTCTTTGTTCAGACTGCTGCCAAAATATCTATCAAAACTTTATTTATAGAGCGCTTTTCATACACAATTGTAATACACAGTGATTTACAGTTTAAAGTAGTATGAAGTAGAAGTATGAAGACAATGTTTTGCAAGAGGAATTCAAATGCAAAATGAATGCAATGGCAGTTTTTTGTGTGTTTCACCTTGCAGTAACAGTCTGCTCCTCTACTGCTCCGTACCCTCATGCCCCCAGTGACGCCGCCGGAGAGTCTCTGCGCCGCTAAACGCTAAAGGCCAAACACTTCGAGCCGTCTTTGTCCTGTACGGCCCATTGATTCCTGTTATGTGGCAACCCGCACTTATCTCGCCTTTGTACAGATGTTAGCTTGATTGTTACATTCATCCCGCTAAGCTCTATCGACTGTAAGGCGTTTTTTTCCCTCTTCTTCAGCAAATACAATGATGTGAAGAGGTCAAGAGGCTCCTGATGATTGGATTGGCCCACAGACCTGTAAGAAACTGTAGTGCTCTCAAGTCCTCATGACGGCTGGGCTTAAATCAAAGTATTAGTCCATCATTTAAGTCCTTTTCATTGGAGAGTGGGACACACAAAAATCTACTTTTTTGAGCTTTTATCTATAATAACATTGGGCCTCATTCACGGCACGTTCTTACACACAAATGTGTTTTCTGGCATTCACAAAATGTGTTCTTAGCTGAAAACGTTCGTCTGGAAGAACAAATCCTAAGAACAGTCAGGAGGACTCTTACGCTCAAAGAAATCTCCAGTTCTTAAATCTCGTAATAAATAATCCAATATCTTTTTAGAGAAAACGTGCACCGCTATTAATTCCAGGACACATTTACAGTAAATATAATTTAAAAAAGGGGGGGATCTGGGATAAGGATCCCTCATCTGCACCCTGTACTACCCCATTGGTATTTAATTGCACCACATATCACATATCACACAGTTTTTAATGCACCACACAAGGAAACAGGTACAGATGGGGGTGGTCAGAACTTAATCTTCAACTGTATGATGCTACTTTCTATAAACAAAATAAAGGGGGGGGGGGTTATTATATATCATACATAATATCGTAAAGCATAATATATAATGATAATATAATAACAGATACAGTGTTTGTGATAACTATGGGTGTATGTATATAATTTGTAATTATATGTAGATAGATATGGGTATAACAATTGTATTTCTGACCTCAGAATCCCCGACTCTATGAAATGATATTATGGAATTATATTATGAAATTGTATAAATATGTATATTAGAATTATATTACAAGCGAATGATACTATTACAACTGTTATTATTACGACTATATTATGTTTTCTTATTTTTCAATTTTATATTTATCTATTTATTTATTTAATCTTTTTTTTTTTCTTTCTTGTTTGTTTCTTCTTCCTAATCATAATTGTCTGTTTGATGTTAATCTTTAATGTTTAGCCTTCTTCATGTTCACTACCCTATTCAGTTTACCTTTACCTCGACCTCGATTATTATTGTTACTTTACTGTTACTTGTTACTATCATAATTTCCCATGTTTTAATTCTTATTTGTTATGTTCAACTGATTATTATAATAGATCCATGTGTACAACCCAAGAATGACCCTAAGAATCAAATGTGTATCAATCTAATACCTTACCCTTGTGTATCCTTCCTTTGTCTTTGTGCTATTTAAAAAAAAAAGCAAAAAGGGAATGTAGTTATGATAAATTGTTGATGTAGCCTTTATGTAGTCTTATTAACGGCAGGTAAAGTACTAATGTATTACTGATAAAACATAAATGAATGCCACCGCATATAAATAGGATTAAATGTGCACTGCATTGATGTTATTATATTGACGAAAGTCAGCCTCAATCGGGTTAACTTGTCGGACGCTCTTCTCATTGAGCGACGCGGGTGGAATGTCACGTTGCTGCCGCACGTATTTTACTGTAAAGGTGCGTACACGCCTAACCGGTCAAATCACGGGACCGCTTTTATTTAGTCGCTTGAAATGGTTGCAATCAGTCGCGCGCATATGTTCACTCCAGGAGGAGCTGCTGCGAGATTCTGAAAAAACCTCTGGGATTGCACGTGCTGTTTCTGGGCACTATTGTTTCCTGGTGTTTTACTACCTGATGCTTGACAGTTAACGCAAACCTCGCCTTGTCAACAACAACAAAAAACAGTTGTATTGCACTTCACAAGCCTGTATTACCAAGTTTCTCAAAGCGCTCCACTGTAGTCATTATCCATTCGCACGGTACTCAGTGGTGGTAAACTACGATTGTAGCCACAGCCGCCCTTAGGGTAGACTGAGGGAAGCGAGGCAACCAGTCTGTGCCATGGGCCCTCTGACCGCCGGTGTGCCATCGAGTTACACAGAATGGTGTCACTGTGCATGTGCAGAACTATTGCCACATTTTCCATTTAAAACTGTTTATAATCAAAGTACCTTAAGGATAGGATTAAGGTTAGGATTAGATTTGAATCCTGTCAAATTATGTAATACAAAGTTTAAACGCATTTAAAGCAGTACTAAGTAACTCTTGCCCGTAGAGGCCATAAGCGCAACTGCAGGTGTTTTGATTTGATTTGAATATTTTATTTCGAGCTAAAGAAGAAAAGAAAAAACAGAAATATATATATACATAATAAAAGAAAAAAGAAAAAATAATTTACATTACAGCTCGAAAAGGAGTGGGAAGAAGACAAGCTTATTGACTCCCACCCCTGTTCATAAACTTCAATAACAATAACTATAACAATAACTGACAACAGTGCATATTTCTTACCATTTTACAAAACAACTATCAACCGAGTTGGTTACATATTAACAAATGCGACACTGCATTATACCAGGTCAACATTCACAGTATCTCACACGCTCAACATTCACAGTATCTCACACGCTACAACCAGTGTATTATTTCTGTCTCCCATACAGAATTCATTACCATGTTGGCATTATCGTTGTTCACCATCACCATTACAACCCATATAACATTACTCTGTATCAAAGTGTTTGAATGGTACATAAAATACTCCACATTTATTCATGAAAGGTACAGTAATCGCAGACTGATTGATGTTCATGATAACAAGAATGGTCTTACTGATATGTGTTAAAAGGGATTCGGGGCATTTCTTTCTTTTTCTTCTTTTCTGTGACTGGACCAGCTGCCAGAGGGGAGCAGCCCCCGAGCAACCGGACCATCATTTGTTAAGTGTCCTATACTATGCATTAAAAGAGACAATTTTTAGGAGTCTGCTGCCAGAAGAGAGTTTCCTCGAGCTGCCGGCCCCCACATGTCTGCCCTATACTATGGGTTATGTTGAATGCGGAGTACATAGATATGTGCATGTTTTACTTCTAAGAATTTATTTCCTTTATATTACCATCAGCATCAATAGCAGTACTGTTGTCTGAATCGATTGAGTTGGATTCTAAGAATAATCCACAGATTGTTAGGTATTAATCCTAGACTGTTACATTTAAAGTTTAAATAGTGATGATAACAACACAACAGCAATAGCAAGGTGTCTTAGCAAGTTACGATTTTTTAACTTATTAAATGTCTTGGAGAGTAAATACTACGCTGACAGAAAAGGTGAAGGGAGAGAGGGGTGTTGTACATCCAGTTATACAATGGAAATATTTTTTTTCACTCAAACTTGGCTGTAAATACTGTTTAAAGTGGCGCTAGCCCGCAGTTAGCTTTGCCCGTTAGCCTGTTAGCTTCTTCTCCATGATTCTATTAGTGTGTATTGGTTGCTCCGACCCGGTGGCAGTCAAGTTGCAAGCATGGTTTTATGGCCAGAGACACCAGGGGGAGATGAAAGACCCCCCAATCATCCCATTAACACTTGGATTACCCCCAGAGGGGCCACAAAAGGATTTATTTAGGTAAACACGTTACTTGGTACTGCTTTAAGTCACAAAACTAGCACTGGGAGCATGTGCAGTGGAACTTTCAGTGCCGCTCGACAAAGAAGTGCATCTCGACGTTACACCGGCACCACCAACCACTCACTCACACACTACATTCATTGTACATGTTTTTAGTGGTAGGGGAAACCGGAGTACCCAGAGGAAACACACACGGGGAGAACATACAAACTCCCCGGCCAGGGATCAAACCCGGGACTTTCTAGCTGTGAAGCACGAGTGCTAAACACGGTACCACCATGCCGCCATAAATAACAGAATAAAATATCAGAATAACAGCAGTTTCGATACTGTTCAGCCCTAGTTTATAATCTCTGTATTTGTTGAAAAATACGCAGCACTGAAACATCATGTGAGAGTGTAGCAGCGTTCCTGGGGCGCGTAATTATATGGAGACTGGGTTGATTTTGTGTCATTTTCATGGGAAAGCGTTAAAGTTACCTGGAGCTCAGTGATCTGTCTATCTCTGTGATACCAGAAAGTTGCACCATTGACTCTTCTCCAAAATAAGAATTGCAAACTTGTTGTGTCCTGAAGTTAATGTTGTCACACAGATATCATAATGGAGTTTCTGGCCTGAAGCTGCCATCACATCGGTGCGGAAACAGAACGTTTTAGTGTAATATTCTCAGCGTGAACGGATGGTAATGACAGAGTAATGCACTGGCCGCCCACACGCTCTCCCTCTCTCTAAGAGTTCATGTTTCTTGTTCAGATTGCTTATAGCTGCGCGTTACTGTCAACTTCATCCGCAAAGCTGTAATAAAGCCCCAGCCGAGAAGCACTTAAAGCGATCGGGCGTGAGCGCAGCTCCTGTCAGGTTTATTCAAGCCACAGAAGGACGGAGATGTATGGAGGCACTTGTCACTCAGTCAAGAGTAATTAGGGCTTATATATCGTTAACCGTGGGCAGTATGGTCCCTAATGGCTTTAAGCCGGAGTGATTTTCCATATGCAAACTTGAAAGATGATGACTTGACGACTGTGACTTGGACTCGAGTTGGACTTGTGTCACTCATTTGATATTTGGCTTGAACGAGAACCCTGACTTAACTGGGACTTTCTCGGAGACAGAAGCTGGGATTGAGGAGGTTTATTTCCAAACTGGTTTACACTAAAGGATCTGGCAACAACAAAAGTGGAGCTCGTTCTGCTTTCTGTAAGGCAGTGGTTCCCAAAGTGGGGTCCGGGGACCCCTGTGGGGCCTTGGAGACACTATAGGGGCCCCCAAAAAGCTTGTCTAGAAAACAAGTACATTGAAAAAATATGTCTGTGTAAGTTCTCAGTCGTACAGGAGTTGTCCATCTTCAAAGAAGGTACTTGAGTCATCTTCTGTACTTGGTAGTTGAGGTCTCCAAACGTTTCGCCTCTCATCCAAAAGGCTTCGTCAGTGAACAAGATTACACTCAGCACACAGCGTAGATAAACACCAGTTGGGAGGAGTTGGGGTTGGCCCGGCTCCTCCCCTCTAATCACAGCTACTCTCACCTGTGGGTAAACACCTTTGAAGTAGAGCGTCTGTAACGACCTGCTCCCCCAGTATCGGTCAGTCCTGTCCTATTCATAGATGATCACTGCTAATTACCTGCCTATTGTTCTTTTGTTAGCTGAGGTATCGTCTTCTCTTTCAAACCAACGTTCTTCTTTAGCTAACATTTTGACCTCCCCGTCCTCAAAGGAGTGATTGGAGGCTTTAAGGTCGAGGTGCACAGCCGACTGAGGGCCGCTTGTGCTTTCTCTTCGGTGTTGATAAAGTCTCTTCTGTAAGACTTGTTTGGTTTCTCCAATATAATGTTCTTTGCATTCTTCTTCTTTGCATCGAATAGAATAAACCAAATTGCTTTGTTTGTGGCTAGGAGTTTTGTCTTTGGGATGAACTAATTTTTGTCTCAGTGTGTTCACAGGTTTGTGGTACACTGGAATCCTGTGCTGCCTAAAGATTCTCTGAAGTTTCTCTGATACCCCGGCTACATACGGCACCGCAACTCCCTTTCTTCTGGGTTCTGTAGTCAGTCTGTCCTGCTCTTTGGGTCTTCCTGCCCTTTGTGCTTTAGTGAAGGACCAGTTAGGATAGCCACAGTCTGAGATGGCTCTCTGGACATGTTGCTCCTCTTTGGTCTTTCCTTCTGCACTGGTAGGCACCTCTTTAGCTCTATGTCTGAGTGTCCTAATGACCCCTATTTTGTGTTGGAGTGGATGGTTAGAGTCAAACATCAAATACTGGTCAGTATGAGTTGCCTTCCTGTAAACCTCTGTCTGCAGGTGTCCGTTTTCCCCTATGATAACTTTACAATCTAAAAAGGCAAGTTGTTTCTCCTTAGCGTCCTCCCGAGTAAATTTAATGTTAGGGTCCACAGCATTGATGTGATCCGTAAAAGGTGCCACTTCCCTCTCTTTAATTTTGATCCACGTGTCATGTACATATCTGAGCCAGTGGCTGTATAAAATATAAAATATATATTGAAAAATATATATTTTAAAAGGAAAAATACTTTTATTTGCTAAAATGTATTACTTAAAACCAGTTTTAAACTCCACTCACTGCTAGATGTTGTTTTTTATGTAATTTTAGCAGTAAAACAATAAGAAAATTCCAATGAATAGGATAAATTACTTTCTATTGGGGCCCCGAGAGAATTTCGGCTCGACAAGGGGCCGCGATGTTCCGGACTTTGGGAATGGCTGCTGTAAGGGATAATGTATAGAACGCCGGTCAATAAGTACCTTCAGGGCGAAACAAGACCAGTTCGCCCTGTCGGTACTTATTTTCCCGATAATGACCAGCGTATCCCGCTTATTATACGGCTGTTTGCCAACTGTACACACACAAATAAAGTTCATACACTTTTATGAAGGCAGAAAGGTTTATTTCATGATTTCCGCAGCAAATAGTTCCCAAAAGTTTGCGCGTTGCTTAGCAACGTTTGTTAATTCCAGGCAGTGTGGCTAGGCTAGTAGCAGCACGGCTAGCTACTTATTGTTAGCCTAGCTACTTAGTTGAAGGTGCAGTTGGAGAGGAGGAATGGTGGTGAATCTCTGGGTAAGTTGAAAGTCGGACTCCCGTTAACTTCTCGAGCGATTCCCTCAACTTCTCTCGCAGGGACGGGGACAGAGATAGTGTCCGCTACTACTACTTGCAGAGTGATATGAAAGACCTGTATTACAAGCACGAACTCCGTTGCCATTGGCAGCGGTCATTATTTTTTTCAGAGGTCCTCGATCAGTAAATATATTTCGAATGAATTATTTCAAATCACATTTACCATGTATTTTAATCATATTTTACCAAAGTAAATCAGGTTTTAACCCATATTCCCACATAATTAATATTTTTAATCAACTAATGTTTTACTAAATTATTAATTCATAACAAATCAAACAATACTCTTAACTACCTGTTTCAACTCAATATTTACTGGAAATAAGAAAGTAAACAAACAAACCATGCAAAATAAAGCATAGTAATACCCTTTAACCAAAGCTAAAACATCAAACAACAATATGATATACCACAATATAATATACCAAAGTGAACTTTGGTATATTATATTGTCCATACCAGTGGTGTCTTTGGTCGAAGTGTTGAGCTGACGGTCTTTGTTTGGAATGAACAATAGGAGTGCACAGGTGAGTGTTTACAAGCATGAGCAGGAGGAGGAGAGGGGGTGCTTGTTTTGTGGTTGGCTGCATCCAAGCCGGGTGGGCAGTGGCAAAATTCATAATTTGGAGAATCATTTCATCTTCTAGTCTGATTTTCTGGTTGAACTTGACAATAATTCAGTATTTGTTAAAGGGGGGTATTATGTAAAATCACCTTTTTCGAGCTTTATATCATGTTATTATGTCATTCCCTCATTAAACACATGCCTGGAGTGTTGCCTTGGCTCATTCACATATTTTGAGTAATCAGTAAAAACTTAGACGGCAGCCATTTTAGGTGTAGCTATGCCTCAGTCCTCCTAGGAACGCCCCCACCTCCTGGAGACGCCTCTGGACCTTTTGTCACCAGCCAAGCCACCAACCACTGCTCCTCAGCTCAGCAGAGCCCCCTCCCCGCACAGTAGTGTTGTTTAGATGCCACAGCAGTGTGCTGAAGGGGGCGTGTCGGAAAGCTTCTTAAAGAGACAGAGGCCTATTTCAAGACGTTCAGTACAGCCATTTTGAGAGAGCAATTTTATTCAAGGCAGTTATTTTAATTTACTGCATATACAGACCAACAGAAGGTTACGTCATCATTGTAGTATGCTATAGACTGGTGCTATGTGATTGAAAAAAGCATAATACCCCATCTTTAAAGTAGTTTTGGAGCAACTGGAGGAAATATAGATTCTTCTCTACAGACGGCTTCCAACATAACCATATTGTGGGCAATTCCAGAGATGCTGTGTGTATCTAGAACTATCAAGTCAGATTTCCATGCGTCAGTTTTTTCTGCAAAGAAGTGACCGTCATCTTTAATAGTTTCAACTAAGAAGACAGTATCAACCTTTGTGTGTTAATTCCCCGTTTATTCACATTATTTCCTGTTAAATAGAAACTCCCAGGATATTGCAGCCATAGTCCCGACAGCATTCCAGCTGATAACCACTGGTCATGTGTTTTTTCATTTCAAAGTTATTTTTCTTTTGCCAAACTCTCACTTCCAGCCCTAACCATAAACACCCCGGCTCTGACCAGACTTCAATTTCCTCTAAAATGAAAAATCAAACAACTGTGGGGAATATTGGCTTTGTGATAGCTTTTCAATTTTTGGAAAGGAGGCGGCCGCAGCACACACCCCGCATATGTTTTTAAATAAGAAACAATGCGTCGCCACACTTTCCTGGAGCTTTTTCAAACCCCAAACAGTAAACAACGTGAATAAATAGAGAGGACGACTCGAATGAAACAAAAATGCTGACATGATTTATTATCCGAAAAAGTGCGTTCTGTAAATTGCCCGGTGAATCATAATCTCACCCGGCAGATATGTCGTCTGCTCACAAATAGCGAAAAGCTAATAATCCGATCTTGTTACAGAAATGGAAACCCGCGGCTGTTGCGAAGTGTGCTGAATTCTTCGAGGCTCCTCTTTCAGGGTAATTCGTGTTTTAAATAGAGCTGATTAGTGTTTTCTGTCAAACACGGGAAAACAAAGCCAAAAGAAAAAGTGGCTGGCGCCCGCGGCAACAGCGCGTCTTTCTCATTTCCCGGGCGTAATCTCTCTGTATTGTGTTTGCGTGTGTTCCCAATATACTCTGTTTATATGCTGCAGAAATAAATCGGTTTTGTATCAGTTTATAAAGGGATTTCACGTTTTAATTCCAAACACATCTCGATCGTGCAGTTTGTAGATGAGCCATACTAAATAACTTCTCCACTTCAGTCCCATCAAGTGTCTTCTCCTCTCGCTCCCCATCAAAGCAAACTCCGACGTGTCTCCGGCTCTGTGGATGTAGAATGCTGTCGGACATCGGGGCTAGTCTCAGAAGATGCTGCAGTGCGTTGTTTGTCATTGTGTCCTTGGGCAAGACTAATGTAGGTGGAAAAGTTGAGACCATTTACCATTTAAATAACACACAAGTTGAAGCAGATTCCTCCTGGAACCGCCACCTTAACGTGGTGGAGGGGTTTGAGCGCCCGAATGATCCTGGAGCTCTGTTGTCCCTGGTAGGGTCTCCCAGGGCAAACAGGTCCTAGGTGACGGGTCAGACAAAGAGCGGTTCAGAAGCCCCTTATGAGAGACCAACAGGCCCGGTTAGAACCATGAGGCCGTCCTTCTGTGGACCCACCACCTGCAGGAGGCGCCATAGGGGCTGGTGCAGTTCCAACAGATGCCCCCACGACCCGGCAACGGACAAGTGGAAGAAAATGGATGGATGGATGGATGGACAAGTTAAAGCAAACATTTTTACACTGTTACATGGTTACACTTTATTTTACACCAGGGGTTCCCAAACTTTTCAGATCGCGATCCTGAAAATCACTCAACAAACAACTCAGATGATAATTTGATTGTTGGTATGTATACTTTTGATATTTGGCTTAATTTCACTAAAATGTGCTGTTTTCAATCAAAAATACATTCAATTCAAGACGTAAAACTACTGTCTCAAAATCATCTTGCGACCCCCACTTCAGGGTCCCGACCCCCACTTTGGGAACCACTGTTTTACATGACCTTACACTACATTTAGTACAACGTAATCTGCTATGTAACAATCTGTAATAATTTGTACCTATGTAGTACAAGCGCAATGGAATAATTATTAGTACTTTTTTTTTAGTACATTATGTACTGGAGGTCCATCCATCCATTTTCTTCCACTTGTCCGTTGCCGGGTCGTGGGGGCAGCTGTTGGAGCTGCACCAGCTCCTATGGCTCCTCCTGCAGGTGGTGGGTCCACAGAAGGACGGCCTCATGGTTCTAACCGGGCCTGTTGGTCTCTCATAAGGAGCTTCTGAACCGCTCTGACACGTCACCTGGGACCTGGTTGCCCTGAGAAACCCTGAGAGACCCCATGAAGACCCCGACAACAGAGCTCCCAGAATCCTTCGGGCGCTCAAACCTCCACCACGTTAAGGTGGCGGTTCCAGGAGGGACCTGAGTAACAAGTGTACTCTATTTACCTGGGAGTCTCCAGATTGAAAGAAAATGCAAATGTGACTCAGGAATACAGTAAGTCTTTGGCGAGGACTGCAGAGCTACTGGTCGCTCCCAATCTAGTGGTTGGAGATCCCTGGACTAGATACTGTAAATTTGCTCCTCTTCCAAACAGCAATTTTGACATTATCATGCAGACGATATATTGTCCACCTCTACACGTGGTTGATTTTTGTTTGTTTTAGATCACTAAGGCATTTTCTAAGTAACAAAGTGTAAGATAGTGAGCGAGCATACTACCCTCTCATTTTTATAGAAACCCTTAACCCGATGTTCATTTTGCAGGCGTAACAGAAACCTAATCCAATCCCTGAAATGCAAAAAGAGCCGCTTCCCAGACGGATGGCACAGCTTTAACAAGCCCGGCTCGTGTTCACATTAAGAGCAATATACAAAATACTTAATCCAATCTTTTAATGGTATAACCTTGACAGAAAAAGCTGCTTTGCCTTGAAGACGCCGGGTCGCTCTCAATTAACATGTGGAAATTGGTGCTGCGCGGCGATAAAAGCGGCGCGCGGACATTTTTCCCCCCGCGCTCCAGGCAAAGCTGCGGCACTTGATTAAAAGCATTTCTACCCTTCCTCTGACAGTTTAAAAGTTTCTTCCTCTTTTAAATGCTCGGCTGATATCTTTTTAATGTTCGGGTTAATGAAATAGCCGTTTCATCCTGTTCGGGCGCGCTAATGTCGCGGACAGGAGACAGGTTTGTCGTTATTGGATGAGGAGGGGTGGGAGAAAAATGGACTTGGAAAAAGGACGTCCTCGGGAAAAAAAACATTTGTCACAATATTAGGATGGGTCACGGTGTGTCGGCCATTTTGTCGGGACAGTGGGGATTTAATGCACTGCAAAGAACTAATGGAAGAAGCAGAGCCCGACCCACATTAGTGTCTTAAAGGGCGGGAATGACTTTTTACTTTTTACAATGTTACAAGCTCGGTCACTCATAAAGAAACACACTCACAGTTGTCGCTTTTTTAAAATTGTGTTATTGTTGCTTTTCCGGTACGTTTTGGGTAAAGCCAAACTGGAGAAAATGGTTAAGAGGTTCACGCAACAAAAAAGCGACAAAAACACACGACTAAAGAGTGATGACTAAGCAACAACAAGAAGTGGGGGAAAAAATGACAAAAACAATTCTAAAATGTGACAAAAATGTGCTGGAAAAGCAACAATAACACAACAAGAATGTTTGCATGTTCTCCCCGTGTCTGTGTAAGTTTCCTTCGGGTACTCCGGTTTCCCTACGCTGGCTGCTCACTGCTCCTACAGGTTGCCCCAGTGGTATTGTGGATGGGTAATAGAGTGAGAGTCAAATGCAGATGTGGATAGGTCATAGTTCGGTCACTGTAGGCTTCTAATCTGCTGAGATGACACTGAAAACTACACAATTGACCTTTCGCAAAACCACGCCCCAAACCGGTAATTGTCCAATCAGACATCCTAGCAACCGTTACTATGAAGCTAGGTCCGTCATGCCGCAGATCTCCAATGCAAAACAATGGGACATACCAGCAATGAGCAATGAGCAGATTAACTTTTTTTTTACTGCTAACCACCAAAAACCCACCAGACAAAGAAGAAGAAGCAAAATGGTGAAGCAATCTGCCTATGGAGGATGTAAACCGGACACTAGGTACCACAAGAGTGTGTCAGGGAGAGTCCAGTTATTCCCCTTCCCAAAGCGAAAACACAACCTGAGCACTGCCTACAATGGATCAAACAATGTGGACGGCCTACGCCCAGCTAAATTTCTCCAAAATAAACAAGCAAATGTCTGCTCTAAGGTAAGGCAAGAGCCTATAGTTAGGCTAACACCTTAGCATGCTAACATCGTACAGTAGCTACTAACAGTCACATAATGTTACACAAACTGGCACTGGGGCAGTAACTTTAACTGCAGCGGTGAACTTTTACAAGCCTACAGTCTGACGTGTTTTTGCCTCCCTTTTTGATAAAAGTACTGTGTAGTTTTTTTCACGGCCCTTATAACTGGCTGTGGCACCTGTAGGTTTAGCTAGCGTTAGCCAACTTTAGCGCACCGGAGAAATGCACGGAGAAATTATCCTATTTTTAGACATATTTAAAACAAAGAGGGTGCTTACCGGGCAGTGCAAGAGCACGACTGGTCCACAGGGCTGTGCTGTTGCATTTAAGGAAGAGATCAGAAAATCTCTATATCTTTTGTGCCAATAGTTGTCCTTTATCCTTCGTTGGAAAGTTTAATATCTTGAATATATCCCTCCACTGCATACTGTGACCCCTTTTGCCTCGATCTGGAGGATATTGCGGCGGTATTGCTCCAAAAAAGGTAACTGACGTGCATGGCAATCTGTTGCGCTGCTCGTGTTTTACCATTTTTTTGTCGGGCGTAGCAACAGTAACTAAGGGGGGCGGGGCTTTGCGAAAGGTAAATTCCAGGCTAAAATTAGAACTGCATGTGACCGAACATGTTCCTATAAAAACATCTCCCTGTCAGTCACAGCAGAGCCTCTGTCCAGCTTCAGCCCTTCAAATTCTGTCTGGATTTTCTTTCTGACAATTCCCGAAATACCACATCCCTTATATAACATCTGCAGATACAGATCCTGTTTTGTGCAGTTCAAGTACAGTAGTTTAGTTTATTTGTTTATTTGAGCAGTTGAAGTTCTGCTCAAAAGGAGTGGGCCGAAGCAAAAGCTTATGAGCGCCCACCCCCGAAATCATTACAATAAAAAATAACACATCACAATAGTACAAAGGAACATATTACATGGAACAAAGTACAAGAGCATAGGAACACAGCATGCACACAACACACAACGTACCCGTTTGTGATTTAACTTTACACATTATCAATGATACATTCAGCACATCATATTTTGATTTTGATTTGCCTCGTTAGCAAAAAAGAACCTGTTACACTTCAAAGCGGTTTTAACATGGACCACACTTACAAAGCACTGTTTGAGATGTTCATATAATTAACAAAAATGAGCAGAAACAGAAGCGAAGCACAACTACAACAACGCTCTCAGTGGTTTGCAGTGGTTTGAGTGATTCTATTTTGAAGAAGCGCTTCAATCTGGATTTAATGGATTTTGTTTCTGATTTTGTATTGATGGAACATATCAGTGCCCTCTGCAATTTCACTTACAGAAGAACTAAGTAACTTGTTTACCTTAAGTCCCTCTGGGGGTAATACAAGTGTTAATGGGATGATTGGGGGGTCTTTCATCTCCCCCTGGTGTCTCTGGTCAGAAAACCACAATTGCAACTTGCCTGCCTCTGGGTCGGAGCCACCAATACACACTAATGGAATCACGAAGAAGAAGCTAACAGGCTAACAGGCAAAGCTAACTGCGGGCTAGCGCCACTTAAACAGTGTTTACAGCCAAGTTTGAGTGAAAAAAATGATCTCCATTGTGTAATTGGATGAACAATATCCCTCTGTCCCTTTGTCTTTTCTGTCAGCATAGTATGGACAATTCATGAGTAAAAAAACGCAACATGCTAAGACACCTGCATTGGCGCTTATGGCCTCTAGGGGCATGAGTTACTTAGTACTGCTTTAAAGGTGCATTATAAAACTATAGCATTTAGAAATGACTAAAATGTGACTACAACTAAAAGCATTTTCGGCCAAAAGACTAAAACTAAGAGGGCTGCCAAAAACAACACTGCTTTACATACAAAAATATGAAGGCACTTGTCTATGAAGGCATCTGTCCACGTCGAAGTGCATCATTTTACTGGACTCAATCTTTTCAGCGCTCATATGCCCTCCACTACATTCATTTCTTTATTTTTGAGCATCATTTTCCCTCTCAATGGGCAGAAGACGAGTTCAAGCATAGAAAATTGGGGCTAAATGACCTTCCATACATCGTTAGCTTATAAAATATTAACCTAAAGCTAAAGTGTGTGCTCAGTCTCACAA
The DNA here is from genome assembly GCA_007210695.1 of Neogobius melanostomus. Classification (NCBI taxonomy): domain Eukaryota; kingdom Metazoa; phylum Chordata; class Actinopteri; order Gobiiformes; family Gobiidae; genus Neogobius; species Neogobius melanostomus. The sequence goes on from VHKM01000441.1 coordinate 1,552,304, forward strand.
ACCCAACCCATTCCAATCATCTTATATCTAATGGTGTTTATTTTTTTCACGGTGCGGTGACTTTGCATTAAAAATTCAATTGCTCCTCGCCGGCACCTGTTCGGCTTCACACTCCTGCCTCTGCGCAGTTTTATCCGGGCTCTCGCAATCTGTCCGAAAAATCGCCCGAAGCGAGAGACATGCCTCCATTAGCATAAGCTGCTTATTTGCCATTTCCCCCAAATCAATAACAACTGGAATGCAAAAAAAAAAACGGCGTGAAGAAGTTTCCGTTTACAGCCGCGGCGGTGTTCCACAGGCGCTGACCCTTTGTGGGAGGAAAGGCGCTCGCTTGTTTTTCTCCGCTCTACTCCTTCCTCTTTTCTCGCCTGAAAGATCTATGAACACAACAAATAAAACTGTTTGGAGGGACCCATTGCACCCGACGTTTTTTTGTGTTGTTACTGGAAAAAGAAATATACCTGCCGGAGATTACCCGCACATATTTCTTTCATCTTCTGTGCGGTGTAGCCCAAAATATGATGTTTTTCGAGACACAGACGCAGTTTGTGGTTGTAAAGAAAGTAGTAGTGAGGAATGTAGCTGACATCTGTGGATATATTTTCTGATTTTCTGCATCGGTCTTGCCCTGTACTGTCCAATAAAGTCTACTGGCCAAAAATCGTTCAAATGTGATGGTAAACTGCAGCCTAGATATTCATGCACATCAACAATCAGGCTACATGTGGAAGGGTTTGTAAGAGCTAACATTTGGAATTCAACTTTCTTTCTTTGTTACTGTTTGGAATCAGGTCCAACTGCTTTAAATTGTTACCATTCATTCATCTTAAACTATAGCTTTGTGGCCTGTGCATTCAAATGAACAGTGGTTTGTTGCACTCGCTTGTATAAGGCCCTATTTCTTACAGGAATAAAGGCACCAGGCAGAAGATACAGAACCCCACTGGCCCGTAAAAACATCTACAAGAAATAGATGAAAAACTACATTTATCGAACACAATCTGTCACTCACAGGCAAAAACGCTGTTTAATACCGCCATTGTTTTCACCTCCACATCTGCGGCGCACTGAAAGTACCCGGATGGTAGAAGAGCCCTATAGGAATACATTGGCTAACAACATCTTTGGTCGTTTTGCGTGACTGAGGGCACACACAAAGACCAGACAGGTACGCATCAACTCGTCTAAGCTCAGGTAAGAACATATCTCAGTATGGAAAAACGCTGGCCTGTTCCTTTAAGTACAAGACTGAAACATTTTGTAGGTGCTACTGAAGTTGAAATGTTGTTGCAATTGTGTAAATAAAAAGTAATTTTAATTAATTAATTCTAATTTTATAAGTCTGAGCAGGAGACAAACTAGATCTGCCACCTCAAATAACCTGTTAGTCCCCCTTAGGAAAAGTGCCTTCAGTCAGTCGGCCTTTTCAGTGAGAGCAGTCCAGTTCTGGAACACTGTCCCCTCTCACATACGCAATGTCGATACATTAAGGCCTTTCAAAAATAAGTTAAAATCTTGGTTACTTGAGAATCAAACTTGTGCACATCAATGTTAATGTATTTTATTTGTGCTGCTTTTGTGCTGATGCCTGCTGCCGTTGTAATTCTGTTGTGTGTAATTGTCTATGGTGTAGTGTTTGTGCCGAATTTTAACATAGGTTGTGTGTGAGCTCATACTAATGAATTGTTTTATTATTTTTAGGTTAATAATGATTGTTGTTGTTATTGTTATATATTGTTGCCAATCTACATCTTGCCCAGGGACTACAGTTGAAAATTAGCTTTGGAGCTAAAACTGGCACATTTACAGTGATGTTAATTAATGTGCATTGTCCCTGTTTAAATAAACTAATAATAATAATAAAAAAAAGTAATTCAGAGAAAACTGTTTTTTTGTGACTGGATTATCTTATTGAGAAGCAAAACTAAAAATGTAAACATGAACAACTTCATGTAAAATGTCTTGGTAATTGTAAATAAATCAACAGGTATAAGTAAAACAAACAATATGTGCTTTGAACTCTGGGACACAGATAAGTAATGTTTTTGAATGATCTACTAAAAGTCACGCACACCTTAGCTTAACTATAAGCCGACGATGCATGATGTTTGTCCTTCCTGTCAGTCCTTGTGTTGTTTACCTGCACTTGAAGCACAGTCCTCTGCTTCAGACTCTCATTACAGCGCAGTGAATAAGCACACAGCCACCGCCTTCCTCCGCGAGCGAGCGACCGCCCGGCGCTGCGCTCTCCTCTCATCAGCAGAAGAAAAATACTCCCGCACACCCATAGACAAGCACACTCTGCTCCCCGGGACATGCAAACAACAGACGACACTGGCAGGTGGAATTAATAAGGTAAAATAGATCAAAACAAGCCCCGTTGTGCTTTTCCTGTGTTCTGCGTGGAAACTGGGAGACGGCGGGGGATTTATGTTTATCCCAGCCTGCATATGCTCTGACAAATCCACGCTCCCAGCATAAAAGGGTTTCCTGGTAACAGAGTATGAAGGCACAAACACAGGCATTAAAAGAGAGTGCCCTGATGTGCTATGGAATTTGTAGAAAAGGCAAAAGAGTTCACTAAGTCAACACAGTTGGACATCCCCACCACGACGGCCGGTTTAATATTAAGCTAGTGTTTATTTTGAGAGTTTATTGCAAAGGTATTTTGCAGAAAAGGCACCACAATCACGACATGGGTTTCCTTAACTGCAAATTACAGTAATATTGCTCTGAAATGGCACTGGTTTAATTTGAAAGTGAGGAGGATAGACTTTTACAATGGATATTTGCTGCTGATTGAATCAATTTCGTCTCATCTCTTTTTTTTTTCCGTCTGTGCCACGTTGTTAAAAAATAATTTCTTCAACTGTTTGGTAGAGCACACTTTGAGTCCCTGCCTTTCATTGAATCATGTGTTGTTCCTAATTCAGGCTTCCTGATCCCAAAAGCTCTGTGGTGGTACACTTCTCATCAGCCCATCATAATGTGAGTCCATTGGTATTTGGGAATAGAACAAATCAAACTCTCTAATAGAGGCAGAGGCATTAACAACTTACCTTTGAAAAGAGAAGGGATTTATATTCTTGACACAAAGCCCAAAAGCTAAGACCTTTCCTATGACTATGCTCACACTCAAACTGTTGTCGTGGTTGTAAATGTCCTACCCGGGCATTTCTGAATGTTTCTAAACATTTGTTAATATGTGTACTTAGATGTAAATATATTTAAAGCAGTACTAAGTAACTCATGCCCCTAGAGGCCATAAGTGCCACTGCAGGTGTCGTAGCATGTTGCGTTATTTTACTCATGTTGTTTGTGAGAGTAAATACTACGCTGACAGAAAAGACAAAGGGACAGAGGGATATTGTACATCCAGTTACACAATGGAGATCATTTATTTCACTTAAACGTGGCTGTAAATACTGCTTAAGTGGCGCTAAAACAGTTAGCGCAGTTAGCTTTGCCCGTTAGCCTGTTAGCTTCTTCTTTGTGATTCCATTAGTGTTTATTGCTGCTCCGACCCGGAGGCAGGCAAGTTGCAATTGTGGTTTTCTGGCCAGAGACACCAGGAGGAGATGAAAGGCCCCCAATCATGCCATTAACACTTGTATTACCCCCCAGAGGGACTACGGAAAAGATGTATTTAGGTAAACAAGTTACTTAGTTCTTCTTTAATGTAGGTATCTTGCACCACGCTGTGGTTGCACTGATCCACCGCTTCCTTAGATGTGCCAGTTCACATTTCTTCTACAGTGTTTGCTTTATACATTAAAGTGCTTAACAATGTAAAATATTTATACGGATCGCTTTTTATTTATGATTGATTTTCAAATACTGTCGGGTCATATGACCCCTCTGATCACATGACACAATACGTTTGTGAAGTGATGATGTCATCACTCTACTTCCGGGTCTGACGGAGCTTTAGCCGTATTCACTATGATGGGATTTAGTTGATTTTAACCTGCTGTAGAGTCGATTACAATGCTCTTTTTAAACATTTGATCACATAGAAACATGACATTTACTCTGGATTTCCTCTAGTGATGCTTTTCTGACATCACTATTAGGTTTGGACTGGGTTCGAGCAAGTTTGGACACCTCCACTGCCTGGTTAAAGAAGCTGAGGATAAAGGTTATGGACTGGCCAATCATGTCTCCGGGCAGTACTGGAAAATAATAGCGGCCACACAAAATATTGTCAATTAGACATTTTCACTTAGCGGTGTACTCACAGCAGCTTTGACATTAAAGGCTGTATCTCGAGTTTTGTTGAGATACAGGGCAGTGAATTTGCGCACGTATATAAGATGTAAACAAACTACACTACTTAGTCATTTGTTCAGTGTCATCCAATGGTAAATGGTCACATTTATAGAGCTCCTTTCTACCAGCTTTAGGCACTCAAATCAAGGACAAACACAGACACTGGAGGCAAGGTGGGTGAAGTGTCTTACTCAAGGACACAACAACAGTGTGGACCTGCGGGATTCGAACCTCCGATCCTCCGAGCACAAGACGACCCGCTCTACTCCCTGCACCACCGTCACCCCAATCAAAAGTTTGAGTTAAATATGTACTCACTGATTGATGTCAGATACTGTATCAGACGAAGACCTTTGTTTTTGCTCTGATTGACTCCACAACAGATTTTTCCCATCAGTCTCCAAAGTGGCAGAATGTTGTTGCAGAGTGGTTTGATTTGATCATTTTGTGCTTCTCTCCGGGGGCTCCAATCCTCAATGTTTTTCCTCCTCTGCGAGTTGTTGTATTCCGCTCAGAGATGGTGCAATTCATGAGAAATACAGACACACGCCAGCTCCATGAAAACAACCGCAGTTCTGTGGAGTTTTACAGCTCTGGTACAATGTTCATAGTCTCGGAAAGTTTTGTTTATGGAAAGGAATGTTTTCAAATCAACATTTTTTCCCATTTCATCAAATGTTGAACAACACATTTGGCAAATCTTTTCATCAAACAGCCTTGGAGTTGTGGGTGTGTGGTTCCATTCATGCATTTAGTCTCCTCCACAAGAGCTTAGAAGTCTGATTTCAGCATCTACATTGCCTCCACTATGAATAATATCCTTCTCTAAAGCTCAGCACAGACTGCACAACGCTTATTGTCTTTAGCTTTGTTTTAAAGGCGTCATTCCAATTTGGGCGTGATGCTCTCCCAAAATTTCATCCGATGGACGGGGGAGCGACTGAATTTTGTGTTGCATTATGGGTAACATTCGACTTCGCAACTTCCGGTTCTGTCTGTCGGAGTGTTTTCGTTCACTCTGCTTGCTGTCAACTTCTTCTAAAAAAGGAATACAATTTTGTAGCTGATATTTTATGATGCAGACTTTAACTGTTCCGACTCGTATCTCCCTGCCTCCCCTCCTGCCTACAGCGGACACTCAGCCACACACTGCCCCCGCTGTACAGTCTCCCACCCGGCTCAGAGCCTCGAAGCCCAGGATGGCTAACAGCTGCCCCCGGTGTCTGTGAGCTGTCCCTGGGAGACTACAGTAACAAGCAGCCATTTCATAAGCACTGACAGCCCTCGGATTAGCTCTCTCTGCCCAATACGACTTTATCGTGTCTGTATTTTCAACATGAGAACATCCAACCATGTCAATAAATAAGTCCGTAGCCGAGCGGTTAGCACCCGGAGCTAACTAGCTGCTTAGTAGCTAGCACGCATAGATCCGGTTAAAACAAGTGTTATGCATCAATAAAGTCTATAAAGACGATAACTACATACAGCTGCCTTTAAGATGATCACACACTGAGCCAGGCTTGACACATTTGTGGTTTATTGCGGACTTTTCATCAACAATGAGCTGTAGGAGATTGTAACAAGCTAACGGGGGTAACCTGGAATAACCATTGTCCACTGGTACAAATAATTGTCCTTTTTTCGGACGTATGGGCTGGATATCGGCTTAAATACTTGTGTAGAACATGGGTATAGCCTATAGTTAAAGATCTATAGGACATGGAAGTAGCAAAGAGGGACTAGCCCCAACAGCAGTTGTTTTCAGTCAAGAGCTCCTTCCCACGCTTCAGAACACACTTAAAATCTCACCCCTGACGTCTCAATCAGGCAATGGTTTTGTGTAGCCTAATATCACAACAGGAGTTGCCTCACAGGGCTGCTGGTAACAATGGTGTTGAATTGTGTGTTCCTTCTTTAATCGGGACACGTTGTCCATTTTAAAAAGAATAATCAAATACTTTCCCTGCTCTATCAGAAAAAAAGGTCCACCTGGTAGTGGTGGAATAAATGGGACAAAGTGACCATATGGGAAATTCCAAAGATGTCGTCTGTATATAAGCTGAAAGAATAAAAAGTAAACAAAACAAAAAAAAGTTTTCAGTATAAGACCATCATATGAAAAATAATAAATTCCTTCTGAACTCAATGTATATGTGGAGTCAATCACTGAACCCAAATAATCCTTTTGCATCACTGGGGCATCGACATCATACGACGTTATCTCCAGTCGATCCCTGCTGTCAATCACCCGCGGCACTGTCGACATGGTAACGACCTGGCCCGCCACCGAGGGAGCGGGAAGTAATTATATCCAGATCAACACGAGCGCGGCTGACTGATCCCGGTGACTTTTAGAAAACGCTGAAAGAATTGCAAATATAGGAGATGTCGGTAATGACCTGATGCAGCGGGAGCCGTCGCAATGCTTTGCCTTCATTTCGCAAAACCCGCGATGCGAGAGGCCACAATACATCACAAAGTCAGCGAGGGCTTCCGAGAGTCAACACAACTTGAAACAAAAGCTCATAGCAACTTTAAAACAAGCAAAAGCTCACATTTAGTTTAGTTTAGTTCAACTTTAGCCTTGTTTTGATTCTGTATTAGTATTTTTAAAGACACAATTTTACATCAGTGGTTCACAAAGTGGGGGTTGGGGGTGTCGGGGGGGTCGCAGGACACTGAACATTGAATGAGCATCATTAAACCAGATTTTAAATGTTTTGCATCTTAAATGATTATAAATGTAAATTATATTTTACAGAAGGCAGTCTCGAGTTGTTGGTTGAGTGATTTTTGGGGACGTGGCCTGAAAAGTTTATAGATTTATAGACATAGGCATTCTTATTAATAATGAATAAACTAATCCTTTGCGTGCTTATAAATGATTAACTATTAATGACGAAATGTTTTATAAAGAATAAAACAAATCATATAAACCATATTGTATGAATAATTAATCAAACTTCTATTTAAGTAAGTGCTTTATTTGTCATTGTACAATTGCTTTCAGGCATTGGGTTAGTCCCATAGACTTAAAAAGAATAGACAACTCCTCCTCACTCCTCCCCGTTTACCACAATGACCACGTTCGATGGGGAAATCATGGCGGATTTACAGACTCCTCCTCCCCAGCTCTGACGAAGCATGTTCCTAATAAGGGCATAAGGGCGGGATCTTCACTGTAGACTCCGCCCTTGCGTGACGTGTAGCTCGCGCAGCTCCAATGCTAACAGTCCGACCTCCGTTAAGTAGGAGATTACATTTTTTTTTTTTCGGCCTGGTTTCTTTTTTTGTGACTAATCCAGCGTTATCTCAGGAGGAATATGTAGCCATAGAAAGTGTTAAAAAAATTGAAACCAGGCGTTAAAGTTGTTTTTAACGTGTCTAAAGTCCAATGCTTTTCAATGGGGGCCTAGTGATGATATGGAGGTACTACAGCAATGGCGGCCTCCAGTGTTGCGGTCATAAAGCAGAGCAGCTAGCGGCCATTGGTTAGTCCTGAGCCGCATGTATTTGGAGGTCGGGGAAACCGGAGTACTGCCTTCAGTGATCCTCTGGGCTTGTCCCTGTTTCAGAGCGTGGTGTCCTGCACTGGTCAGCTCCTCCACCCCCTCCTTCCTTGTGTTGCTCCTCCCTCCTACATTAGAGACTTATTGTGTCCTTATTCCCCCTCTCGGAGGCTGAGGTCTCAGGATCAGAACCTTCTCATAGTCCCTCGTACTAGTTTCAGCACCAGAGGAGATGGCTCCTTCCAGGCAGTCGCACCGACGCTCTGGAACAATCTTCCGCTTTCCTTGCGCTTACATGATTCTGTTGACGTTTTAAAAGCAAACTGAAAACCTGTTTGTTTCTAAAAGTGTTTTAATCCCAGTACATTTGGGTTGTTTTATGACTATGTTTTTGTGACTGTAAATGTAAATGTACTTTGTATTTGTATTGTAATTTTGTGAAGCAACTCTATGTCTGTGAAAGGTGCTATATAAATAAACATTACTTACTTCCTTCCTCTTCTTCCTGTGCAGCTCCCTCCGCTCCACAACAGTCTTTCACCATCTTCTCCTCGGTTGTACCTTTTTTGTTTCCTGTAGCGCCTCTTGTGACGCCTCCACTGTGCTGCAGGTGTTGGGGGCTCTTGGGGCCTCTTCAGTGTTTCAGAAGAAGAAATGTATAGGTCTCAAATGTCTTTAGCTCGGGGTCAGCCCTATGTTCCCCGGTACCTATGTTCCCCCACTTCTATTGACTAAGATTAGGCACCAGCCCACTATCCTTAAAGAGGGGTATTATGCTTTTTTCAATCACATAGCACCAGTCTATAGCATACTACAATGATGACGTAACCTTCTGTTGGTCTGTATATGCAGTAAATTAAAATAATAATAATTGCTCTCTCAAAATGGCTGTACTGAACGTCTTGAAATAGGCCTCTGTCTCTTTAAGGCCTGACTCAGACCAAGCGGGAAAAAAACGCTTTCCGTCGCTCAGCTTGCTCGACTTCCTTCGCCAGCCCCACTTGTGCAGGAGCACGTGGAGGTGGGTTGGAGACGCAGCTGAAGTGCATGAGCCAATTACGCACAGGCGTCTGTCAGATCATGTTCTGTGGTTGGTGGTCGCCGCCGGAAATGGCTCATAGCGTTGAAATCTTTTCAACGCTATGCAAATACAGAGCCGCTGCAGCCGCCCTTCTCGTGCCGCTCTCCTGTGTATTTCCGGCGGCTTCTTTCCGGTCGCCACGCAGCATAGGGAATGAATGGAAGCTTGCCGCTCTCCTCTCTTTCGCCGCTCTTGGTGTGAGGGCGCCGTAAGAAGCTTTCCGACACGCCCCCTTCAGCACACTGCTGTGGCATCTAAACAACACTACTGTGCGGGGAGGGGGCTCTGCTGAGCTGAGGAGCAGTGGTTGGTGGCTTGGCTGGTGACGAAAGGTCCAGAGGCGTCTCCAGGAGGTGGGGGCGTTCCTAGGAGGACTGAGGCATAGCTACACCTAAAATGGCTGCCGTCTAAGTTTTTACTGATTACTCAAAAATATGTGAATGAGCCAAGGCAACACTCCAGGCATGTGTTTAATGAGGGAATGACATAATGACATGATATAAAGCTTGAAAAAGTCGATTTTACATAATACCCCCCTTTAAGGTTACTGGCTAGGGCAGGGTCAGGGTTCAGCTGCTTGATATATGTATGACATTTCACTCTCATGACTTGTGATTTGTTGAAGTACCAACTAACCAACGTAAAAAAAATCGCACCTGGGAAACATAGGACCCAGGGAACATAGGTATGCACCCCTTTAGCTCATAAGCTAGCTGTTTGTTTACTTTTAAAAACATGGGTCCTTCGTGGCTAGTATGAACTCTCTGCAGTAAAAAAAATAAAAAATCCACTGATCCACTGAACACAGCAAAAATGTACAACAGTACCCAGTAAAACAATGTGGAACACAGAAACTAATAACGCTGTCTTTAAAAAAATCCAAAAACGCAGCTGTACCAAGACAGAGGGAAGTTGCTGTTTGTCTATGCGTCGCCATGACAAGGAAATACATTTATTTATTTATGTGCTTGCAAATTATTTATTTATTTGTTTATGTGGTTGGGACAGCGCATGTTAATGAACATACATGGGACTCATGCATGTAAACACACCACACCAGATTGTAGCCAGGGGCTAAACTTGCATCCGTCGTCCCCCATGCACACTCTCAAACACACTCTCATTCATCCTGGCCTATTGTACATGTTTTTAGTGGTGGGGAAACTGGAGTACCCGGAGAAAACCTACGCAGACACGAGGACAACACACAAACTCCACACAGAAAAGCCCCGTCCAAGTGGGAATCGATTAACTAATGCCAAAGAATGCTAGGTAAACATTTAACAAAAAGTAAATGTTTATCATGGTTTACAATTGCTCAATAGTGTGCAGTTATTTTAAAGTGTTACCAAAAACTAGGGCAGGAGCCATCTCTGAAATGAAACAGGATGGTATTTGTGTTGGAAAATGTCACAAACACTGTAGAGTAAGCAAAAAGGAGTTAGCTTCCTGCACAGTGCTTTGAAAACATGAGCTTAGAGTCCGCAGCTGCTCTTCTGAAAACCCTCCCACTCGCTCTGACTCAGCCCGGGTTACGGACAAGCCCCTCGTGATTGCAGTTATTATGAAAGTGAATCGATCATTTCTAAATATCAGAGGGAAGGCACATGTTGACGTTGTGATTATGTTCAAAAGACTGACTCATTTTTACATGGGTTTATTTTAAGACTGAACGCTCGCTTCGTACAAGAACGAATCACTCCGAGGCACAAGTTTTACACGCTTGGTCGGCTGTGGCTGCATGTGGTTCCTGCAGTTGGTCAGGTCCAGATTCAGCAACACTATGAGCCCAAAGAATGAAATCAGCTGAACATCCTGAATGACCAGATACTTCCCTCGATGGATTTCTTCTTCCAAGATGACAGGATTCATGGGGCTCACATTGTGACAGAGCGGTTCAGGGAGCATGAGATGGATTGGCCACAGACTTCAGATCTTAAACCCACTGAGGATCTTTGGGACAAGGCTTTGCACAGTGGTCACACTCTCCCATCATCAATATAAGATCTTGGGGAGAAATTAATGCAACACTGTATTTTTTGACATTGCCACAGCTCGGCCTGTAAAGTTCAATATATTGAGGCAGGAAACTATTGCAATAAACAATCTTATTGAGGGTCTTATGATGCCACAGAAACTAACTCTAAACCTTAGGCTCTGTTCAAAAAGTACTTTATCATAAAATATCCTACAATGAACATGAGATATATTATAGATATAAAATAGAAAAAGTATTGTTAAAGAATAACCTAATAAATCACTATTTATCATACTGGGTCAAGCTGTACAGTCGTACTATCTCTGTCATAGCCTTGACTGTGGTGCTCAGGCGCCCACTCTCAGCCACTGAATGTTTTGCTTGCGTATCAGTATCACACTCGAGAGGATATTTATCCCTTTTCTGTGGAAGCATAGACAGACTTGAATGGCATGACTAGCACAATGTCTCGAGTTCATGTCTCCGGGTCCCGTAACGATGGTAAATAAACTTCTCCTGTATAAGACATCCTGACTGCTGCCTATTCTTCATCAATCCTCTCGAGCACCATTGTTATTTCTCTAACAATTATTACATTAGAAAAATGAGGGGAAATGCAAATTAATGTACTGACGATAAATATTGAGCCCAAGATGTATTGTTTATCTGTCATTTATTGAACGATAAGTTGATATAGTAATTATCAAAGCTAAAGGCTAAATATTAGAGCGAGTGACCTTTATTTTTGCTGTAACTTTTTATTGCCTGGACAGTGTATGAAGGGGGATGAGTGGATCAGTATATAGATACAGACAGCATCTTTGCCAATACCCATATATGGTCATGTTCAAAGCAGCCAGAGGATGAAAACAAAAAACAACTTTATCCCATTCCTCCATCATTACTTTGACAAATGCTGAATTATGGATATATATACATTTTTTAACTAAATAAAGATACAGAGACACGGGGAGGAGCAAAGTGGTTCAACAGCCCATATATACTTAAAAAACGGACAATGCTAACCAGGAAGCTTCATGCCACGTATGCTAACGTTAGTGAAGTGATGCTAACAAGTGCCATGTATCGCTTCTACTGAACAATTTGCAGCGACAAAACATCCCAATTCTGGCTTGACTTGGTGTGTGATAAATATGTTTATAGTCCCCCCCAAAAAAACTGGACATTGTGGAAGGTTGTGATTCCCATGAGATGGTTTCTTCCCCCTCAGCGAGGTCACGCCACTTTGTTTGACGCGTTGCCGTCTGTATCTATAGGGATGTTTTTAACAGCTTTTTCTACGGCAAGTGCTTCATGAATACAGTTTTGATTGATTGAAGCTGGAGCTCTCGGAGGCACTCAGACACGGGGAGAACTTACTGACTCCACTTTACGCGCAGTGCTCATACTGAAAAAACGCTTCTGTGGCAAATAATGTTTAAGCTTGTATACCTGCTCTACTATGCTGTCTCTTGTGTTTGTCGAGTTCGATTCGTTCATGAAGGTCACCTCACTATTCACACACCTTTGCCTCTCTGCTTTATTCTTTACCCCCCGGCACTGGCAAAGGGAGCGGTTTCCCCTCATCATTCTTTGAGAAAGAACCTTAATTTAGTTTAAGAGATTGAGGACACAGAAAGGCTGGCGACGGCTCGTCTAAACTTCCTGCCACTGTGTGCATCCATCTTAAAACAGTCCCACATCTGTGTTGCTTTAGAAATGATTGAAACTGGCGGGTTCATCTTATTTTTTGATTATTGAGTTTTAAAGATGAACTCAGGGTGTCCAAACTTCTGGCCACATCACAGTTCTGGGGGTCTGCGGCTTAACCTTGAAAGTTTTAAAGGAATAGACAATGACTACGTTTACATGTCGTCAGTATTCCGGTTAAAGGAACCACAGTTTTTCCATACGTATGTTCTTACCTGAGCTTAGACGAGTTGATGCGTAACTGTCTGGTCTTTGTGCATGCGCTCAGAGGAGATAGATTTTGTACGAAGTGAAAAATAAAGGCGGATTCCCCCATCCAAAATGGCCGACACCCAATATGGCAGACGGCGTTGCCGTAATAATTTTTTTGCTCAACTTGTCATGATGCACGTCTGTACCGATTTTTAAGATTCTACGACAAACTTCATTTTTGGCCAAGTCCTATCTCGCAATGTTAAAAAAAAACTGAGGTGGCGCTATCGCGCCACTATTTTGAAATTCAAAATTTGGAAATAGTCAAAAGTTGCGTCGGATCGGGTTTGAATTTTGGGCCAAAATCTGTGACTTTTTGTCGATGTTCACTGGGTGAAAATTGCGACGGTGCGAAAGAAAGAAAGAATAATATTCCCATACGAAAACAATGTTCCCGCTTACGCGGGTACCATAAACTATATATTTTCGGAAAGTGCTCGTGCATTCCTACCTCATGGTAGAGGTGACCCAGGGCTCTCAGTCGCCATTGACTTTTATGGGCTCTGTACAATTACAATGTTGATTTTTTCTATTATATATGTATGTGCACAGGACGTGCACGACAAGAAGAGCGCGTTAGTGAGTGTTTGAGAGGAGGGGAGCGCTCTATACGATTACAAGAGCCCCTTCGCCAGCCCTGATGGCACTCAGGCCTAACTATCGCTCGTATTTAAGTGTTAAACTTGGACAGATTTTTTTTATTTTAAATAAGTTACTCAAATCAACAGCAAATTTACTTACTTGCTGTTTAATTGTGCATAGTTATTAAACTTGCAGTAAAAGTACCACCTCTGGTAATATGTATGTCTAAAGGCCACACTTTGAGCTTTGAGCACATAATTACCACATGTTGTTCTTCAAATCCCTCTCCTCTTAAATCATAGCCCTTGGGCACAGTTTTCTTCACCAGATAGTACCGTAATGCTTAGAGTAAATGGGCCGAGTGTAAGATAATAAAACACTGAAAAACACATTGAAAAAGCACTTGTTTGTGACCATTTCTACACGGGGGCAGGCTTTTAATGAAGCAACATCAGAGGTAATCGTTAGGGAGATGAAGGTAATATTCAGGACGGTCGTGTCAGCTTTTGTTACTCGAGCAAATCAAATGTCGTTTCATCCAAGAAGCCAAAAAAGGAAAGCCAAAAAAAGGAGTCATTTTTTGTTTTGCGAAGCATTGACAATCACCCCCCGGAGGATTGGAGCGGCGTAACTCACTCATTAATAACCGGCGTGTCGAAGGGAATTGTTTACTCGCGGCTTTTGACAGCGGAAATTTCAGAGGCGGCTTATTATTGAAATTAATGTGTTCGCGCTATTTTAGGGCAATGCACCGGAGAGCACGGCGCTCCTTGAGAAAAAGCCATTACGGCGAGCTAATTGTGCGCCATAAATGTCAGGTATATGAGTAATGCCCGGTGTGCGCTGGGGGAAAATAAAGCGCGCGCCGCCACTCCAGGGGCTGGACTGTTTGGACTAGGATCTGTCAGCGCGAAACGGGAGATTATTAATAGGCCTTTTTGTTTTAAACATTGACTTTGTTTATTTCCGTTTGCTAAATCGGCTTCGGAGCTTTTTAAACGGGTCACAGTGTTCCCTCGAGAATAACGATCTGGAGCTGTGTTTTATTTCAATCGTTTGTTTTGTGCATGTTCTTCTCAGGAGAACAAAACGCTCGCCTCCCACCTGGTGATGTCACGCAGTGCTGCACCTCCGTTCCTTAACCTCTTAACCCCCACCTGAACCGAGCACATTTCCTCCAGTTTGGCTTTACCCAAATCTAAAAGCTTCTTGGAAAAAGTGTGACAAAAATTCCCGGCATGAAGCTAGAAGGTCCCGGGTTCGATTCCCACCTGGACGGGGCCTTTCTGTGTAGGAGTTTGCATGTTCTCCCCGTGTCTGCGTAGGTTTCCTCCGGGTACTCCGGTTTCGCCAACCACTAAAAACATGTACAATAGGCCAGGATGAATGAGAGTGTGTTTGAGAGTGCGCATGGGGGATGATGGATGGAAATTAGCTCATACAATCCGGTGTGGTTTGTTTACATGCATGAGATCCATGTATGTTCATTAACATGCACTGTCCCGACCAAATAAACCAATAAAAATGTTTTTTATCCCCGGAAAGAGAAATGATCTGAGATTTCCTATCTGCTTCCATATGAATTCTCCTTTTGTTTCAAAGCTGCAGATCCACGACAATGAGGCGGTTTCACCGTGATAGTGCGCCCTCTGCTCTTAGGAGCGCATCCACAGCGGTATTATTTATTGATATTTTATGTTTGTTTGTTAGTTTGGGATCATTAGGATTAGGGTCGTTTAGGGACAAAAATAACAAGCAGTTCCTATGCTGTTAGAAGTTATGTTATCCAATAATAAATCCAATCCAATTATGTTATCTTTATCAATCAACAGAATAGTTACACTTTCCAAATTTATTCATAAATGGTCACATTTATATAGCGCCTTTCTACCTGCTTTAGGCACTCAAAGCGCTTTACATCAATGAACCAGTCACCCATCCACACACTAGTGTACACAGACACTGGAGGCAAGGTGGGTGTAGTGTCTTGCTCAAGGACACATTGTGTACCTGCAGGATTCGAACCACCGATCCTCCGATCAGCTCTACTCTCTGTGCCACCGTCACCCCATAAGACTCCTTAGTAGATCAACATATCAACATCAATCTTCCTAAAAGCTGATCGGGCTAGATCCGTCTTATCCAGCAGAGGGCGCACTATCACGGTGGAGTCGCTTCACGGCAGATCTGTCTCGGCTCCGGGTCTGCAGCTTTCGCCTACTCTTTTGTTTTCACTCAGAGGGGGCGGGAACTCAGCAAAAGTGCCCAAAAGTTGCTCACCGCAAGCCCCTCCTACTCCCCTCCTCTTGTTCTCCTTCCCCTAGCAGCTGTTTTAATAAAAATGAACAACGAATAAATAATATTGAGCTTCACCAAACTCTTTCTGATCTGAAGCTGAAGGGAATATATATTTTTTGGATTTCACTCAACACAAGGTAGTATAACCTACATTTCCCTCCTCTGCTAATTGTGTCTCAGAGCCATTGATTTACCGCTATTTAAACCGTCTAACTCCCAAATAATCCTTTGTAAAACATGATTCATTATTTGTTTGTGTTTTGGTTGAACAAGTGGGGGAAACTCCACAGAATCTCTGCCTGTGTCTTTGGTTAAAACACGGCCGCTTCCTCTGTCTGATCAATTTTAATTTAGCGACTTTTATGATCCGTCCAAAATGAGCGTTAAATCCAATCCATCACGTCTGACAGCGAGGGCACGAGGGGAGGATAACTGATTAGCCGAGGGCCGCCGCCGCACGACTGGTCCCGGAGGAGTTTGGGGCGTTGGCATGATCCACACGATCCATCATCTCTGCTTCCTTTCAGAGGGAATAAACACAATCTTAATCTCAATCTGAGCGAAACGGATCCGCGACGGTCGCAGTCGCAGCTATTAGCAAGTGACAAAAGCTGCGGTTATTAATTAGGTGTTATGAAGATCTCTGCAATGACACAATATCCCGTCTCCACGGGGTCTTATTATGTGTAAAGCGGTTTTAGCAAACAGCGGCGTAGCAAGGGTAGCAAGGGGCCCCAAGCAAGAATCTCGGTAGGGGGCCCTCTGGTGGCCCTGTGCACTGCACACTGGGAGAGAGGACGTTTCGTGGGCAGGAGTTGGTCACCTGACAACTCCCATAATGCAGTTCTGTGCACAAGTTTCCCCAAGAACAGAAGCCTGATATTCTTTAGGTCATAATGAGTGTCACAATAAACTGGTTTCACTATTAGAAATATAATCTGGTGGAGGAGACATGAGTAAAAAGTCTGTCCACTGCTCATTATAAGTTAACATTATAGGGAACCATGACTCACTAAAGCAGCAGCAGGATGGGGATAAACAGCGCCACAGCACATTGGTGGAGACATGGTGTAAATGCAGCTCCAAAGTTTAAAGCAGTACTAAGTAACTTTTGCCCCTAGAGGCCATAAGCGCAACTGCAGGTGTCTTAGCAAGTTATGATTTTTTAATTATTAAATGTCTTGGAGAGTAAATACTACGCTGACAGAAAAGGTGAAGGGAGAGAGGGGTGTTGTACATCCAGTTATACAATGGGAATATTTTTTTCACTCAAACTTGGCTGTAAATAAGTAAGTAAGTAAGTAAGTGCTTTATGGTCATTGTACAAGCGTACAACGAAATAGTGTTCAGGTGTTCAGTCCTGAGCTGCTGCGGCTGAGCCGCGCTGCCACTGTGTCAACCTGACCCGCATGACCTTGGAGGTCGGGGAAACTGTAACACTCGGAAGAAACCTGGCTGCCCTCTGATCCTCTGATCCTCTGAAATGGTGCCGCGCCTCCTGGGTTTGTCTCTGTTTCAGAGCGTGGTGTCCTGCACTGGTCAGCTCCACCTCCTCCTTCCTCTTCCTGGCTCCGCTCCCTCCGCTTCACAACAGTCTTTCACCATCTCTCGTTTGTCCTTTTGGTTTCCTGTAGCTCCTCTGGTGACGCCTCCTCTGTGCTGCAACTGTGGGGGCTCTTGGTGCCTCTTCAGCATCTCAGAAGAAGAAATGTGTAGGTCTCAAGTGGGTTTAGCTGATAAGCTAGCATTTTGTTTACCTTTAAAAAGCTGCTTTCTTCAGGACCATTTTAGACTCTCAAAGTAAACAAATCCACCAAACCTCCACAAAAACACGGCAAAGACGTACAAAAGTATCCAGAAAACCAATGTGGAACACATAAACCACAAATGCAGTTTGCAGAAAAAGGCAAAAAACTCAGCTGCACAAGGAGAGAGCGAGGTTGCTAAAATACTGTTTAAAGTGGCGCTAGCCCACAGTTAGCTTTGCCTGTTAGCCTGTTAGCTTCTTCTCCGTGATTCTTCTATTAGTGTGTATTGGTTGCTCCGACCTGGTGGCAGTCAAGTTGCAAGCATGGTTTTCTGGCCAGAGACACCGGGGGAGATGAAAGACCCTCCAATCATCCCATTAAGACTTGTATTACCCCCAGAGGGACTACGGAAAGGGTTTATTAAGGTAGACACGTTACTTAGTACTGCTTTAAGAAGATTCTGTATAACATGTGTTTAATACAAGTTTATAAAAAAATGGGCCAGTTCACGGGGCCCTTGCCTGTTGGGGGCCTCAGGCAGCTGTCTGCCTTGCCTAATGGCAAGCTGCTACGCCTCTGTTAGCAAATGAAATGACAGTAATCCGTGAGATAAATCGATACAGCTGGACATTTCTTGACAAATGGTTTCGAGATTAAACAAATCCCTTTTTCAGTGGCAAAGTGGGCGGGTCTGAAGAAGAGATTACGCCCAGTTTAGGCATAACTTTGTCCAATTTAAGACCATTTTAAATCCTCCTTAGATCCGTTAAGTCCTGGTTTTATCTAGGCCTGGTGGCACTTGGAGGGTGAAATATTTTGTGAAATTGAGCTTGTTGTGAAAAGGACAAGCATCACAAACTCTCTGTATGTGCTCCTCTCTATTGAATACATAAATAGACAAATAAATAGAAAAGCTACCCTTGAAAACAATCCAATGATTAATATTAAAGGCGTATTAACCCCAGACAAACTTACTTAAATACATGGTGTAGTGGTCGAACCTTTTATTCCACATGAAACACATTCTCTTTGAGATTTCATAAAGTGCATTTGGACGACAAAAACCCACAGAAGACGAACATAAATCCGGGCACAATTAGCGGAGCAGACTTTAAAATGGTTTACTTTGTGATATAAGAGCCAAAATGAATACGAATGCTCCTACTTTTTCAGAAAAGCCCGTTAGCCGCCCAAGAATGCAATGACCAAAATTAATTTTTATGACTTTTTGATTTGCGAGAAAACACAATCTCCAGATCCTATAAAGCTATTTAATTTTTAACTAAATATTCTGATTTAGTTTGGGCCGAGGTGAACAAGTTTAAAAAAGGAAACGAAAATATTACGAGGGATTATTCTCATGGCCTAGTTAGGAATTATGGAAAACCCTCTTTAAGGTGAGACACAGCAGGTGATAATATTTTTCCTCATAGTTTCAATGTCAGAGTATAAAAAAGACAAAAGTTACCCTGTACAATGCTTATGTTATGATATTTTGTCCACAAGCGAGGCGGAGATATGACAACTCTGACATTGCGTCGCAGAGCCGGCTTTCCCCGAGATGACGCCAAAATCCAAATACAGGTAAAACTCGGGAAATTAGAATATTGTGAAAAAGTTCATTTATTTCTGTAATACAACTTAACATGATATAGACTC
The DNA here is from genome assembly GCA_007210695.1 of Neogobius melanostomus. Lineage (NCBI taxonomy): Eukaryota > Metazoa > Chordata > Actinopteri > Gobiiformes > Gobiidae > Neogobius > Neogobius melanostomus. The sequence continues at coordinate 1,571,390 of VHKM01000441.1, forward strand.
ATGACATGCAAAGGGACATATGTCAAGCCTTTGTTTGTTATCATTTTGATGATTTTGGCTAACAGCTTGTAAAAACCCCAAATTCAAAATCTCAGAAGATTAGAATATTGTGTAAAGGGACTATATTGTAGCTCAAAGTGTCTCCTTTCATCGGCTAATGAATCCAGACACCTGCAAAAGGTCCCTGAGACTTTAAAAGGTCTCTCAGTGGTTCAGTAGAATTCACCATCATGGGTTCAGACTGCTGACCTGACAGTTGTGGAGAAAACCATCATTGACAAAAGCCTCAAAAGGTCATAGCAAAAGAAGTTGGATGTTCTCAAAGTGCTGGATCAAAGCACATTCATAGAAAGTTAAGCGGAGGAAAAGTGTGGAAGAAAAAGCTGCACAAGCCGCAGGGATGAGCGCAGTCTGGAGAGGACTGTCAGGAAAAGGCCATTCAAAAGTGTGGGGGACCTTCACAAGGAGTGGACTGAGGCTGGAGTCAGTGCATCAAGAGCCTCCACACACAGACGGATCCTGGACATGGGCTTCAAATGTCATATTCCTCTGGCTGAAGCATCCTGGTCTTCCATAACACCTCAGCAGTGCCACAGGCTGAGAGCATCCATGCCACGCAACCACATTAAGGCTGTCATCCAAGTAAAAGGCCCAAACCAAGTACATTCTGTATGCATGATTATAGTTTTCAAATCTTTTTTTATTGATTTCAGGTACTATTCTCATCTTCTGAGATTTTGAATTTGGGGTTTTTACAAGCTGTAAAATTATAACAAAGGCTTGACATGTCACTTTGCATGTAATTAGTCTATCTCATATATTACTTTCACATTTTAAGTTGAATTACAAACTTTTTCAAGATATTCTAATTTTTTGAATTTTACCTGTATGGCCATTTCATTTCTGGGAGCCAAAGACAACATTAGGCCAGTTTTGTCAAAATAAAGTTTTCGTTCCACTCTTGCAATGACCTTTCCACTTTAGTAGCTCCTACAGACACCTCGCAGAAACTTGCAATACGTTTTTTTATTCTCATATTAATACCAGTAATGTTCAGCAAAAGTTTCAAATTGATGTCTCTAAATGTATCTTTCCCCCCCTATTCACCTGCAGTGTCTCGCCTTAAATCCTCGCACTCTATTATTTGAGTGGCTAACAGGTTTCCTCTCAAACACAAAGGTCCAAGCCAAATCTAACACTTGCGTCACAAAGTAAACGATTTGGCTCCATTAAATAACATGAGTGCAGGTAAACCACACGGACTTTTTTTACAAGTCTTTGAGATATTTACAAGTCACAAGGTCAAGGTCCATTTGGGGAAATTGGGGAAAGAATTAACGCCAGGAGGCAAGTTTGTTTCGTAGGCAACAAAGAGACTGTACAGAAGTGGCACCGAGCCTGACTCAGTCCATGTTTCGAAAAGGCTTGGAAAACCACTTAGGTAAAGCTCAATCCATCGGGACTCCCATCGCAGACGCCAAACTCGGACAACTCCCAGCACGTAACGCCGCTCTCCTCCTCGCGAAACTCAAGTGTTCGTAGATTCCCTCGGCTCCCGTCCTTCGGCTGCGACCCCTCTCCAGTCAGTGTGTCTAATTTTAGCGGACGGACGGCCTGCGGGGAGCGAACAAAACAACACCGAGAAGCTGTATGTCTTTCCGAAAAAAGAAATGTCCCGAAAAAGTCCCCGCGCGGCGATTCCCAGAAGGGTATGTTCTCTGAAAGTTCGTCCGTCTTGGAATCCCCGGGGGAGGGTTGTTATTTTTCTTTTGCGCCGGAAAAAGGAATGGGGGGGGAAGCGGCCCGCTACATGTGTCCCGGTTTGGAGAGGTAGGCGATGAGAGCGACCACTACTCCCACGTAGACGCCGGTGCCGATGGTGATGGAGAGCGCGGCGAGGAACAGGGCCCTTCGAGACGCGATGTTGGCCAGCGAGAAGTCGCCTTTGTTCACGGCCTTGGTGGTCTGCAAGAGAGAGAAAGGGAAGCGGGAAAAGGAAGGGGAGAAGAAAATAAGAGCGAGGACTTAGATGTGCTTTGCAAAGACCTTGAGAGAAAGGATGACCTATTTCTCGATCAAAAGGAAGCGCAATTATTCAAGCTGTTCTTGGTGGAGACAGAAAGACGATTATTCGGTGCCATTATTGGGGTTTCTACAGGTGGCAGCAAGTCACATTTAATGCTTGTGAGATTTGTAAACATTCAATCAAACAGGGGGAATGAGGGCAAGTTTTGATATTCAAAGCTAAACTGGACACAACGGAGAACCTTTGAGGAAAAGATTGTGTAAAATTTCAGACCATAGTTTTTCACGAATGTATGCCATAAAAATAGCTGCAATGTCGTTGTGGGTTCTGTCCCAAATAAAAGGAAAAACATAGACATATTATTAATAGACCGTCAATACTCACTCCTCCCCGTTTACCATAATGACCACGTTCGAGGGGGAAATCATGGCGGATTTACAGACTCCTCCTCCCCAGCTCTGACGAAGCATGTTCCTAATAAGGGCATAAGGGCGGGCTCTTCACTGTAGACTCGGCCCTTGCGTGACCTGTAGCTCGCGCAGCTCCAGTGCCAACAGTCAGACCCCCGTTAAGTAGGAGATTTCTAAAATGTATCCTACCATAACCAGCCCGGTGCCTCTGATTGTGTCTAACCCAGCGTAATCACAGGAGGAATATCTAGCTCTAGACAGTTCCAAAAAATTAGGCACCGGGCATTAAAGTTGTTCTTAACGTGTCTAAATTGCAATGGATTCCAATGGGGGCCTAGCGGCTATATGGCGGTACTACAGCAATGGCGGCCTCCAGTGTCGTCATCGCAAAGCAGAGCAGCCAGCGGCCATTGAGGAAAAAAAGAACATTAGATTGAATGCAAGTTTGAATCCGACTGAAAGTCTTTTAATGACTTTCAAGGCCTTCTCATGGAAAACAGGCCCGGACTTGAGTCTTTCTTGCATGTTTGGGTAATCCTGCATTTTCAGTTTGTTCCCAAGACCTCAAACCACTCTACCAGTTGCGTTCACGACAATCTAGATTGTCATGTTACAAATTGAGTTGGAGCAGAGGCTGATACAACTCAACGGGAGTTCCCTGATCATTGTTGATGATTGGATGTGACTGGATTCAAAAACCTGCCACATTCATCTCACGAATGAAAGTCCTTTAATCTGAGCAACATCGTTTCAGTATTGCCTCCTCTTTTGGATGCCTTTATGAGACAGTCATGTGATCTTAGTTCATATGTGCTTAGGGATAAGATGTTGACCCTTGTGACTGCATGTTTGGGTTTAATTTGGAAAGAACCCATTCAGAGCCACGGGGAACCTTTAGAAATTTTAGCCATCTGTTTGCAAGTGCCTACCGATGACGACCAAACAGTCCCAACCATTATCATAAAGATTCTTCTCACTGTGTGATCTTTCACCGAGGATTTTAGACAGATTTAGTTACTTTAGTCTTTAGTCTTTAGTCTTTAGTCTCAGAAGAGGGCCAGCACCACTGCAGTGTTACCTGGTTGCGTTCACATGACATCACAACATTTTAAACATGCAGAACTGTATTACTTTGTTTATGGTTAATGTCTCTGTAACGATTGGACATATCCACATGGAACAAAAACTGTCACAAAGTTTATCCATCCATCCATCCATTTTCTTCCACTTGTCCATTGCCGGGTCGTGGGGGCAGCTGTTGGAGCTGCACCAGCCCCTATGGCTCCTCCTGCAGGTGGTGGGTCCACAGAAGGACGGCCTCACGATTAACCGGGCCTGTTGGTCTCTCATAAGGGGCTTCTGAACCGCTCTTTTTTTCTCCGACCCGTCAACTAGGACCTGTTTGCCATGGGAGACCCTACCAGGGGCACGAAGCCCCCGACAACAGAGCTCCCAGGATCATCCGGGCGCTCAAACCCCTCCACCACGTTAAGGTGGAGGTTCCAGGAGGGGTTCACAAAGTTTAACGTCTTCTATTTCAGCACGTATGAACTAACATGACTGTCTCATAAAGGTGTCCACAAGTCGAGGCAATATTGAAAATGATGTGCTTGATGTCGGTCAGATGAATGTGGCAGGTTTGTGAATTAAATTCTTGTCAAATAATGTTCTGTTTGGAGACTTTTCCCAAAACTGTGTCCCTCTTGTTGAGTCGTATCGGCCTCTGCTCCAACTGAAATGATCACATGACAACCTAGGATGTCGTGAACTCAACCTATTCCAGGTTGTTTGGTCAAATAATCGAGGGGATCTTCACTTATTTAGGTCATTTATTTACCTAGCACAAACTAAAGAAACCATAGAAGTCAGCAATGACAAACAAAAGCAAATGTTTTCAAAAGAAATGAAAGAGCTTTAGTATAAAGCCAATAGCCTACATGCATTTATGCATTCGCCGGAAACATGGAACGACTGTGCGTTTAATTACATCACAAAAATGATCAGAAAACAACAAATGCATTTTCAACAATAATACAATTGTGTTTATTTTTGGTGTTTGACGTTTGTTTATTCTCCCCGCCGAACCTAACCTGGCTTCCTCTTCCTCAATTTCCAACCAAAGGGCGGCCAAAGTAACTATAATTAAGCTGTTTACAATGCGGCTGGAGGAGAAGAGCGCGAGAGAACAGAAAGGAAAAATGGACAAATTGGAGCAAAGGTTTGCGGTAACCCAGGAGAACACATCAAAAGAACATGACAGCCTGGAGGTAATGATCATGTCGGGAGAAGAAACAAGCGGGAGACAAACAAAACTGAGCCATACAAGGCTAAATATGAGCCGCGTGTTGTTCATAATGACAGGGTCACAATAGGCAATTTAGATAAATGCATTTCATGATTGTAATTTAGCGGCGCGTGAATGTTCTCTTGACGAAATAAGCTCCAATTAGTTTTTTTCTGTCATTCTTCGGTTCAGACAGGTCAGACGGATAGTTTTGTGAAAGTTTCATTGCAGAGCACGTACTGGAGGATTTTATTATGCTTCATTTGCAAACACACAAATGCTTTCAATATCAAAGTCATGGGAGATCTGATGACACTAAAGGAAACAAATGTGCACAACCAGTTGCATTGAGTTAGTTTATTAGAAAGGTTTGGTTTATTTCTGGTTTAGGCCTGGATATGTTTTTGTTTATTTATTAGGATCCCCATCAGCTATATCCATGGGCCAACTAATCTTCCTGGGGTTCCTTTCAATCCTGCTTTTGTCATGGTTTTAGCCTGGTCTCGATCGTGTTTAGTCTTGTAGTGAAGTGTTTTCAGTTTTCCATGAGAGGATTAAGCTTATCAAGTGATCAAGAGGTGAGGAAAGCAGTTCCTGGATACGTAGGACCCATAGGGCCAGATCTTCTGCCGGCACTCACACAGACCAGCGCTAGTGCTTGCGTTGCCAGGGCCAACGAGCGCTTCCCCTTCTCTCTCTGATCATCTTTACGTCAACATCTTGCAGCCTCATGTACTTCATGCAGAATTTTCAAGCTCTCACAGGACACACTACAAACTTTATTCCACTGTGACTTCAACATTGGCCGTGTCCCAAGAGAGAGAGAACAGAGCTGAGAAGAGAGCCGGCTCTGTTATTGAAAAGCGCCACGTGGGGCTCTACATGTCGCAGGAACATGATCAAAACACCAGCACGACACCACCCCCTCAGCCCCATTCCCTGTAGGAGGAAAAGCCACGGGGAGTGACCGCTGTTGCCGTTGTCTATCCAGCCCATGTCCAGCCCTTGTTCAATCCACTCTCTGCGCCAGATATGAAGCTGAAGATTACACAGAGCACACAGTGTCAGCGCGAACGTTATGGTCTAAAGCCAGCCATCCATCCATTCATCCATTTTCTTCCAGTTGTCCGTTGCCGGGTCGTGGGGGCAGCTGTTGGAGCTGCCCAAATCACATTGTTTTCCCCTATGGCTCCTCCTGCAGGTGGTGGGTCCACAGAAGGACGGCCTCATGGTTCTAACCGGGCCTGTTGGTCTCTCATAAGGGGCTTCTGAACCGCTCTTTGTCTGACCCGTCACCTATAGGACCTGTTTGCCATGGGAGACCCTACCAGGGGCACGAAGCCCCCGACAACAGAGCTCCCAGGATCATTCGAGTGCTCAAACCCCTCCACCACGTTAAGGTGGTGGTTCCAGGAGGGTCTAAAGCCTGCGTTTAGAAAGTCATTATTGAGCATTATTGAACAACACAGACTTGTCATTCTTGTGTTTGTCTTGCAATGTGCAACATCATCCTAAATGTATCCTTTCACTATTGTTTTCCCCTCCCCTGTTCTAAATTAAGGAACTGGCTCTATATACTGCAAGCATAAACAAGCTTCAGCCATTAACCTTTTACAGCCTATGGTCGGACGTCAGGAGGAGCATTTTGGGAGCTGCCGCCACGCTGCTGAGAAAAGGCACTGGAGAAGATTCAAGATTACTCAAATATGTGCGAGTGGGTCGAAACACAGCTCCAGATCTGTTTTTGATGAGAGAACAACATTGTAACACGGTAAGAAGGGCTAAAAGGTTGATTTTACACAATACCCTTTAAAGAGGGGGTATTATGCTTTTTTCAATCACATAGCACCAGTCTATAGCATACTACAATGATGACGTAACCTTCTGTTGGTCTGTATATGCAGTAAATTAAAATAACTGCCTTGAATAAAATTGCTCTCTCAAAATGGCTGTACTGAACGTCTTGAAATAGGCCTCTGTCTCTTTAAGAAGCTTTCCGACACGCCCCCTTCAGCACACTGCTGTGGCATCTAAACAACACTACTGTGCGGGGAGGGGGCTCTGCTGAGCTGAGGAGCAGTGGTTGGTGGCTTGGCTGGTGACAAAAGGTCCAGAGGCGTCTCCAGGAGGTGGGGGGTTCCTAGGAGGACTGAGGCATAGCTACACCTAAAATGGCTGCCGTCTGAGTTTTACTGATTACTCAAAAATATGTGAATGAGCCAAGGCAACACTCCAGGCATGTGTTTAATGAGGGAATGACATAATAACATGATATAAAGCTTGAAAAAGTCGATTTTACATAATACCCCCCCTTTAATAAATCATCAGGAGCAGCTCGCCGCAGATAATGGGCTTCCTAATAATAAACAACCAAACGAAACCTATGTTGGCCTGATTTATGAGTGGTATTGGCTTCGTCCTGGTTTAGTTTTCATAGTTCCTGTTTATTCTTACATTAATTTCCTACATTAACCTACATACTAGATACTAAATGAATATAATCCAAAGATCCATACACACAAGTCCCCGATCGCTTCCATCAAAGAAACGATTGTCCTTCTTCAAACAACTCTTCCATACATTCGACTTCCTCTCCCTGCCGCTTCCATAATCGCACCCATTGATTCATATGTGCAGTTTTGAGGTCAGTTATATTTAATGGCACTGCCTTATCTCCTCAGTGCACTATCTGCGGAGCGCTAATCCCACTAGCGCTATCTCCGCTGGTAAACTGCGCTTCGTGGCCGTCGCCTTTTCTTCCTCGCAGAACGAAGCTTTGTTCCAAGACGCTTTGAACACCCCTCTTTCTTTTTGTTTTGCCCTAGTTATCTGTAGTGCACTTGATGTTTATGGAGTATTTCATAACTCTCCCTGGGCACATACATACGGGCACGCTGCTTCCAACGCTCTCGCAGCTACTGCCAACGAGGTTCACAACACGGGGGTGCAATGAGATAGAGGGAAAGGTTATCGACTTGCTGCTGAACAGTTTTGTCTTGAAAGAGTGTATTTTAGTGATGGTATTTAAAGCCAGACAGAAAACTCGTGTTGTCTTAGGCCTAAGTTGCTCAGAGGTTTGGTGGTTTGTGTCGTACTAAAGTAACGGTGCAGGTTTTAGCCTATATTTTTAATTCATAAGCTCCATGTGTCTTCATCACTAACTGCTAAACTGAAGGCTGCAGACGCTCAAGACCTGCAAAGTTACATCCTCCTTTGTAATGGGTTCTCCTGCAGACGCCCAGGCGGTGAATGATAGATCCAGGGCGCCAGACAAATGAGTAAGATCCAATCTTGGTCATAATCTGCGCTTCAAAGGCTTTGTTTCCAAAAAAGTACAAGCATAATGTTGTCCAGGAACAGCCCAAACACAAGCCTCAAATCAAATGCTCTGTTCTGTGAGATTATAAATACTGTCAAATTATGAACATTTAAGGCCAAAGCACATGATGGAGACTGAGAAACTATCGTCAGCTTATGCCTGACGATAGACCTGAACTTAAACAGCCACATCAAAGCAATAACATCATCAGCTTTTTACCATCTGAAGAACATTGCTAAGATCAGAGGAATAGTGTCAAAACCAGACTTAGAGAGACTCATCCATGCATTTGTCTCCAGCAGGTTAGACTACTGTAACGGCTGCTCACTGGCCTTTCTAAACCAGCTGTTAGAGCTGCAGAACATCCAGAACGCTGCTGCTCGAGTCCTGACAAGAACCAGGAAATACGACCACATTAGTCCAGTGCTCCGGTCTCTGCACTGGCTTCCTGTCACTCAGAGAATAGAATTTAAAACAGCGCTGCTTGTGTACAAGTCTTTTCATGGTTTAGCACTGAAGGCATTTATTCATTTATTTGATGATTATTTTAGTATAAGAAATGTTTAAAAGGTTTGGGCTTATGTTACAGCTGACGTGACAGACATGGGAGCGTTTTTAATCCTGCATGTACGCTGATAAACCACATTCTTGCTCTAGGCCCGCTTCCTGATAACGTGTGCCAAAACATCTACGCAAGGATGTTGGACAAGCTGGCAGTTTGTGACCCGGCGCACGAGACACAGAGTTTGGAGTTTAATAATATGTTTGAATATGTTTAACATGTTTATGCTCTTATTTTACAGTGAATAATGATAAGGGGAAGGTTCAGGACCCACACGCACACGCTGCTCAAAACCTCATTCTTGCTCTATTGCTCTTTTCATAATTGTTAACCCAAATCACAGGAATGTATGAAAAGTCTCGGGGAGGGGCACCGTGACACGGTGTCTTATCAACAGTCAGTGGAGATGGGCCTTATCAATGAGGAGGCGCACCCGCTCGAGGACATCCTAACAAAACATCACACGTGGAGAATGGAAGAAGACCACATGGCTCATTGAATATTAATGATTGTGTTTTATGTGCTGGGTGCAGGGACATGGGCAGAGCAGACCGCCTGTCATAAGCCCCGCTTAGATGTAGGCCGCAGGGAGAATTAGATATGCACCCAGAGCTCTGTATTAGAATTGTAAACAACAGGGAATAAATCTTTTTTGAATTTAACTGATTGAATCTTGGTTTTCCTTCCAACAGACAAACATGCTTAACAGCACCAAAGTCCATCTCTGACATGTTAGAGCCGTATGAACCATCTCGGGCCCTGAGAACTTCAGGGAGGGGTCTCCTGGTGGTTCCCAGAGTCAATAATAAACACGGTGAGGCTGCGTTTCAGTTTCATGCAGCTAAAATCTGGAACAGTCTTCATGAGGATGTGAGACAGGCCTCAACTCTGACAATGTTCAAATCCAGGCTGAAAACAGCTCTTTTTACCCGTGCATATGAAAACTGAAAGTATTTTATCTGCACTCTTGCCTTTTACTGTCATTGATTAACTTTATGTTTTATTGATTGATTTTATCTGTTTTCTTGTAATTTATGCAACTGTGAAGCACTTTGAATTGCCTTGTGTATGAATTGTCTACATCTACAAATAAACTTGCCTTGCTTCAGTCTGACCAGGTAAACTCCTGTATGTCGCCAACTCGCTGTTAACCGGCAAAAAGAGCCACAATTGCTCTCTCTCTCTCTTTTGCAACAGTGACCTACGTCTCTTATTTATTTAGGATAAATGGCTAATTCACATGGTGTGCTGCACCATGAACCAAACTAAAACATGAAAGAGCTGAACCATTACACCACCAGTATTTTGATTAGAATTTCTTATGTTTACGGCAGGAAACTTTCTGCCACAAAGAGAGGGGGCATCATGCTTTATGCAGGTATTTGGTAATAATCTCAAACTTTATCACTATCTTACACTTGTTGGTTAGAAAATGCAGTAACCTAAAACAGCTGAAACAAAATATTCTGTAGTTTCACTTCCTGATTTTCTGGCAATCTCCACATAAGCCCTTCCACTTGCTCCCCTTTGCTGCACAGCTGTTTTAGAGAGAAGAGAACAAAAAGACCTGGCCACACGTGCAGCTGTAGTGACGCTATGGCGAGTGTTCTTACTTTGCAATGAACGGATTATGTTTAGTACGAGATTGTGAGCAGTATTGTGGAAAAGGAAGAGCTTTTAGGGGAAGAATTGATATAATGTATGCATTCTGGTCACAGGTCATTGTGTCCACGGTTGATTTGGACTCAGCGGATCCGAGAGGCGCAGCGACACAAAGGCAGCTCATTAGGGCTACGGCCTTGTCAGCTTCCTCTTCGCTCTTTATTCCTTCCTCGTGTCACAAAGGAAAGGACCTGGCTGTGCCTAACAAGCCCCAGAGACACCTGGACCTGACCCAGACTGATCAAAGGGGGCAGTAATTGGGATTCGGATCTGACAATGAGGTACAATATCTGCTTCTATGTCGATGGACTAAACCCATTGGGGCGGGTTTAGGAGCTTGTCTTGGAACTACAAACTCTACACATACTTCAAAGTCGAACGCTGAAAGAATATTATTCATTTTTATGGCGCTCATTGGGTCCACAAATTCGCTTTTCTTCGAGCTACGTCCTTTCAGGTTCCAACAATTGCGACCGAATAATGCTGCCACTCTTTTAAAACTAGCCTAAAAAAAAAGAAGCCCAACTCCTTTTCTCTCCCAGTACCTTGCACGGTCGCCGGTTTTAGGCACAGAACCCGATGAATAATGAAGCGCTCTTTAGCCTCTGTCACACACGCAGAGCAATCAGCTTTGTTGTTGGGGAGGCTCAGCGCAGGGGCATGAAGTGCAAATGAGGCGGGAGGATTTCTGCAGCTGGAGAATGTGCTGCCAGAACCAGTCGAGAGGCTGAGAAGCTGCTAAATTTGGGAGCTGATTTACGACTGAAAAAAAGTCCCTCTAAATCTGAATACGTATCCCGTGTTCATGGGATTATGTAAACCGTCTTTCATTTTGAACTTCAACAAACATCCTCTTAAGTATTTGTGGTTCAGTAGTTTATTTTTCAGTCTTTTCTCAAACCTGCATGGACATAACAAATTCACCGATTTAACAAACTGTTCAGATCTGGGGTTGCTGCAGTTGGTCAACACCATCTGCCCAAAGAGTGAACATCCTGAAAGACCAGGTTATTCTATTGGTGTATTTCTTATTCCTTGATAGCACGAGCATATATTCCAAGATGACAACGCCAGGATTCATTTCAGGGAGCATGAGATGGATTGGCCACCACAGAGGCCAGATCTTAACCCCATTGAGAACCTTTGGGATGTGCTGGAGAAGGATTTGCACAGTGGTCATTGTAGAAGCCATAGTCAAGGTGTGGTATGGTCGGCTTTTATACCTCTGACTTAAGTGGGCTAGTTACAAGCACCAGTGTTACAGTGTGTGGAGGTACTGTCTTTTGACCATGTTACTGGAGGAAATGTATGGAAATTTGTCTTACTATTAAAGTATTTGGGACTTCTATAAGTGGCACAGGGCTACCTGGCCGCTACAGTCACACTCTCCCCATCAATACAAGATCTTGGTGAACAACATAACTGTATCTTTTGACATTGCAGAAGCTTATGGAAACAATGTCAAAGCTAAAGGCGCTAGAACCAAATATTAGAGGGTGTGGCCTTTTTTCTGGCTAATTCTTTTTTTTTTTGTCAGGACATTGCATGTTAATGAACCAATGGCCGCTTGTAGCTGAGTTTCATGTTGACGATGCTGGGTGTCGCCATTGCCCTCCATTGCTGTACTACTTCCATACAGGGGCAGCAAAACAAGCTAGTTTTCCATAAGCAGGCATTGCACTTTAGACACGTTAAAAACAACTTTAAAGCCTGGTGGTCTAATTTTTCTAAACTTTCTACAGCTAGATATTCCTCCTGTGAGAACGCTGGGTTAGGCACAATTAAAGGGACCAGGCTGGTTTTCGTAAGAAACATTTTGTGGCCAAACCGCCTTTGCTCTGCCCGATCCCGTCAGACCTTGGAAGCTAAGCAGGGAAGCGCCTGGTCGGTACTTGGATGGGAGACTGTTTGGGAAACACCAGGAAGTCTAGCGAATGTAGTGAGTGAGTGGTTGGTGGTGGTCGGAGGGGCCGATGGCGCAGACTGGTTGCCTCGCTTCCATCAGTCTACCCCAGGGCAGCTGTGGCTACAATAGTAGATTACCACCACCGAGTATGGAGTGAATGAATAGTGCAATGTAAAGCGTCTTTGAGTGTCCAGAGAAACGCTATATAAAACCGATGCATTATTATTATTATTATTTAATAATAATAATAATAATAATGCATTAGTCTTATATAGCGCTTTTCCAGACGCTCAAAGTCGCTTTACAATTTGGTGCATTATTCATTCACTCCATACTCGGTGATGATAAGCGAGGCAACCAGTCTGCGCACATCAGCCACCACCACCAACCACTCACTCACTCACTACATTCGCTAGGCTTTCTGGTGTTACTGAACGGTCTCCCATCCAAGTACTAACCAGGCCCTTCCCTGCTTAGCTTCCAAGGTCTGACGGGATTGGGCATCGCAAAGGCGGTATGACCACATTTTAGAAATCTTGTATACTAGCGAGGGCAGGACCAATGATTATTAGCATTAGAGCTAATGGCCCGGGCGCGGCTACATGCGAACTACACGACACGTGAGGCCCGAGTCTACAGTGAAGATCCCGCCCTTATGCCCTTTTTAGGAACGTCTGTAAATCCGCCATGGTTTCCCCCTTGAATGTAGTTGTTATGGCAAACGGGGAGGAGTGAGGAGGAGCTGTCATTCATTTCACAGTCTATGTAATGAACACACATAAATCAATCAATCGTTTTGTAAAGCCCAATATCACAACAGGAGTTGCCTCACAGACAAAGAAACAAAACAAAAAAACAACATGAAACTCACCATGCCGGATTGTAGCCATGAGCTTATTTCCATCCTTCGTCCCCCACTCGCACTCTCACACTCTCATTCATCCTGGCCTATTGTACATATTTTTAGTGGTAGGGGAAACTGGAGTACCCGGAGGAAACCTACGCAGACACGGGGAGAGCAACACAAAACTCCACACAGAAATCAAACCCGAGACCTCAAGGCTGCGTCACCGTGCCGCCCAATATAATGCAATTAGCTTCTTCTTTTTTCCCTCCAGTTTCGCTGTTAGCTGGAGAGACTGATGTTACTGTTCCGTTTCCTGTACATAACGGCCAGTGCTGAGATGCAAATAGCTGGAAACCTTATTGTCGGGCGTCTGGACGTTCTCATTCGGATTCTGTTGTCGTGACTGTAAAATGCCAGATGTACAGTGTGGATACTCTTGTTTCCATCGCGCTCATGTTGTGTGTGTTATTTTATTACGGCCAGAGAAAAATCCCTAACAAGGTGAGTGTGTGAGAGATGGTTTCACACAGGAAGAGTTCAAGACCGAGGCCATTTACAAAAGAAAGGACAGACTGTTGAAAGTTCTGTGCATAAAACTTTTCTTTTGAAGCAATCTCCATTTCGCCCCCCAGAGAAGATTGTAGAAGCAGAAAGTTGTGAAGAAATTAAACCACTGCGTGCCGTATTATGGACAATTCTTATCGATCGCAGCCCCAGAGGCAAGCTAATGTGCTCTCTTAAAGTAGTAAAATGTGCATATGATTGAATAAGAAGAATTGGGATACTTGATTTTGAATCATTCAGCAGATTCTTTGCCAAACAACTTTTCAGGCTTGTCTAAAAAGTAACAGTGCGTAAGATACACAAAATTGTACAGAAATAATACATCGTAAATAAAGTAAATCCACGTCCATCCCACCAGCCTCCTGAGCCTCTATTCCCTCCTAGGTTTGTCTATTAAGTGTCCTTCACACCTCAGTGTTGGGGAGAATACTTTGGAATTGTATTTAGTTACAGAATACTGAATACTTGCCCGAAAATATACTTTGTAATGTATTCTGTTACTTTGTACAATCAGAGTATTGTATTCTGAAAATGTATAATACTTTCACGTTAATTTGCATTATATTTATGTACAAATATGGCGTATAATTACAAAAATGTTGGCTGGCTAGGCATTTTGAATCTTTATTTCATTTCACTGGCCACTAAGCACCTTCCACACTAGCCTGGTCTTACCAGACCCTCGTACTCATTTCATACAGAGGGTCTGGAACTTCACAATTGAGCTCCATTTCCAGGTGGGAGGGATGAACTCCTTTGAAACGATTGGATCTGTTTTCAAACTACAATGGTAAATGGTGCAAATGCTTAACGTCACCTAAAAAATCAAAACCTGGATGGACAGGTTTTGAGCAATAAAACTGAACTCCTCATCACCAGCCCCAAATCTCTCCTCTCCTCTGTCCAGAACTTTACCCTCCTCATCGACGGTCACAATGTCACCCCTCCCCCTCTGTACGCAACCTCAGCATCATAATGGACTCCACCCTCTCATACCAAACACACATTAACCACATCACTAAAACATCCTTCTTCCACCTCCGCAACATTGCTCGCCTCCGCCCCTCCCTTACCCAGTCAACAGCAGAAATCCTCATCCATGCATTCATCACTTCCAGACTCGACTGCAATAGCCACCTCTATGGACTTCCCACCACTCATCTCCAAAAACTGCAATACATCCAGAACTCTGCTGCCGCCTCCTCACCCACACCCGGTCCAGAGAACACATCACCCCAGTCCTTTAACAGCTCCACTGGCTCCTCGTTCAATATCGGATTCAATACAAGCTCCTCCTCCTCACCTACAAGTCCCTCCATAACCAGGCCCCGCCCTACCTCTCTGAGCTCCTGCAACAACACCAGCCCACCCGCCACCTCCGCTCAGCCGGCACCAACCGCCTCACCCCTATCATCCGCACTAACCGCCGGACCCTGGGGGACCGAGCCTTCGCCATCGCCGCCCCCACCCTTTGGAACTCACTCCCACAGCCCATTAGAAACTCTGACTCACTACCTACCTTCAAATCAGTACTCAAAACCCACCTGTTCAAACTAGCTTTTCCGTGAACCCCTTTTTGTTTTGTTTTGTTATTCCCCATGTAAAGCGTCTTTGAGTGTCCAAAAAAGCGCTATACAAGTTCGATGTATTATTATTATTATTACAACACCCGCCTCCCCCGCTCGCTGAATGGTACTTTGGAATTCAACCAAAGAAACGTGGCCACTGAGATCAGACCCAGACGTACATGTAGGGAAAAGATAATTGACCGGAGTTTACGGATGGCAAAGGCCAGGCTACTTCCACACTGTATACAGTATTTTAGCCAAGGCAAGAAAAAGGAAGTTTAATATGCTTTAGCTCAAACGTCACACGTGGCCTGCAAGTTATTTTTTGTTTGCCCACAAGATGATTTCATACATACATCATACGTGTCCCACTGATACACGTTAGAACTACCTTTCCCATGAGGAATCGTACAAGAGCACACTGACATGACTGATGTAGCTCAGGTGGAAACTGTTAGAACGATATAAAGGAAATGTTCTTTGTTCAGCTAATTATGTGTGAGTGAAGTTAATCTTAACAAGCGTTTAAACACGTTCATGTGACAACAGTGAAGTGAGGAGCTGTGGACTGTGGCCTTTTCTCTCTCTCCATCTCTCTCCCAGAGCGACTTAAAGCTCTCACAATGTCGACCTTATAATGTTTAGACACTGATGACTCCTGTGGAGGAGGAACGATCATTCAATCGATGTCCTGAAACTAAAAGCAGCTGCAGTGACATAAAGTGCCTGATAAAAAAACATTCATGAGCAGGTCACTGTGTCATTAATTACTACTACATTCATTAATAATAACATGAGATTTATTACAAAAAACAGTCATTATGTGTATGAGTTTGTAACTTAGAAATTCAAAAGCACAACAAATAGTCGGCCCGATGAACATGCAGATATTCCGTCTATTTCAGTGCATAATATATCATATACGTTCCTCTTCGCTCTTTATTCCTTCCTCATGTCACAAAGGAAAGGACCTGGCTGTGCCTAACAAGCCCCAGAGACACCTGGACCTGACCCAGACTGATCAAAGGGGCAGTAATTGGGATTCGGATCTGACAATGAGGTACAATATCTGCTTCTATGTCGATGGACTAAACCACCATTTTTTGAACCATCATTTTTGGACAAAGTCGAACGCTGAAAGAATATTATTCATCTTTATGGTGCTCATTGGGTCCACAAATTCGCTTTTCTTCGAGCTACGTCCTTTCAAATAGTCGGCCCGATGAACATGCAGATATTCCGTCTATTTCAGTCCATAATATATCATATACATTATATCAAGTTGTTACATTTTATTTGCTTAAAAGGTCTTAGGGCCTGATCTTCTGCCTGGCGCAACAACAGCATTGCTCAAGGTGAAGTTAGAATCTTGCGTACAAACCACAGTGTGCCAGTGCTTTCGCCTGAGGGCGTCCCTTAGAGAAAAAAGGGGTTGAGGCTGAGGCGTGGTGCGGCACGGTAGCACAGTGGTTAGCGCCTGTGCTTTACAGCTAGAAGGATCGGGTTCCATTCCTACCTTTCAGTGTGGAGTTTGCATGTTCTCCCCGTGTCTGCATAGGTTTCCTTCAGGTACTCCAGTTTCCCCTACCACTAAAAACATGTACAATAGGCCAGGATGAATGAGAGTGTGTTTGAGAGTGCGCATGGGGGATGACGGATGGAAATTAGCCCAAGGCTACAATCCGGTGTGACTTGTTCATTAACATGCACTGTCCCAACCAAATAAACCAATAAACTGAACTAAGCTACAAACAGCACTGACTACAACGAGCTCGTTGCTTCCTCTTCGTTCTACATCAACATCGCGCACAGCCTTGTGCACCTTATTAAACTCTCGCAGGACAAAATACAAACTATTTCTCTCACTGTGAGTTAAACACTGTGTCCATACAATGTTTTTTTCCCCCGATACCGGTACTTTATCGATACTTGGTTTACGATACCAATACCTGAAGGATACTCCTACCAATACCTCTTTTGTCATTTAGAACCAGAAAATAATGACAAAAAATACTAAAAATATTTATTTATTTTCGGCACCTGCTTTCGATACTTTTATTTTTTCAATACCAGTAGAACTTAAACTTTTTTCCGATAACACACTAGTATTGTCTAATGGTACCCAGCCATAGTCAGTGTTAAAGAGTGCGGGGCAAACCCCACGCTGCAGAAACGTGATCAAAGCACCAGCACTCCCACCGCCACCCACAGCAGCGGAAAATATTCCAGTCTGGTACGAGAAGATCAGTAAAACATGAATAATCATTATAAAAGTGAAAATAGAGGACACTTTCTGTTTACACTCTGTTATTTGCATGTGTGTGTGCTAAATTTAACACCAAGGTCACCCCCTCCATCTCGCTCTTGCTGTCAGAGAAATTCCGCGAAGTCGACGTTTCCCCGGGTCGGACAGGCCTCACGCTCAGCGCAGATTTACTCTGACGACTCTGTTTGTGACGTTGTCGCTAAATAAACACTCACAGTGATGTTTTCCGTAAACGCTTTCCTGACCTTGAGCTGTTTGACGGGCAGCAGCCCGTGCACAGCGGCCCACAGGCGCAGATGGGATCGGCGCCAAAACATGTTCTTTACGGACGAATTTTCAGCCGATCAGCTTTGAGCGACGGTGCAGGGGAATAAAGGAGTTTTCAATTTGAAAGAAGGCGTTTTCCTGTCTGTTGAGTTTCATAAAATAAACACAAAAACTACACGGATGCAGATTTATAACGAAGTTATAAGAGACAGCAGTGCCATGTTTTCCAAGGTCTTTTTGCATTATTTTGTACTATTGCTAATAATAGAGCTCAGGATAGGTTGTGTTGACGACATTCTAGATGGTCATGTCATAATGTCAGTCGGAGCAGGGGCCGAAACAACTCAATGGGAGAGACACAGTTTTGGAAAGAAATCTTCAAACAGAAACAGAAAATGTCCAAATGTTTGATCATTATTTGGATGTGACTGGATTCACAAATCTCCTACTTTCATCACACACATCATTGTGAAGGTTTTCTCCACTTTTGGATGCCTTTATTAGACAAGAATGTGTTGGTTAGCTCACATGGGCTGATGGAGAAGATATTGGACTTTGTGACAGTTTTTGCTTCATGTGGATAAGTTCAGCCATTACAGAGATATTAACCAAAATTCAGCATTTTGACGGTTACCATTGTTACCACTACAGGATTCTTCGAAATACCTCATTTAAATGCTGGGCCACTACTGGTAAATATAGCATCAAAACAAATCAAAGATGAAATTAACTTCTTTAAACTTTTAACCACGTTATAACATTGTTAGTACTTCACTTCACTTGCACTATGAAGTGTGTTCTTTAAAGGTCCTATATCATGCAAAATCGACTTTTTTGAGTTTTTAGCCATGTTGTTATGCCATTTCCTTATCAAAAACACCCCCAGAGCGGTTTTTGGCTTCATTCACGCAGTTCTAAGTAATCCTCCTGAATCCTGCTCTCTGAGCAGCTGCTCCGCCCTCTCCTGGTAAACGACTGAGCTGTTCAGTTGTGTCGTCACAGCGGAACGGAAGTGCTCTACGTCTGTAATGTAATGCCTTACGGCCTGATTTTTATTTATAAAACTTTTTTTTCTTCTTTTTTTTTTGAAAAAAAAAAAAAAAAAAAAAAAAAAACAGCAACTCTCCGACGCGTCTGTGCTGTCCCACGACGCTAATCAAGCGCACCCACGGCTGGAGGAGCCATGGATCCGAGCATAAGTGTTGTTTTTGAAGACTGAGCTCTTTCTAACCTACTCTGGACATCGCCTGTTCTTTTTTCTTACCGATAATGTCACGGATGCGCGTTTGGCTACGAGAGGAACAGGACTATTCAACCTTCCTAAAGAAGAGTGCACTCGCCAGAAGTTGGAATTTCTTTCCGGGATTAAGCTAGCTACTATATCAACCAACCTGATGGATGCTTGGTAAACCTTGGCCAGAATCAAAGTGGATTAACTTTTATAACCAACACGAGGGCCATAACGTAAACACCCGACGATGGGGAGGCCATGCTGAGCGGTGAGTCAATCAAAACGCATGTTAGCGTGTGTGTTAGCGTGTGTGTTAGCCATTTATGAAACTGTGTTGCACATGTCAACTCCTTATAACTGCATTATGTGAAGTAACTTCACTTTTTGCAGCAATATTTATATTTATAATACTGCAAATGTGGAATGAGCGGAGAGAGGGGCGGAGTTAACTGAATCGAAGCGTCTTGTCTTCCGGGTAGGGAAAATACCCCCCAAAAATACTTATATTTCTCTCAAAAATGAGTACTCCATAGTGATAGAGGTACAATATATCATATATATGCCTATACTTTACTTTGGAATGGCTAAAATAGCATGATACAGATCCTTTAACAGCAGCAGAAAGGTCTGAACTTAACACTTTTTACTGTGTAATGAAGCCTAGGCGTTAATTCAGCCTATGATCGATCCTGAGAGGGCCACACCTCCACCTCAGCCATCAGCGTAAGAGCCGCATCTCCATAGCAGTCAATCATCGCCATCGGTCCCGCTTTTAAGCCCCAGCAATCATGGTCCGTTTGCTTCCCAGCTGCGCTGCGACCCACCTCCACCCCATCTCCGCCTCTTTCGTCAACGGCTTCTACCTGCTGCATCTTCACAGGCCCTTCATACCACCACCAGTGTCCAGGCTCCGGGGAAGACATCCCTAACTCCAAGCTGATCATCTAAACTGACTATACATCGATGTCTACCGCCGGGGTCTGATCGCCAAAACTAATACACATGTCAATAAATCTCCCTAATCACTGCTTTTGTCTGTCCAGTCTATCCAGGTTGAAATGCATTCACATCCAGAACTATCCTCCATATTAACAGAATAAAGTCCATTCAAATGTCCTAAGCAGTTCTGATCAACACCGACCTCGCACATGAACTACTTTTTCAATACATTGCCATCGTTTTAGGTGAGAAAATGTAAACTGACTGACCCAAAAAAAAAAAGCCCACAATGTGAGCCCGATGAATCCTGGCTTTGTTATTTTGGAATATGCCCGTGCATCAGTGAAGAAGAAATGCACTGACAGAATAACCTGGTCATTAAGGATGTTCACTCTTTGGGCTCATACTGTAGTGTTGCTGAACCGAGACCTGACCAACTGCAGTGACCCCAGATCAGAACAGTTAGTTAAATCCAGGTGGACAAAGTTTTTTTTTTTTGTGGGTCAGGCATGTTTTTTTTATTATTCAAAAACAAATCTAGATATCCGAAAATCTCCTCCGATTAAAATCTTTGTACAGCCTGTCAACCAAATAAACCCACACCCCCTTGTATTCATGTCTGTAATCTGCAGCAAAAGTTTCAAATTGAGAAGTCATTTCTCTCCATCTTAAAATCCCTGTTGTTTTATTATTATGTAATCTCAGAACTCCCACTGGTTTTCCTGAGCTCTTTTGTCACATCTCTCCAAAGCCTGACTTGTGGAGAAATCAAATAACGCAATAAATGATAAATCAACTTTGCATTTGCTTAAAGCTCGGGTTTGTAGTGTGTTTTCGCTGATTCAAATTGCACACGCATCAAAGCTGGATCTAACATGTCACTCTTTTCTGTTTGTGCGTGCTTTGCTGCCAGGATAATGTCCTTTATTTTTTCCCTTTTGTAGCTGTAGCTTTAGACCGTTCCCCCCTGGAGAATACAGTGAAAAATCAATCCACGAACTCTCGCCGCCTCTTCGCAGCTGCTGCCCGACGAGCTTCGCCAACACCTCATTCCCTCAGATCCATCCTCGGCTGTCGCGCGCTCAGTCGTTCAGTGGGCGGCTCTGATCGCATTATTTTTACAAAGTGGAAAACCGGATTAATAAATAGGACGTGAGGCGTTCATTTCGATCATTTCACGGAGCTAACGCAATGAGACGCCGCGCTGCTCTCAGTCACACGGGGACTGTTTAGTGTCTGGTCGACAGAGTATCATCACAGACGCAATAGCGGCTGCAATGAGAGTCATGTAAAGTTAAAGTCCTGTGATATTGATGGGAATCGATGGAGAATCAATTCAGTCTCCCCTAATACTTATTGAATACTGATAGAAATTGGTTAGAGGTGGTCAGTGACAAAGTAAATTTACACTGCACTGTAGAGTTTTTGAGGCTCTGTGCTTTACCTGAGTAGTATTTTTTATTGAGAACTTATTATTTTTACTTACAACGTACTTTGTCGAAATTGGCAACTGTGCCATGAACTGTGGAGTCCCCCAGGGGTCAATCTTGGGACCCCTCTTATTCAACTTGTACATGCTTCCATTGACAGCCATAAACAGCAATAATGTGTCGTACCACAACTAGTGATGACCCTCAGACCTATGTGTCACTGACGGCAGGTGAACATGGGCCTGTAGATACTCTCTGTCACTGCATCGGACAGATCAGTTTGTGGATGCAAAACAACTTTCTCCAACTAAACTCAGACAAAACTGAGATCATTGTTTTTGGCCCACAGACACAAAGACAAAGTGTCATCAGTCACCTTGAGTCTCTCTCTCTGAAACCAAAAAAGTCAGGTTAGAAATCTAGGAGTAATCATGGACCTGAACTTCAGAGACATTTGAAAGATGAATATAATACTTTCTACTCCACTGCATTTCTAAAAAGGCTCCAAAGTCTTAAGTAAACGTGTCCATGTGTTTTAGGTCATTTTAAAAGCCTAATAATGCACACTCCAGAACAGTAGGTGGCGCTGTGGAGATGTACAGTCAAATGCCACTCATTCACAACAAGGAAGAAAGTTTGTCCCCCTCGTGTTGCTGCACTGAAGGTGAATTTGGGCACATTATTTGTGTTTCAGAAGCTTCAAAGTTATTTCTTAACTCTTGTTTAACAGATTTGAAAGTTCTACTTTGAATACTCAAGTATTTTCTACTGCATGATTTCACAACGAGAACTTGTAGAACAAGTAGATCCATTACATGAGAAAACGTACCATTGGTCAAATATTACTCCAAATAAAGTAAAAGTTGTTTGGTCAAATCATCAACTGTATGGATACGTTCAAAGGTAGTGGAGTAAAAGTAATACGTTCTATACAAAAATGCTAGACAAGTGAAAGACAGATCCTCAAAAACGCTACTAAAGTACAGTATAGTACATTTACTGACCAGCTCTGGAATTAATTCACAGTTGAATCAGGCTGCAGCTATATTTATGGAGGGGCATTACTGTAGGCATTTTTTTATTTTATTTTTTACAGCTTTTCCTCATAATACAATATTGTTCTCTCGTCAGAAAAGACCAAACAAAAACAACTTTGTGTCATGTTTTGAGACATTGACTCATCATGAGTAATCTACAACACTCCTGATTCACTAAGCATTTGCACCAATGGGTGAGCTTTGGGTGGGTGGGTTCTCTTTGGTCCTCTTGGCCCTGGTGGCGAGGGGAGACTCCAAAAGACAGTTTTTGAAACGGATTCCAATGGAGACTTTACAACTCCCAAACAAAGCTTAAAAGGCTGGGTCCAAAGACTTTCTTTTTTTTTCTAAAAATTGCGATGACCCATCTGACATCTGTGGGCTGGGTGCACTGCTTTTTGTGCTGCAGAATTAAAAAGTTTAAGGCTGAGACTTTGATTTACAGGCCCTTCAGCACTGCAGAGGCTTGTTGCTGCTCAGCCTGCCTCACGGGGGCAGTATTTCCTGCATTTTTATCATTTTTTGGAACATGCTCTGTCGGAGGAGACTGAGCAGCCATCGTGGATTCTCTCGAATGAAGTAATCAATGTAAATGGGGAGGAGTGAGCACAAGAGTTTGCACACGAGCAAAAAGGGCGTGCTAAAGTGGTGCAAAAAGGAGGTGCAGTTGAGATTTTTGCCAATTAAGGCCCCTGCCAAAACCCATATGGGATTTGCCCCACAAAAATCAACAGTTTCTTCAGATGAATCGGGTGCTACACACAATAAAATGTGTTGATTGTCAGTAATACTTGCAGTTTCACTCCTGGCAATTAATATGAATTTTCTTTTCACAGGTTTGATGCTCCAAAGTTCGTTTTTCTTTTCCTCAAACTCAGCCGCTGTAATCAAGGATCACACTCCGCCGTGAGTCTCGAGCACTTGGAGTGTGAACGCTTTGATTAATGCCCCTTTAGACGGCGCATGGAGGAAACCTACTCATTAGGCCGTATCCAGCGTCTCGGCTTTTGCTTTGCTCGACAATATTTGGAATTGTGTTGGTGCTGCATCTGTCTCCCGCGATTCGGGTAAATGACGCTAAAATGTTTTCGCTTTTTCACGCGGCATTAATTGGTTTCTGCGTCAGACTGTGTAAGATCATCATTATAGGTACGGCTGACGCAACCGAACGCCGTGAGCGATCTGTCAGGAAACTGTATGTCTGAATTAGTTCATGTTAAATATTAACAAATTGATCTGAGCCTTCCCAGAAAGAATTTATCCATTTATATTCAGCAAGGAAAGGATTACGATGGGATTAAGATCCTATTTTAAATGGCTTTAGGATGCTCTACATAAGGGTTGACCAAACTGCGGCCTGGGGGCCAAATGCGGCCCTCAGACCAATTTTTGTTGGCACTCTGGCTTTATGCGGAGTCTGCATTTTTGGATTGATTTGATGGATACCCAAAACAGTTACCGGAACATTCTCATTAAACACCATTATATCATCACAAATCTTCGCTGGATCCTCCAAAATAGGTCCTGGATCCTTTACCCAGAAAAGTTAAATTATTCTACACAATTCAGTTAACCTCAGCAACTAACATTTTACTGAGAGAAAGAGATGGCATTAGATGGGGCAGAGGAAAAATGGAACAGCACATCAACATCAAAACCCTATGCTCAAAGTATGGTGCAGGGGAAATCATGGTGTGGGGCTGTTTTGTTGCCTCAGGGCTTGAACAACATGCTTTCATCAATAAAAAAATGAATTCACAAGTTTATCACGATAATTTGCAGAAAAACCTGAGACATTCACAGCAGCGTGGAATAAGTAAGTGAACCCTTCTACTTAATAGCTGGCTGATTCTTCTTTTGCAACAATAACTGCTTTCGATCAGGATGAATCTTGGCCCATTCCTCTTTACAAAACTGTTGCAGCGAGATTTCTGGGTTCACTTACTTTTCCCTCCCTGTCCTGTGAATGTGCACATGTTATGGCCATTAAACAGATGATCATATGTAATTGTTAGGGTGGTATTAGTTTAAGCAGACACTGTTTATTCATTCTTATGATTTTGATGAAGATCAGACCACATTTTATGACCAATTTAGGCAGAAATGTGAGAAATTCCAAAGCGTTGACACATATTTTCCTCCCACTATAGCTGAGGGTAGCTTTAAACCTCTGCTAAATACACCCAGTAGTATTCCTCTGCTCTAAGGCAAAACAACTACAGCAGAATTTGGGTTGTCTTAAGCTGCAGCAAATGATGATTCAAGTACAGGTTTCACTTTATGGAAACATGCCTTTCTCCATTTTAAAGTTTTAGTTTTAGTATTATTCAATCACAGGGTTTGTCTGAATGTCCATTCCCTATGTAACACACTGGCACATTTTCATCAATGCATCTTAAATTAAACTATTGGTGTTTCTTCTTTGCTACGACCAAACGAAACAATCTTGCTAGTTTGATTTTCTTTTTTTTACCCCCAAAAGAAGTGGCATTTTTTATCTGCCTATTCCACTCGGGAGCCGTGAGTATCAGCGAAGTCGTGCACTAAAATGCCGGCGTGCACTTTGATCGCGCTCACTTCAGAAGTCCACAATCCGGGTCGCGGCTTTAGTTCAGGGGCGCGCTTTTATCCCGAGGCTCAGGGAAGTAAAGGCGCCTGTCGTTAAAGGCTTTGGCGGTGTCAGTCAAACGGCTCACGCCAAAAGAAAAGGATCTGCGCGAGTCACTCCAAAGTCACTGCCACGGGAGCGGGGAGCGCCCTTTGAAGGTCCCGAGCTGCAGGGGGAAGGGGGAAGGGAATTCTCGAGAGCGGGGTCAGGATTTTCGCCAAGATGATAATATGGTTTGAGAGGGGAGTGATGGAGGCCGTCTTTGTGAAGAAGCGGAAACCTTCGCTTAACAGTCATGGGAGCTATATTACATTTCCCTTTCGTTTAGACCAGATCCATATCCAAACTCTCAAAAGTGGCCCAATAAACCTGAGTCTCACCAGTTCAGGGTAGGACTAAGTTTAAGGTCGCATTCACACCTGGGACTCGGTTCGATTGGGGACCAAAGTTGCAACATTGTTTCAGCTCTTTTTTTTATCAATCGAACCAACATTCTAAATGCAGTTCCTCTGCAGCCTGTGGGGGCGCTGTATCAAAACCTTCTACAGGAAAAAGAGTGAACAAGAAACACGCTTCTCTGATTGGTCGATTAAACTCCACTTCCTGTTCCGTCTTTTGTTTACAAAATGAAGCAGGATCAGACCTGTATCAGACTGTGGCTGTGGAAGGGTCGAATGTTTTTTTCTGAGGGATTTTTAAATATCTAATTCCTAGCCTGATTTATTGAACTTTGAACCCCCCCCCCCCCCTCGATTCGAAAACTCGATTTACAAAATTCATCAAAGTCATTTTTTTAGTTAAAGTGCATAAACAAAAATAAGGCAAAACAAAATTAAAAGTCTGTGTGCAATTTTGATTTTTAAATATCAATAACAAAAAATCGATTTTCTGAAAATATTTTACTTAGATTGACTATTGATTTGACTTAGCAACTTGATTTTTAATTTAATTATATTATTTTGCCCAACCGTACATTAATTAACCACAAAAAACAAGGCAACATTTGAATTATTTGATTTTTTTCACTTAAAAATGAAATTTTTAAAGCAGTGCTAAGTAACTTGTTTACCTTAATAAATCCTTTCCGTAGTCCCTCTGGGGGTACAAGTGCTAATGGGATGATTGGGGGGTCTTTCATCTCTCCCTGGTGTCTCTGGCCAGAAAACCATGCTTGCAACTTGACTGCCACCGGGGCGGAGCAAGCAATACACACTAATGGAATCACGAAGAAGAAGCTAACAGGCTAACGGGCAAAGCTAACTGCGGGCTAGCGCCACTTAAACAGTATTTACAGCCAAGTTTGAGTGAAAAAAATATTTCCATTGTATAACTGGATGTACAACACCCCTCTCTCCCTTCGACTTTTCTGTCAGCGTAGTATTTACTCTCCAAGACATTTAATAAGTTAAAAAATCGTAACTTGCTACGACACCTGCAGTTGCGCTTATGGCCTCTAGGGGCAAGAGTTACTTAGTACTGCTTTAAAGACCAGATGAAAAAAATCAATACATTTAAACCTGGCGCAATCCATTATTTAGACTTTGTGGCTGAAAATATTGGCAATTTTCGCCACGTTTGTTGCATTTATTGATACAGTATCTCTACATTCATTTTTTATATCACTATTCACCTGCAGTATCTCACCTTACGAAAAACTCATATCGAGTAGCCTGAAGGCATTTGCGGCTCTCTGCTGTTTTCATTGAGTAAAAGTAAAGCTAATGAGTGGGAGAAGGTTGGAGACGCGATGTGTTCACTGCCTGCTCGAACTCCCGTTATTCCTATTCCCTCAACAGCATCACTTTCATGTTACACGGGTCTAACGAGGACGGGCGTTTGTTTTTCCGTGTTTGCGTCGAACGTGACTTGCGGTTTCCACGGTTACCTCTGTTTCTGTGCGTCTTCCTCCCTCTCGCTTCTTCAAAGTTAGCGCGAGAAGCAAACGGACGTCATGCCCGGTCCTTTCCCGCCGACTTCACAGCGGCGGCGATTCAAACGAGGGAGAGAAACAGAGCTTCTCCGCATCGATTTGAAGACGCCTGTTGTTCGAAATCCACGTGAAAACATGTTGTGTTGTGGAGAAGAGAGGATGTTGTTGTGTCGCCGCGCTTTTATGTCAGAGCGCGTGGATGCCGGGGTTCGTCATTAGCGGGTCACGCGGCGCTGGAGTCAGGTTTAACGGTGGACTTCCTTTCCAATTAAAACCGTATTAAGTTAAAGCTCTGTGAGAGAAACCAAGGCACTGAGAGAAGATGAGAAGGTTTACCGGGTATAGGCTATGGATCCGCATCAACTAATTAAGTTTGCCTACAGACAATGGGGTTGTGTTCTCATAAACAAATCACTCTCAGTTGGTGTAATGTATAATACTGTGTAATTGTGGGTCATCACCTTAAAGGGGGGGTATTATGTAAAATCGACTTTTTCAAGGTTATTCTGTCATTCCCTCATTAAACACATGCCTGGAGTGTTGCCTTGGCTCATTCACATATTTTTGAGTAATCAGTAAAAACTTAGACGGCAGCCATTTTAGGTGTAGCTATGCCTCAGTCCTCCTAGGAACGCCCCCACCTCCTGGAGACGCCTCTGGACCTCTTGTCACCAGCCAAGCCACCAACCACTGCTCCTCAGCTCAGCAGAGCCCCCTCCCCGCACAGTAGTGTTGTTTAGATGCCACAGCAGTGTGCTGAAGGGGCGTGTCGGAAAGCTTCTTAAAGAGACAGAGGCCTATTTCAAGACGTTCAGTACAGCCATTTTGAGAGAGCAATTTTATTCAAGGCAGTTATTTTAATTTACTGCATATACAGACCAACAGAAGGTTACGTCATCATTGTAGTATGCTATAGACTGGTGCTATGTGATTGAAAAAAGCATAATACCCCCTCTTTAACTGTTTATTATTTGTGGCGCACCTCAGCATTACCAAAAAACAAAACCCGGATTTCATTCATTCTGATCTGGGGCTGCTGCAGTTGGTCAGGTCTAGGTTCTACGTTCAGCCGACGACCTGAACATCCTGAATCAGTGGATTTCTTCTTCCCTGATGCATATTCCAAGGCATATTCCAAGATGACAAAGCCGGGATTCATGGGGCTCACACTGTGAAAGAGTGGTTCAGGGAACATGAGACACCACAAAGTCCAGATCTTAACCACATTGAGAATCTTTGGGATGTGCTGTGGCCACACTCTCAGAACATCAATACAAGATCTTGGTGGAAAATGAACACAACACTGGATCTTTTGACATTGCAGAAGCTTATCAAAACAATGCCACAGTGAATGCGAGCTGTAAACAAAGCTAAACTTGTTTGGGCTTGTTTGTAGAGGTTCAAAGCTCAATAGATCGAGCTAAGAATTAGATATCAACAAGTTCTGAAAAATCCTTCAAAACCTAAAAGTACACGATGGAAAATGTTTTGTATAGGAGCTATTTTAAGCGCAGATGTGAGGAAAATGCATTTTGAGAAAATAGACCTTGAAGTTATAAAAGCTTTTCATATTGTTTTTTTAGTATGGCTGCACTTGTCCAAAACCGTTTCCAAATATCCGATACTGGACTGATACTTGTTTTGGTTCTCACCATTTTAAAAACACACCTTTCACCAACTAAACCTCAGTGAATATGGACATGCTGTATCTCATTTTGAAGCTCAGAACCAATGACCGAGGACAGTCCTTCTTTGGTTCTTTGGAGACTAACATTCCAGCAATACCACCCCTTGGTGGCCAGTGATGACTCCAAAAGACACATTTAAACAGTATCCTTATGTAGTCTTTGCGCCTCACTAGCACTGATTAAAAGCCTGGCTCCAAAGAGTTTATTTTTGTCTAAAAATTGCTATGTCCTATTTGACATTTGGCTGGTATCATAATATATATATTTTTTAACCGTGCTACTTTTTGTTCGGTGAAAATAAAACGTCTAAGCCTGAAGCTTTGACTGACAGGCTCTGGGGCACTGTGGAGGCTCGTAGCCGGTCTGCAGGAACATGGTCTGTGGCAGGAGACCTAAAAGCCTGTCATATAGCAAAGCATAATTAGTGTAGAAAAGTCCAGTGATCCTTATATAATTGATAATTGATCTGTAACATCTCGTTTGCATGAAAATATGACTTTATTGATCTCACAATGAAGAAAAGAGGACTGTTCACTTTTCGACTCAGAGAAAGACACTTTTAAGGAACTCTCTTGGTATCGGTTATTATCGGATATTGCGATACTCAAACCCCCAGTATCGGTATTGGAGGCAAAAAAAGCCTGATCAGTGCATCTCTAGTGTTTAGCTAATATTGGTCAATGGTTAATGTTAGTACCCATCTCCAAGTCCACAGCAATCTGCGCCTACAAATTACACTTACACAACAGCATCATGAGAGGAGTCAGTACGTTTGTGGCGTCCAAACCGCCCACCTCTGGGACAGTGGACGAACGAATACTGCTGCGAGTAAGTGTCAGCCCGGCCCGCTTTGGAGAAGCTAGAGGGAGCAATTACACCGGCCTCTGTACCGGCTCGAAGGGCCACGGAGGTGAAAGCCCGGTTCAAGTACAGGTTCTCTACGGTTTTCTCGCGGGGCTGCACCGCCTCAAACTCGCTCCTTAGAAAACCATTGTCTCTTTTCTTCACGGCATTAATCAGTTTTCTTTCCAATAAAAGTGTAATATTCAGCTTTTTACCTATAATACATTGCAGATCTCTCATCAAAAACACACCTGGGGATGACATTTATTTAATTTGCAAATATGCGTAATCTTTTTTCAAGAGCTCTGCTGATGCCATGAGGCGCTGTGTTTTAAAATCCAGACGCCAATTTAAATGCTGACCTTTTAAACTGGTTCACTCCCCTCTGTGCCGGCAGGGGGTGAGTGCAGACGATTTGTACGCTATGTAATTAGGCTAAATTGCTTTGGCAGGGACTATATTAAACAAAATCTACTTTTTTGAGCTTTATAATGTCATGAAAAACGTAACTTGGACTGTGGTTTGATTTCTTTTGTGCATGCTGTTTCTATCTTAAAACGCCTGCCCGCGCTCTGTTGGATGTCATACTGAGACACGACTTAGACTTAATGTACTTAACATAAGCACATTGTGGGGCAACAGGGGAAAGATCTGCCTGCATTTTGTACTGTATGACTACGTTTAATAACATTTACGTTCTAGGAGTATTTTCTGGACAAAGATGTCATCATTATAATTCTAAAACTCCCCAAGTGAAGGTGTCTAAAATGATAAAACCCAGAGTAAAGAATTCTAGAGTAGGGCAGTGCAGAGACCGGAGCACTGGACTAATGTGGTGGTATTTCCTGGTTCTTGTCAGGACTCGAGCAGCAGCGTTCTGGATGTACTGCAGCTCTAACAGCTCGTTTAGAAAGGCCAGTGAGCAGCCGTTACAGTAGTCTAACCTGCTGGAGACAAATGCATGGATGAGTGTCTCTAAGTCTGGTTTTGACACTATTCCTCTGATCTTAGCAATGTTCTTCAGATGGTAAAAAGCTGATGATGTTATTGCTTTGATGTGGCTGTTTAAGTTCAGGTCTGAGTCCATGATTACTCCTAGATTTCTAACCTGATTTTTTGGTTTCAGAGCGAGAGACTCAAGGTAACTGATAACACTTTGTCTTTGTGTCTGTGGGCCAAAGACAATGATCTCAGTTTTGTTGGAGAAAGTTGTTTTGCATCCACAAACTGATCTGTTCGATGCAGTGACAGAGAGTATCTACAGGCCCATGTTCACCTGCCGTCAGTGACACGTAGATCTGAGTGTCATCTGCGTAGTTGTGGTACGACACATTGTTACTGTTTATTAGCTGACCCAATGGAAGCATGTACAGGTTGAATAAGAGGGGTCCCAAGATTGACCCCTGGGGGACTCCACAGGTCATGGAATTTTGTCTGAGACACAGTTGCCAATTTCGACAAAGTACGTCCTATCCTCGAGATAGGACTTGAACCAGTTTAGAGCAGTACCAGAGATTCCCACCCAGTTTTCTAACCTGTGAAGTAAGATCCCGTGGTCTACTGTGTCAAAGGCAGCGCTCAGGTCCAGCAGAACTAAAACTGAGACCTTACCTGCGTAAGGTAAGGTCTCTTATACTTGCTTACCTGGTTAGAAACTTTCCAAACTCCGACATGTCTATTTGCACGGGACTCACCTGAGGACCTCGGAGTTTGCAGATTTACCCTAAAAGGTAAAAATCAGGGGAAGCTTTACCTTCCAAATGACAGACATGGCAGATTCACACGGGCAGAAACTCTGAGGATGTCACTAATATTTACTTTTAACCTGAGGTCCCAAGGTAATTCTAATCCCAAGCGAATAGGGCTTTAGAAATAATTTAAAATTCACAAACAGGAGCTAAGGCCTGTCAGTCGGTCACGCTCATCATCGTTTGTTGTTGAAAAGACAAAGAAGCAAAGGATAAAGAGTCTGTTGTTTTATACACGTTTCCCACTAATAAACATTTGTACAGCCTGAAACGTAAACATGTCCTGAAGCAGTTTTTTAAGAAGCCTGAGTAATGTATAAAAAAGGACCTTTCAATGTCTCATTATGCAGCGCACGCAAACACATCAACTCTTCCCCTCGCCTCGTTCCGTCGCGACGACTCCGCGATCTGTAGCATAACTGCAGGGGGCGCTCATTTGCATAATCACAAAAACAAACCGCGCGAAAAAAAACAAAACAACAAAAACAATTAGATAGATCTCTGCTCCTCGGCTCCTTCCACTTCCCGGCGCAGAATGTGTGCGAGGGAAACATTAGCGGCCTCGCGAAAACAAAAACACTCACTCTATTAGCGAGCGGTAATTGAATCTGAATTTTTTGCCGCAGCTTCCCAATCGCACGGGCTAATTCTCTCCCGTATTCATTATCCGCCGCGTGTTTGCAGACGGCTCAAGCAATGGAGGTATTCCGCGCTAAAAAGGAGGAGGCAATTTGGGGAGGAGAGATGGGAATGTTTTTTTTTTTCATTTGGTTGACCTCGGAGTGGGACAAAGGCTGATATCGATTGGCCGGTTACAGAGTCCATTGCGGCGGCTAAACTGTTTGTTAACGCGCCTAAAGAGGGATGAAGGTTTGTTTTGTGGTCTGTTTGAAGCCGGGATGCGCTTTTGAAGCTGTCCGTGTGGGTGTGGGTGTGGAGAGCCAGCGGGGAGCCCTGGAGTAGTTTGACTAAATGTACAGCACATATGCAGGTATAGCCAGTCTGTTTTAAGGCACGAGGAGTCGGCCTGATACATTACACATTACAGGGTTTCTACAGGTTCCAGCAAGTCAAATGTAATGCCATTTTAATGCCGAAATATTTGATTTTTAAGGCCACAGACACAACAAATCTTGGCAAACATTCAATCACCTGTGGCTCGTCGTGGGGCAGAGGATTGCGCTGTAAAAGTCATCATAAGGTAAGTAGATTAAGTGGATAACAGACACAACACTGGCATCGTTTTAATTCCTGGCCTGATTTATTGAGCTTTGATCTGCAACAAACAAGGCGAAATTAGAATTTGTGCCATTTTTTTCACTTTGAAATAGGGCTGGGTGACGTAATACATGTTATTTTTCCAATACCGGTACTTTAAAGGTACGATGCGTAACATTTTGGAGTATACTGTTTCCATCAGTACAAAACATGCTCCTAATGACCAGCTCAACACAGAAAATGCTATTTTTGCATTGGGTAATCAAAGAATGGATTTGGATGAGAACCTAATGTCAAATTCTGCTTACTTTACTCACATCTCCATGGAGACGAGCTGGAGACGTACCCACTCCTGGTAAAGTCACAGTCATGTCTGAGGAGAGCTGAGCCGCTCACAGCAAAGGCTCATGTTTGTTTGTGCATTTATGAGGTAGATGAAGATGAAAATATGTGTCATAAAATAAATGCTTGTATTTCAGTTTTATTTATTGGGTCAAATTTTACATGGTGTGGCTTTAACGATACTTGGTTTTCGATACCAATACCTGAACCGATACCTATAGTAACATATTTATAATCTAGAAGCAGGAAACAGAATGATTGTTAATTTCTTTTAAATGTGTAGCATTTCTTTGTTTCACTAGTTCCTTTAATGCTGTGCCTGGACCAACAGGCATCAAACTCTATATTATTCTCTCTATTTATTTATTTTGGTACATGCTTTTGATACATCATTTAACGGCCTTACAACTTATAAATAGCTTGTGCAAGAGAAATTCCCTTGGAAAAATCATTAACTAATACGTCAACAAAGATAAAACCATACATTTAGAGCTCTATCCATTTAGATTTCTTATTTTCCCTATTCACCTGCAGTATCTCGCCTTCATTTCATTTTCATTTATTTATTCATTTGAGCAGAAAAGTATTTCAAACATTTTATACATTGGAAAAAACAAGACTTTTGCTCAAAAGGAGTAGGAAGAAGTTCAAAGAAGAATAATAGACCTACCCCTTATTTCTCATCCAAGTAACATCACATACACTCAGGCAAGAAACTAAGGCATGAGTCTGTGCTCATGCATTAGCTTATGCATTATTCTTAAATATAAATCGTTTATGATCGTACAAGTGTCATTTACAATATCAGAGGATTTTTAAATTACAGTCAAACAAAAATAAAGGATTTATCATTTACAGTCGTACAAAATAAATACACCATATGGTACTTAAGACTTATACCAGAGCACAGCTCTCTTTCATTGTGATCATACAAAAATATACACACTTCAATATCGCTCGACCCTGCTATACCAAATATACCCATAAGTACAAGCTCTGTATAACCATGTAGGCATAGAAACTGTCTGCCTATAGTCATACACTTAAAATGGACAGGAAAAGGAAAAATTAAAGTAAAAAATAAAATAAAAATGACATGTATACATCTATACAATGTACATACGTATATGTAATCTATGACAATTAACATTGGAAACATGTTATTTTTGTCCATAGTCATGAACAACTGACCTGACTTTAAGGTCACACAAAATTAATTCCAAACACACTAAAATTTACTGTAGTCAATGTTCAATGATACAATAGAGTCTTAACTTTCTTTATAATACTTCGATATTCATATCCAGGCAAACCCCACAACAACAACAAAAGCGCGAGTGTGCGCCTGTCTGTGAAAGTGATAGTAATTATGATACTTCACTAGCATACTTTTTAAAGATAATGTCTTTACATGTTCTTTTAAAGTGTCCTAGTGTTTTGCTCTGTTTTGTCTCTTTATCTAAGTCATTCCACAATGTTATTCCTGCTTGGGAGATGCACATACTTTTAAGGAAACAAATAATCCTCCTGTGGTGAGTTTTCTTAGTTTTCTCTTTGCTCGCTTTAACATGAAGGTGTTCGATGCCATTTCTAAAAAAGAAACATTGCCCTTCTTACATTGTTCAGACTTGCTGTTATGAAAGAGCCTTGATTGATTTAACCTCAGTGCATCATGAAGCGCTTACACAACGCTCTCCTCCCGACTGCTCCACTGGACTGCCCCTGCCGGAGTGACGCTCTGACGGAGGAGCCATCCGGGCCCAAACACAGCCATCACTTCCCCCGTAATTACCCCGGAAGAATCGAATTAGCGCCTGACGAGATAACTCTCCGACGGCCTTCATCTGCGCCGGACTGCTCGCGCTCGGAGATAAGTCGAGGGCTAAACGCTTTGGATAAGTGGACGCCGCAGTTTCAACGTGACCGTGTTTTGCTTCTTCATGCGTTTTTGAGCTTTAATCTCAGTTAAGTAAAGTTAGTGAGTGCAGTTTGTTGTCAGTAAAGTTGCTGCAGGAGAGAATATCGTTATAGAAATGATAAGCGAAGCATTTGATGCATCATATCTCAGTACTTCCATAATTATGACTTTTTTTAGCTTCAGGGCTGAGTGGTGTGTACAAAATATGAACTGGATAGATACAAATGAAGGACTGGATTAGATAAGTGAAGTATGATGGAAAACACGGAATGGATTCCCAAGAGTAAAAGAACAATAGCTGAATGGATTTGTTACACATGTTTTTTAGCGATTGGCGATATGCGCTGCAAAATAAAAGGGTACTGCAGCCATTCCCAGAGTCACTTGCCTGGCCTGCCAAACGACATGCCTCTTCATAGATATTTCAAAGACATATAGTCTGGGAGCGAGCGTGAGCTCAACAATTTCCCGGTGGGCGTGATTGACAGACGGCATCAACCAATTAGAGCAACGCTAGATACGTTGCAGTAACAAGCGGCAGAAAGCCTTTCCAAAAACGTCCTTTTTACGAGGAACGCTTCGAACGCTGTTTCTTGCTCCGGTTTTAGGGATTTCATATTTTCCAAATGATTTAAAACAGACGAAAGAGCCGAAGAAAACAGTGTATCGGTCGCCATCTTTAATGTTTTGGAAGAGTGCGTGGTGGTGACAGGTGACGGCTTCCGTCTCTTGGTGCGTGATTGGACCGATGTGGGTCAAATCGTGAAATGATTGGCTGCGAGCAGCTGCCCAGACGGTTCTTCTTTTGAACAGAAAGGAGGAGTGTCTGGCAGGCCAGGCAACAGAGTCACAACCCAAAGATCTTTAATAAAACTCTGGAAAATAACGTTTTTGCAGTTTTTCAAATGTATCATCATTTTTTTTGTCTTATATTTAAATGAGGCTATCTTTTGGCATCGGTGTGGCCATCTAATTTGTAATGTTTTTTTTTTAAAGAATGGGGTAGGAGCTTATAAGATTTTTTCTTCATCCTACTCCTGTTCTTCTTTTCATGGAATGTATTATTGTTGTGTTTGCTGGATTGTTCCAATTGTACAGTATGTTGCATTACCATGAAAAAAGAATAAATAAAATGAAATGAATGAAATGAGCGGATTCGGAGTGCTCAGAGTGACTATTCAACCAAAAGCGGGATCGAGAGAGTGCATTGACCAGTGGGAGACCATTTAGTCCATTAGGTAAAGCACAGTTAGCCGCCTGACAGCTCTTCATTAGGTTTGTCATGACAAAATAATAAACTAATAACAGAGCATTTGGACACTGCAATCTCTTTCTCCACTTTAAATACAATAGAGTAAAATGCAGCACTTTCTAAACAAATCAAGTCTAAACTTTCCAGTCTAAATGTCAACTGCAATTTTCTCCAATGAGGGCTTTCAAAACACAATGCGACATCAGTAAAACATTAAATCATACAATTACACGCGGTCTCTCGGCAGCTACAGAAGATCGCGCCGTAAACTGCTCAGCGCCGTGACCTGAACTCGTAAACGCCGTCAAAGGTCAGCGAGTTCGTGATTGGATATTTCGATCTGTTACGGAGAAATACTATGGGACAAAAATGAAAGGATCTGAGGATGTTGTGTCCACTTCGAGGTCTTCAGAGCTAGATTAGAGTCTGGGAATAACTACAACATGGCGACGCTCCCTCGACGTTCCCACGCATATTCATTCACAAATACTGACGTGTTTGGTCTCCACGTGTAGCACGAAGCAAGACCGAGATCACGCTGTAATCCAAATATGGTCATTTCCTTTCTGGGAGATGGCATCGGTTTTCCCAAAATGAGGTTTTCTTTAAAATCTTGCTACACCATCTCCACTTTAGTAGCTCCTCCATGTTCTTACCTGAGCTTAGACGAGTTGATGCGTACCTGTCTGGTCTTTGTGCGTTCGCTCAGTCACGCAAAAAGACCAAAGATGTTGTTAGCATTTGGTCTCTCCCAGTATATTCCTATGGCTCCAAACGGGGGTGAAGTAAGAAGCGACCACGCTCTTCCCCGGGCACAAAGACCAGACAGGTACGTATCAACTCGTCTAAGCTCAGGTAAGAACATATCTCAGTATGGAAAAACGGTGGCCTGTTCCTTTAAGGGTAGGTTTAAAAATAGCGATGACAAGTCACGAATACCACAAATCCAAATCTGTTGAATTGTTAAAGGAAAACTCACCCTCAAATCCACTTTTTTTTGCTGATAAACTGTATAAATGAGTGTCCAATAGTGTTGTCTACATATCCTTGTCATACTTATTAGTTGAAAGATCGACTTTATGCCTAAAACCGTCGGTGAGGCGCCATCTACAGGCGATCTGTCTTTACTGCATTTGATTTTTGAATTTGGCGCCAGTATTTACCCAGCCGTGAAGCCTGACGTCAGTTGCCGCTCTGGGCTATAAAAGCGGCCCCGTAGTGAGTTGGAGCAGGAATAGTGAGAGAGTATTTTCATCAATTGTCAGGTTTGCGATTAGTTATAGCATTTAGGTAGATTTATTTAGCATAGCTTTTTGTATTATAAATAATTGTGTAGTCTTATAGTGTTGTTGTTGAATATTGTAGTTTTAGTCATTAGTTGCTTTTAGTTGCTGTGTAGTCGCTGGAACTCCATGCTCGGACTTTGTTTACGAGTTGAAGTAAATAAAAGTCAGATGACTCAGGCCTGTCAATCACAGACCCAGACCCCTCCCACCCCTCAACCCTCCTGTGCGCTCCTTAGTCCTCCAGGCAACGCCCCTTTTCTGTTGAGATTTTCAAATCTGAGGCTCTGGAAGGAGGGGGGGGGGGGGGGTTAGTTAGACTTTAAGATGCTTTAAAGGGACTATACCTGATTTTGAAGACTTTTAGTCAAAATGTGACGGAATGGGCATTTTTACTGTTACAGCCGTCAATATATGACACAACATCAACATATCATCATACGGCGCTTCTTCAAAAATGACTACTTTTACAACATACTTTTATGGGTCAAAAACAAGAAATAATGTCAGGTATAGCTCCTTTAAGTAATGTTACGACTGTCACGAATGACGGACAAATGCCATTTGTAACGCATCGTGCCTATGTGTAAGCCATCAATTGCAACAACACTGAAAGGTTTTGGACCCCACTTTGTGAACCACTGGCTTAGATGATGACACAGTGTGCGCGTGTCACGGTTATTATTAAACACAATATTGAGCTTTCCTGACATTCATCATTGGTGACAGTGGTACTTCCCATCGCCCGAGCTGTCCTTGGTGCTGAAACACTGGATTTCATTCTTTTTTATCCCACTGAGAGATATTTTTAGACACTTTTTTGTTTTTTGTTTCCTAGACTTGGCAAACTGTCAACTCAGACGCCAACACGAGCGGTCCGTGGAGCTGAAATCGTCGTTCGACACGTTCTGGAATACATTACTGTTTATTCTTTTTACTGAATTGGCCTAAAATAACCAAGAAATGGGAAAGAAAACCCGACAGAAACATAATTTAACAAGTCGTGTTAAAAGAGATGAGGCTGTTCTTCACGCTGAATACATAAATGTGCTCGGTCAGAATGACGAGCGCGCGCCGACTCACTGTTTGACGCACTTTGAAACGACCACAAACAAACTTTATATCACGATAAACGACTAAAAATGTCAGAAGGCAAACATCTGCTCCTCATTACTGCATCTATTAGGATCAATCAATGGAGTAGGTCAAATGAGGTTAATATCGTTATACAAGCAGGATATGATTTCGTCTAATTTAGCCCCTTTTTGCATCAAACTGAAACCCAAGGCCATTTAAGGCTGGGCCGAACGCAGGGGACAGTTTTCCCAACGGGGGAAATCAAGTAAAGCTCAGCCTTGATCTAAACAAACAGTAAATAATGATTAATTTGTCTTGAAATCCGAGCAGCAAAGGCAGATGCCGCTTTTGATCTGGTTTCTCTCCAAACAGCTGCATGGTCTTTCATGTGTGACAAATTCAAATGTAAATTACAGAATTAATAAATAACGCAGCAGCAAAATACATCACTCTATGCGCAGGCTCAGACTGTTCGGCCTCTGTCGGGACGTCGTGCTAATCTTTTACAGAGCGGCGATCGAGTCGGGCCACAGATACGGGATCACCAGCTGGTTTGGAAATCTGCTGGTCAAAGTGTCTGTGTACAAAGTAAATGTACTACTCAGTGAAGTCTTTTGTAACTATATACTGTACTGTATATGACTGTGTGTTGTATGTGTGTCTAAATGTGCAGCAAAGGCCCTGTTCGAACCAAATTTAGTAAAAAATAAAGTAAAAAAGAAATACCCCAACAAACAGAATTTCGATATGTATAGAACCTGCTAACTTTGTGGTATGGACTAAGGTTGACAAACGAACTTGATCCCCAGATACTAATCTATACTATATATCACTGCATCGAACAGATCAGTTTGTGGATGCAAAACAACTTTCTCCAACTAAACTCAGACAAAGTGTTATCAGTCACCTTGAGTCTCTCTCTCTAAACCCAAAACATCAGGTTAGAAAACTAGGAGTAATCATGGACTCTCTATCGTCAGCTTATGCCTGACGATAGACCTGAACTTAAACAGCCACATCAAAGCAATAACATCATCAGCTTTTTACCATCTGAAGAACATTGCTAAGATCAGAGGAATAGTGTGAAAACCAGACTTAGAGAGACTCATCCATGCATTTGTCTCCAGCAGGTTAGACTACTGTAACGGCTGCTCACTGGCCTTTCTAAACGAGCTGTTAGAGCTGCAGAACATCCAGAACGCTGCTGCTCGAGTCCTGACAAGAACCAGGAAATACGACCACATTAGTCCAGTGCTCCGGTCTCTGCACTGGCTTCCTGTCACTCAGAGAACAGAATTTAAAACAGCTCTGCTTGTGTACAAGTCTTTTCATGGTTTAGCACCAAAGTCCATCTCTGACATGTTAGAGCCGTATGAACCATCTCGGGCCCTGAGAACTTCAGGGAGGGGTCTCCTGGTGGTTCCCAGAGTCAATAATAAACACGGTGAGGCTGCGTTTCAGTTTCATGCAGCTAAAATCTGGAACAGTCTTCATGAGGATGTGAGACAGGCCTCAACTCTGACAATGTTCAAATCCAGGCTGAAAACAGCTCTTTTTACCCGTGCATATGAAAACTGAAAGTATTTTATCTGCACTCTTGCCTTTTACTGTAACTGATTCACTTTTATATTGATGTTTTATTGGTTGATTTTATCTGTTTTCTTGTAATTTCATGCAACTGTGAAGCACTTTGAACTGCCTTGTGTATGAATTGTGCTCTACAAATAAACTTGCCTTGCCTTTACTAAACCTGCACTATAGCTAACTACTATGTTTACTATGAATATTCCGGCTTGTTACTAAACTAAATTGATCATCAATAGAACTTTCATGCGCTTTTAGAAAGGTCTCATTAACCGTGTTTCGTTCACTGGATTTTAATTCACTTTTTGAAGTTTCGCATAAGTAATGAGCGATGGAAACACCAAATTTGCATAAAAGGTTTATCGGCTCTGTAAATTAAAGTGGCCAAAAACAAAACAAGCACAGAAAATGCAGCACCTCAAGTGAAATCTTCTGGGTAAATGTTGCTATTGCACCATTCAGTCGCCTGCTGTAACCAGGTCACCCCCCGACCATCATGTGCAAAAAACACTTTCATGGAAACGCATGTAAATGTTGCTTTTGTTATGCGCATGTATTATGCAAATTTCAGACAGATGCTCATTTTCTTTGATGAAACGCAACAATTGATCTTCATCAGAAGGAATTAATGGAACTTATATTATGTGTTGAAATTGCCCCCTGACGGTCCTCTAAAACACGGGTTCCCAAACTTTTTTGGCTGGGACCACAAACACTGACACATAATACACAATAACTGTATAAAGTTATCGTGTCTTAAGCTAATTTAGGGCAGTTAATGTGTATTGAAACAGTTTGTCTTAGGCTATATCCACATGAAGACAAAACGCTTATATTTTCAGAAACTTTCTTTGTAAGCACGAAGCCAGCTTAGTAAATGTGTGCGTCCACATGGGTCGACTCAGGTCTGTGAAAACGGCGTGATTCATCTGCCAGGCCTGTGTGTGGCGCTGTGACTCTGACACAGATAATAAAACAAGATGTAGAGGGCGCAGGCGCAGTAAACTTTTGTGGAATGTAAACAGTGAAAATGAAACGGATTCAAGGATTTACAGAAGAGACGAGGAGGCGAGTTTATTCTTCAGACAAAACGGGGCTAAAGCAGAACAATCTGTCAGTGACCGGACTTTGACTGTCAGTCCAAAAACACAGACTGACTCGGCCGTGTTTTCTATTCGTCATCTGTGGCTTGTGGATTACAGTGGAGCAAAGAGGAGCGAAGTAAAACCATCATAGATTCATGAGTAAAAGTCATTATAAGGTCTGTGATGTCATAGTTTTAGTAAAAGTTGCGGAGACGTCGTAACAACGGCGCCACGTAAACGGCGTTTTGAGATCTTTCCACTCTGGGACCTAGTTTGGAAAATGTTCGTTTACAGACCCACAAAACGTCGGGCTCGTATGGACGATACACTGTATTGATAAATATCTTTGCGTTTGGTCCTCAGCTTGACTTCGTATGGACAGGGCCTTAAAAGGACTAGATGCATTTTTATACTCACTACTGCCACCTCAGGTCGTACGCGTAACTGCAGTTTCTATATTAAAGGGGGGGTATTATGTAAAATCGACTTTTTCAAGCTTTATATCATGTTATTATGTCATTCCCTCATTAAACACATGCCTGGAGTGTTGCCTTGGCTCATTCACATATTTTTGAGTAATCAGTAAAAACTTAGACGGCAGCCATTTTAGGTGTAGCTATGCCTCAGTCCTCCTAGGAACGCCCCCACCTCCTGGAGACGCCTCTGGACCTTTCGTCACCAGCCAAGCCACCAACCACTGCTCCTCAGCTCAGCAGAGCCCCCTCCCCGCACAGTAGTGTTGTTTAGATGCCACAGCAGTGTGCTGAAGGGGGCGTGTCGGAAAGCTTCTTAAAGAGACAGAGGCCTATTTCAAGACGTTCAGTACAGCCATTTTGAGAGAGCAATTTTATTCAAGGCAGTTATTTTAATTTACTGCATATACAGACCAACAGAAGGTTACGTCATCATTGTAGTATGCTATAGACTGGTGCTATGTGATTGAAAAAAGCATAATACCCCCTCTTTAAGCTTGTGCATGACGCAGAACACAGTGACAGTGCAGGATTTTAGAGGCAGTTGTGGTGAACAGGTCTGGGCTCATTCTACACATTAGGACATGGCTAGAACATGTAGAGTGCTATGTAGATGCACTACTACTACAGATTTACTATTGTGACAAGTCATTGTTACCCCGGTAATCTTTGGAAGTTCACATTTCAGTCTCTTCGATATAAAATGCACGTCACAAACTTGAGGACAATTGCTATTCGATACGATGTCCCAGATGTCCTACACGGCTCTCACTTTTATATCCACGACTGGCTCCATTTACCAGCGGGAGCACTTTCCTCCTTGTTACGTGTCCGCAAACAGACGGCGGCTCGTTCGTGTGTGACTTTCGTGCGGTGTTTGTGCGTTTGTCGTACCCCCTGCGAGAAGTAGAAGGCGGCGATCCCCAGGGGCCAGAAGCAGCAGAGCATGGAGAAGATGGCCAGGCCCAGGTGGTCTCTGGGAGGCACCACGATGAAGTTGTCCTCGCTCTCGCTGTCGCTGGAGCAGTCCGTCTGAGCAGAGAGAGAGAAAGAGAGGGGAAGGCACGTCAGGGATACAGTTACATGAACGATCTGGAATGAACCGGCGGCTTACACAAAATCAAGAGCTCTGCAATTGAAACTAATTCACAAGTGTACTCTAACCGTCTCTTGCTTTTAGTCGCTTTTATTTAACAACAATTGGCCTTCACGGTTAACCCTCAGGTCATCCTTTGTACATTTTTGCAAGCCTTTTTTTTTTTTTTCATTTGATGACCATTTCGCCTGTGCAGAAAATCTTCTTATTAGCCAATTTTCAGAATCCAGTGCTTAACTGCTCTTTGGGAAGGACATCAAGTCGTTCAAGAGATTTACTGATAAAGAAGTGGAAGATTATATTACTGTAAGAAGATTTTAACCCCTTATCCCCCACCTTAAAGGAATAGGCCACCGTTTTTACATACTGAGATATGTTCTTACCTTAGCTTTGACGAGTTCATTTGTACCTGTCTGGTCTCCACGTGTGCCTTCCATAACGTAAACACAGCACAGACGGCGTTAGCATTTAGCCTCTCTCTTCTCCTCTATAGCTCCAAACGAGGTGAAGATAGAAGCTACTAAACTCTTCCACGTTTTCCCTATTTAAATATGGTTATGTGAAGTGTTACACTACAAAGTATAATTACACAAAATTACACAATGTGGATTTTCTAAGCGGATAAAAAGGGGAACTATATTGTAAGGCGTAATAATACCAGGAATACTTCGGCATCCGCACAATAAAGTGAAGATATCACTGCGCAGATGCCGAATTACTCCTGGTATTATTACGCCTTACAATATAGTTCCCCTTTTTATCCGCTTAGAAAATCCACATTGTTTAATTTTGTGTAATTATACTTTGTAGTGTAACACTTCACGTAACCATATTTAAATAGGGAAAACTTGGAAGAGTTTGGTAGCTTCTATCTTCACCTCGTTTGGAGCTACTGTATAGAGGAGAAGAGAGAGGCTAAATGCTAACGCCGTCTGTGCTGTGTTTACGTTACAGAAGGCAAACATGAAGACCAGACAGGTACAAATGAACTCGTCTAAGCTAAGGTAAGAACATATCTCAGTATGTAAAAACGGTGGCCTATTCCTTTAACCGGGCAGATTTTCTCCAGTTTTACTCAAATCTAAAAGCTTCTCGACTGGAGCTTACAGCCTATAGGTCAGTGTAACCACTCAATTGAAAGCTAAGACCTGCAAAACTCATCTAAGCTTCTTCCTCGCTTTTGTAGTCACCTTTTAGTCGTTTTCGACTAGTCGTTT
Source organism: Neogobius melanostomus (assembly GCA_007210695.1). Taxonomy (NCBI): domain Eukaryota; kingdom Metazoa; phylum Chordata; class Actinopteri; order Gobiiformes; family Gobiidae; genus Neogobius; species Neogobius melanostomus. The sequence goes on from VHKM01000441.1 coordinate 1,615,070, forward strand.
TTAATGCTTTTTGGTCATGGTTTTTTTGTGTGCACATTTTTGGTAGCATTTTGGTAATGAAAACACAACCAAAAGGGACGAAAAAGGTGACAACCATAACAAGCAAGAAGCTTAGATTAGTTTTGCGGGTCTTAGCTTTCAATTGAGGCGTTAAACTGGCCTGTAGGCTATAAGCTCCAGTCGACAATCTTCTGAATTTGGGTAAAGCCGAACTGGAGAAAATGCACTTGGTTAAGGCGAGAGGTAAGAGGTTAAAAGGGGGTATTATGTAAAATCGACTTTTTCAAGCTTTATATCATGTTATTATGTCATTCCCTCATTAAACACATGCCTGGAGTGTTGCCTTGGCTCATTCACATATTTTGAGTAATCAGTAAAAACTTAGACGGCAGCCATTTTAGGTGTAGCTATGCCTCAGTCCTCCTAGGAACGCCCCCACCTCCTGGAGATGCCTCTGGACCTTTTGTCACCAGCCAAGCCACCAACCACTGCTCCTCAGCTCAGCAGAGCCCCCTCCCCCACAGTAGTGTTGTTTAGATGCCACAGCAGTGTGCTGAAGGGGGCGTTTCGGAAAGCTTCTTAAAGAGACAGAGGCCTATTTCAAGACGTTCAGTACAGCCATTTTGAGAGAGCAATTTTATTCAAGGCAGTTATTTTAATTTACTGCATATACAGACCAACAGAAGGTTACGTCATCATTGTAGTATGCTATAGACTGGTGCTATGTGATTGAAAAGAGCATAATACCCCCTCTTTAAAGCAGGTTTTAGGCGAATACATACAAAGTTGTAAATCTCTCACCACAGAAAAACTACTAATGCAGTCAAATGATTGGTTGATTGATTGGTCTTCAACTTTGGCACGTTCAAGGGTCTAAACACCACCATTCCTTCTACACTATACAGAGCCTTTAACTTCATAAATGTGAGATGGGTGAGATATGTGTCATATTTGATGATAATTTGTCATATTTGATGATAATTTGAGAAAAACAGCACACTAGGAAGCTTCTCTTTAAGTTTAAATCTTTTTGACGAAAACTTATTTGACCTGTTTGGGTTAATCCAACGTATAAGAAAAATAAAGGGTCGACAACAGTGCATTTTTAATCAAAGAAACATAAAGCTAGCGCATCAGGATTGGCTTTGTGTCACGTTTAGTGCAAAACTATCGATGCGTCTTCAGCGGTTATGGTCCGACAGACAGTGACAGTTTCCAATATTCAATAACTCATTTATACTGTACTCAATGAGAAACACACTGGGTCAAAGCTACAGCAGCGGGTTGCTATTTCCTCAATCCTGTTAATAAATAAATAATGATCAAAACGTACTGAAAAGAGCTAAAAAAAATGCACTTCATGTGTGGTCAAGGTAACCGCCACCACGTTCCCGGATAAATGCGTTTGATCTTTCTATGAGGATCCTTTAAAACCTCGCTTTACAAGGTTGCTGTTCGTCGAGATGAAAATGTACACTACCCTTGGCCTTGTGGGAGACGTGAAGCTCGATGCTAATACGATTAGCGGCCTGTGCAATGTCAGACGCAGCTAAGCAGCGCAGTCGGACTGAATCAAGTGCACGGAAATGCGAGATAAAACCCTGTAATCGGCTAATGAAAACCATGTGGTTAAAGCAATAGTGAAGTTGTCCTTGTGTGTTTGGAATGCCCTTGTGTTACATGAAACGTTTCCCCAGCTATAGCTCATTCATCTTAGACCACGTTTTGAGTCGCCTTTTAGCCAGATTAGCTAAAAATAAATTTCTCAGTTGTGATCCAGACTCATTCCAAACTTTCCTAACACGTTCCCAGTTCTTCACGGGGATAGAGTTTGTAAGCACCTTTACAACTTCCAGGGAGAAATGCTGTGAGACTAATGTAAGAACAACCAGTAAAAGTGAGTAAGAAGGCTTGAGAATAAGATGCAAAACTCATTTTATCCCACTATGAGAAAACAGTCAGGTATAGGATTTTTAAAGAGGGGTATTATGCTTTATTGAAGGAATTTGGCAATAATCTCAAACACACCTTTCTCACTATCTTAACACTTTACAGGTTGAAAGTGAATTGATCATCCCCGCTTTCATCTCGTCTCGATTATTGTAATTCTGTTGAGTCGACTCTAAACAGACTGCTGCTAGACTTTTGACAGGTCACACCTAGAACAGCCCACATCATCTCCAGAGGCTTCTTGAAATTTGAGTCCTGACTTTCCGGGCGTTGCATGGTCCGGCCCCTCAGTATATCGCTAACTTGTTGTGCCCCTCCTCCTCAGGGCACACCCTTCAGGGTCCAGAAGATCCTAAAAACTCATTTTAAAACCCGGGGATCTGGCGTTTCAGGCTGTAGCCCCCGGACTCCGGCCTGCCCCAGTCCCTCCGTGAGCCTGACTCTGTGGATTCTCTTAAAGGGGGGGTATTATGTTAAATCGACTTTTTAAGCTTTATATCATGTTATTATGTCATTCCCTCATTAAACACATGCCTGGAGTGTTGCCTTGGCTCATTCACATATTTTTGAGTAATCAGTAAAAACTTAGACGGCAGCCATTTTAGGTGTAGCTATGCCTCAGTCCTCCTAGGAACGCCCCCACCTCCTGGAGACGCCTCTGGACCTTTTGTCACCAGCCAAGCCACCAACCACTGCTCCTCAGCTCAGCAGAGCCCCCTCCCCGCACAGTAGTGTTGTTTAGATGCCACAGCAGTGTGCTGAAGGGGGCGTGTCGGAAAGCTTCTTAAAGAGACAGAGGCCTATTTCAAAGACGTTCAGTACAGCCATTTTGAGAGAGCAATTTTATTCAAGGCAGTTATTTTAATTTACTGCATATACAGACCAACAGAAGGTTACGTCATCATTGTAGTATGCTATAGACTGGTGCTATGTGATTGAAAAAAGCATAATACCCCCACTTTAAAAAGCAATTGAAGACTTTATTATTTTGGAGCGCTTTTGGTTAAAGGATTTTTTTAGTTTTGTCATCTATGTTATGTTGTTTCTTCTGTTGATTTGAATTCACCTATGTTCAGCTGAAACAAAAAAACAGTTGTTTCACTTCCCGATGTTCAAGACATCTCCCCAGAAGCCCCATATCTCTGTCCCCTCCGCTGTGCAGCCGGGACAGAGATATGGGAACAATGGACATTAAAGAGAGACAATAGATTTCTTCTTTCCTGATGCACGGACGTATTCCAAGACGACAACGACGAGATCCATCGGGCTCACATTGTGAAAGAGTGGATCAGGGAGCAGGAGATGAATCTGCCGCCACAGAGTCCAGATCTTAACCTTCTCTCTTAATCTTTGGAATGTGCCGGAGAAGGCTTTGCACAGTGGTCGCACTCTCCCATGATCAATGCAAGATCTTGGAGAAAAAATGAATTCCACTGCAATATCTTTAGACATTTCTGAAGTTTGTTGAAACAGCGTATGTCCTGTAATCAAAGCTAAAGGTGCTTCAAACAAATTAGGGCTGGGCGATATGACGATATTAGACCGTCTTACGATCTCCAGAGCTGACGATCTGTTATTTTTGTGGGATCGTTTTCTCACGGTTTTATGCACTTTAGCACAGTTGACTCTTTTCATCGTCAGTGAAGGAATCTCAAGCCACAAACTTTCTGCGACGCAATGTCAGACGCTAATGCGAGCATTTAGCAGCGAGACGCTCCTCTCCAGGACGTACAGTATATACGACCAGGCTCCTCAATCTAGAGCTTTAAAATGTTTTAAACCCAGCGTTCTGTCTCTATTTCAGCACTCATGTCGGTGTCTTTTACCCCTAACGCTACTGCTCTCCATACGTAGATCGCAGCGTGTGTTTATTTACCTGGCTGGTACATGTGTGAAGAAGCGAGTGTGTCCTTCGTCCTTACAGTTCTGTCAGGCGCCGCATCCTTCTCATTTGTTTCATTTAAAGAGGGGGTATTATGCTTTTTTCAATCACATAGCACCAGTCTATAGCATACTACAATGATGACGTAACCTTCTGTTGGTCTGTATATGCAGTAAATTAAAATAACTGCCTTGAATAAAATTGCTCTCTCAAAATGGCTGTACTGAACGTCTTGAAATAGGCCTCTGTCTCTTTAAGAAGCTTTCCGACACGCCCCCTTCAGCACACTGCTGTGGCATCTAAACAACACTACTGTGCGGGGAGGGGCCTCTGCTGAGCTGAGGAGCAGTGGTTGGTGGCTTGGCTGGTGACGAAAGGTCCAGAGGCGTCTCCAGGAGGTGGGGGCGTTCCTAGGAGGACTGAGGCATAGCTACACCTAAAATGGCTGCCGTCTAAGTTTTTACTGATTACTCAAAATATGTGAATAAGCCAAGGCAACACTCCAGGCATGTGTTTAATGAGGGAATGACATAATAACATGATATAAAGCTTGAAAAAGTCGATTTTACATAATACCCCCTCTTTAATGGACTTCAGGTCATAGATCTGTGGATTCCCTTCTTTCAAAACTGAACAATAAAACGGACGACTGGCTTGTGCCCCGTCTGAAAGAGTCACCGGCACATTTTCCGATCTCAAAACGACCAAGCGGCACAGCATCAGTTCACGGGGGTATTAGCGTCACGCAATACAGGGGAAATGGACGGAGGAAAAGTTTTGAGAAAGCGATTTTCGAGTTGAACGACCACGAGACAAAAAAAATCTGCATTTCCCCTCGCAAAAAAACAACAACAAAAAAACAAAACGGAAAAGGCATTCTCGGTAATGGCAAACCAAACATCTCTCTCTCTCTCTCCGCACTCGGGATCATTTGCTCCTTCTCTAATGTCACCGCGCGCCTTCATAAGGCTTTACGGTAACGCGTCATTAGTTTCTCATTTGTTTCGAAGCCGCGCAGATTGGAACCTTTCCGCCGTCCGAAGGAGGAAATATCACAAAACAACAGATGCCGTTAAAACAAAAGGAATCGGGCGCACGGTTCGGGGTTTCCAGACGTGAAGAAAGTTATGAATCGAGCGCGCCTCCCTCCATCCCCCCTCCCTCCCTCGCGAAACCATTTCACGCTCCACGCAACATTTCTCACATCGCGGCATAATGCTTTGGGAAGGTAGAGGGCGTTTGCATACGGCTAAGGAGTAACCGTGTCACGAACGTGTACAGTAGGGCTGAAAAAAGATCCTAACTGGCTATTTACAAAAGTTAATGTGCCATGCAGACATGTAAAAAAGGCCATTGTCTTCATGGGGTCCGAGAATATGACAGGTTTCATATTTTTATCTAATTAGTTGGATAGTAAGTAAAGGTAAGTGGACATTTTATGAACACCAGTTAGAAAGAAGGTTTAGTTTAGTTTATTGATGGAATGCCCCTTGAGATGTGCCATCTCGTTTTCGAGGGGTCCATAAACACAAGACACAAATAACAATTAACAAGACACAGTACAAGACAGGATACAGACAGGACAAAATACACTTTAAAGGAGGGGGGTTATTATGTAAAATCGACTTTTTCAAGCTTTATATCATGTTATTATGTCATTCCCTCATTAAACACATGCCTGGAGTGTTGCCTTGGCTCATTCACATATTTTTGAGTAATCAGTAAAAACTTAGACGGCAGCCATTTTAGGTGTAGCTATGCCTCAGTCCTCCTAGGAACGCCCCCACTTCCTGGAGACGCCTCTGGACCTTTCGTCACCAGCCAAGCCACCAACCACTGCTCCTCAGCTCAGCAGAGCCCCCTCCCCGCACAGTAGTGTTGTTTAGATGCCACAGCAGTGTGCTGAAGGGGGCGTGTCGGAAAGCTTCTTAAAGGGACAGAGGCCTATTTCAAGACGTTCAGTACAGCCATTTTGAGAGAGCAATTTTATTCAAGGCAGTTATTTTAATTTACTGCATATACAGACCAACAGAAGGTTACGTCATCATTGTAGTATGCTATAGACTGGTGCTATGTGATTGAAAAAAGCATAATACCCCCTCTTTAAGACAGTCACACAGACAAAACAAACTTGCTCCAGAGTCCTCCCAAACCCCCTCAAGATACCCAGACAAGATTTACAAAAAAATATATATATATATAGTCAAAAGAAACAAAAAACTTTGAGACAACAAAACAAAATTATACATATTCCAAAAATGAACTGAAAGTACAAATTACAGATCCACTTAAAAACATAAACAAGGAGTTTTAAGGTGTGAAAATAAGGAGGATCTAAATAAACCAAACAATGTTAAAGAACGAATGGATAAAGGTAAACTGTTCCAATCAGAGGGGCTTTAAACTGAAAAGCTCTGCGTCCTAGTTCTTTATTAATACGTGGGACAGTAAAAGTAAGAGAGCGAGTGCTTCTAAGTGAATATGTGGATGTAAATGGAATAAGAAAATGCTGATACTGCGGACAGCTAAAGTAAATACATTTAAAAAATAAACATAATCCAGTGATAATGGCGTCTATTGTTTGGTTGCAGCCAGTTGAGTTTTTTCAAACAAAATGCAATGATGGGTTCTGTATGGACATTTCAAGATAAATCTGCACAGGGTGTTAAAAGGTTAAAGGTACAGATCAAATGTATTTGATAAATGTTGTCAGCATAATCAATGATGGGCAAAACTAGCTGAGAAAGAAGGTGTCGTTTTATGTGCTAAAGCATTAACACTTTGTACTTAGCTCCTGGAACGCAACTAAATGGAGACAATATCAATGAATCACAAAGACTGCAATCATTTAGTTAGTATTATGTCCACTGAAACAAAACAACCGTAGTCCCTGGGCTCCCATTATGCGTAAAACCTGTTGTCATTAAGATGAGACAAGAATAAACTTCATTGTCCCCTCAGGGAAATTTGTCTTTCCCAAGTTTGCAGCGTTGCGGCCCGCTCATTATTCTGAAGATCCCACAGAGGCCAGTGTTCAGTGTTGGGGAGAATGTTTTACAGGTGAAACTCGGAAAATTAGAATATCGTTAAAAAGTGCATTGGTTTCTGTAGTTCGGCTTGAACTAGGAAACTGATACATGATGGACTCATTACATGCAAAGTGAGATATGTGTGGCCTTTATTTGTTATCATTTTGATTATTATGGCTCAGCGTGTAAAAACCCCGCCTGTTACAAACTTATTTAACACTGGTTAAGAACTCACATAAGCACTTTTCAAATGTCCACAGCCCAGAAGGAAAGAACTAAACTTTCCCCCGGCTGTTTTGATCTTTTCTTTATTATTAATGATTGATGAGTACAGTGATCCCTCGCTATAGCGCGGTTCACTTTTGCGGCCTCGCTCTTTCGCGGATTTATTTTTAGCACAATTGTTTGTATGCTTATTTACAGCGTATGAACGCCATACGCGCATTGTATTCTGCGTCCTGGTTGGCTAGACACAGAGTGAGCCTCTCGTTTCATAGAGGATCTTTGTGTGTCCGTTAGCATGTGCCGCTCGCCTCAACTTAACACTCGCCTTCTGAAGCCTGAAACTGTGACGATAAAACTTTGGTCGTAGCTACGATTGTCTCTTAGTTTGAACAAGTGCACAGCGGAGACGATGTTTCCATCCCCACGTCTGTAATGTGAATCTAAAAATCATATATGACAAAAAAAATATCACACCGTAACACCAGGCATAAGGAGGTGTGTGGTGAGGGGTTTTACAGCCTTAAAACATATATAATATTTGTAAAAAATAAAGCGGTCTACTTCACGGATTTCGTTTATTGCGGGCTATTTTTAGAACGTAATCCCCGCGATAAACGAGGGACCACTGTACAGTGGTGTGTATTCCTTTGATTTGAGGAGAGTATATTTGTATTCTAAATACTCTAAAATAAAAGTATAGCAGTACCTGAATACAGTTACCCAAAATGAGTATTCTAAATACATATATTTGGTTACTACAAAACACTGCCCACAAATAATAGTAAATGACTGTTCTCCAAATATTTTGAATACAGTCACTGAGTTGCCTTGTGTATGAAATGTGCAGTATAAATAAAGTTACCTTGCCAATTTCTAATGTTTAATAGCCTTAAATTATATAGGAAATGCCGTTTAGCATTGGCTGTGTATATATATACCGATTTGAAGTAAGAAATTTCCTTTGAAATATACTGTATATATATACATATTTTTTAAGCTATGGGGCCCCCTTTGTATGGTTGGAACAGTGCACGTTAAGAGAGGTTTGTTCCTGGTATTTGATAGTAATACAAACCACATCTTTATCATTATGTTATGGTGCATTCAAGGCAACTGGTAACTGGTCCGACCTCTGTCTAGAAAAAATACTTTGGAACGCCGTTCGAACTCGTAATTACAACTTGCAAACTGGGAGATGTCTGGAGAGCTCAGAGTTTGAATGCGAGATGAAGACAGTAATGGCGCCCCCAGTGGTGGAGCATATAGCTAATGATAAAACTGTTACAAAACCACTGCACCAGAAGTGAACATTACTTTTGGTCATATTCTTCAATAATGTTATGTAGCATGTTTTGAGTTATATGTTTGTGGAGAAAAAAAAAAACATTTTTCAAGGAGCTTGCAGGTGAAGATTGTTAATGATCCAAAGATCACTCAAAGATGCACAAGTGGCTCAAAACATCTCCAGGTCTGTTTTTGATGAGCGTCACTGTAATTGGATTATAGCTCCTGGCTAACTTCCATCTGTCGTTCCACTCTCTCACTTTCAAACACACACTCATTCATCCTGGCCTATTGTACATGTTTTAAGTGGTAGGGGAAACCAGAGCAGCAGATACGGGGAGAAGATTCAAACTCCACACAGAAAGTCCCTGTTTGGCAAAGAGGTGGAACCAGGAACATGCTCATATGTCTTCTTTCCAATAGCATTGTTTGTAATGTACGACGAAGTGAATTTTCATAAACACTCAAACTCAAAACTTATTCAGTAGTTAGTGATGGACACCGTAGCTTCCCAAAGTCTTTCCCTTGTGTACGGTGTTGGGCTAATGTGGCGTGTAATGAAGGCCTTAACTGCACCATCATCAAAAAGAGTCAGAATGTTTGGTCCCTGGAGTTTTTTGAATGACGCCGCCACAGATTGGGTTTTGAGAACAAAGTCAAAGTACCCACATGGCGCTCTTTTAAGAATAATCCTGAAAGAGCTTAACACAAAAAAAAAAAAGAAAGAAAGGGAAAACTTATAATCACAGCGGCGCAGGCAAACCGGTGGAAGGAAATAAACCCGGTCTGGCGTAGGCGCTAATACTTTCTCGCTGAAAACTTTGGACGGAAGTTTTGAACTATCGAATTCTGCACAAAACTGACTGGAGACGGGGCGGAGGAGGGTCTCAGGAGTAAAAGCAGGACAGAGGGCAGAGAGAGAGCACTAGCCAGAACTCCTACCTCAATGAACACACACGTTTCCTGAAGACAAGTATGTAAATTATGTATAGACGGATTTCAATGCGTACAGAAACCAGGTGCGTACAATATCTCAAATCAGTTTTTTATATTAGATATCAGTTGTTTGTTGGGTTAGGCGTGAATAAAGGCAACGAATGACCTTAACGCCTGAATTTATTTCCAATTATAGAAAAAAATATATGATCAGTGTTTTTGCTTTCAAGCTGATGCTAAATTAAGTGGAGATTGTTCATTTATCTGTAGCACATAGTACAGATAGAGTTTTAGGTATGTCATAAATTAGCGACAACAGGCATAAATACAATGTATCTACATAACATAGACATGTCACCATTTTTATTACTAATTATCATATTTTACTCCCTTTTCTGAGGTTTTATTATTCATTGTACATAAGAAACCTCCATTTACCATGACTTATTTGCAAATTATATTACAATTGCACATTATTTTCAGACGGTGGAACTCTTGTTTGTGGTCCAATAGGTCCACCTTGTGGTCGCTTTGCATACAACATGAACGGTTTCATTTTGTTCTGTGTAAAATAAGGGATACATTTTTTTAATGTATATATATCCTTGTATGTTATTGTTACAATGATTATAGAAATTCACTAGAATGGCATGTTCTAAAAAAACGTTTTAGCACTGTAATACTGCACTGTAATAGATCTAAATACTACTAAAATGCGGTCACTGTGAACGTATACATGCCACCAGATGGAGCTATTGCAGTTTTCCATTATGGCCTGACGTCGCTAATTCGCGAAATAACAAAAACAAAAACAAAATCCATCACACGAAGTTCATTCCAATAAATTATCTAAAGATGGAAACAATGAGCAGCTACATAATTTTATTTTAGCACAACTCAACTTACATTTGAAGATTTCATCAAAGTTGCAGCCTCGATTTGCAGAAATGCTATTTCCGCTAAGTAGCTACCATGTCCCGGATGTGGTTCCTTCTCTAACCGGTCCTACGAGAAACTAGTGCTTGCTAAAGGTTCCCAGGTACAGCATGGATGTGCGCAAACAGGCATCAAGGGAAAACATGCATTATTTTAGTCACAGTCTTGCAAGAAGAGGTATGGCATGACTTAGCCACACCTGGCGTTAAGAGGTTAAGGCTCGAAAATAGTTCAAAGTGCAAAGAAAGCTCGTCACCCGAGGACGCGTTGTTTACCTGTATTTAAGGGAACTCACTTTAAGTACAGGTGAACATTTAGGTTTACAATTATGCAGACCAATGTTAGCTCCTATGTAAATGTACTTCTTAAATACTGCAATTATCGTTTGTTTCGAGTGGTGCAGAGTCATGTAGGACCGGCACCATTTGTTAGGGAAATAACAATGATGATCGAGAGGATTGATGAAGAATAGGCAGCAGTCAGGATGTCTTATGCAGGAGAAGTTTATTTGCCATCGTTACGGGACCCGGAGACATGAACTCAAGACATTGCGCTAGTCCTAACATTCAAGTCTGTCTATGCTTCCACAGAAGAGATGTAAATACCGTCTAAGAGCGTCACACTAATAAGCAAGCAAAGCATTCAGTGGCTGATAGTGGGCGCCTGAGCACCCCAGTCAAGGCTATGACAGAGATAGTACGACATTACAGCTTGACCCAGTATGATAAATAGCGATTTAATGTTATCCTCTAAAGGCCGTTTGACGCGCCTCCATGTACGTCACGGCACTTCAAAGGCTTTTTTCAAACCGTGAGACACTTTAACATGTGATTTATCCATTTATCATAAACAAAATAAGACACGTAGGTGTTGCAGAGAGAGGCAAAATGCGCCTCATTTTTTGCATGTTAGAGTGTTGGCGACAGAAATGAGTTTCTCTGCTGAGACTGAAGCAGGATCTTGACGATAGTTTCTCTTTATCAGCTGCTCCTTTCGTCCCTCCCAACAAAGTTCACTGCGGTCCCATTGTGCGTCAGAGACCGAGACCCGACTGTGTCACTGTGGAGCGCATTCTTGATCTCAACTTCGCACCATTCGTTTGACGCATGCAACCATAAGCCTCGTCTGTTCTTCTGAAAAGGGTGCGCACCTGCCGGTATGTTATAAAGTGTAAGCCCTGGATTGTTGGTTCTCCTATTTGCGCAATCCACAATGCAACACGATGGCACTGTATTGTTTTTATACGAAAACAAAAGCGGGTCAATCGCGTGGCCGTGCTACTACAATACAGTTTTCCATTTGTCTTGCACCGAGCCTGCGCACGCATGCACCTCAGTTAGTATGCATAATACGTCACATGGTCTGTATAGCCAGTGACTTCCCATCAGTATCTCACTGTCTGTGATGTTTTCTTGAACTACTCAGGGATTTGTTCAAGACATCGCTAATCATTATTGAGAAAATAGCGAGAGAGGAAGGACCGCGACCTCCGGGGATCGCACTCAAAGTCACGTGTCACTCAAAACTCATTAAGTCAGGCAAGGAATTAAATATTGAAACATGTCTCTGAAAAAACCTTCCAAATATTGTTAAATACAAGCCTTTAATGTGTGGAGTCTGTAGGAGCTACTGAAGTGGAGATATGGTTGCAAGAGTGTAAAATAAGCTTGTTTAGGGAATGCGGGCCCCAACGTTTTTTCTAACATACACATGTGCTTGTACATCCCTACGGAGTATTGAGGCTGCCGTCCTCTACAAAGGAAAATGGCCATATTTGGATTTACAGAGTCTTGTCGGGGGGATTCGTTGTGAATAGACACACGTAGGATGAGATGTTAAGGGAGAAAACTTGGCAAAAATTGACCACTGCGTCACCTCTCGAGTCTTGAAATGAAATCTAGTATTTGGGCATTAAAACGCATTGGAACTGACTTGCTGCTACTTAAACAGCTCTGGAGTTCAAAGTGAAGCTCGGCGGTTTCCCTCAGCCGTTCGGGGGCAGGGTCGACCACCCTCCGACTAATCCCCCTCATCAATCAGTGACAGAGCCCTATTACGATTCGGGGGAAACTGTGCCAAACGCTTAAAGCCACGAGCCACACAGGGGCATTTCCACCTACTCACAGAACTGGATACACCCACAGAAGGATTGGAAATTTACCACTTCAGACTCTTTACCAGACCTCAATTAAGACCCGTTCAAAATTCATTTATCTTCATTGATGCAGGGAAGGCCCAATTAGGATGAGAAAGACGTACTGTACGATCAAGCCAAATCTGGTGCAAAGGATCTTTTATCAATGCCCATTAGTATTTTTACAGATTTAGTCCCAAAAAACAAGAAACAAAGTCCTCTGTAACTAATATATCAAAACACAAAACATACATTTTTTCTTTTTACTGCAGAGAGTCCATAATGGTCCTGAAGAAAACAGCTTTTTAAAAGTAAACAAAAAGCTAGCTCATCAGCTAAACCCATTTGAGACCTATACAAACATCTTCTGAGACACTGAAGAGGCACCAAGAGCCCCCCACACCTGCAGCACAGTGGAGGCGTCACAAGAGGCGCTACAGGAAACAAAAACGGCACAAACGAGGAGGTATCTGGGCGAGACTCACAGCTAAGCCACACATGCCTTCTATTGTTCTGGCTAATGGACGTTCACCGGAGGAAAAAACAGTTTAACTACTAAGCTCGTCTTACTAAGATGGTGAAAGACTGTTGAGGAGAAGAGGGAGCTGCGCAGGAGGAGGTGGAGGAGCTGACCAGTGCAGGACACCACGCTCTGAAACTGGCACAAACCCAGGAGGCGCTGCACCTTTTCAGAGGATCAGAGGAGACTGAAGGCAGCCAGGTTTCCTCCAGGTGCTACGGTTTCCCCGACCTCCAAACACATCCGCGGCTCAGTTGCAGCAGCTCAGGACTAACAACTGAACACTATTTTGCAATCTGGCTCTGTTCATTCTATAGATTTAGTGAAAATATAAGCAATGTGGGTATTTTTAGGCATAATGGGTCTTACATGAATTCATATAATGACAGTAACATTGCTGTAGATTTGTTTCGCTTGTATTTAAACCTCAGCGGGATTGACGGATGGATCAAATGCAGAAAAAAAACACTTAGTCACAATATTTCAAACTTCAACCTTTTCCTTATTCTGTGGCACATACAAGAGTCTGCACAAAGCCCCCTCACCTTGCAAAGACACACCGCCCGAGGACACGTGTATTTTTCACATTTTCAACAATATTGCGGCAGACGATCGCGGGGTTTATTGCGGGGCGCGTTCTGCATATTGTCCCGGAGCCAGAGCTATAGTGAGGTCTGCTGCCTGTGCCTCCGAGCAACGCGGCAATATCAGCGCAGCCCCACAGCTGTTTGAGAGGGGAACGCGAGGCGGGGTAAATGACACAAAGCACTATAAAGACGGAGGGAAGAAATGACATGAAAGCTAAATGGAATACCAACTGTGGGTATGACTATATTGTCGTTGAAATATGCATAAAAATACACCTTTTCACTAAGAGGTTATTGTGAATCTGATAGCAGCTAGAAACTGGGACGGGGCAACATAAGGGAAAGAGAAGATGTGGAAAATACACAGTCAGGCCCAAAAGAAAAAAGGTCATACGCTCTAATATACGAGCTGTAATATTTCTAATATTACAGCTCGTATTCGCTGTGGCGTTGTTTCAATAAGCTTCTGAAATGTTAAAAGATCCAGTGTTGCATTAGAATTTCTCCAATTTCTCCTTTTGTTTGAGCTGAGGTTTGTATCAAAGATACGCCGTTCGTGAATCAGCTACATGTATGTGTTTTATTGTGAAAATAAAATCGAATCGAAAATCAATCAATAAAATAAAAATAAAATTATGATTTTTTTTTTTTTTGCCATATCGTCCAGCCCTTACTGATGATGGGACAGTGTGTGCAAAGGCTTCTCCAGCACATCCCAAAGATTCTCAATGGGATCTGGACTCTATATCGGCCAATCCATCTCCTGCTCCCTGAACCACTCTTTCAGAATGTGAGCATCATGAATCCCAGCGTTGTCGTCTTGGAATATGCCCGCGCATCACATCACATCACATCCACTGATGGAATAACCTAGTCATTCAGGATGTTCATGTCTCATTCTTGCTCACATTAGACGTGTTGCAAGAGCAAAACCATCTTACAATCGGCTTTCTGTCCCCCCCTTTTCATTCATAAGACAGCTCTCGAACAGATAGATATTTGATCACATGACCTGCTGCAGTCGCTCGCTCCGGAGGCTGTCCCAAATGCGCTCAGAGGCAGAGGCAGAAGGACACTCGGCTCTGCTTTGGAGGAGCCCACTCCCAGTGAAGTCAATGAAGTGGACGGGAAGAATCCTAGCAATTGAGAAAGACCCAGAGTGTCGCTGAACCTAGACCTGACCAACTGCGGCGACTCCAGGTTGTATTTCAGGGCAATAACTGGGCAAAACTTTGACTCAAACCTCTTTATCAAGTTTGCAGACGACACAACTGTGGTGGATCTCATCAACAGCAGAGACGAGTCAAACTACAGGAGTGAGGTGATCAGTCTGGCCATGTGGTGCACACAGAACAATCTCTCTCTAAATGTGGAGAAGACAAAAGAGATTGTTGTGGACTTTCGAAGAGCGCGGGTCCGGCATGCTCCTCTAACAATCAACGGTGCTGCAGTGGAGAGGGTGACCGGCACTAAGTTCCTGGGTGTGCACATCACAGAGAACCTTTCCTGGACAATGCACACTACATCACTGGTCAAGAAAAGTAATCAGCGTCTCTACTTTCTCCGCAAGTTAAGAAGAGCCAGAGTCCCATTCTCCGTTATGTGCAACTTCTACAGAGGGACTATAGAGAGCATCCTGACCAGCTCCATCACTGTGTGGCACTTCTACAGAGGGACTATAGAGAGCATCCTGACCAGTTCCATCACTGTGTGGCACTTCTGAAGAGGGACTATAGAGAGCATCCTGACCAGCTCCATCACTGTGTGGCACTTCTACAGAGGGACTATAGAGAGCATCCTGACCAGCTCCATCACTGTGTGGTTCTTCTACAGAGGGACTATAGAGAGCATCCTGACCAGCTCCATCACTGTGTGGCACTTCTACAGAGGGACTATAGAGAGCATCCTGACCAGCTCCATCACTGTGTGGCTCTTCTACAGAGGGACTATAGAGAGCATCCTGACCAACTCCATCACTGTGTGGTTCTTCTACAGAGGGACTATAGAGAGCATCCTGACCGGCTCCATCACTGTGTGGTTCTTCTACAGAGGGACTATAGAGAGCATCCTGACCAGCTCCATCACTGTGTGGCACTTCTACAGAGGGACTATAGAGAGCATCCTGACCAGCTCCATCACTGTGTGGCTCTTCTACAGAGGGACTATAGAGAGCATCCTGACCAACTCCATCACTGTGTGGTTCTTCTACAGAGGGACTATAGAGAGCATCCTGACCGGCTCCATCACTGTGTGGCACTTCTACAGAGGGACTATAGAGAGCATCCTGACCAGCTCCATCACTGTGTGGCACTTCTACAGAGGGACTATAGAGAGCACCCTGACCAGCTCCATCACTGTGTGGCTCTTCTACAGAGGGACTATAGAGAGCATCCTGACCAACTCCATCACTGTGTGGTTCTTCTACAGAGGGACTATAGAGAGCATCCTGACCAGCTCCATCACTGTGTGGCACTTCTACAGAGGGACTATAGAGAGCATCCTGACCAGCTCCATTACTGTGTGGCACTTCTGAAGAGGGACTATAGAGAGCATCCTGACCAGCTCCATCACTGTGTGGCACTTCTGAAGAGGGACTATAGAGAGCATCCTGACCAGCTCCATCACTGTGTGGCACTTCTACAAAGAGACTATAGAGAGCAGCCTGACCAGCTCCATCACTGTGTGGCACTTCTACAGAGGGACTATAGAGAGCATCCTGACCAGCTCCATCACTGTGTGGCACTTCTACAGAGGGACTATAGAGAGCATCCTGACCAGCTCCATCACTGTGTGGCACTTCTACAGAGGGACTATAGAGAGCACCCTGACCAGCTCCATCACTGTGTGGCTCTTCTACAGAGGGACTATAGAGAGCATCCTGACCAACTCCATCACTGTGTGGTTCTTCTACAGAGGGACTATAGAGAGCATCCTGACCAGCTCCATCACTGCCGAAGGAGCCTCCAGCGCATCGTGAGAGCAGTGGAGAAGATCTGTGGAGCCCCTCTCCCCTCCATTAAGGACATGTACTCCACCCGTCTCACCCGCAAAGTCGCCAGAATCACCAGAGAACTGTCGCACCCATCACACAGTCTCTTCAAGGTAATGCCTTCAGGGAGGAGATTGCGGAATCCACGGGCCAGTTCTAGTCGACTGAAGAACATTTTTATATAACAGGCTATAGGGAGGCTGAACTCCCTGTGCCTCCACCCCTTACTCCCCTCCCCCTGTTCCACAACAAGGACAAGAGAATGACCTATTTTGATTCATTGTGAAATGAATTGACAAATAAAATCTTTGAATCTTTGAATCTGTATGACCCGGTATTACAAATAACCTTAATACAAGACGGGCTTCTCTTCTTTGTCAGACTCTTGGGGTGGCCAACCAAGTTCCCGTTCCTGTTCTTCAAAATGAGCTTTTGTTTGAAATGAAGTGATAAAATTGCTGTCTCTCTTCTTCTACCGTTTCTTTTATTGCAAATGCTTTTGGTTTGTATTCTAAATGTTTTATCTCATTCTTCACGTAAAGGCAGTAAGCCAATAGACGGATATGTGCAGACCATTACTTCGTGTTGTTAAATACCTTCTGCATTCTGTGAGCGGACACTTCATTATTTAGAACCCGCGTGCCCCCTGTGGTCTCTGAAAACCTCCAGCCCTCAGCGAACACTCAGTCTGAGAGGCCTCTTCAGCAAAACATCACTCTGTTTGCTCTGCCTGACTTTTAATGGCCGTGTTCAAGTGCCATTCAACTTTACCTGTACGTGCAGCGCCTCCCGCTAAACAAGTGCTGCTGCTGCCGTGAGGTTTTGTTTATGCAGACAGTGTCACCCAACCAGACGAAAGAGAGTGAATAGAGGAGGTCTGGGTCTGTGGGGTTAAGGTGAGACACGGCTGAGGATGAGATAGGACTAGCCAAGGGGAACAGAGAACCTCATGGGAATCACATTATAAACATATTTATCAGACAGTAATAAAGTCAAGACAATATCGGGTCCATATGGATGTTTTTACACAGCTAATTGTTGAGCAGAAGCGAAAAACCGCACTCGTTAGCATCGCTTCGCTAACATTAGCATTATGTAGCATGAAGCTTCCTGGTCAGCATTGTCCGTTTTTTAAGTATGTACGGGCTGTTGAACCACTTTGCTCCTCTCCATGTCTCTGTATCTTTATTTAGGAGGAAAATATTCACAATTCGGCATTTGTTCAAGTAATTGTGGAGAAATGGGAGAAAGTAAAGTTTTTTATCTTCTTTGTTTTCTCCCTTTGGCTGCTTTGAACATATGGCCATTTGCAAAGATCCCGTCTGTATCTATAGGGCATAATAATAATACTAATGTGAAACTTCTGCAGTAGATTATAGACATAAATGTGAGAAAACATTGCATGTTTTTTTTGTTTTTTTAAAGGCACACTGCGTAACATTTTGGACTATGCTGTTCAGAAAATGCTATTTTTGCTGTGGGTAATCAAAGAATGGATTTGGATGATAAACTAACCTGTTTTAATCTCAAATTCTGCTGACATTAGTCACATCTCCATGGCGACAAGCTGGAGACGTACCCACTCCCTTTTTAGAGAAAAATCTCTAAAAAATACTTTAAGCCGAGATGTTGTGGGTAAAATGGATTTTGAGAAAACTGCTTTTGAAGTTACAATTTCCCACGTAAACCTTTGGAGAAGCTTTGACTTTGTGGAACAATTACACTCCTGTCTGTGAAAATGAGGCACATATTTCGTCTCTAATTAAAGTTTAGAGCTAAACTGGTCAAAAATCCAAACACTGGAAACATTACTTCTTTCTGCAGGTTCTCCCTTTCATTTTTGACAAAGTTTTGCTTCTGGCACCTTTTCTCCTCAGACCTCAATTTCCCCGAAGCGGCGGTTTGTGGTTTTAAGATGGAGACGTTGCAGCTTGACAGCATCGGAGTACGGGCAGATGTTGGCTTCAGAGGTGTTTGAGGCATATTAATCAATCAATGTCAAACTGTCGATTACTGCAACTAATTATAGGTCAGTAAAAAACGTTCATGTGGGAAATGCCTCGGAGGAACTTGGAAGTGTCTTTGCCTAAACATCCGGCTCAGACAAGTCAAAGAAAAGGATTGATGTGTTACAATATTAAGGCATTTATCACACTAGATCTCAGGCAACCGCGATGGAGATTTGTTTTACTGGGCATACTTCCATGCTTATGCGCAAACACACACAGGAGACACTGGTGGGGGATCAGAGGTTGGAGTCATTTTCCATAATAATTTAATACCAATAACTGCAGGGTGTAAGATGCTGGCAGGGAAAGCTTACATGGAGCGCCATAACCAAGAGGCTGGCATAGTGTACAGGAACATCTGTGCAGAGTATGGGCTGGAAACCCCAAGGTCAAAGTGAGAAACAGAGGATGACCGAGCCCAGATCCTGTGGGACTTCCAGATGCAGACGGACAGAATGGTAATGAACCAACCGGACATCGTGGTGGTGGACAAAGAGCAGAGGAAAGCCGTGGTGGTTGACATAGCAATACCAAGCGACTTCAACATCAGGAAAAAGGAACACGAGAAACTAGAGAAATACCAGGGGCTCAGAGAAGAGCTAGAGAAGGCCTGGAGGCTGAAGGCATCAGTGGAGGAGTGGCTACAGCAGATCCCAGGAAATACATCAGACATCTCTAGGAACAGCAAAGATACTGAGCAGAACCCTCAAGCTCCCAGGCCTCTGGCAGAAGACCCACGTTTGGAAAAGAGACAAACGAAGAGAACCCATGAGGATATCCACATGTTATACTGTAGATTCTTTTTGCGCATTTCGACTTGGATCTGTGGCCTACAAGTGGAGATGGAAAGTGGCCAAGTCTGTAGATGTGTAGTAATGGGAGGGATGTGGCTGTAAGGGAAGGGAAGGGCATTTTGTCGCACAGAGCTCATGCCATGTGCGTCGTAGGAGCTGTCCACCTTATTATGACCACATTATAATCGCCACAACAGTGCACAAGCATTTCTGTATCATATTAAGAAAGAATAAAGGGCAGCTCCTACTGTCATTAGCTGTAGGTTCCCGCACTTCACAACAAACTGCGATATTGAGGCACGCAATATCAATCACAGGGAAATTCCTTCACCGTGGCTAGGGATGGGTACCGTTCGTTTTTTTTCTCGATACCACTACTTTAATGATACCTGCTTTTCGGTGCCGGTGCCCTACAAGTACTTTTTTCAATACCTATGTAATTTTAATTCAATTAAAATAATGTGTATAAAAAGTATCGTTCAGGAAAAAGTCCTAAAACAGCACAACAGAAGCTCTACAGGCCGCAGCAGCGTCACCTGTAACTTTGTATTTTGAGCACAATTTCCACTTAAGCAGTGATTAAAAAAAGAGAGAAAGGACGTTATTACCTCCTGAGCTGCAGAGACAGATCAGATCCACATCATGACACGGTTTCTTTCAGCCAAAACTTTCTAAACACACTGCGCTTTGCGAAAGCACTCCACACGTCAAAGATCCTTACATGGTGTGAGCGCTCACTCTGCCACTAATAATTTACCAAAACTGTACAAAAAATGTCTAATACACAGTGAGCGCTCACTTTTCCATAAACAATCTTTGATATTCCCCTCGCTGCAGCTGCTTGTAAAGTTGTAAACAACAGCACGTAAGCTCAGCCTCCGTGGGTCTGTCGCTAAAGGTAAAGACGTCTTTCTTGTTGTCACTGCTCTGTTTTGCTTTTCAATTTGCCTAAAAACTCAAGTTTCTTATTCAGTCCTGGTTTATAACTGGTTTAGTCCTGGCTCAGTCCTGCCCCAGACCGCGGCTGAGCCATCTCTATTACAAAAGTTTAGTACGTTATAGCTTTGCTTTGCTTTAAGTTATAGCTATAAGTTATAGCTTTGCTTCTCTTTAAAGAGCAACTAAACACCAAATCAAGTTTATTTTACTGATAAACTGTCTCAATGGGTGTCTCATAGTGTTGTCTACTGGTCCCTGACATTATTCTGACATTATAGCGCAAACATATATATATACATTATAAACCACAGGTACAGGGGCAGGACAATGGGCAGCACCTGATGACAATGTGTGGAGCTGGTGCAGCTTATGACGTTCTGTGGAGGCCGTGGACACGTCTCCAGCCAATCAGGAAATTCTAATTTAGTAGCAGAGTTTACCCTGAAGGGGGCGCAACCCATTCGTTTTCAGGCCAAAGTTAGGATTTTACACATGTTTGCGCTATAATGTCAGAATAATGTCAGGGACCAGTAGACAACACTATGAGACACCCATTGAGACAGTTTATCAGTAAAATAAACTTGATTTGGTGTTTAGTTGCTCTTTAAGTTATAGCTTTAAGTTATAGCTTTTTTTCGCTTCATTTGCGCAGAAGCAGCTCATTATCTGCACACACGTTCATGCTGCCTTTTTTAGACTCGCTGCGGGTCATATATTGACGTCTGGAGAGAAAAAGAACTGAAAGTTGGCACTGAAAGAATTTTAGTTTTTCGATACCACCCCCGACCGGAGCTTTTTGGTCAGTACCAAGTACCTAACCATGGCAGCCTTACTACTGAGTCTCTATCTAAGTCTGGCTTTTGCAAGAAGTATAGGCCTTACTTATTCATTATTGAGTGGGAAATGGGGTGAAATTCCTGCCAAGGGACACAATTACAGTATAGATTTTAAGCTTTATAACACAACCTTTAAGCCTGAAATAATATAGCGCCTTTCTACCTAGGCACTCAAAGCACTTTACATAATGGTTTACATAAGGGAAATCAGGGTAAAACACACAAAGCTAAAAAAACCCGACTCAAAACCCCATGTTTATGCATCAGTAAAGTCATCTCCGCACATGTTTCTAACTTCCCGCGAACGCAAACCGAGTGGGCCGGCATGAATTTTAATGCCTCCGTCGCGGCTGAGGAGAAACGAGAGCAAAACATTAAGTTAGATAAAAACGCGATTATGCCATTTTCTGTCATCATACTTAAAATATCAAGCGCAAGCTGCTCGGGAAAACATCCGCTTCAAAAGTTATGGAAATGGTAATGGAAAGGCGACGCTTTTGGAGATCTGACGAATGCTAATGTCAGCTGTGAGCAAACGAGTGGCGGGGATCGACGAAAGGGCAACAAGGCTACCGCGCAATCACGGTGTCAAAGTGGTAGAGCGCACATACGGCGATAGGAAATAACTGCTTTGCTCCGCATGCAACACCGAGTGAAGAGAGATTCTGATTGAGACAGAAGTTTGCAACCAAAGGGAATTTAATTTTGTGGCTGAATGGCTGAGGACTTTGATGAGCAAGTGGCATAAAAGATGCATTGCAGAAGTAGATTAACTTTTCAAGATGTTTACAGACGCAAACGGAGGAAAATATGAACACACTTGTGAAAGGTAGACGCTACTGGAAGCACAACTACAACTGAACTGCCTTATGTACATATAGTAGGAATGTTCATTATTAATCAGTAAATCGACTCATCATCATCATGTGCTTAAAGGGGGGGTATTATGTAAAATCGACTTTTTCAAGCTTTATATCATGTTATTATGTCATTCCCTCATTAAACACATGCCTGGAGTGTTGCCTTGGCTCATTCACAATTTTTTGAGTAATCAGTAAAAACTTAGACGGCAGCCATTTTAGGTGTAGCTATGCCTCAGTCCTCCTAGGAACGCCCCCACCTCCTGGAGACGCCTCTGGACCTTTTGTCACCAGCCAAGCCACCAACCACTGCTCCTCAGCTCAGCAGAGCCCCCTCCCCGCACAGTAGTGTTGTTTAGATGCCACAGCAGTGTGCTGAAGGGGGCGTGTCGGAAAGCTTCTTAAAGAGACAGAGGCCTATTTCAAGACGTTCAGTACAGCCATTTTGAGAGAGCAATTTTATTCAAGGCAGTTATTTTAATTTACTGCATATACAGACCAACAGAAGGTTACGTCATCATTGTAGTATGCTATAGACTGGTGCTATGTGATTGAAAAAAGCATAATACCCCCTCTTTAAAAAGCAATTGAAGACTTTATTATTTTGGAGCGCTTTTGGTTAAAGGATTGTTTTAGTTTTGTCATCTATGTTATGTTGTTTCTTCTGTTGATTTGAATTCACCTATGTTCAGCTGAAACAAAAAAATTCTCAGTTCCCCTGCAGCCTTGGCTCAAAAAACTGAAGTCTCTATCACTTTTGGTTCTGGAGATATCGGCCTTTTTACATTAAATCATCAGCCGTATGTGTGTTCTTCTAGTATGGAGCACAAATGTGTCTAAATTGAACACACAGCTCATATTTAAACTACATACCCTTTAACATGCACTTTCGCAGCCACATAACCACATAATAATAACCACGACAATACCAGTGATGAGAACAACAATAAAGGTGACAGCAGCGATAATGAAACCCTCGCTCTTACCACCACACTTCCTGTGCATTCACGCTCTTTGTATGACGAGAGTGTGTTCTTCCATCCAAACGGCCTTGTGCGGTTTCCAGTCTCTGGCTCGACCTGCGCTCGCGGCACGTTGTGAATACTAATCTGTTGTGTGTCTTCTCGTGTTGTCTCATTACGGCGGCGCGGATAGCGGACCTGTCAACAAGGCGACGGCCGCGAAAGCTGAATAAATATTTTGTTCATTAGATCGCACAGGCTCACAGGCTCGGCGGGACGAATGCAGAAGGACGGCCGGGACCAGGGCGCTACGGTGTGGACTGAAATATATTTGAAATAATTGGTCAACTCACTGGAACCAAATACACGTAAAGACAAAGTGGGGAAATGTTTTATTTGACCTCAATTGTAAAGGAGACGATGACCTGAAGAAGCTTTGTGGCTTGAAGGCGAAGTGTCTTCAATTCAAAAACAACCCACAGGGCATTGAAGAGGATTGAATCAATTATGCTAAAATAAGGCCTTAGAGACAGAATCCACAACAATGACAGTGCTCAACTATTTTTTACTGCATACATTTGTCAAAAACACAAAAACTCTGGTCTAAAACAAATTCAGTTTCTCAAAAGTTTCCCGTTGTGTCCAATTTGGTATTTAACGTCAACATTTACCGTTTGATTGAATGTTTACAAATTATATGAAATTATCACATTATTTGATAAGACCAATTTAATAATGCCTTACACTTGTATTGCGCTTTACAAGCCTGTATTACCAAGTTTCTCAAAGCGCTACACTGCTGTCATTATTCATTCACTCCATACTTGGTGGTGGTAAGCTACTAGTGTAGCCACAGCTGCCCTGGGGTAGACTGACGGAAGCGAGGCAACCAGTCTGCGCCATTGGCCCCTCCGACCCCACCAACCACTCACTCACTCACTACATTCGCTAGGCTTCCTGGTGTTACCAAACGGTCTCCCATCCAAGTACCGACCAGGCCCTTCCCTGCTTAGCTTCCAAGATCTGATGGGATTGGGCAGAGCAAAGGCGGTATGACCACAATTCATTATGAAATAACGTGATCGTCATAATTAGGTTATTTCATGATACGACGTGACTGTGGTTTGTTGGTTCTGGACGCCAGTGTGTGCCGGCCGAGCAGGCGGGATCATTTAATACAGACAAATTATTTTCGTTGTAGAGTTATTTTGCACTTTTTATGTTCAGTCAACAATGACAAACAGCAGAATGACCAAATATCAAACCGAGTATCTATCCCAAAACTTGTGTCTAACTCGCTGTTATTGGGCCAGACAATGGCACCGCATCACGCCACGGCATGTTCTGACCACTGTGGTCCACACCAGTTGTGATTGTTGTGGGCCAGACACCGTGTGTCTACTTCAGGCCCAGTGTTGCCTGATTACTGACACTGGATTTATTGCATATGGCTTGTTACTGGGCCAGATAAGAACAGTCAGCCAACTGTGCCACAAGAAAGCCAGAACTGGCTCAGACACGACTGCTACCTGGGTTGGTAATGGTATAACCTGAATTTTTTATTATGAAATAACGGGATAAATATCACATTACGTAAGGGATAATGCAGAGGTGCTTCGCGTCGGACGGTTCACGCCTCCGCGGAGTCCAGTTATTTCTGATAATGGACACCTCGGAGTGCATTATCCCGCTTATACCATGGTCCGGCAAACTGAAACTGTTCATTGGGGCCTGTTTGCTTATTTTTTTAAGTCCTGGGCAGGAGTTATTTCCCTTTTTAATCAGTTTTACCTGAAACTAGTTCCATCTCAATTGTTTACCGTTACTATGGAAACAGCTGCAGTGGAGTGATATAGAACGTGATTTAACTGTTTTTTTAACTGGTGTACATTATCACTTTTTAACGGACACTTTCCAGCCAATCAGAATCGAGTATTCACCCAGACCATGGTATAATTCATAATAAATTGGTATCATGAAGCAACGTGACCTAACCTAATTCATAATCACTCTTTCCTACCTGGCACTTTTGCAAGAACTCTTCTTACTTGCTGAAAAATCGATCGATAAAAACGATTTCCCCCTCCTCCAGTGTGCAAACTCTCCCTTCCTTTTCCGAGCGCGGCGCACAGATGGCGAGAGCGCGGAAGACCGACCCGCGCAGACGTGTCCTGAAGTCTGCCGCGCGATGCTCACCAGCTGCCCATCAAAACGCCGCCAACTGCTTTCCGCCGGCTCACAACCCCACGGCAACTGCTCTGAACTCTAAATCCCACAGTCCCACTCTCCCTGTGTAGCTGTCAAGGCTGGAGAGGAGGTCATACGTTTTCTGTGGTCACATTAACTTACATTAACGTTTAGCTTTACCGAGATCTATAAGTTTGCATGTGCTAAAATAAAAATGGTGAATGGACTCAACTTATATAGCGCTTTTTTTTTTACCTTTATCAGGTCCAAAGCGCTTCACAGTAAGGAACCAGTCACCCATTCACACTCTCATTCATACACCAATGTACACTGGAGGCAAGTAGGGTGAAGTGACTTGCCCAAGGACACAACGACAGTGCTCACCACTAAAAACATGTATATCAGTCAGAGACGCTCAAAGTCCTTGATTGAATTGAAAAGCAGCTTTGAGCTAATGGGAAAAAAAGAGTAAAAGGGCCACTACTGTTGAAATATTACTCCAATAAATTTAAAATTGCTCTTGCAAATTTTTACTTAAGCAAAAATACTAAAGTATAAATCTGATTATATACAGTAAGTGTTAGGGGAAATAACTTTGCAGCTTCAAAAACATGAATATCGTGTTCAAATTCACTCCCTGTACGGCAACATGACAAACCTTCCTTGTTGTGAGACAGTAGCATTTTGCAGCTCATTTACACAGCGCCACCTACTGTTCTGGAGTGAGCATTATTATGGACAAATTTACTTTGGATCCTTTAAAGAAATGTAGTTGAGTAGAAAGTGTTTATTTTATTTTATTTTTTTAAATATTATGCAACTAAGACAGAGGTGCCCAAAGTGTGGCCCGGGGCCCAAATGCGGCACTCAGACCAATGTTTGGTGGCCGTCAGGCTTCTTGTTGAATTGGCACACATCGTCAGAGATGGTATTCTTTACCGGATGGGCTGCAGCTGCAGCTGCTGGTTTACCTTTTCTTTCTCCCTCTCTCCCCGAACCCATTCTCTTACTCTCTTTCTCTTTTAGTCTTTGCCCTTCTCTATTCGTCTCTAATGTAGCAGAGAGCAGTGTATGTAGAGCTTGATAAACATACAACCTAAAAAAAAAAACACAAAAAAAACGGCTCACTTGTGAGACTCGGCTCTCATCGTTCACTTAAAAGAGCCGGCTCTTTGTACGGACTCGTTCGCGACCGACCCATCACTACTGGGCTGGTCCACTCCACATACACTTTGGTTCGAAGAAGAAACAAGATCTGATGAAGGCTTATGCCGAAATGTAATTACTATCAGTTGTTAATGTTACAATTAACATTTGGACATTGGCTTATGAGTGTGCGATGCTGTTTTTTGATTAGAGAACATCCCACTCAGTCATACATGATGTAAAACATTGGCATTTGCAGAAAATGGTTCTTTACGTGAGGTTCGGCCCTTGGTGTTTTGGCAATGATCAAAAATTGGCCCTCGTGTAATAAAGGTGTCCAAACTTATTTCATTGTGAGCCGCATATTGTAGCTTTTACAGCGCGCAGTGAAACTTTCATTTGGGTGAATTTAGCAGACGCTGTGGTACCATGTTTTTCAAAGCGCCGCATTGTAATCATTATTCATTCATGCCTCACACTCTCATTCATCCTGGTGATGCTGGTGATGTGTCTTAACTCAGGAGCCAGAGGGCCAAGAACGTTTGGTCTAAGGGCCGCACTTTGCAGTAACAGAAGCAATTACTGCAGTATAGTGTAGCAGAAGTCATAGTGGTACTAGTGGTTTAGTCATTGCAGTAATATTAGTAGTATAGTACTGATATAGCAGTATTCAGTGCAGTGACTGAAGTACCATGACAACAGTAGAAGTAATGTCAGGGGTCGGTCTGAAATTAGATAGATCATTCTCTCCTCACCGTCAAATTGAAGTGCGCCTGTTGCCCCGCTCCTGAACGACGCCCGCGGCGCGTATTAAAACAGAGGAAGACGGAGATACGTCTCATGCGAAGGCGCTGAGGAGGTGAAGTGACTGAATGGGGCTTTTGTGATTGCTCCATCCCGGGCAGCGAGCCAGATCAACCACCGCCGAGAGTGGGACGAGGTGCCTGCGTCTCCTATTGTAACACACACGGAAGGCGAGGTGTGACCTCACTGTAGCGCCTCCGTCACACTGTAAAAGCACACGCGGCTGAATCAGAGCTGATGGCATTGAGAAGTTGAATCAGAGGCGTTCTTATGGAGATGTTAGAACATGGAAATGAGCAGAAACGTGTCATTTTATACTGAGCGGCCTGTGAAAAGTCGTCTAAAAATAAGGAAAATGTACTTGGAGCAAGTCTCTCATCATAGAGGCCACTGTGTTGGAAAGTAAAGGTGCCATGCTAACCACTGGGTCATTGAAAGGCCAACAAATACACACACATATATATATATATATATATATATATATATATATATATATATATATATATATATATATATAAACAAAAAAAAGGGTGAATCAACACAACTGGACTTACTTTAAAAAAAAAAGAGCTGTCAGTTTTGCTGTCCATCCAGACAGCTTCCTTATATATATATATATATATACTGTACTTTTTTTTTTTTTACATAAAAAGTTCTAGAATGCACCTTTAAGGGTGAGTTAGGTCTATTTTTTACTCTGAAGTTAAAACTAAGATAGGAGAGAACTAGCTCAAATTCTCAACATTGATCACTTGTGTGAAAACACTATATTTTCACCTGCCATGTCGTCTTCAAATGAGATAAAGTTGTTTTTTTCTTTTAAATTCAAAATGTTTTCCACTGATTTTTTTTTTTTTTTTACTTGACTCATATTAAGGTCAGATGTTCTGGTCACACTTTATTATACAGTAGCTACACCTAATTTAGCCTTAAGTAACATTTAAATCATCATGAACAATTAATTTGTTAAGTGTGACTAACACTTAATAACTACTTAACAATGAATAAGTCAAGTATGTGAAGAACTATTCATTATGAGTTACGCATTAGTTAAGTAGTTAAGTTCTTAACTAATGAATGGTTCATTATCAATGAAGTGTTAATGCATCATTTATTAAGGCTAAATAAGGTGTAGTTATTATAAAGTGTTACCGATGTTCTTTTTGTCATTAACTTATTAATTTATCATTTTTGCAGAGGAGAGAAAAAACTCTGTGTCCTAAAACAATATCCATACGCCATTTCAACACTAACTTGGAAAGCACTATACTGTTTTTTTCCCCATTTTGACACCAAAGCAGAGTGAAATCTCGTCCCCTTTGCCGTATATTGTGTTCTCAGACATTTGAAGCGACCGTTTTGAAGAGGAGGAAGCCCTCATTTCAATTCTCTACTGAAAAATAAAAGCCAGAAGATTGGAATATGGAAGATGAATTTAATTAAGGCAAGGCAAGTTTATTTATACCGCGCATTTCGTACACAAGGCAACTCAATGCCAATTAAACCAACAGGAAGCCCAGATAATACATATTGTAAACTATATTTGATATAAACTAACTCCCTGGGAACCTCCATTGAAATGTTTGAAGGAGTTGCCAGATAGACTTTTTCATTGGGCTTTTATTTTGGTAAAAAAGCTGTCATTCACTTGGACAAGCTGTATCTTCTTTATTTGTGCAGCGTCCACAGAAGAAGCTTACAAAATCTTCACTTAACTTCATCTCTTGCTCTGAAAAGGCCCTTTTGTTGTTTCGTTTTTTAACTCGAGTGAATTTACCGCGGCATCGTCTCTTCAAACATGTCACAGGACCCATTACTCTCTGACATTTCTCTGTAGCCGAACCGCAGATAGATGATCTTTTTTTTTTTTCACGTCGGAGCGATTGCTTGGAAAATCCGTCCGACAGAACTGCTTGGCGCTGATTTGAAATGATCGCAGAAGAGATGGCTTTCCGCTAAATGAGAAATTGGAAGATCAGAGTGGGTCCGTTTGCGATGAATACGCGTGACAAGGGGCTCGTATTGAAAGCTAAAGCTGTCAGATCGAACGGCCCGTGGGCGGAGAGCTGACGGATGGAGGCGTTTGGGGGGTTTTAACGGTGAGGTGCAGGTATGTGTTTCCAAGGATTAAGTGACGATAGATAAGCCTGTCAACCTGACATTAGGAGTTTACAGGGAAGAGGAACGCGGGACTATCTCCAGATGTTTTATGTACAATAACATGCCATTCCTCATTCGAAAACAAGGAACCTCCAGTGTTCACTGTGCTTTAAAGGAAGGGTTTATAAGATGTTTCGTAAATAATCCATAAACATGACGAGGGCTGTCACGATAATTACTATATCAACTTATCGTTAGAGCTTAATGTTTATCGTCCACACTTTTTACCCTTATTTTTTCTTTGTAAAACTTGATTTTTAACCGAAGCAATTTGGGTAGCCCAATTCGATGATTAACCGTGGCACTCGTGCGTCACAGCTACAACAGATACATATAAAGACAGTCTGGAATTGTGGTAATAGGACGCGATTTCCAAATCGAGACTGGAGGCGGGGTTAACGATCGCAGTTTGAACGAGAGCGAACCAATCAATTACGTCCTCCGCCATGATTGTTTGTAGTCCGCACTACAGTGTGCAGGCACAATCCTCGACTCCTTCATCCATGATTAGTTTTGGGTAATAACTTCTGCGCGTGTCACTGTTGATAGAACTACAACATGGTGGCGCAGCGAGCAACGAAATCAATGTCCAGTCACTTGTTTACTGTATGTGTCCAGACTAGGGCTGAACGATATGGACAAAATTTCATATCTCGATATTCATGCCAGATATCTCGATATCGATACGATATAACTATGGGTTAGGTGAAAACCAAGCATTTTTTCAGAAAAATAAAAAAATAATACAAAAGAGTACAGTTTCATTCATGAAAATCTATATCGTTTATATCTTGCTTTTTCGATTTTAAGGTTTTGAATGTTCATATCTCGATATCAATAAGATAACGATATATCTTTCAGCCCTAGTCCAGACCCACCTTCTTTCCGCAGAAAAGAAGTGGGTGGGGTTTATTAGGCTAGATTCCCCTACCTCCAAAAACATGCTGGTCACATTCAGGTCGGACCACAGTGGCGGCGCACTCAGTCGCAGTGACTCAGGACTGAACACAGTCTCAGTACAGTTGGACAATGACAAATAAAGCTCTTACTTAGTAGTGAGTGCCATGAGTTAGTGGCTTAAATTCGGCAGAATTGCCATGCGGCTATCGTCCTGTGTTTTGTAGCCTGTATAATGGACTCCTATCTCAATGCAAATGACTTACAGATTTTTCAGTCTGATTTGTAACGAGTTGTAAAACGTTGTTTTACAACTCGTCTGAATCATTGATACTGAGCTATTAGTGGAATGACAGTACTATGTCCTAAAGAACTGATTTATGATGGAATTCTTTCTAGTCTATTACAGTATGTATTGAGAATGAGGAGTCACGTGCCGAGTTGGGGTGATTTGGGGGGGGGGGCTCTGAGCCTGTTAGCCATGTTGGATGCCGATTGGGGCACACCCCCAGAATATTTCACACATTCCTCATATTCCAGAGCACGTTAAATTTTGCGCATTTACGTTTTTGGCAAGACAGAGACGGATCTACGAATACGACAACGAAAAGGAAGAAAGTAAAGCAATGCAAAGAGATAAGGCGAAAGAAAAGGGACCCTGCCGGAACAAGCTCATACCAAGAGTAAAACAGCGGTATTTGGAGAAGCTTGCGGACATCCAAGACATCGACCCATACAAGCTCCGTGCAGCGGAATGGCACAGAGCCCTGGACCATTTACCTCCGTGCACATACATGGACGTAAACTACCTTGTATTTGGTGTAAGTTACTACACGATGCAGGAGTTTAAAAGCCTTTGGAAAGTTACGAGACTTTCTGCTGTGGCTGCGTCCAGGACTTGGTCATCTACAAGCCTCCAGCTGGTGAAAACAGCGTTGTACTGGCAAAAGTAAGTTTCTTCACATATGCGTTTTTGTGTAGAACCTCCGCTACTACCGTGTTAACAATGTATTGTGTATTGCCGCCGGACTGCTACCATCATGGCGGCAAGGGGGGATCGGCGGGGGGCTCTGTGCCGTGACGAGAACGCCTCATTCTCAATAGCCTCAATGCAACATAATATAGAGCCCCCTGTGAATTTCTTGCTTGAGGCCCCAGGGCACCCACGCTGCACCACTGGTTGTTGAAACCACTACTAGCACATCCTACACAACCCATGTCTCTAATGTGAGTTATCTCCACAGCCTTCATCCTCCAGGGCAACTATCCATCTTTCACCCTGTGACTGTGCGTAATTCTCATATACTGTATATCGTATAATATCTGTATAAAATCATTCTGCCTGTGTTTGAGCATAAAAAAAGAAGTTCTATAGTTCAGCCAGGCCTCAGTGAAGAGTGTTTCTATCGCTGGCTGGTGTTTCTAAACTCTAAATGACGTCTGACACGAGGTAGAAGCCTCCGCAGCATGTCTGCACAGAAGAGTCAGCGCACCATGTTTTTCCACTGTGTCATCTGTCACCGCCTCATTCAGGTTCACCGCAGGGGCCACACTCCAGCACCGCCAGAGAAAGCAGAAGCCCTTCATCGAAATTCACAAAGGAGGACTCTGCGGTGTGTGGACATGGAGTAAGATTACAGAGGAGAGAGACGTGCAGGGTTTGGACAAACAGACAATCTCTCACTGTAATATGACTGTCAAAGCGTACGAGCGCACAAACAAATACATTTAAAGCCACACTGCGGAACATTCCTGGGTCAGCGTTGTCACACTTTTGATTTTGAGACCAAATGAAATGTGTTACACCATAACTGATACCACCAAGAAAAAGACTGACAGGATTAGAATTACCTGAGGAGCTCCATAAAACTGAATCTGCCTCAGGACATCAGTCATTTGTTATGGCTATTCGCACATGATGAGCAACGTCAGTAAATCATTTTATCCTGTGGCTGTGTGTTTGAGTGTGAGCTTTGCTTTAGCTTTAGCGGAAAAAGCTGTTTCTTACACACAACTGGCACAAACCAATAGAATCATTTAAAAAGAAATGATTATAGGACTTTAGGACAATAAACCATTGTCTTTTCACCATTGGAAGTATAATTTACTCCATTTTGCATGTTTTGCTCCTTTATAACAGGATTTCTTGTACAGTATTGCACTTTTCAAGCCTGTGCTACAAAGTTTCTTATTATTTTCTTATTATTATTTAACCTTTATTTAACCACGTAAAAACTCATTTACTTTTACAAGAGTGACCTGGCTAGCCACATGTGCCCATTGGGGTACCATTGGCCCGGCCCCTTCTACCACTACCACATGTTTTTAGTGGTAGGGGAAACCGGAGTACCTGGAGGAAACCTACAGAGACACGAGGAGAACATGCAAACTCCACACAGAGAGGCCCCCTCCAGCCGGGGATCAAACCCAGGACCTTCCAGCTTCTAACACGAGCACTAACCACTGCACCACCATGCATATTTCTATTGAAACCTTTACTGTTACAATACATATAGGCTATTTGAGAGACTGAAACAATTACATCAAATTAAAATACTTAAAAATATCGGCCTATATTTCGGCCATCGGTCACGCAAACCCCCTTCATATCGGTATTGGACATATATATCGGCGGGGCCCTATAATACAGTATAAACATCTGGGGATTTTTTTGTCTCCCAAATTTGTACTTTTCACCTCAGGTCCCTAATTCTAATCTTCTGTGCAAATAGGGCTATAGAAATCCTATGCAGTCATCTTCACCATGTCTATGATGTCATTAATCCTAATTGAATTGACTGATCTAGCAAAACGTCTAGTACTTTTCTAAATTATATTGATGCCTTTGCAAATGAGTATTTGTTTGGATAATACAATTGGTAACTGGGTATTGATCTTTTGGACAACACGGGCCACACGATCCACTAAACATAGCAGACAGGTCAAACCTGCTCCTGATCATCCTCTGCAGACGCTTCTATCAAAGTAATGCTTATAATTCATTCTTTCAGTTAGGGCTGGACTGGCCATGTGGCGTAAGCGGGCATTTCCCGGTGGGCCGATGCCCATATTTGGGCCAGGCGCCGGCCCAGGTCTGACTGTCATTCAAAAAGAAAGAAAAAAAGGTTTTATTGACTCCACGAGCGCAGGGCGGTTCACAACATTATCTGCGTGCGGCGGCAGAGCAATTCTCCGCTCGTGTAGCTCCATAGGTAGAGCGCAGGGCTCATAACCACGAGCTTGTAAGATCAATCCTGACCCCCACCCACTGGGGAGAACACAAATCAGCGTCTATGGTATGAATGATTTTTATAGAGGGCTGGTCTTGACCCAAAAGTCCCGGGCCGATTTCTTTCTGCCAGTCCAGCCCTGCTTTCAGTCACATATCCACCAACAGAAGCATCAGTCTCCTCCATTGATAGGTAATCTCAGTGAAATAAATAAATAAACTACCACTGAATTCAATTTGGAAGAACACAAAAGGCGGTGAACCAAGCAGCAGAGGCTCAAACATTTGATTTCAATCATCTTTGTAGCACAATGAGACACAAAACGATGCCCTCTCCTCCTCCCCGTCTCGTCCTCTTCCTCCGTCTCTCTTTCAGGTCTGGTCTTTGAAGGTAGCAAGCCCTCTCTCTCCTTTAATCTCATGCTCTGAGGTCAAAAGCAGCTGGTGTGAGGAGGGAGCGAGGCAGCGAGGTACTTCAAGGATGCTGCAAAGACCAGGCGCGGCCTTTAAGTAAACCCTAGTACTACTACAATACCACTGCAAGAGTAACCCCTCAGTTGTGCTCTGCAGTGTGGCAACCATTATCAACGGAGACGTCAGGTCATAGCGGCGTTAAACTATGACCTCACCAATCGAATCAGATAAATCCAAGAGTCCAAGAGCAATTTTGAGCCAGTGTAAAGGCAATTCCCAAAAGGTCTATTTGAAACATCACAACGGATATAGCTATATAGAGGTAGACATGGCTATAAACAGTGCTTTTAAGCAGCTCGTGCAAGTATGGGGTAAACAAGACAAAAGGGTTGGGGGGGGGGGGGGGTATGTGATGTCGGCAGCTGATTAATGTAACTAATAAAGTAACTTGTAATCTGACTTAGTTACTTTTAAAATCAAGTAATCAGTAAAGTAATGAAGTTACTTTTTAAAGGAGTAATTTGTGAGTCTGTCATCAGATTACTTTTTGAAGTAATCTGTGGCAACCCTGACTGCGCACCTAAACCTGCCGTCCCACCAGATGGAAGGGATGGGGTTAGGGTTATGATCAGGGTTAGGATCGGCAAATGTAATGTAAGTCGTGTTTCACTCACACATATATTACTCACATTTTTAGAAACTAGAAGGTTTTGGCTTTCAAATGAGGTATCACACTGGCATATAGGCTGTAAGCCAGGGGTGCCCAAACTTTTTGTCTCCGAGGGCCAAAATGAAAAAGTGCCTGTGGCTCGTGGGCCAAATACGGCGATGTCAAGTGTGAAACACATATAACTGCAAATAATAATAGTTTGTTTTATTTTTCGGGAGCCTATACATTTGCATTTGATTCTATATGCAAATAACATGCTACATTAAAACAAATGTTAACTATGGCAAAAGCCTAGTTTTAATCGAACGAAATCCACAATTGCAGCAATATAGTGCAAAATATAAACAACAACAACAACACCTTTATCTACAGAACCTACAATGACTTTACCTCATTCATTTGTTAACTCAAAGAAAATGCCACATTAGATAATTTTTAAAGTCTCTGTTTAGCATCAATTCTTCAATTTTTAACACGTACCAGTTGATGTCAACAACCTTTGCAATAAAAGTTGGAAAACTGGGAAAGTTGATGCTACAACGCTCTGTGATAAACACCAAGACCCCACAACAGTGTTTCCTTAACTTTGTGAAAGGAGTGAAACAGCGCCCCCAATTTGACGCTGGTGGCCAGAAAGTGTACTGCATCCATATTTACCATTGAGAATGAATGGGAGAGAGTTGGTATTAACCAGATGCGGCGCAAAACTAGGTCACTCTCTGGCGGGCCAATGGAATTGTTCCGGCGGCCCCACTTTGGGCACCCCTGCTGTAAGCTCTCCTGTCAATACGATTTGAAATTTGGATATGCATAATTGCTAACCCTAACTTTAACCCACAGGTAACACGGTAACATGGCAGGTAACATGCTAACTAGACATGTCACCTGCCATGTTACTAGACAAAAAAATAAACTAAAGTACACCATGGGACGCACATCGCCGTCTTTTGCCGCTCCATTCACTTCTATGCACCACGGCCATCAGCGGCATGGACAAAATCGCGCTGCTCTGCAACTTGGAAATCGCGTTATGAAAAATCGCGATAAAACTGATAATGCGATAAATAAATCATGCAACCCTATTCCTCGCACACCTGAGACACACTGAAAACTTAATTCACACACTCCACACATCAGCGTCCCATTATTGCAAACATAGATAAGACGCGGATTTTTGCCCTGTTTTTCATTACGAGAACTAATACTTCCGTCTTAAATCAGCACATCAACGCTCAGCCACTGTTTCTAGATGATCCCGCATATCGATTGCATCTTGAGTAACACCCAGCTTTAATCATGAAGTGCTCGCTGTGGTATCACTTAATCGGATTACCGCGATTGTTCCTCCTTCGTACATATTTTTCAAACTCGATCAAAGTAAAGAAAAAAAAAAAAAAGGCCACAACAGCATCTTTAAAACCATCCCCTGCTTGTTCTTCAGAAGCTGATGAAAGCCGCAGAGATAATGCGCAATATATAATGCATTTGAGACCCCTACGTCTTTGCACACGACGCGATCCGGAGAAGATTAGAGCTTGCACCCTTTTCTCCTGTAAAAAGAGAGGCTCCGATGAATCAGGGGAAGGCCATTAAACCTCAGTGGCGCGTTTATTGAATCGATACGGCTCTCCGCACGGGAAAAAACCCAGACGTATGAAAGAGATAGAGGCGGTTTGTCAAGCGGGATGATCGTTTTATCTATGTAATGCGCGTTTGTAATTTGTCTGCACACCCCACCTAGCACTCAAATAACGAGTCTAACAATTACTCAAATTAATCTTTGCAGACTTAAGTTCATCTTTTCTGTGTTGTTCCAGTGTTGAAACTCATATTGACAGAACTCTTGGTCCTAATCCAAGGCACAAAAATGGCTTGTTTCACTCGTTTCTCAAGCCATCTCTTCTCCTTGGCTAAAATGTGGATCTCACTGTCATCAAAAGGGTGGTTTGTAGTTTTAAAGATGAAGATGTACTTTGGGTTGCCGCGATAATCACTATGTCGACTTATCGTTTAATAAATAACAGATAAATGCGGGTATTATGCTTGTTGCAGGCATTTGGTAATAATCTCAAACACATTGTTGGTTAGAAAATGCAACATTGATCTAAAACAGCGGGAACAAAAATATCTTGTAGTTTCACTTTCTGATTTTCACACAATCTCACTGTAGGCTCCCGCCTCTTGCTCCCCTTTGCTGCACAGCTGTTTCAATAAAAGAAAAGATTCAAGCTCAGCAGGCGATCGAGAGGTGAGAGAAGCATTCCCTGAACACGTAGGACCTCAGGAGAACAGCCACTGGAGAAGTTTCAAAGATTATTCAAATATGTGCTAGTGGCTCGAAACACAGCCGCTTTGTTGATGAGAGAACAACATTGTAACATGGGAAAAAGTTTGCATAATACCCACTCCCTTGAAAAACATCAGACATGCCACACCACGACACATTTCCTGTACCATCTGTCCGAAGTCATTCAATTTAATCAGATAAAGTACTGCCTGCTTAAAAGACTGTACAACAAAGAAAGTGCCTAAAAGTGCCAAAAGACATCTGTTATACACATCATATTTGACATCATGTCTTAAAGTTTATTTTCTTCACTGATATAACTCTAAGAGCCCAATCTTGTGTTTCTAAAGCCTCGGTCACAACCGGACGTACAACTTTTTGGTCGTGCGATTTCTGGCGTTTCCCAAATCGCTGTATTTTGTGTTTGTGGAGAACGTAGTTGTGGTGTTCAGATCACCGCGCACCCAACGTGCGTCACACACAGGCTGCTCGGACGTGCGGCTGTCGCTTCATTCGTACAGCAAGTGCACGACCAACCTGCAATAAACGTACTGACCGTGGGTGCCATGCGGGCATCGTATGAAGTTTGCAAGAACTGCACACGAACTGCACACGATCTGTACGTCGTGTGCACCAACGCTGTGCGTTTATCTCAGAGATTACCAGGCAATTTGGAGGGAAATAGCCTTTATATTTTGCCCTTGGATACAGAGAAGGTGCATTTTTGGGCAGTATGACACACTTTTCCAGGAGCTGGAGAGCGAAAGCCATGGTGACTACATGTCTTATATTCGCATAGATCCAAAAAAACCTTTGGTGAAGCTGCTGCGCGTCACACCAGCATAACGCCTTTCTCTCTCCTCCCTCTCTGACACCTGTTCTCTCCTCGCCTTCCCTCTTCCCCTCGGCGTATTGCAAAAACTTTGTACCTGGTCAGAGGCAGCTCTGAAGCTTTAAACATCGGAGTTTTCATGCGATAGATGCACGAACGGGCAATTCACGAACGACTTACCTGACATGTACACAGGATGCACGAGATATCTGAGCGTGCGTTGGGCGCACTAATGGTGTGCGTGTGGCACACGACACATATATGAAGTCCGCAAGTGCGGCATATGGAAAAAGTTTTGTACAAAACGTACGAAAGACATACGCTGGCCGGACAGACGACTCACGCAGACGTACGCCGTTCTTGCAACCTGAAAAAAACATAAGCGCCCGTAGTGTTTGTTTGACATGTCAAAGAACCTCTGCGGCGGGTCTGCGGCTCCAAAATAAGCACATCAAAACATCTTGCGTTTTGTGCACGTAGACCGGCCGTAGAAGCCCATACCGCCGGTTGTGACCATAGCTTAAAGGCGACGGTGGTGCAGAGAGTAGAGCGGGTCGTCTTGTGACCAAAGGGTCGGCGGTTCGAATCCCGCAGGTGCCCACTGTCGTTGTGTCCTTGGGCAAGACACTTCACCCACCTTGCCTCCACTGTCTGCGTACACTGGTGTATGAATGAGAGTGTGAATGGGTGACTGGTTCCTTGATGTAAAGCGCTTTGAGTGCCTAAAGCAGGTAGAAAGGCGCTATATAAAATGTGACCACTTACTATAGCGTAGCCTTTTGCACTTAGTAGGAGCACACTGTGAGATCTTGCAGCTCCAGACCTGGAGCATTGAGTGCTGGGCAAACACCCATGACCAATGGCATTCCTCCAACCAGACTCTTTCCGTGGCTGGGAGGGGCGATGGCAAGGGAGAGGGGTGGTGGGGGAGTGGAGGTGATGTGCTTTTGTTTGGGTTAACGCAATTACAACCGAGTGCAGAGTGGCACTACAGTGGGCCCAGCTGCACATCTCTTTCTCTCGGGACACCGGACACAGACCGTGTTTAATTCACAGTGGAATAAATAAAGTGTTCAGTTTAAACTGATAGAGTGCATAAAAGCCTATAATGCAAAAATGAGAACATGTGATATAAATAAAGAAAAGAATGCGAGGCTGCCATAGGAGAGCAGTGCTAAAACCACGACTCCCTCTCACCTGTGGTGCAGTCTCATAGCAATACAGCTGTGCACAGGCAAGATGACCGTCACGTTTAGAGCAACACTGTCCTTGCGCCAGATGGAAGATCGGGCCCTGTTATCTCCTTTCCTGTAAGTTTGAACTATTCCCCTCACAGGTGAAATGTAGAGTTTACAGCAGCTCTGCGCCCCTAGAAATTGTTTGGTTTCTCTAATATAATGGCTATTGCGCTTTTCATCTTTGCAATGAATGGAGCAAACCACATTGTAGCTGGAAGTTTTAGCTTTCGGCGGCACTTTCTGCCCCAGTGTGTAACTAAACAGGATCCTCAGCTGACTAAAGTTTGATAAAGTTCATGTTGGCCTTTGGCACATATAAGGTTGAAATATGAATAGCAATCAAATCGGATGTTTATGGTTACAATTATCAAATGGCAAACAGAGAACTTAATGTCGCTGTGTCTCCATTGCATAAAGTATACATATCAATAGTCTTATTCTTAAGTCTTCTGTCAAATGTCAATGCCCGTAGACGTGTTTAAAATGTGCACCATGAACTGAATCTTCATTTCAAGCAAATATCGCCAAGCACAATCACAATCACAAAACAACTAAATTGCAATGACATTCCCCAAGTCTTTCAGCCCTTGTGTGCAGCTTCGAAGTCTTTATTTCACTGTCTCATGTGTCCTCCAGTCTGTCTCCCCTGTACTCGTGTGTGTGCCTTTGTTATGGAGAAAAAGGAAACTCCAGACTCGGCTGCTGAGGCTGTAAATCAAAGTCACAGCTTTCAGACTGTACACGGTGCACCGCGGCAGATAAACATTTCAGCTCTGGCCTTTGGAGAAAGAGTACAGCCCAAACAGTCAGCACAGTCTTCGCTAAACGCTGCAGCGAAACTGGAGCCGAACAGAGCTGAACGATATTGACAAGTACTGTATTGTAAATTGCGATTCGATTTACAAGTCATATTTTAAAGTCAAGATTCTGTTCTTTACAGGGTTAGCAGGTTTATAATAAGACCTCATGGAGACAGAGCCATAACATGATTGAAATCATTGTAGCCTTTGCTGTTATATATGGTATGTAATCCCAGAACTAAATGGCTTTTGATAATGAATTAATCCCATCCCATCTCCACAGCAGCAATAAAGCCATCAGCCTTCCTCAGCTTCTCCATCTCCTCCTCTTCATTCCTAAGAAAGATCACTCGTGAGGGAAATTCTTAACCCAAAAACGCAGATGGTAGGCTGGGGACAAAGATTGAAGTTAGAACTGCTGTGGGAGCAGTGAAGCGAAGCAGTGTCTGATATTTTGGAATACTGCTGTTAAAAGAATGAGTCATCCTCTTGATCTTTGTCAGGCGTGTAATAGACAAAACTACCACAGTGAAGTGTGAGTCCCGCTTCATCTTAACACACTCTGGAGTCTGAAACGTGCTCCCACAGACTTTGATCCATCTGAACCATCACTATTATTGGATTACTGGCCAATCGTGTCGCAGAAAAAAACATGTGGAACGGGACAGCAGGAAGCGCCCACTTGTTTACAGGGAAAGCGTCTGTAACAACTGCCGATGGATCGTTTTAGCAAAACTGGGTAATACAAACTCATTTATTCGTCTCAAGAACCGTCGTCCCTCTAAACACAAAGAACGCTGCAAATCTCTCAGATCAATCCCAGGGAATCACTCGGACAAACAAACGGGAAGTCAGTCCGCAACAGCAAGAGAAGAGGATCTGGTGAATTTAACAATAAAATCAGCTACAAACTCACGGTATCTTGTCTAATGGGCAAAACAGAGACACACGAGTTTGAGCCATCTTTTATACCTATAAATGTGCGATTTACTAGTACTTCTTTAACCTCTTAACCCCCGTCTAAACTGAGCAGATTTTCTCCAGTTTGGCATGTCCCACATAAAAACGTATTAAAAAAAGTGTCAAAATAGCGACAAAAATGAGATGGAAAACAAAAATGAAAGCACAACAAAAACATGTGATGAAAACGCACCAAAAGAGCAACAAAAAAGCAATGACAACGTGGTGAAAACGCAGAGGAAAAAGATCCATTCACATCAGTTTTGCGGGTCTTAGCTTTCAAATAAGGCCCTGGCCTATAGGCTGTAAGAGGTTTTTAGATTCAGGTAAAGCTGACCTGGAGAAAATGTGCTCGGTTCAGGCGGGGGTTAAGTGGCTACATATTAAAGGGATATTTCAGGATTTTTGACATTGGGCCTCATTTCCCAGAGTGTTGTTGATTTCTGGAGATATTTAAGTTTTTAATTCATGCAGTTCTTATATTTGAAGAGTCTAGTGGCGCTAGGCTAGGGCAAGGCTAAAGCATTTCTATGGTATCAATTAGCCTGCATTAAAAACAGTCTGACCCACTCCACAGTGCACCTGAGGCAAATCACTTATAACACCAGACTAACAATATAAATGTCTGTGTTAATAGAATAATTGTAACCATTTTGCATTTAAAATAACTTATATTTGAGCAGCATCAACTTCGTGGTTGTAAGCTAACGCAGCGGCGGAGTGATCTGCCAGAAAATAGTCCCTCACAATGCGGTAATTCATGTGATGCAAGGTCAGTTATATTTCAAAAATTACTCTATCGACACAGACATTTATATCGGTAGCGCCACGTAACTCTTTAAATATAAGGACTGCATGAATAAAAATAAATAAAAAAATCTCCAGAAATCAACAACACTCTGGGTAACCAGGAAATGAGGCCCTATGTCAAAACAAAAATCCTGAAATATCCCTTTAAGTCGTTAAGTGCATGAAAACCCCGTGAAGTGGTGGCCTTGTGAGGGGTCCGCGCCGAACACAAACCATGCGGCCGCTGTCTGCTACTCACATTCTTCAAACATTTCCACTTTTTGCGGCTCCTTTGCAGATGTTTGTGTGTTTGCGTGGTGTGTGGAGCTTGTCTTTGCTTCTACAGCAGGACAGAGTTAGCCGCAGCATCTGTTTACTTACTAGTGCAGTCTGTATCTTTTATCAACATTAATAATAAACCTCTACGGATATATACAATGTAAATCCTATTGCAGTACTACGCGCAATTAGAAGCTTTCCCTGATGACAATTACAGGCGGCAGTCTGCATCATTTACATGCGGGCGAGCCATGTCCTTGTTAAATATTGAGCAGTTCAGATGGCAACATGTGTAGAGCGCTTCCATGACGGCCACGTTGGCAGTGGCATTCATGTCAACCCTCTACAGCAGGAGAAGAGGATAATGAGCCCCTCGGAGTATTGTTTTCTCTAATACTTGGATCTGTAACATGGCTGATGTGAGGCCGCTTCGTGGAATAGCTCCTTTGCGAGACAATGCAGCCGCTGTATCCGATTTCTCCCATCGTCAAATAGTGGGAGAGGGAGGAAGTGTAAGAAAACTATGTACCAAACTCGTCGTGATAACAGGGTAAAGACATAGCACAAACCACAACACTTTTTGAGCGAACATGAGCCGTTTGTTGCTTCCCTTTACGTTTATATAGGGAAACTCTATCTGGCCAAGAGTGCAGTACCACCAAGCGGCCACTAGTCAAATCAGCAACAAGACAGAGGGAGGTACCACTATTGGGAAAAAAGACGTATATCCTGTTAAAATGACCAAAACGTTTTTTCTTTTTTTTTATACCTTAATTGAACTTGTATGACATGTATTTTTGCACATCATGTAAGACCAAAACATTTATTGATTTTAAGTGCAAGCATATCTTAATTTCTTAATTGAAGTACAAAATTATATATTTTAATTTACTACAAATAAAAAGATAGGTACGGTGGCTTAATGCACCCAACTTAAAGTGCATATGACACATTAGGCAAAATCGTTTGTATTTAAGACTTTGCTAAAAGATTTTCCCCAGCTTTCTTTAGTTTGACCATTTTTGTGATATTTATACTTTCACTTCCTTAATGGACGCTGACAGGAAGTGACATAGATAGAGGCAAACAATTTTAAACCGTTGCCGTGCCACGTTACGTCAATGGGAAATGAGTCAAACTGCTTTGGACTTTACCTCTATCCATGTCACTTCCTGTCAGTCGCTTAAAAATGCAACTTTTCTTCATTAAATTGCTGCTTCACAGAAATAAAATTCAAATTGTTACTTACAACAGATGTTACCCATTTAAATGAGTCATCTTTTCAAAAGCATTAAAAATTAACCTTTGTGTCCAGGGGATAAACAATAGCGCCATTTACTATATTCTAAACACGATTAGCTTTGCCAAAGTGGAAATTACACAAAATGTTAGTCATTTTGTACAAATCCGAATCGAATAAACTTTCCTGATTGCAAATGGGAAACTTATTTCCTTTACAGAAAAAAATCCTGACCAAGAAAGAGAAAAAGCATAGCCTCTATTTTCTCTCTATCACTGTAAAGAAATTGTCAAACCACTTCAACCAAACAAAATATTCTATTGCAAGTCAGTTTACGTACAATATAAACACGAACAAGATCTTAACCCCATTGAGAATCTTTGGGATGTGCTGGAGAAGTCTTTGCATTACACTCTCTCATCAGCAATACAAGATCTTAATAGAAAATGAATGCAACACTGGCTCTTTTAATTGCAGAAGCTTTTTGAAACAACGCCAGCGAATGCGTGCAGTAATCAAAGCTAAAGGCGCTACAACCAAATATTAGAGCGCGTGTGACCCCCGTTTTTTTGTTCAGACGGTGTACTTTTGCAGCTAATGTGGCATATACTCCTTTGAATCTTGTGGATTGTGCAAGGCCGTGACCATTCTGGAGTCCATACATTTCCTATCTCCACAGCACGCGCCTATAGAGTAAACAGCTTCTCTAAATCCTCCTATATCCTCATCTGTGCTGTTGTCGCGCTGCATTGACGGCTGCCACGGCATTAGCGCCCGAATCCCGGCTCCTCTGGCTCGTGGCGGCGAGTCAGCGAGTCCATTAGCCCTCGCAGGACACTGGTCACACTCTCCACACCTGATTCTGCCTGCTCCAATTCCGCCCTAAATCCTCTGGAGAGCTCTGGCCCACCGCGGATCAGGCCCCACACCGGACCACCTCATATCCCAGTGTTTATTATTGTTATCCAAGGCTAGGTTTTTCACAGGTGCGGTGGGAATTTAG
Organism: Neogobius melanostomus; assembly: GCA_007210695.1. Taxonomy (NCBI): domain Eukaryota; kingdom Metazoa; phylum Chordata; class Actinopteri; order Gobiiformes; family Gobiidae; genus Neogobius; species Neogobius melanostomus. Next base: position 1,658,877 of record VHKM01000441.1, read on the forward strand.
GCCAAGGTGAGTGGATGGAGAAGGATTTGTGCTCAGAAACAGGGGGTGGCATATCTGGAATACATTTTCTTCCTGTTACCAAGTCAGACGATACCTTTGGAATGCTTAAGAGGCGTGACGTACATGAATGTCTTGCTCAAAAAGAAATTGGACAACTAAATTCAAGTATTTATCTTGGTGTTTAAACATTATTATTACCAAATAAACATGACTTCTGCATGGTTCATGAGAAAGACGTTTCAAGACAAACCTCATCTTGAAGGGCTATTGTGCCAAATCAACTTCTTTAAAGTGTGAGCCATGATATGTTAAAATTCACACATGCCTAAGTAATATCCCTGCATGTTCAGTCAGTCTCTCTCTTCCGCACTCCAGGCAAGACTTCCATGATTCCCTCATACGTTTTTCTGCCTAGTCACCTCCACCAAACTTGTTCTTCTGTTCTCTGTCTCTTCCAAGCGCTGAAAAAGCATAAACAAGTGAGTGTCTGAAAATCCAACTGCATTCTATAGTTGAAGGCTAGGTTGTTACAAGGACAAAACTGCAGATGTTAAAAGAAACATACTTTGGTATAAAACATGTCGTATTCATTTTCTAACAAAAATAAAGATTTGTTTAAAAAATTGAAAACATTTGAAATCAGGAACTTTAAGGGACTATATGGAGTTTAAAAATGTTCAAATTATGTATTTTCCTCCCCCTTCATGTTCCAGCCATGTCCTAATGTGTAGAATGAGCCCAGACCTGTTCACCACAACTGCCTCTAAAATCCTGCACTGTCACTCAAAAAGGTGTTACTTCGGGTCCGAAATACCATCATGCACGAGCTTAATATAGAGACTGCAGTTACGTGTAAGACCTGAGGTGGCAGTAGTGAGTATAAAAATGACCGACTTGCATCTAGTCCCTTTAAGATCGGAAATCTAATCGAATCGGGGCTTGAGTGAATCGTTACATCCCTAATATACTGACCTTTTTTTTTTCGCTGGTTAGTTTTTGTTAACATTACTATGACAGTGACCCTGAAATGAGACCCTGGATGTTGTGAAAAGTGCTTATAAACTCATTCATGAGAAAAATTGGGGTGTTAGAAATTTGTTAGTTGTATCCAAACTCAATCCCAGCATTCCTTCTGTTCAAACCATAGATATAATATACAAGAGATCGATGATTAGCCTCATTCATAGTCATGATCCCGAGTGGTGTGTGAAATTAACATGGCTGCTCGATCTCCTCCTACAAAGCCTGTTCCTTAAAAGGTCTTATATCATGCAACATCGATTTTTTTGGAGCTTTTAACCATGTTGTCATGCTATTTCCTTCCTCAAAAACACCCCCAGAGTGTTTTGGCTTCATTCACACAGTTCTAAACAATCCTCTTGAATTCTGCTCTCTGAGCAGCTGCTCCGCCCTCTCCTGGAAAACGACGAGTTGTGACACTCTGACGTATTTTACGTCAGAGTGTCAAACAGGAAGGGCCAGACCTCTGTAATGTAATGCCTTACGGCCTGATTTCAATTTATAAAACAGCTTTTTCATTATTTCTGTTGTGTAAAAAAAAAAAAAAAAAAAAAAAAGGAACTCTCTGATGCGTCTGTGCTGTCCCGGGAGAGTAAACAAACGCACCCCCGGAGGATCCAAACAGAAGTCTTATTTGTGAAGACTGAGCTCTTTCTAACCTACTCTGGACACGCCTGTTCTTTTTTCTTACCCAACGATAATGTCACCGATGCGCGTTTGGCTACGAGAAGTTGGAATTTCTTTCTGGGATTCAGCGACTATATCAACCAACCTGATGGATGCTTGGTGAACCTTGGCCAGAATCAAAGTGGATTAACTTTTATAACCAACGCGAGTGCCATAAACACCCGATGATGGGAGGCCAGGCTGAGCGGTGAGTCAATCAAAACGCTTGTTAGCATGTGTGTTAGCGTGTGTGTTAGCCACTTATGAAACTGTGTTGCACATGTCAACTCCTTATAACTGCATTATGTGAAGTAACTTCACTTTTTGCAGCGATATGCAGTGGAATGAGCGGAGAGAGGGGCGGAGTTAACTGAATCGAAACGTCTTGTCTTCCGGGTTTGGAAAATACCCCCAGAAAATACTTATATTTCTCTCAAAAATGAGTACTCCATAGTGATAGAGGTACAATATATCATATAAATGCCCATAGCCTTCACAGTTCTCCAGAGCCTGTCAGATTTAGGCTTCCACTTTTTATTCCTGATGTACAAAAACCAATGCGGTAAAAAATATGACACCCAGCCCAGCGTTGGCACAGGGGTCCTAGCAAATTTTTTGAAAAGAATACTCTTTGGAGCCAGGCTTTTAAGCAGTGCAAACGTGGTCCAAAGCTACATAGGAACCCTGTTTACCAAGTGTCTTTTGGAATCTGGGGGTGGTATTACAGCAATGTCAGCTCCCCGCCTCGAGGACTAAAGAGAAGCGCTTTCCTCGCCCATTGGTTCAAACACAAGACTATTATTTAGACAAAAACATTATTCTAAGTCATACTACAAAAAACATATAGCCTTACGGGTACAAAGTAATTGTACAACCCTGAATAAAGCATGATATATTACCTTTAAACAACAAACAAATATATTCCTCTCCATTTTATTCCAAACTCCACTTTAAACCATGCTGATACAGTCCTACTCTCAATCATACACTACGGGGAAGGTTTGCGAAGTGTATTTCCCAATGATAAAACAACAGTATACACTAAACTAAAGCAGTGTCTTCTTGGCAGAGGTAAAAATCCTTAACTTTAATCATAAAGCGATCTTCTGGAAAACACCTGTGAGTATCACCAGGGGAAACCTCGCCATGTGCCAAATCCTCGCTCGCTCGTGATGAACAGTCAATACAGGGTTAGTCTGACTTCTAAATGAACTCGAGACACATGCTACTGTTTTATAATAACGCTTCCCTTTCCCATAAGGCGCTGGAATCTCTTCGACAGTGAACAATAAAACAAACCAGGACAAGGGCTGTATCCACCTCAGGATTCTATAGAGTCATAACGTGAGGCAATTAAATTGGTTTGGACCATTGTCAGCGACGAGATTCACATTTAAGGCCATGAGGGTTTGACAGCACCTGGTTACTCTGGAAAATATAAGATTGCCTTGTTTTATGGGCATTTCAGCTTTTTGTGGAGAGCTAAAAGACAGTTTTAACATTATTGAATATATCGATGTTCTTCTCTCACATGGAGGTAGCAGGGTAGCTCCAGCTTTGGCCGAGGGAAATGTAAAACTTTTTAATACCTTTTTAATGCCATCACGGTGAAATGTAATGCCACTATCGCAGGTCAAAAAATACAATTTGTTGTATTAAATAAATTACACGTTAAATAAAAAAATATATATAAATGATGTAGAGCTAGGACTTCAGGTCTAACCAGGCCAGTGGTTAAGGTTGTGCTGCTGGGCGATGCCGCAGTTGAAGCGTCGGGACTCGGACATGTTTCTAGCGCAGTTCTCGCTTCCCACACTCACGCAGCAACGAGGCGGGTCCACGGCAGGTGAACATTGCGCAACAGAGATAGCGTTTACGCAGCCCAAATTAAATAAACTGCTGTTCACGTGAATTGCAAAACACATTATTTTAAAGGAGCTATATCATGCAAAATCGACTTTTTGGAGCTTTTAGCCATGTTGTTATGCTATTTCCTTATCAAAAATACCCCCAGAGCAGTTTTTGACTTCATTCACGCAGTTCTAAGTAATCCTCCTGAATCCTGCTCTCTGAGCAGCTGTTCCGCCCTCTCCTGGTAAATGACTGAGCTGTTCAGTTGTGTCGTCACAAAGGAACGGAAGTGCTCTACGTCTGTAATGTAATGCCTTACGGCCTGGTTTAAAAAAAAAAAAACTCTCCGACGCATCTGTGCTGTCCCACGAGGCTAAACAAACGCACCCACGGCCGGAGGATCCGAGCAGAAGTGATGTTTTTGAAGACTGAGCTCTTTCTAACCTACTCTGGACACGCCTGTTCTTTTTTCTTACCCAACGACAATGTCACGGATGCGCATTTGGCTACGAGAGGAACAGGACTATTCGACCTTCCTAAAGAAGAGTGCACTCGCCAGAAGTTGGAATTTATTTCCGGGATTCAGCGACTATATCAACCAACCTGATGGATGCTTGGTGAACCTTGACCTGAATCAAAGTGGATTCACTTTTATAACTTTTATAACCAACGCGATCCCAAAACCCGATGGGGAGGCCAGACTGGATGGTGAGTCAATCAAAACGTGTGTTAGCATGTGTGTTAGCCATTTATGAAACTGTGTTGCACATGTCAACTCCTTATAACTGCATTATGTGAAGTAACTTCACTTTTTGCAGCGATATTTATATTTATAATACTGTAAATGTGGAATGAGCGGAGAGAGGGGTGGAGTTAACTGAATCGAAGCGTTTTGTCTTCCGGGTAGGGAAAATACCCCCAGAAAATACTTATATTTCTCTCAAAAATGAGTACTCCATAGTGATAGAAGTACAATGTATCATATAAATGCCTATACTTTACTTTGGAATGGCTAAAATAGCATGATACAGCTCCTTTAAGATATAAACCTAAAAGTTACCAGGACATTCCTCCCATCTCTCATTTAGTGTTAGCATCCTGCGCTGCTAGTCCAACTCATTAAAGTGTATTTTGGCTCCATTTCCAACGCAATCTTGATTTACAGACTCTTATCTCTGCTCTTATCAAGGAGTCTTTCCTTCGCTGAGCTTTAGGTTCAGGTGCTGATGTGGAAGCGCCACACACGGTGAGCGTGCGGTGGGCGTTAGCACCGCAGCACAGCCTGTTGCTACTGACACAACTGTACCGTACTGTCGTAATGACTGTAGCGCGAGTACATCCATTCTCAAATTAACATTATTTTGAGGCATACTTTGACAAAAATATTATGCAACTAATTTTAACACAAGGATTAAAGAAAATTTAAGACCCGTGCACTGAAATGTAATGCTTTTAAGGCCTTCAATTTGGCATGATCAGATTCAATACTTTTTTAATGATTGAAGACCCCGCGGCTGCCCTGAGGTAAGAACAAGTAGTTTGCTTCAGTATTTCCATTAAAAAAACATACAAACAGCACTGATGAAGGTAGCAGCAAGTGGAATCCAATGCTTATGCTGCCCAAATATTATGTTTTATTGCCAAGTCTCGTCTCATCTCATTCAAAGCCAGACACAGGCAGAGAGAAACATGTTATTTGTTATTCATTTTCTTAAAGAAGCATCAGAACCCGGGGAGGATTAGCGGGTCTGCTTATGTTGGACATACAGTGTAGGGAGAAGCCGAGGAGCCTGCATCAGCACTAATGCATGCTCATATTCTGCCGCTATGTTTGAATTTCCCAGTCAGAAAGGAAGCCATTATGTCTTAACTTTTTATATTGCGATCGTGCTAAAGCAGAAACAGAGGTGAGTTTCAATGTCAGTGCATTTAAGTTAGTCCACTTTCGATTTATTTTAGATCCTTTGTAGACCCATGTTTACGCTTGATTAGGGCTGGGTAATGTTCAACTGTTTCAATAGGGGTACTTTCACAATACTTGGTTTACGGTACCAATGCCTATACATAGAAAAAACAGCTGCCACATGTAAACCTCCTTGAATTAAAAAAAAATATTCCAATCATACTGTGGAAGCAATTTGCCATGCTGCTGATCCTGTAACACCGTATTTATTTGATAATAATGCCTTTCTTTATTTTACTCTTAATTTAATTTAATGTATTTTTTTCACTGTCAACCTGTACTTTATTGATGCCTTGCCTGTTTCTTTTTGCTGTTGTCTCCACGAGAATTTGTAATAAAAGTTATTAAAAAAGTAAATAAATAAAAAATACCAATGCCTGAACATAGGGCTGGACATTTAACCAAAATCTCTACTTTGGTCAATCTCAGTAATTGTCATGGGTCTTTATATTGACAGGTTTGGAGCCATTTATTTGGCAGAAACAGCTCCGACCTTTGGAGTTCGGACGAGACAATGGAAGACTGTTGTGCGTTAAATGATACTGGAGGAAAGCATTTGCTTTCGCTTGAGCTGAGGTCGGTATAAAAGAAATGTCTATAAGTTCATCGAATCAGTTACATGTATTTACTCTTATTATGAAAACTCATCGTCCAGCAGTACCTGAAGGACGCTTTTTTCGAGACCTACACTTAAATATTTGTCATCTAGAACCAGAAAACTGAACAATAATGTGAATTTATTCCGTAGAAGACTTTCTTTTGAATGTGTATCGTTTATTTGAGCTGAAACAACCAAGTAACTCCTTTTAATACTGGACCAACAGGCATCAAAACTTGGTCTCCAAAGATATATTTTTTCTGATACCATACTGGTATAGTTTAACAGTACCCAGCCCTACTCTTGATCAATGCCCAGTGGTACTTGGAAAGTCAAACATGTTATAAAGTGGTGTTTAGTGTGAAAAGTTTGGGAAATAAACACATGATCTGTATTTTGAACATCTGTTGAAGACCTTGAAGACATCAATCTCTCTTCTGAACACTGACTACAACCCACAGCACAAAGAGACACACTTCACCCAATAACCTCCCGGGCTCCTACCTCATACTCCACGTACTCCTCCTCCTCCACTTCGTAGGACACGGTCTGGATCTTCACGTGCTCCCCGTCCTCCTGCAGCTTGGCCTGGGGCTCCTCTGCTCCCGCCGCGTCGCCCCCCGCCGGCGAGGACGTCTCTTTGTTCTTCTTCTCCGTGAACGTGGTCTCGCAGCACTCCTTGGCCTTGATGCTCCCGTTGTCTTCTTTGTACAGTATGAAGTTGGGTCTGTAGAAAGCCTCCACGGCCAGGTGCAAGGAGGTGGCGTCCAAAAGCTGCTGCGATTTGATCCTGCCGTTGGCGTTGTGGTGCCCGGAGTTCGCCACGGTGCCGTTGGCCACTTTGTTAGCCCCGCCCACCTCCCCGCTGCCGGCGAAGTAGTTGATGATGTTTTCCTGGTACTGGTTGTTCGGTACGTCCACGCCATATCCGTTCACCAAATGCTTGGAGTTCTTGTCCAGCAAAGGGTTCTGAAGCTCGCTCAGATTCTCCATAGCAGCAACGGTAGTTCCTCTGTCCTCAATTTCTTACGATTAGGTTGTAATATTTCCAAGGCACCTCAGTATTCACAGCTTTGGGATCTGGAAGAGAAAGAAGACGGAGAGACAAGAGCAGGAAATATTAGATTAGATATACGTAAAACCTCAAGGAAATGAGTAGTTTTACAATGGCAGCGACTAGAGAGGACGCAAATGTGAACGATATGTTTATGCCACAAAATCTTAAAGAGGGGGTATTATGCTTTTTTCAATCACATAGCACCAGTCTATAGCATACTACAATGATGACGTAACCTTCTGTTGGTCTGTATATGCAGTAAATTAAAATAACCGCCTTGAATAAAATTGCTCTCTCAAAATGGCTGTACTGAACGTCTTGAAATAGGCCTCTGTCTCTTTAAGAAGCTTTCCGACACGCCCCCTTCAGCACACTGCTGTGGCATCTAAACAACACTACTGTGCGGGGAGGGGGCTCTGCTGAGCTGAGGAGCAGTGGTTGGTGGCTTGGCTGGTGACGAAAGGCCCAGAGGCGTCTCCAGGAGGTGGGGGCGTTCCTAGGAGGACTGAGGCATAGCTACACCTAAAATGGCTGCCGTCTAAGTTTTTACTGATTACTCAAAAATATGGGAATGAGCCAAGGCAACACTCCAGGCATGTGTTTAATGAGGGAATGACAGAATAACATGATATTGGAGACCTCAACTACCAAGTACAGAAGATGACTCAAGTACCTTCTTTGAACATGATATAAAGCTTGAAAAAGTCGATTTTACATAATACCCCCCTTTAAGGATGCAAGGGGTCAGGTTCAGATGTTTTATCCAATTTCCGCAGGTCAACACAAATGTGCAACGGCTGTTTCAATGTACAATGCATGGGACAAAAATACTTTGAATAGGTGGCAACAACAAGAAGAGATTACTCTTACGTCGGGCTCACTTTGACGACAACAGCTTATGCACGTATTCCGTATGGATTTCTTGTAAACTCTCACACTGAGTACAGTTTTGTGTTTTGCGTAGCCCTCACAAACGACTTTGTGCATAAAGAAATACCAGTAAACAGTGCATTCATGTAGGAAAAAAGACAGATCAAAATAACAATGCACTGTCAGAAGTGCAGCTAATCCACCCCATGCTGCTCCTTTCTGGATTTCTGGCCTAAATCCACATGATCCAAATGCAGCGATAGTTTTCCTCCTCCGTGGTTGTCCGGGTGCACAAATATATCCTCTGTGATCGTCTGGCTGCTACCGAGTTGGAGTGAATGTAAAATTGTCTCATGTAAAGCGCTTTGTGACCATGTCTGTGAAAGGCGTTATATACTGTAAGGTGCATGACTTCCTGTTTAGTTCGTGTGATTCCCCGGGCTTGACCAGAAAGTGCCGCGGCCCTCTACGGTGTCCGGATTGCGGATTCTTTCAGTTGCGCCGTACAGCGTCGGTAACCGGAGCTGTACTGCGCGGGGCTAATACCAGCCACCAACGTGAATTTGAATGACTTTGGATTCCTGGCGGAGGCTGCACCAACCGTTCAGGATTCAACGTGAGCCAAGGGGGAAGAGAAGATGACGCATCAACATCTACTTCTTCTGAGAGTAATTAAAGAGAGCGTTCAACACAGAGAAAAACAGAGATTTTGTCATCGCCCCTCACAGTCTAAGTGTCATGCGGAAAAGCATTACACAGGCACAGTCTTGTTAAAGGGATATTTCAGGATTTTTGACATTGGGCCTCATTTCCTAGTTATCCAGAGTGTTGTTGATGTCTGGAGATATTTTTTCTTAAATTCATGCAGTTCTTATATTTGAAGAGTCTAGTGGCGCTAGGCTAGGGCAAGGCTAAAGCATTTCTATGGTATCAGTTAGCCTGCATTAAAAACAGTCTGAGCCACTCCACAGTGCACCTGAGGCAAATCACTTATAACACCAGACTAACCATATAAATGTCTGTGTTAATAGAATAATTTTAGTTTGCATTTAAAATAACTTATATTTGAGCAGCATCAGCTCCGTGGCTGTAAGCTAACGCAGCGGCGGAGTGATCTGCGAGAAAATAGTCCCTCAAAATGCGGTAATTCATGTGATACAAGGTCAGTTATATTTCAAAAATGATTCTATTAACACAGACATTTATATGGTTAGTCTGGTGTTATAAGTGATTTACCTCAGGTGCACTGTGGAGTGGGTCAGACTGTTTTTAATGCAGGCTAACTGATACCATAGAAATGCTTTAGCCTTGCCCTAGCCTAGCGCCACTAGACTCTTCAAATATAAGAACTGCATGAATTTAAGAAAAAAATACCTCCAGACATCAACAACACTCTGGATAACTAGGAAATTAGGCCCAATGTCAAAAATCCTGAAATATCTCTTTAAGTAGTAGAACAGTAGAAGAAGGAACCAAAGTGAACAGGGTTGCTCAAAACTGCCTGAATCAATACATCTTTACAAATACTAAACCACCACTAAAAACAGAATCAAATTAGGAAAATCATGACTACAACTGAACTTTTTACATTTGCAAGTGTTTTTTTTAGGCAAGGCAAATGAAAAACCGCAGTGATTTTGCGATATTTTGTGGCTCCTCGCGATGAATATTGCAATGAAGACAGCTGGCTATTCTTTCAATGGCCCACAGAGTTACATCGTCTGCCGCTCTCCGTCTGAAATTCCGACATAAAATCCTGGAACGCCGTGATCGCAGCCCTTTGACACGTGGCAGCTTTACACAGATGAAAGATAGCCGCGCGTTCCCGGGAGGCTCTAACATCTTTTTCAGTCTCTGTCATGTTGTCAAGGCCTTCACACAATGGATGATTCACTTTGGTGTAATTTGCCTCGCTCAAATTTTTTTTTGACATTTCAAGCTGCGGCGAAGACAACAGCTCTGGATCGCACACTTCACCGTGTCTTATCCGTCCCACTCGCGGTAAAGGATCTGATTGTTATCGCACCTATTAGGATCCGTATCTAAGGATCATCCATTCAGAGTCGATTAGAAACTCACAGTGGCACTATAGTCGTCACAGAGAAGTTAAACATATCTACTCAGCCAAATTGATCTCAAAGTTTACGCATTCCAACCCTGGATCTCTCGTCTCTGCACTCTCAATTTGAGTTGTATTAAAAAGTAAAATGATTAAAAGGGGGGTATTATGTAGAATCGACTTTTTCAAGCTTTATATCATGTTATTATGTCATTCCTTCATTAAACACATGCCTGGAGTGTTGCCTTGGCTCATTCACATATTTTTGAGTAATCAGTAAAAACTTAGATGGCAGCCATTTTAGGTGTAGCTATGCCTCAGTCCTCCTAGGAACGCCCCCACCTCCTGGAGACGCCTCTGGACCTTTCGTCACCAGCCAAGCCACCAACCACTGCTCCTCAGCTCAGCAGAGCCCCCTCCCCGCACAGTAGTGTTGTTTAGATGCCACAGCAGTGTGCTGAAGGGGGCGTGTCGGAAAGCTTCTTAAAGAGACAGAGGCCTATTTCAAGACGTTCAGTACAGCCATTTTGAGAGAGCAATTTTATTCAAGGCAGTTATTTTAATTTACTGCATATACAGACCAACAGAAGGTTACGTCATCATTGTAGTATGCTATAGACTGGTGCTATGTGATTGAAAAAAGCATAATACCCCCTCTTTAAAAAGCAGTACATTTAATTCAAACTGGTAAAACAATCTTGGAAATTCTTGGCAAATAATGACTATGTTTTGTTTATGTTTGTTTTTTACTTTTGTGCGTAACTTTGTGTAAAACTTACAGAAAGTTTCAAGAATTTTGGCCAAACCTGCAGTTGAATTCATTTTGTACCATAATTATACCGTTTTTGAATGTATGGAGTAAAAATAAAAGTTGAGAAATCTCATTTTGATTTAAAGACGGGGTATTGTGCTTTTGCAGGTATTTGGTAATAATCTACAACACATCTTTATCACTTTCTTACATTGTGTCGGTGATAAAATGCAATATTGATCTAAAACAGGTGAAACAAGAATAATGTTTAATCTGATCTCTAAATCCTGATTTACGATGGATCTCACCGTAAGCAGTGTTGGGGAGTAACTAAATACATGTATTTAAAATACGCATTTAGAATTCTCATTTTGAGTAACTGTATTCTGGTAAACTTACACGTTAATTTGAGAGCATTTAGAATTAGGGGTGGGAGCCTCTGGGTACCTCACGATTCGATACGATACGCGATACATGGCTTACGATAACGATTATCTCACGATACGCTGATACTGCGATAATCGATATATTGCACAAAAATAACCTACGGTGCATCACGATAAAACAAAAAAATGCTACTTTTAACCTTTATTTTAACATACTACATATTACTCATCATTTACATTTCTTTTCATGTGCTTTGTACCACTTTTATAAAAGATCCCTGACTTACTCACTGAAAATGGGTCATAGATCTGTCAGTGACTTCATTTACATTTAAATAAACAAGAAACAACAGTCCTATTTAAAAAAGTAATAAATAAACCCCAAATAAATCTTCTTTATAATTATAAAAATCATTAAAAGTAATTTATTTGTGTGACAGTGTTTGGTCCAAGTGCTTAAAACTGTAGTGCTGCCCCCTGCTGTCCTGACTGAATTCTTGATCATTATTGGCCTCTATTGACTGTGAAAACAGCGGAGCACTGCTGCCTCATTAATATGCATGACGTTTCTCATAATATGCCTCATCAAAAGTTTTAATATGCATTAATATGCATCATCAAAAGTATCGATATCGGAATAAAAAGTATCGGTATCGTATCGTCCCGCAAAATATTGCGATATATTGGAAAATTGATAATAATAATGCCTTACACTTGTATTGCGCTTTACAAGCCTGTATTACCAAGTTTCTCAAAGCGCTGCACTGTCGTCATTATTCATTCACTCCATACTTGGTGGTGGTAAGCTACTGTTGTAGCCACAGCTGCCCTGGGGTAGACTGACGTATATATTGTCACACTCCTATTTAGAATACAGTTACTTTCTAAATATCAAGGGAATACATCCCAGTCCTCAATCATTACATTTTAGCTCCATATTGCACCACATTAATAAGAAAGAACTTTTAATGTTGATCTGCCACAGTTCATACAAACTCTGCACATGTGCGTCACGTGATCTGCTGCTCCTGCGCATTTGCCAAGAGAGTTAAATAATTCCTAATTAATGGTAAGTGAGTTTAACAGGTGTTCCATCGTAGTCTTTATTTTTGTAATTATACGCCATATTTATCCATAACTATAATGACATTCAATGTGACAGTATTCTAAACGTATTCAAAGTATTCAGAATACAGTACTCTGATTAGACAAAGTAACCATTACAAAATACATTTTAAGGCAAGTATTCAGTATTCAGTAACTAAATACAATTTCAAAGTATTCTCCCCAACACTGGCCGTAAGCCCCTCCCACGCCCCGCCTCCTCCTCCCCCTCACTGTTGTTTCAAAAAAAGATTGTGTGGCTGTAATGACGATATGGCGAGAGTTTTTACTTCGCAATGAAAGGATCACAGGCGCCAATCCCGTCAGTGCAGCAGGGATTAAGCACATCTTTGGGAAACCTGGCGAATTTGCCCTGATTATAAGATGATTCATTACATAACCTGTATAACACGAGAGCCATCTCTTTCTTTCCTTCTCACAAGCGAGCTGGTCAGCCCATTAGATTAATATAGATGCACGTTTAGCTTTATAGTTTACTATTCATCTCTACCAAGTTTCATGTTGCACGTCTGAACCTGTTCACTGACAAAGGCAATAAAACCTATTCTGATTCTAACGTGGAGAGTGCTCGAATTATAAGCAGGCGGACCCCCACTGGGAAAAACATAAATCAATGCTTATGGAAAGGATTAAGCTAAGCACGAGAGCAAGAGGAAAGCCTTTCCTGGATAGACAGGACCTCAGGCAGAGCGCTGCTAAGAACAGCCACTAAGAAGGCAAGGCAAGTTTATTTGAATTGCCTTGTGTATGAATTGTGCTCTACAAAGTGCTTCAAAGTTGCATGAAATTACAAGAAAACAGATAAAATCAATCAATAACATAAAGTTAATCAATGACAGTAAAAGGCAAGAGTGCAGATAAAATTCTTTCAGTTTTCATATGCACGGGTAAAAAGAGCTGTTTTCAGCCTGGATTTGAACATTGTCAGAGTTGAGGCCTGTCTCACATCCTCATGAAGACTGTTCCAGATTTTAGCTGCATGAAACTGAAACGCAGCCTCACCGTGTTTATTATTGACTCTGGGAACCACCAGGAGACCCCTCCCTGAAGTTCTCAGGGCCCGAGATGGTTCATACGTCTCTAACATGTCAGAGATGGACTTTGGTGCTAAACCATGAAAAGACTTGTACACAAGCAGAGCTGTTTTAAATTCTATTCTCTGAGTGACAGGAAGCCAGTGCAGAGACCGGAGCACTGGACTAATGTGGTCGTATTTCCTGGTTCTTGTCAGGACTGGAGCAGCAGCGTTCTGGATGTTCTGCAGCTCTAACAGCTCGTTTAGAAAGGCCAGTGAGCAGCCGTTACAGTAGTCTAACCTGCTGGAGACAAATGCAAGAAAGATTCAAAGATTACTCAAAGCTGTGCCCTTAAAGTGATAGTCTGTAAGATTGCAAAGTGAGAAGAGAGTGAGAAGCACCGATCAGCAAAGGAAGGGCCTTTAGAAAAATATAATTATCATCAAAATTACTTGCGTTACGGCAAATCACAGGCCCAGACGGACAATTATTCGCATTCTATTAAATTTGTAAAACAGTTGAACTTACAGACTATCACTTTAAAGTTGATTATGCATAATACGCACCCTTTAATGCCAGTAGTAATCTTAATTTAGTGTCTTTTAATGACCTTTTAAAGCCTTGGCTCAATTCATTCAATGACTTTCAGTGCTTTTCAACGCACTACGTAGAAACCCTGCAATTCTTTTCGATACATGAACAATAACTCCAGCATTTCCCACTCTAAATTCTCCCAGAATACTTAGCGGTTTTGATGACACAGGCTCCATTGTTCGCATGTTTCCGAAAACCCTCTCTCTTTGTGCTTTGTCACTTGTGATTTCCAAAACCTTTCATCTTCGGCGAATGCGCTGCAGCCTACTTGTGTATGGAAACATGTCGGGGGGGAAGTGCACAAATGCGATTTCCTTATCCGCGGCGTGTTGCTATGGCAGCGCTGTAGCTACTTGTTGCTGCCGGAGCAGATTAAATGAAATAATGGAATCAAGTCAATATTTATCATGCAGCCGTTTCCTCTTACTGTCGCTGTATAAACAACACAAAACTTTAGCTGTGGTTTCTCACATTACATTCACTGACTCTCACATTTGGGCAAATATAGGCGAAATGATGGGCTCAACAGTGGCCTGGATAACTGTTTACAAAAGCTGAGAGACGATAATAAAGTTCTACCAAATACTGACTACGTTTTATGAAATCATAAAGGAACTGGCAGTCTCGCGTCCGTCAGTATTTATTTGGTCTGGACAGTGCATGTTAATGAACACACATGAAACTCATGCATGTAAACACGCCACACCGATTGTAGCCATGAGCTTTTTATGACTCTGTGGCCTCTGCTCTCCACTACGCTGCCGTGTGCTGGGCCTCGGGCCGCACAGAGCGGGACAAGAACAGACTGAACAAGCTGGTCAGGAGGGCCAGCTCTGGACTCTGTGGAGGAGGTGAGGGACAGGAGGGTATTAGCCAAGCTCACCTCCATCATGGACAACACCTCCCACCCACTGCACGGGCCTGTAGAGGAGCTGAGCAGCTCTTTCAGTGGCAGACTGAGACACCCTCAGTGCAAAAAGGAGCAAGGCTTTCATCCCCACTGCTGTCAGACTGTAAAGTAACAGTGTGCAATAACCTATTTGCAGAACACATGCAATAATCCCTGTATTTACATCACTTATCTGCGTCACTTTATCAACCACTTGCACTATGATGTAAACCTGCACTGCTAATACTGACTATACACATTTTTTGTTATAGTCCGTTTACTTTATTATTATTTACTGTTTACACTTTTTGTCCCCACAAAGTCCTTGGTAGTCATTGTATATAAGATACCACTATTTAATTGTTTTGTTTTTTTCAAATTTCCTGCCTATTTGCACACACAGCGTTTCTAAGAGCTGAATGTAACAAGAACATTTCTCCATTGTGTGATCAATAAAGGCTTATCTTATCTAAATCATGTTTTTAGTGGCAGGGAAAACCGGAGGAAAACTACACAGACACGGGTGGAACAAGCAAACTCCACACAGAAAAGCCCCGTTCGTGGTTCGAACCTAGAACCTTCCAGCTGTGAGGCACAAGTGCTAACCACCGTGCTGCCAGTTAATCCTCAAAAACTTGAATCTTGCAAAAGCTGATTAGCTCAGTAATATCAATCTGGATTGGCTCCAACCATCTGCGGACAAACTTTTAGTGGAACATTTACTGTTGATCGTTTTAGCTGCGATGGATTCCAAACAATCATATCCAACACTTACAACATGGTGCCAAAAGAAGCATATTTCTTTTGGAAAAGGATTTTAATATTTTGAGATGACACAAACCTGTCACTGGGTTACTCTTCCTCATCGTGTCTACTGCCTGTGAACATAGTTTTACAGTAGAGGGTTTGAGGAAAATCAAGTTGAATGTGGTAAATATCAATAAAATGTTTGTTGACGTTTGCAAATGTAAAACCCACCCACTCACTGCAGTTCTGCCGCGCGA
The DNA here is from genome assembly GCA_007210695.1 of Neogobius melanostomus. Lineage (NCBI taxonomy): Eukaryota > Metazoa > Chordata > Actinopteri > Gobiiformes > Gobiidae > Neogobius > Neogobius melanostomus. The sequence continues at coordinate 1,674,726 of VHKM01000441.1, forward strand.
TTGGCTCAAGCCTCCAGCGGTGCAGACTCAGCCGGAGCTGCACAAAATGCATTTTCATGGGCTAGTGAACTCACTCAGACCGTAGAGCCTCCAAAGCAGCACAGTCAGTTTAGCAAAAGTATAGGAGGTGACATTTAGTTGGTGTTCAAAGACGTGTTACAAACCTGCCCTGTAATGAGCCATTGTGGGATTCCAGCTGCTTCTGTGCCATTTCGTATTAACTATAATCTTGTCATCCTCTGCAAATTCCCTCTCTATCAGCTTTTGGAAACACTGCGCTAAGCCACTCACACAGGATTGGGGCCTGAGCCCGGAGATATAATCTGCTACTGGCAGTTCTATTAAAAACGGAGATTAATCGGGGAGACGCGCGGGGGTGCAAACTCAAACCAGAAAGTTGCGTCCGTGTAAAATCTAAAGCGCACAAAGTTTACTGAGGGGGACGACAGGCCAGTCTTTATGGTAAAAGGTTTGGACCTGAATATATCTGTGATTCCTGGGCCCATCTCGGGTTAACATTATAACAACAGATCAGAAGTTGGTTTGGAACAAAAATACGTCCATTTAAAGCTGTGGTAAATCATTTTAGTTTTCTTGTAGAATATATTTCTACTGCCACCAAAGGCCTAGTACGTATAACATTACAGAACTCTACGGAAAAACGGTTTGCACTGTCAACATCTAAACATAGTGCACTTGTATCGATTGTTAAAAGTGTTGTTCGGGACTTCCTGGAGGCACTGCAGTGGGGCGTCCAAAGGTTGTCCACATTTCAATCACATAAACATAGTGAAAAGAGTTTGAAATGAACCTTACTGTATATTAATTGTGAAAAGCTTGAAACGGTTTGCGCCAGCAGCAAATCATTTCTCATCTGACGTTTGTGGCCTAAATCAGTCAAGAAATGGGCAGTGCAGCCTCAAGCCGGGGGTACACTGGGCGATTCTGGTCGACTGTGATGAACGATCGCTCGTCGTGAGGACCATCTTAAGTCGTAGCTCAAAATCGCAGGTTGTACAGGGAGACAATAGACCGTTGTACGACCGAGGACGAGCTGCGACAGATATCAGGCAGTGTTGGAAGACTAGTCGCAGAGTGAGCCTCCTCTCGCTGCTATAGGGCTCTTCTTCCATCCGGGTACTTTCAGTGCGCCGCAGATGTAGAAGTGAAAACAATAGCGGTGTTAAACAGCATTTTTGCCTGTGAGTGACAGATTGTGTTCGATAAATTGAGTTTTTCTCAGTAAATCCTGCCTAAAAGCTGTTGTGTGGTCGGATGTTCCATTTTGTCGGAACTACAGCTTCAATCTTGTAAACTGAGGAAGTTTTATGATTAGAATCGACGTCTGCAGATCTAAACACATTGTGTGGATTATGTTTTAAAGTTTAACGTAACTGTGCCGGACACGTCAGGCTCTAAATTCTACCATTTACTTTACTTTAAACATGAAATAAATTGTTAATCAAATGTTTAATGTCATGACATGTGTAAGTCATGCTTTAGCTAAATCTAAAGTAGTGCTGGGTGATATGGCTAAAAAATAAAAAATCTCTATTTTTTTTTTACTCAGTTTGGACGATTACGATTTTAATCGATTTTATTGGAAATAAACTTAAGTAAAAAATAATACTTCCCACACACTGCCAACCTTGCAAAAATAGTTTACTAGGATTAGGTCAACGCTTCGGTCCTGAGACCTTCATCAGTCAAATTGGAAATAAACTTAAAAACATCTCCTGATTTTTCATATGAAAAAAAAAAACTGCCCAGAGTCCTCCACATTAATATTTAGATTTCAAATATAGCCCACAATTTGGCCCATTAAAAATGGTTATTTCTGTTTTAAATATTCCTTGTCTGCTCAAAAGTAAAACTTCCTCATGAGCTTTACTTCAATGGCTGTGATTGACATCCGTCTTCATGGAGACTCAAGGGGAAAGGGGCGGAGCTACATGGCGCCGCTGCTGCTGTGTCTCCGCCATGTCTCTGCTCTGAGTAGGAGAAGGGCAGAGGATCAGACCGGTGGGAAACTGTGTTTTAGCAAAGAAAACTCCATCGCGCCCAACAAAAACACAACACACGGCCTTTGTAAAGCAGCAGAGATCGTCAGAAAGTCACTGGGTTCCACTGGCGTCATTTCTGAAAACAGTCGCTACGGAGCATCTGAAACGCTGCTAAATTAGCGGACATGGAGCGGCGGACACGTTTTTTACGATTTTGCCATTTTCCGCATCGTCTGTTTTTAAAAGCATGAATTAATCGGACTAATTCGATTTATCGCCCAGCCCTAATCTAAAACTGAATAAACTAGACAGAACATCGCCTAAAAGCTTCTAAAACATTTTCTCGTCAGCATTATGTTTAACTTAGATCATGATTATTTCCCGTGAGGCGAAACATAAATGCGTGAAATTCAACACAAAGTTACGATGGATTAGCGACGCGAACTAGGCGACCTCTTGGCATTTTGTACAAACATTAATCGAGACCAATCAAGTCCAATTTCTGTTTATATCAGACTTTTGCCTCAATAAGCAGGTTACCATGGTAATCAAATCACATTTCATCACAATCCAACAATTATTCACCTTAATAAATCCTCTCAAACAACCACCCAATATCAGCTCCCATTGTTTTCATGAAGCGAGAGCGCTGTATTCACCTCCGCTTCATTTGTGACGTAACACCGTAGAGCCCTATTAGGATCTCTGTAAAGCGTCAGGCATGAACAGGACCACATTTTACTTTCACCTGGAATTAAGCAGTGTTCTAATTATCCAATAAACACATTTTCAGTGGACTGCACTTTCTCTACTCTATCAAACTGTTTACTGTGAACTAAATTCACCATAGTTTTGTGACCTTAATCATCATTTATTCAACCTGCCCCAAAGCCTCCTCTCTCTGTCTCCACTTAACAGTCTGCCTCTCCACTTTGCAATCTCCCTCTTGTACCTGCTTCCTGTTTGCTTGACTTGACTGTGATTTCTCAGCCGTATGAATTAAACACTACTCCGGTGCTTTTGGGCCTCCCTGAGCCCTCCGACGGACCGACTGTTGTGTTTACTCTTTCTCCTCTCCTCTCTTGGACCCCCTTATTTCTCGTCTTTGTAAAAGCGCTGACTTGGTTTGTTCCGAGGAGCCAGCGCGCCCTTTGGTCCGTGCAGGGCTTTGGGGGAATCACAGAGTCATGAATTCGGGAGTCGGTTGAGTGAAAGCGCTTTGGTCTCGGTCTACAAAAAAAAAAAAAAAAAAAAGCATAAAAAAAGTGTCGCTGCTGAGGTCGGCGATTCGGTGCATGTAACTGTCACGTTGATGGCGAGATTGCAATTCAGAGGAAGTGTTCAGCTTTCTGTAGACGACCTTAAAGGAGGGGTATTATGTAAAATCGACTTTTTCAAGCTTTATATCATGTTATTATATCATTCCCTCATTAAACACATGCCTGGAGTGTTGCCTTGGCTCATTCACATATTTTTGAGTAATCAGTAAAAACTTAGACGGCAGCCATTTTAGGTGTAGCTATGCCTCAGTCCTCCTAGGAACGCCCCCACCTCCTGGAGACGCCTCTGGACCTTTTGTCACCAGCCAAGCCACCAACCACTGCTCCTCAGCTCAGCAGAGCCCCCTCCCCGCACAGTGTTGTTGTTTAGATGCCACAGCAGTGTGCTGAAGGGGGCGTGTCGGAAAGCTTCTTAAAGAGACAGAGGCCTATTTCAAGACGTTCAGTACAGCCATTTTGAGAGAGCAATTTTATTCAAGGCAGTTATTTTAATTTACTGCATATACAGACCAACAGAAGGTTACGTCATCATTGTAGTATGCTATAGACTGGTGCTATGTGATTGAAAAAAGCATAATACCCCCTCTTTAACCAGCGCCAAAGAAATGTACAGTACAGCCACACTTTTTAGTGAGAGTAGTGACCTTGTTCTCTTCAGGTCTGGGTGAGGTTTTCTCTTGTTTGCTCCTGGATTTCAACTATGGCTGGACTGGCAGAACAAAATCCGCCCTGGGCTTTCACTGCAGGGGAACATTACTGATATAAATATGAGAAAAAATGTTTTCTGCCATTTTATGTTTTAAATATAAAATAATGCCAGAATTGCTTATATTTTCAGCGACAAAATCTAAAAAAAAAAATGGATAGACCCAGATTAAATGTATGGTTTGATTTTTGTTGACATACAAACATTTTGGATCTTGTGTAGTTTGGAAGAAGATTCATGAAAATCTTTAAAAATGCTCATTTAGCCTTGTTATAGTGGGGATTCAAAGCTCAATAAATCAGGCTGGGAATTAGACACCTCCAAAATATTACTAAGTCCAAGAGTGGAAAGTGTGGAGTCTGTAGGAGATACTAAAGTGGAGATGTTGCTGCATGAGTGGAACGAAAACCTAATTTTGAGAAAAAACTGCCCTTTTGTATCGTGTGCACTTGAGCAGCACATTTCTCCGCTCTTTCGTAGAGATATATAGACAATATTTTGAAGATTTTTTCAGAGGGATTTTTAAAGGAACAGGCCACCATTTTTGCATACTGATACTGTATGTTCTTACTTGAGCTTAGACGAGTTGATGCGTACCTGTCTGGTCTTTGTGCGTGACTGATAGACCAAAGATGTTGTTAGCGTTTAGCCTCTCCTCCTCTTCTCTATGGGGGTGAAGTTAGAAGCGACCAAGCTCCTCCACGTTTTCCCCTATTTAAATACGGTTACGTGAGTAGTTACACAAAATTAAACATGTCGATTTTGTGACGCACACAAAATGTGCAGTCACATTTTTATGTTATTTTATAATCAGTATTTTTATTTAATAGCACTTCAGTTAAAAAGAGTCTTTAATTCAATGTATTAATGTCTTTCTTTTATTCGGACGTGATTGCAATATTGAGGTTGCGCCACAAGGGGACAATGTAGTGAGAAAGCAGCGGCTCCGCCAGGCGGGGTCCTTCTTGTCAACACGTTTGCGGCCTTCCCTCATACATGAAGCGAGGCTGCATCGAACCAAAGCTCACTGCCTCTTGTCTCATAATTTCTTCTGTTTATTCAGGTAGTAATGTATAAAGCACATACAATATCACATACAACATGACTGTATACTATTGTGGTTGTTTATAGCTGTTTTTCAGGTAGTTTTGTAAAGCTAAATTACGTTAATGTACTGTTTAGAATCGCGCTCGTTGTAGTAAGGCTACCATGAGGTTGTGTAATGGCGGCGCCCCACCGTAACTTGAACGCTCTCCCAAGTAATATGAACATATGCTCCCGGACATTGTTGAAAAGTATAGCTAATATTGTTTAAATGCTAAATTAGTTTCTGTAATGGAAATAGTAATGTTTATGGACTCTTTTGATATATTTTTGGTTCTGTAATTTTGTAAAAATATGAAGAAAGGATTTGATTAGCAGACCAAGTGATTGTACTTATGAACATTATTTTAGTTGTACTCAAGTAACAGAATATACTTGTTTTAAAAAGTAGATAATTACATAAGTGAAAGCACTATTTACTGGTAATGTTTGTTAAAGATAAAAGTAACATAGTGATAAACCAGATAAGGTAGTAACAAGGTACTTGTACAGTATAAAGGTTACACGTGATTTTTGGATAAAGATGAAACATGATTAGACAAAGTAAAAGTATACATGATTTTTGGTAAATACAAAACAGAAATGTAAATGTATTGAACAGAATTTTTGTAATAAAGATATACATGAAGCGAGGCTTCATCGAACCAAAGCTCACTGCCTCTTGTCTCATAATTATTCAGATTATTCTTCTGGTGCGGGTTTGCCCCCTAGATCGGACCCGTAACAATTTTCTAAGCAGATAAAAAGGGAAACTATATTGCAAGGCGTAATAATACTAGGGCTGCAACTAACGATTATTTTGTAATCGATTAATCTATCGATTATTTTTACGATTAATCGAGTAATCGCTTGGCTGTGAATTGTGTAGAAAAAAATTATTTTTTATTTTTTTTTTATCACAAAAAGCTAAAGTGGCGCCGCTTGAGGATGTATTGATGGCGTAAACTTAAAGTGAAGGTTTGTTGGAGGCTCTTGGTGCCAATTCTGCTTCTGATTGGATGAGACACAGACAGATATTCATGAAATTTACAATGTACAAAACACTACAGACTCCAACTATAAAAACAAGTAGGTTTTCATCAAAAATACTACATTTTCATACGATTTTTGCTCTATTTGAGTCTGTGTGAACCAGAAAACGATTAATCGATTACTAAAATAGTTGTCGACTATTTCAATAATCGATTAGTCGTCGATTAATCGATTAGTTGTTTCAGCCCTAAATAATACCTTAGGAGCACTTCGACGTCTGCCGCAGTAAAGTCGAAGTGCACCTAAGATGTTATTACGCCTTACAATATAGATACCCCCTCTTCCACAGGAAAACGTGGAAGAGCTTGGTCGCTTCTAACTTCACCCCCGTTTGGCCCCATAGAGAAAAGGAGGAGAGGCTAAACGCTAACAATATCTTTGGTCTTTTTGCGTGGCTGAGCGCACGCGCAAAGACCAGACAGGTACGCGTCAACTCGTCTAAGCTCAGGTAAGAACATATCTCAGTATGGGAAAATGGTGGCCTGTTCCTTTTAACTATCTAATTCCAAGCCCGATTTATTGAACTTTGAACACAGATTTTTTTTCACTTATGAATAGCCTATTCAAAACATAAACAAGATCCAAAATCCCCTCTGAAAAAAAAATCTTAGTAACAATTTTTTCTCATGTTTATGCCAGTAATCGACAGCAGAAGTTTCAAATTGGTATCACTAGTTTAATGTTTTCCCTTATTCTCCTACAGTGTCTCGCCTTAAACTGGAGTAAAACCTAGTGTGATAAAACAGCTCTGAAGGCGCCACTGGCCGCAGGTAAAATGGTCCTTTCACTCTGAATAATAGCACGGATTACGAGTTGTTAGAGTCAGAACTTATTATTTTGAACACGCTCCCTGGACCCCCACAAACAGCTGGCCATGTAAATTCGCTGTTGGAAATCATAACTCTCGTGGTTAACTGAGGCGTGAACGGTTAAATCTCTTCGGGGAACGGACTTGGACAGAGCGGTGTTTTTCAGCGGCCTCGCACGCTCGACTGGCCCAAAGAAAGGAACTGAGCCGTGACTTTCCAAACAGCTAATCAGTCATGTGTGTGTTCTGCGAAATGCTAATGGTAATGGTAATCGCGTTGCTTTGAAACAGCCCAGTGAAGCGGATCGCGTCACGCATGTAATGTAGCATGTTTAAGGGACATGGATTGTGCAAAATATGATTGACATTTGGGAGGGATTTAAAAATGGCTGCTTCCTCTCTCTCCCACGTGGCAGGGCTAGGTGATTTGGCAAAAGCAAATACAAAGAATATACCCCCCACTCCTCATAATGACGGAACCCAGCATGTTTAAAACGATTATGGCTAAATAACGATTATGGCTAAATAACGATTATGGCTAAACCTATCAGGGTGATGTTTTCCAACGAGTTTTGTCATTTAGATTAGATTAGCAATTTCTGTTTTAAAATCAACATTAGGGGTGTACAATTAGCAAATCCCAAAGACTGTAATTATTTAGACCGCCAGTAGTTCACAAACTTATCACACCGAGTATCACCCCAGATCAAAATCAAATGGGGTCTAAAATACTTTGTAAAAGGTTCATACTGTTTTCTTCGTTTAGACTGTTTTGTTCTTTTTGTAAGACAGAAGGTTTGTTTACCTGCTTTACTAGTTGCGATCACTTCCTGTGATCTTCCTCAGAAGCGTCACCTGGTGGTGGAGGTGACGTGTCGCAGGCAGCTTATATGGATTTTCCAGTCAGTACGGAGAGCTTACGCCCCCTACTGACTGGCGCCTTCTCAGGTCAGTAGGGAAGGGATCACAGGAAGTGATCGAAACTAGTAAAGCAGGTAAACAAACCTTCTGTCTTACAAAAAGAACAAAACAGTAATGAGTCTAAAATAATCCAGAATAGAGAGAAATTCTGTCTAAACTATCCATCCATCCATCCATTTTCTTCCACTTGTCCGTTGCCGGGTCGTGGGGGCAGCTGTTGGAGCTGCACCAGCTTCTATGGCTCCTCCTGCAGGTGGTGGGTCCACAGAAGGACGGCCTCATGGTTCTAACCGGGCCTGTTGGTCTCTCATAAGGGGCTTCTGAACTGCTCTTTGTCTGACCCGTCACCTAGGACCTGTTTGCCATGGGAGACCCTACCAGGGGCACGAAGCCCCCGACAACAGAGCTCCAGGATCATTCGGGCTCAAACCCCTCCACCACGTTAAGGTGGCGGTTCCAGGAGGGGTGGACTAAACTATGTGTAAAGAAATCCATTTAAAGTGACTATACGCAGTTTAAAAATGTTAAAATTGCGTATTTTCCTCCCCCTTCATGTTCCAGCCATGTCCTAATGTGTAGAATGAGCCCAGACCTGTTCACCACAACTGCCTCTAAAATCCTGCACTGTCACTAAAAAAGGTGTTGATTCGGGTCCGAAGTGCCGTCATGCACGAGCTTAAAGGGATATTTCAGGATTTTTGACATTGGGCCTCATTTCCTAGTTATCCAGAGTGTTGTTGATGTCTGGAGATATTTTCTTAAATTCATGCAGTTCTTATATTTGAAGGGCTTAATGGCGCTAGGCTAGTTCTAGGCTAACGCATTTCTACGGTATCAGCTACCCTGCATTAAAAACAGTCTGGCGCACTCCACAGTGCACCTGAGGTAAATATATAACGCCAGACTAACCATATAAATGTCTGTGTTAATAGAATAATGTTTGAAATATAACTGACCTTGTATCACATGAATTAGCGCATTTTGAGGGACTATTTTCTCGCAAATCACTCCGCCGCTGCGTTAGCTTACAGCCACGCATATCTTCTTTTGTAAGGCGCATTGAGTTGCCTTGTGTATGAAATGCGCGGTATAAATAAAGTTGCCTTGCCTTGCCTTGCCTTGCCATGAAGCTGATGCTGCTCAAATATAAGTTATTTTAAAATCAAAATGGTGAAAATTATTCTATCGACACAACGCCAAACTAACGATATTAATGTCTGTGTCGATAGAATAATAAATGCGTTAGCCTTGCCTAGCCTAGCGCCACTAGACTCTTCAAATATAAGAACTGCATGAATTTAAGAAAAATATATCTCCAGACATCAACAACACTCTGGATAACTAGGAAATTAGGCCCTGTCAAAAATCCTGAAATATCCCTTTAATATAGAGACTGCAGCTACACGTAAGACCTGAGGTGGCAGTAGTGAGTATAACAATTACCAACTTGCATCTAGTCCCTTTAAACACAAAAATAAAGCAGTTTTAAAATATTATCACAGTCAAAATGGAACCAAAAATTATCATTCCTTTCTCATAGTGCATAACATATTTCTACAAATTATTTCATAACAGTGATGTTAACAGTTTGTTTTTATGACAATGTGATGGTAAAAATAACATGAGAATCCTGATATTCCCAAAAGAAATGCACATTCATATAGATTTTATTAAGGACAAAGTCTAAGATGAATTAAACTTTTCATATGTCACAGGAAGGTTTTATGATGTTACTCAAGTAGAGCTGAAAGGTATTGCCGTGCTTCCCAGCTAGAAGGTCCCGGGTTCCATCCCAAGGCGGGGCCTCTCTATGTGGAGTTTGCATGTTCTCCCCGTGTCTGCGTAAGTTTCCTCCAGTTTCCCCACCACTAAAAACATGCACAATAGGTTAAACCTTCAGCCAGCCAGTTTCTGACTATTAGCCTGGCTTCACATCTGGAGATGGGTCCCCGAGGGCCGGCCCACGCTGGCAGCTCACTGCTCCTACAGGTCGCCCCAGTGGCATTATAGGAACAGGCCACCGTTTTTCCATACTGAGAGATGTTCTTACCTGAGCTTAGATGAGTTGATGCGTACCTGTCTAGTCTTTGTGCGTGCAGTCATTCACGCAAAAAGACCAAAGATGTTGTTAGCATTTGGCCTTTCCCAGCATATTCCTATAGCTGCAAACGGGAGTGAAGTTGGAAGCGACCGCGCTTTTCCACAGGCACAAAGACCAGAAAGTTACGTATCAACTTGTCTAAGCTCAGGTAAGAACATTTCTCAGTATGGAAAAACAGTGTGCCCTCATTCACGCAAAAAGACCAAAGATGTTGTTAGCATTTGGCCTCTCCCAGTATATTCTTATACTTTAGCTCCAAACGGGGTTAAGTTAGAAGCGACCAAGCTCTTCTACGGGCACACACAGAGACCAGACAGGTACGTATAAACTTGACTAAGCTCAGGTAAGAACATTTCTCAGTATGGAAAAACGGTGGCCTGTTCCTTTAAGGATGGGTCAAACATAGAGAACGAATTTCCCTACAGGGATTAATAAAGTATACCTTAAAGCAGTACTAAGTAACGTGTTTACCTTAATAAATCCTTTCCGTAGTCCCTCAGGGGGTAATACAAGTGTTAATGGGATGATTGGAGGGTCTTTCATCGCCCTCTGGTGTCTCTAGCCAGAAAAACATGCTTGCAACTTGACTGCCACCGGGTCGGAGTCACCAATACACACTAATGGAATCACGAAGAAGACGCTAACAGGCTAACGGGCAAAGCTAACTGCGGGCTAGCGCCACTTAAACAGTATTTACAGCCAAGTTTGAGTGAAAAAAAGTATTCCCATTGTATAACTGGATGTACAACATCCCTCTCTCCCTTCACCTTTTCTGTCAGCGTAGTATTTACTCTCCAAGACATTTAAGTTAAAAAGTTAAAAAGTTAAAAAAAGTTAAAAAAATCGTAACTTGCTACGACACCTGCAGTTGCGCTTATGGCCTCTAGGGGCAAGAGTTACTTAGTACTGCTTTAACCTTGTGTGATAATATTACAACAAAAGGTGCAATTACTTCCAAAAGTACATGAGTAACTGAGCATTTCTGGCCTCTGATGACAAGAGCGTGTCTTTACATAGTCAATACACTGTCATGTAAATTTGAAGGAACGATATGGCTGCAAAACAACGCTTTGTGACTCTGACCCACCCTTCTCCAGGAGGTTTTTAAAGTGGCACTTCATGAAAACATTCATGAATGAGGCCCGATATTCTTAATGCCAAAAATATTAATCCATCTCATTACACCAAGGAATGTTAGATAAAACATAAATATTTAAGAGCAAACTTCAAACATAAATCTTCAGCCAAACCTGCAACGGAAAGTGTTTTGGACTGAATTTGTGGTATTTTCAATAAATTTTCACTAAACTAAATGGCTCTTCTTGAACTGTCTCGGTCTGACTGTGTCCCATAAGATCACGCGGAGGGTTAGCAGCTTAGCAACCAGAAGAAGAGGACATTGTATTGCCTGAGTAATTGCACCCTTTGCGATTTGCTAATTGCGACTGTACAAATTCCGGAGTAATCTCGCAGCTCTACAGTGAGTGCTTTGAAGTCTCTCCCTTCTGCGCCTCTGCAGACTCTCCTCGCTGACGGCGGGATTACCGAAGGATGTGCCGTGAAATGTTTTGGGGTTGTCATGCTTCCAGAACTGTTGCGCTGCACTTAGCTGACTTTGCGAGTGTGTGTGTGTGTGTGTGTGTGTGTGTGTGTGCGTGTGTGGCAGGGATTTCAGTCTGGCCAAATGGGAACTCAAATGTGGATAAGCTACTGAAGAGAAAGCTCCGTGATGTAGGCCAGACGGATGAGCGAAAAAGACCACCAGAGAAATCAACACAGTGCTTTGAGGACGCTGCAGACTCACTCAATAAATCGAGGCAGGAATGCAAATTGAAAAGTGAAACGTGTGGAGTTCAGGTACACTGCGCATCAGACCCATGGTTCCATTTTGCTGGGGTAACAGTGGATAAAGGAAATGTAACACCCAAACATAACAGATAAAAGATAGATAAACATTTTTTCCTTAGACTAACAGGAAAAAGACCCTTGAACATTGTTAGCTGCAAATCAGGACTTGGCGACAGGGCGGCTGAGGGTTTGTGAAGGCTCTCATAGGTCCAGGAAGTATTCACCCTAGTGAAGCTTAAATCGTCGACTGGACTGGGTGAGTTGAGAGCTTTTCGCTTCCATTCATAGAAGCTTCGTCTTGGCCCTTGTGGTCAGAATGTGACACTGGACCCACAGCAGGAGCGGTCTTATGTAATGACCATCCCGCCTTTGCTATGCCCGATTCCGTCAGATCTCAGAAGCTAAGCAGGGAAGGGCCTGTTTGGTACATGTTTCTTTAACAGGACATGGTGTAAATATATTTTGCAAGCACTATGAGTATTCCCTTGTAGTGTGTCTGTATATGTGATGACTGTATGTATTTATTGTAGTCTACAGTGCGTGCAGAATTATTAGGTACTCCCATGGTTTTGCATTTTACATGGTTGTGATCACTCATTTAAACCTGTTGGGTAGTCTAACATGCTTGTGGATATGATTTAACACTTTTGGCTGCAAGACCTCATTGATAGTCAACTAGCAGATGTAATAACTACAGGTTGTCGCCATTGTCTGTGCAGGATTATTAGGTACCAAGCTCGTAACACAACTATTTCGACAAAATTGTGTTCAAAACCAAATCAAAACAAGATAATGACATAGATATTGAAAAGAAACATTCAGGTTAAGCTGTATTAATAAGAATACAAACACAAAAATCATCTTAAAGTTCAGTCTTATCCTCTTCACATTTTCATATATCCTCCCTTCTTTTCAACCACCGTCATCAATCTTCTGTCTAGTGAATCGGTTAAACTTTTCACCTGCTGAGGATCAACACACTTTGCTGCTGATAAGACTTCATCCCTGACCGCATCCAACCTGGTGTACTGTTTTCCTTCAGCATAAACAACACGTTTGAGTATAGCCCAGAAATTCTCAATTGGGTTTAAATCTGGAGAGTGTGGTGGCCAACACATTAGGTGGTCATCTTTAATACCTTTTTGTGCTAGCCATGCAGTCGTGTAGTGAGAGGCATGTGAAGGAGCGTTGTCATGCATGAAAATCATCTTTTTCTTGAAAGCTGCAGGTTTCTTCTTGTACCACTGTTTGAAGAGGGTGCTCTCAAGGAACTTGATTTTCACACCCTGTTCTACTCTGAAGGGGCCAACGACCTCACAGTTGATGATTCCTGCCCATACCATGATTCCTCCACCACCTTGCTGCCTTCTGAACCTGGCTGGGGCGTCCAGTCCATGAGCTATCCAACCTCGAGCCCAGACGTCTGGACCATCTAAGGTCACCCTCATCTCGGCCGTCCACAATACTCTGCTAAAATCCATCTTCATGTACTTTTGTGCCCATTGCAGACGTTTTTCTTTATGTTCCTTTCTTAGAGGGGGTCGGGTTTGTGCTTTTTTCACTTTAGAAACCTCTGCACCTGGTACTACAAGGTACACCTGGCAAGCCACAATTGGTGAAAATTCCGGAACTGGTTTGTAGAGGATTTCTCTTGACTTCTGTCTTTATTCTCTAGATCCTTCTCACTCAGCTTTCGTCTTTTCTTCCCAACTCTTTTCATCCGCCCATCTTGTGAACTGTTAACAAAACGCCGTACAGTCCTCCAGTTTCTGTTCAAATCTTTAGCAATTTGTCTTATACTCAGTCCTTCAGCCAGCACTTTCACTATTGTATCCTTTTCAGCAGGAGTTAAGTCTTTTTTCTGAACCATCTTTAGTGTTCAGTCTTCGGTACCTAATAATTCTGCACAGGTAAATGTTGGCAACTTGTATTTATCTCACCTGCTAGTAGTCTAACAATGAGGTCTTGCAGCCAAACTGTGTAATTGCATTCAAGTTACACCTGTGAATGATTTCGACTATCCAACTGGTTTAAATGAGTGATCACAACCATGTAAAACGCAAAACCATGGGGGTACTTAATAATTCTGCACACACTTTATTTTATGAACATGAAGAAGAGATCGAGGAATGTGTTTTTGCCTCTGTTGATGGTGATGACTGAATGATTATTTGCACTGTATATATTGCACTTTGCAATTCTGCTTATGGCCCATCTCCATCTGTATATGTCTACAGAGGTACAGAGCTTGAAAAAGCTACAGTCTGGTACAAACGTCTTTGCTCACGAGCATAATGTAATTGTACATTGTCCTGATCAATAAATAAATGAAATGAAATGAAAACTTGGATAAGAGACAGTTTGGTAACACCAGGAAGCCTGTGTGAATGTGTATGAGTGAGTGGTTGGTGGTGGTCAGAGGGGCCGATGGCGCAGACTGGTAGCCTCACTTCTGTCAGTCTACCCCAGGGCAGCTGTGGCTACAATAGTAGCCTACCACCACCAAGTATTGAATGAATGAATAAGTAAGGGATAATGCACGACGAGGTAGCGGAAGCAACCGTCCTCCGCTTAGCGTCGGACGGTTCACGCCTCCGCGTCGTCCAGTTATTCTGATAATGGACACCTCGGAGTGCATTATCCCGCTTATACCATGGTCCGGCAAACTGAAACTGATCATTGGGGCCTGTTTACTTATTTTTTTAAGTCCTGGGCAGGAGTTATTTCACTTTTTAATCTGTTTTACCTGAAACTAGTTCCATCTCAATTGTTTACCGTTACTATGGAAACGGCTGAAGTGGAGTGATATAGAACGTGATTGAACTGTTTTTTTAACTGGTGTACATTATCACTTTTTAATGGACACCTTCCAGCCAATCAGAATCGAGTATTCACCCAGACCATGGTATAATGCAATGTAAAGCGTCTTTAAGCGTCCAGAAAAACACGATATAAAACCAAAGCATTATGAGACGTCCCGTCCCAGGAGGAGGGAATCAAACCTGCCAATACCCACCGATTCAAGTTGTTATTTGGTTGAGACAGTGCATATTAATGAACATACAAGGGACTCATGCATATTATAGACACGCCACGCCGGATTGTAGCCATGGGCTAGTTTTCATCCATAGACCCAGACTCGCACTGTCAAACACTCTCACACACTCTCTACATGTTTGCAGTGGTCAGGGAATCCAGAGTTCCCGGAGGAAATCTACACAGACACGGGGAGAACATGCAAACAGAGAGACCCCACCCAGGGATCGAACCCGGGACCTTCTTGCTGTGAAGCACGAGCACTAACACTCAATTAGCAAGTCTTTGTTAACATAGGTCGCTTGGGTCCAGTGTCACATTCTGACTAAAAGAGTGAATAAGACGCTTCTGTGAATAGAAGCAAAACGTCCTCAACTCAACCAAACCCAGTCCAGTTGAGGATTTAAGCGTCACTGCAATTTCTATATGGAGTTTGCATGTTTCTCTCCCCGTGTCTGGATGGATGTGTTTGTGGCACTTCCCTCTTCAACCAAAGACATGCACTATACAGGAGGGACTTCCTCCAGGTGTTTCTGACCATCAGCCTGGCTCAACATCTGGATAGGAGTCCCCGGGGCCTGCATGCGACTGCCCACTGCAGGGTTGCCAGATCCGCGGTTAAACTGCGGAATTGGGCGGCTTTTTAAGCTTTGCCGCGGGTGAAAAAAACTGTCCACTTTTGTTTTTTCATACTGTTGTCATTGTAAATAGGCTATTGTGTAGCTTGTTTCTTGATAAAAGCACAATTTTCGCAGAAGCACATGGGCTCCGTACACAAGCAAAAACATCCAGCAGCACCGTATGTCTGGAGTTTTGGGGCATTTTTTCCTGATATTTTGGGCAGGTTTGGCTGCCGAGATCTGGCAACCCTGCCCGTTCAGTTGTATAATCACAATAAAGGCACCGTAACCATAATTTTCCCCCAGTTCTAAAATGGATCTAAATTGTCGCCTCAGCCACAATTTGTCTCCACTGCACATATTTTCAAAAGGGCGCATTATGCTTTGTGCAGTTCATTCAAAACGCATCTTGATGATTATTTTACACTAAATTGGCCTAATTTACTAAGCCAGGTGCGAAATTGTAAGTACTACTTCATATTAGCACATGGGATTTTGTTTTTGGCTTGTTGCACCTGATTTATTATCAGAAACTGATAACTGATATAATATCTTTATAGTGGCGCAAATGTGAAATGTAAATGAGTTTGCTCTGTGGCCTTTAAAGAGTGCCTAAACGGGCGTGCCAAAGCCTTTCCCCAACCACAAACAAAAGTCAAAAATTGCCGTGAAAGAGGCGGTCTCTGAAGTTTGTGGGTGACGTGCGGGGGGTGAGTGTGTGGGCCTTTGCTTTGGCACAATCACAGCAGACTGATTACGTGGGAGGGACTTGGTTATAAACCACAGGTACAGGGGCAGGACAATGGGCAGCACCTGATGACGATGTGTGGAGCTGGTGCAGCTTATGACGTTCTGTGGAGGCCGTGGACACTCTCCAGCCAATCAAGAAATTCTAATTTAGTGGCAGAGTTTACCCTGAAGGGGGCGCAACCCATTCGTTTTCAGGCCAAAGTTAGGATTTGACACATGTTTGCGCTCTAATGTCAGAATAATGTCAGGGACCAGTAGACAACACTATGAGACACCCATTGAGACAGTTTATCAGTAAAAAAAAACTTGATTTGGTGTTTAGATGCTCTTTAAGCCTTTATGAGAGACAAAAACCTCGACTGCACCTGCTTTTTTCAACACTTTCTTTTTTCCTCAGTAAATCAAAAGCACCCCCTCCACTGTCATTATAGTTTGA
The DNA here is from genome assembly GCA_007210695.1 of Neogobius melanostomus. Classification (NCBI taxonomy): domain Eukaryota; kingdom Metazoa; phylum Chordata; class Actinopteri; order Gobiiformes; family Gobiidae; genus Neogobius; species Neogobius melanostomus. Next base: position 1,691,371 of record VHKM01000441.1, read on the forward strand.
CGATCACTCATCTATTTTTTTTATTTTTATTTTATTGGTTTATTTGGTCGGGACAGTGCATGTTAATGAACATACATGGGTCTCATGCATGTAAACAAGCCACACCGGATTGTAGCCTTGGGCTAATTTCCATCCGTCGTCCCCCATGCGCACTCTCAAACACACTCTCATTCATCCTGACCTATTGTACATGTTTTTAGTGGTAGGGGAAACCAGAGTACCCGGAGGAAACCTACGCAGACACGGGGAGAACATGCAAACTCCACACAGAAAGGCCCCGTCCAGGTGGGAATCGAACCAGGGACCTTCTAGCTGTGAAGCACGAGCACTAACCGCTGTGCCACCGTGCCGCCCACCGTGCTCTATCACACAGTACTGTTCAAAGTTGTCCCTAAATGGACCACAATCTTGTGAATTCAACCCCGGGACTCTTGCCACGCTGGCGGAAGTCTAGTTCCAGACGACGTTGGGGAAAACGGTAAGAAAGAACAACTTGTTACTACCGAAGTGCGGCGACCTCGAGACGCAGCAAACCTTGAAGTAACAAGCGCCGCGCGGCCTCGGAATCCAACCGCGCCGGCGTTTGCATCCGTGGGCGTTTAGCGATCCGGCGCCTGTGAGTAAAACATACATGAAAGTGGGCGGACATGCCGGACGAGACGGAGGAGGGAGAGCGGGGTGGAAACAGACGAAGCAAAAAACGAATGTGGGAGACAGGTCTGTAAAGAGGCGAGGGAGTGAGGCCGAGGGAACAGAACAGTTCAGTCTGAGAGAGGTGGACCTGCACACGAGAGGCTTTGTGCTTTGAGCTTGTACGAGCCCATACGCAGCTGTTGGACATGGCTTCGACAGACTAACGGACTGTTCCCTGCCAGCAACGCCCATTATAGACGGAAATGTGACTATTACTCTTCATATATTTCATACTGATCAAAAAACAAGGGGCAGAACTTTCCCCTGGAGTTAAAACCTGTTCAAATATTGGTGTTGTGTATTGTCAAAGGCAGAAACACGGAACTCAGGGGTCTTTTAAAGGGTCTTTTATTATGCAAAATTAACTCTTTAGAGCTTCTTGCCACGTTACAATGTAGGGGTGCATACCTATGTTCCCCGGGTGCGATATTTTTTTCCATAGGTGAGTTTCAGCCAATCACAAGTCATGAGAGTAAAACCTCATACATATATCAAGCAGCTTAACCCTGACCCTGCCCTAGCCACTAACCTTAAAGGAATAGGCCACCGTTTTTACATACTGAGATATGTTCTTACCTGAGCTTAGACGAGTTCATCTGTACCTGTCTGGTCTTCACGCGTGCCCCCCCTCACGTAAACACAGCACAGACGGCGTTAGCATTTAGCCTCTCTCTTCTCCTCTATAGCTCCAAACGAGGTGAAGATAGAAGCTACCAAACTCTTCCACGTTTTCCCTATTTAAATATGGTTACGTGAAGTGTTACACTATAAAGTATAATTACACAAAATTAAACAATGTGGATTTTCTAAGCGGATAAAAAGGGGAACTATAATGTAAGGCGTAATAATACCAGGCGTAACTCGGCATCCGCGCAGTGATATCTTCACTTTACTGTGCGGATGCCGAATTACTCCCCCTTTTTATCCGCTTAGAAAATCCACATTGTTTAATTTTGTGTAATTATACTTTATAGTGTAACACTTCACATAACCATATTTAAATAGGGAAAACGTGGAAGAGTTTGGTAGCTTCTATCTTCACCTCGTTTGGAGCTATAGAGGAGAAGAGAGAGGCTAAATGCTAACGCCATCTGTGCTGTGTTTACGTTACTGAAGGCACACGTGAAGACCAGACAGGTACAAATGAACTCGTCTAAGCTCAGGTAAGAACATATCTCAGTATGTAAAAACGGTGGCCTATTCCTTTATTAAGGATAGTGGGCTGGTGCCTAATCTTAATCAATAGAAGTGGGGGAACATAGGGCTGACCCCCCATGTAGTTCTCTTGTGGCCAAAATCGAACATTTGCACATTTTAAAGAAGGCTTATTATGCTTTTGCAGGTATTTGGTAATAACAAGCGCTAAAAGGTCAATTTTTCCCCCTCTTTATGTTCCCACGTGTCTTTGTTTTAGGCCGTGTTAGAAAAACTGCAGGTGTCGTAGCAAGTTACGATTTTTTTAACTTATTAAATGCCTTGGAGAGTAAATACTACGCTGACAGAAAAGGTGAAGGGAGAGAGGAATATTGTACATCCAGTTATATAATGGAAATATTTTTTTTCACTCAAACTTGGCTGTAAATACTGTTTAAAGTGGCGCTAGCCCGCAGTTAGCTTTGCCCGTTAGCCTGTTAGCTTCTTCTTCGTGATTCTATTAGTGTGTATTGGTTGCTCCGACCCGGTGTCAGTCAAGTTGCAATTGTGGTTTTCTGGCCAGAGACACCAGGGGGAGATGAAAGACCCCCCAATCATCCCATTAACCCCCAGAGGGACTACGGAAAGGATTTATTTAGGTAAACATGTTACTTAGTACTGCTTTAAGGCACTGCAGGTAAACTGGAAAAAAAAAAAAAAGTAATTCAGAGATATCAACTTGAAATGCTGCTGTACGTTACTGATATAAATATGAGGGGAAAAGAATTGCAAGTTTTCTACCATTTTATGTTTTCATTTGATGCATAATAATTGTCATAATAATTGCCTATGTTTTCAATGACAAAATCTAAATAATGGATACACCTGGATTTAATTTGAAGGTTTTATGTTGTTGATATGTTAGTAATGAACATTTTGAATAAGCTAATCATAAGTGAAAAAACCTGCAACAATTCATATTTTCCCTTTGCGTTTTTTTTAGTGGCGTTCAAAGTTCAATAAATCAGGCTGGAATTAGAGAATTAAAAAATCCCTCTGAAAAAAACTTCCTGGACTGGGAAGTTTGGCGTCGGTTGGAGCTCCTTAAGTGGAGATGTTGTTGCTATTGTAACGTGTCTGCATGCACAAGTACTTTTATCCGGTCTTTATTAGCAGGTTTCTCCCACAAAGGAAATGACCATATTTGGATTACAGCGTCATCTCGGTCGCCTTGCACAGCGCACATGGATATAAAATATGCCAATATCTGTGAATGGATACGCATGGCAACCTGGCATTTGGGGCGCGATATTGTAGCTACATCCGGGATATCTCTTCGCTAGCGACAAAACGTCACATAATAAGCGTCGTACGGGGTAAGTTTGATCTTTTTTCTCTGACGTGAAAACTAAGAGGACGAAAAACAAAACAAAAAATCTCCACATCGACCAAGGAGAACACGCCAACTCCACTTCGAAAGACCCCAAACTGTTTAGGTTCAGTCAAGGACCTTCTAACCACTCTAACACCGTGCGTTATCGGCCAATCCCCGCCTCAAATACCAATTTCCTTTATCTGTCCGCCGTGTTTGCCGACCGTTTGGCCGCTCTCGGACTCTCCCAGCATGAGGCAATTTGCCCGGCGAACTCCATCTTTCCGTAATGCGATTCCGAAGGCTGCCTGCTGTTCTCTACATAATACGATAATGCCAAGTTGTCATTTGCGGTGATGGATTGGTGGGTAAAAATAGAAAGAGTGATTAAACCTTGAAGGAGGTACTAAGCGGTCTTAAATCTCCATTACGCCAAGGCTGAACCGAGGATAAACTCTGCCCTCGCGACGCTACTGGCCTGTCTCGGATCAATTATTTTATCAAATCGCATCAGCAAAGAACAACAGCTGCCTGACGTCTACAACACAGTCACTTTGCCGTCTGTCAGCTCCGTTTGTACCATTGCCATAACAACAACCAATCATTGATTATGACCTTTTTCCTCTGGCATATCGAGGACTTTTGCCTGCCTTACGTTAGATTTTGACCTAAGAGGGTTGCAAATTCCAGAAATTGTCATAAAAATAGGGAATTAAAGAAATTGATCATGCTAAACCCAACTTTTTGTTGTTGTTGGCTTTTTAAGCATGTTGTGGTGTTATTTCCTCATGCCCAAAGTGGATTTTGGCTGCTCTCCTGGAAAATGGTCAATCGCCTCTATATGTAAATGTAATGAAGTGTTTGTGCCAAGCCGTGGATGTTTCATGGCCGAGCGTGATCATTACAGTGTGAGAAAAGGTCATTCTTTAGACCTGGTCTGCACAGCGACGGTAGCTCTTTAAACGAAACATAATGTCAGCGAGAGGTGTGGGACTCTGACGTCAGAACAGAGGTGGTTGGTGGTTGGAATTAGGTTATGGTTAAGGTATAATTTATTGAGACTTGTCCTCTGCTTTCGATGCCGCTGGGGCGACCTGTAGGAGCAGTACCGTGCCGGCGACCCATCTTGAGATGTGGAGCCAGGCTGATGGTCAGTATTACCTGGCTGGAGAATTCACCTATTGTACATGTTTTTAGTGGTAGGGGAAACCAAGAGGAAACCTACGCAGACACAGGGAGAACATGCACACTCCAGACAGGTGGGAATCAAACCCGGGACCTTCTTGTCAAGCACAAGCGCTAACCGCGGCACCACCCTAAGGGTGTCCAATATTTTGACAATTCATGCTGGCTGATACTGATCCAATACAGTCTTTTTGCATTGTTGTATTTTATATAATATATAACATTATAATAATTTATTATTCATATATTTATACATTAGATAATAGAATAATACATTGTAGATGTATTGCATAATATTAGTTTCACCAATTGGCGTCTATGCCTTACCATAAACATGCAAGAAGTTTTGGATTTAGTTTTAAATTTTAACTTTCAGGTAAATGTTGGGTAATATAAAGGCTAAAATGTAACATTAAAACTCAAACAGTTTTATAATTGCAACATTTGAATCCCCTTCACAAAACAACAGCAAAGCAGCCGATGTTATTGTTTCAGCTGTAAAAGCTAAATGACGGCACTGCAAAGGAAACAAGGATCTTTTCTCTGCCGTTATTATGTTTTTACGCAGCCGCAGAGCGTCCTCAAACTGTGGCCGTTAGCGATAGCATTAGGGATAGCATTAGCGATAGCATTAGCAGTGCTGCGGTAAAACTTCAGGCCAGAGCCGCCACAGATTCACAGCAATCTTTTTGGGATCAAACCCGACACCTATACTGAACACCAGATCAGGACATCCCTGTTGGAAATGTAATAAAAAAAGAGTATACTTCCCACTCCAGGACCATTTAACACTCAAATATCCCATTGCACAAACTCCTAGCTTGGCACGAGCCAGACTGATCCTCCATGTTAAGAGATACATGGGGATGCAGTCTATTACCACAATTCCAGACTGTCTTTATATGTGTTTATAAATACATAAATAAAGTCAGTCAGGCTTTATGCCAGGCTAACAAACTCCACCAGCTTCTGTTATTGCCAAAGAGATGGTGAAACTCCTTTAGGACGGCTGAGATTTCCATTAAATTTTGATGAATACCCTAATCCCCATGTCTGATCAGTTTGAAGAGGACGGTGTTTTGGTTATGTAGTGTGGGGTACGGGCACCCCAGGGGGTACACGAGCCATTAGCAGGGGGTCCTCGGAATTATTTCACATCAAAAAGAAGAAACTGGGTAATATTTCGATAGGATTTTAAAAGAAGAAAGTTTTTTAAGATAATTCTAGCTTCACTTTGAACACAACATACCAAATAAATCTGAGTTTGGTTGCTAATTTTCTAAATAATTGGCGGCACCCTCGAGATAAGAGGTACTTGGAGTAGAAAAGAAAGAACACCTGGAGGAGGGATTAATCGTACTTCTTATGTGAGTAGGCGTGTGTGACAAGACTCAAAATTTACTTTATGGTTCCATCCGTTTGCAACCCGACCTGCTTCTCCTTTATTTTTTAACGCTATAAAGGTTATATATTGTAAGGCGCCGGGATCCTAAGTTATACTCTGCGAATCCCAGAGTCCAACATTTTGCAGATGGAGATTTATAGCTCTTATACTCCAGAGCTGTCAGACGAGTGCGCTTTGGGAACTAACTGGCAACAATGTCGGTATTTCAGACTCTGAGCCCGAATGCAGCAAAAACATTGAGGCCGTGTAAATTCATATTCGAGCTTACACTGTATTTACACAGATTTTTTTATTGCGGTAGAAAAAGCTGTAACAATCGTGCATCGTCTTTGGGGTACAAAGCTTAATAAATCAGGCTAGATATCGAAAAAGAAAATGTGATTTGGTAATGCAAACACAAGGAAACAAATGGAATGAACTGTAACGGTTAAAACGTAATGGTGATTATTGTGTATTTGTTCTTGCCCAGCTCTTACGTTGGCTGACGACATGGACGGCTCAATAAAGGTAATTTAACCTTCAGTTCTGACATTCTCGATATTGACTGGATGCTACATTAGGTCGTCATCCAAATCCATTATTTGATTGCTCGCTGCAAAAATAGCATCGCCTGTGTCTAGCTTTGTTTTTGCTGGCAACAGTACACTGCCTGACCAAAAAAAACAAAAACAAAAAACGCTACTCGCACTAATATTTGGTTGTAGCGCTTTTAGCTTTGATTACAGTGGTCTTGTTTCAATAGGCTTCTGCGATGTCAAAAGATCCAGTGTTGTTTTCACTATACACCACGGTCTTGTATTGATGATGGGAGAGTGCGACCTCTGCACAAAGCCTTCTCCAGCACACCCCAAAGACCCTGAATGGAGTTTAAGATCTGGACTCTGCAGCCAATTCATATGTGAAAATGACGTCTGAGCCACTCTTTCACAAGCCCGATGAATCCTGGCATTGTCGTCTTGGAAAATGGTAAATGGTCTCAACTTGTTCAGCGCTTTTCTACCTTCATCAGGCCCAAAGCTCTTTACAGGAAAGGAACCAGTCACCCATTCACACTCTCATTCATACACCAATGTACGCCAACCATAGATTTTAATAATTAGAGATAGCCAGTGTTCCATTCAGCCTCATTCCTTGTAATGGTCCCGAGTCGTCTGTTAAAACTTACATGGCTGCTCTACGTCCTCCTACGAAGCCTGTTCCTTAAAAGGGCGGGAAGCACCAAGCTCTCGGTACAGTATGTTCAGCTGAGCTCACTTTTTGTGCACGTAGTGTTTGAACCAACTGCAGCGACCCCAGAGCAGAACAGTTAGTTAAATCCAGGTTTTTGATCAGGCAGTGTATAATCCAAAATGTTACGCAGTGTGATTTAACAAAGAGATGTCATTGCCACATGCGAGAAATGGCCTTAACGGATACAATTTCTCTTATAAATCTATATAATTAATCACCTACATTTCCATCAATTTCCATCAAGGCAATAAAGAGAACATTCAGTACAAGACCCAAATACAACTATACGCGCTTATTAAGAAGAGCCACCAGTACAGGAATGTACAGGAAAGAAGGCTCTTTGAGAATGTTTTTTTTGCCTGTGCCAGGGCAGAGGATTCAAAGATGGTTTGTAAACTCTCACTCTCAGAAGGAACAGGAGCTTATTCTTCCACCCATTACACTGTATTTTGATGTGGAAAGGAAAAAGGAAAATCCACCAATGATTATTAACAAGACAAGGTCCAAGACAGTATTTGTCCAACCGCACCACAATCTCAAAATGCCTTCTGGACACCCACTGCACACTTCTGTCCAGACAAGTCCCTCATTTTCATACCCCCCCCCCCCCCCATCATTTAAAAGCATTTTCCTCAGCGCCTCGGCTTGTCACAGTCCTGCGGCTCATGCGGGAGAATCACACCCCTGCGCGCCCAGATAAGGGTCCAGCGGCTGATTGCGAAACACAATGAGCTGCAAGTCTGTAACTGGCTTAACCCTGTTTTCCCATCATCCCCCCATGTCCCGCCACACAGCAATCATCGGCGCGCCATGGAAATGTCTAATCCACTGGCAAATCTCAACACGTATGACGGGGCGGAAAGAGGAATCGAGAACACTGCGGTTTGAATGGCAGTAATTAGCCAATTGTGTGATGCAATTAAACAGGCGATATCAGGGCATCTGCAGTGAACTGAATATCCGGTCTCCATGGGATCCGATTATGTGTAAAAGATGCTAACCCTGGAGTTCAGACCTCTACAGACAGGTCCCGAAATGCCTGTAGTAGACCATCGTCATGCAGCAACACAAATGACATGATTGATGTGCAAATCCTCCGTTGAAATTCTTAGAGGGTTCATATGAATGATTCAGTTCACTCTACGTTGTGAACCGTGACACTGGTCCAAACATAAGTTGCATTTCCATCAAACAAAATGCACATCCGTCTAAAATTTGCATAATAAATGTGCATAATGAAAGCAAGTTTACATGCGTTTCCATCAAAGAGTTTTTGCGAACGAAGGGCGGTGGTTACCTGGTTAAAGCAGTCGCAATTGCAGCATTTACCCAGCAGAGAGCGCACTGTGGGTGTGTTCATTCATTTAACTTGTTGGAAATAGTTACTTATTTTTTACCTGCAATGCCGTGAATTAATGTTAATTTAGGCGACCTACATGCTAAAATAACTTCACTACTCTGAAATCTTACAGAACCCATAGTTAGCTTTGCTCGTTAGCCTGTTAGCTTCTTCTTCGTGATTCCATTAGTGTGTACTGGTGCCTCCGGGTTGGAGCAGGGAAAGTTGCAAGCATGGTTTTCTGGCCAGAGACACCAGGGGTAGATGAAAGACCCCCCAATCATCCCAATAACACTTGTATTACCCCCAGAGGGACTATAAAAAGGACTTATTAAGGTAAATAAGTTACTTAGTACTGCTTTAACTACTTTTCTTCTTCGCTTCTGTCCACTCCAGTCCAAAGGTATACGGCTCTGCCAACAGGTACGTGTTCTTTTATTTGCTACATGAAGCTTTGTGATGAAAAAAACACATACATAAACATTGTATGCAAATGGACAATGATAGACAATTCCTTTCCCCATTCACAAGAATATGTATGTTCCTAAAAAGGGCATAAAGGTGTTCAGCTTTGGAGCAGGAACAAGCCTCTACAGTTCTCCCGGACCTAAAGCCCAGCCAAAGCTCAAACTTAAAAATCGACAGAACAATACCAGCGTGGTTAAACATATAACAACCCTCTTAGGAGGAAACTCTATCTTTAGAAATAATAATATTCTTTGGAGCCAGGCTTTTAAGTGTTTTTGGGAGATGATTCACCATTGGTTTCCATGTTATAGAGTTCTTTGTGGAGTTGCTTCTGGCCACTAGGGGTGGTATCGCAGCAATGTCAGCACTCGCCATAAGGACAAAGAAGAAGTGCTTATTTTGAATACTTTATGTTGTACTTTTAAAGCATTTAGTTTTTTCTTCATTAAATGCAGAAATACTTGTTCCACTGGCAGATTTCTTTACATGCCAACTCAAGGGCAAATATGCTGATATCAATAAAAAGTTACTTATTTCAAAATTATTTTTTTGCAGCTAACCCCTGGACATTCCAACCACCAAACCAGGTGTTGAATTAACCAGCAGCAAAACCAATGGCCGCTGGCTGCTCTGCTTTGCGACGACGACACTGGAGGCCGCCATTGCTCCGCCATTGCTGTAGTACCGCCATATAGCCGCTAGTCCCCCATTGGAATCCATTGCACATTACACACGTTAAAAACAACTTTAATGCCCGGTGCCTAATTTTTTTGGAACTGTCTACAGCTAGATATTCCTCCTGTGATTACGCTGGGTTAGACACAATCAGAGGCACCGGGGTGGTTATGGTAGGATACATTTTAGAAATCTCGTACTAATGAGGGTCGGACTGTTAGCATTGGAGCTGCGCGAGCTACACGTCACGCAAGGACCGAGTCTACAGTGAAGATCCCGCCGTTATGCCCTTATTAGGAACATGCTTCGTCGGAGCTGGGGAGGAGGAGTCTGTAAATCCGCCATGATTTCCCCCTCGAACGTGGTCATTATGGTAAACGGGGAGGAGTGAGGAGGAGTTGTCTATTATTTAACGGTCTATGAGCAAAACCACCTCTCTTTCAGGGTTGAAGAAGTCTGCTAATGGGCAGAACCTAGCTCTGCCAGACAGACTACTTTTCCAATTCTGTAGAAAGATGTGTTCCATGCAAGCAATTTTCCCAGCACTTGAAAATTACGACCTCAGAGCGTTCCAGCTGAATAAACTCGCACGTAAACAAAACGGCAAATGCTACAACCGTTAGCTAATAAGATGCTAACATTATACGAATGTTTCTTCACAATTCAAAACATGCTACATAACATTATATTGAAGGCTATGACAAAAGTAACGTTCACGTCACTGATGCAGGGGGTTTGTTAAAGTTTTATCATTAGCTGCGCCCCTCCACTGTCATTACTGTCGTCATATGGCATCCGAACTCGGAGCTCTCTGGTCATATTCGAGTTGTAATTACGAGTTTGAGCGGCGTTCCAAGGCATTTTTCAAGTGGCAGCACAGAAATGTAGCAGTTGCCTGGAATGCACCATTACTCTGGGATTCGGCACCACCTGCTCAAAATGAGATTGGTTAATCTGCCTGCCAATCACAATCAGAGAACTGTAAACATGGTGGCTAATTATAAGATATTTCAATATAACAAGAAATATCACACTGAAGATTGAACAGGAGGACTATTAAACTCTTTTAATTAGCAGTTATAAAGTTTGTTCTAAACTGAATTTGAGAGTCTGCAATAGGCATTTGAGTGACGTCGTACATATTTGCATCTGTGATTCGAGCGATGAAAATGTAGCTTTTGAACAGAAAGCAGGTGTCCAGTACATCATCTGAGGTTAACTCGTCTATAAATCAGAAATAAGACAGCTCTAAACCAAGACAGAACCACCGGGACTGACTCAGGATTCAATTTCCAATAGCCAGGAATTAAAAACAAGGATGGAAAGACACCAAGACCCAGTTCTGAACCAAAAACTAAGGACTACACTTGGAGTCCACAAAGAGTTTAAAAACAACATCAAACCTAGACATGCACTAGAAAAACAAACTCATCAGCTTTGTAAAGAAAATGACTTAAAAGTGCAGAACCTTTGCTCATTTTGAGTAGATTTGGACGAACTTATTGCCAATGGAACAGGAAAGCTTTTTCTTGCCTTATACCAGGGGTGTCCACACTTTTGTTCACCGAGGGCCGCATGTTGACAGCATCGAGGGCCACAGATCTGTGTCAGTGCATTCCAACATTCAGCTCGGTGTATTTAAGAGAGTTTTAAACCGTTCCCCACACTTTTATTTAGGCTTGGGACCATAAAGCCAGCTCTGTCTCTCTCAATAAATGTTACTTTTTGATGTTATAATTGTGTGGAATTATTAAGATTGCAGTAAAAAGTAGCATCTCTGGTGATGTGTGCCAATATGGTAAATGGTCTCAACTTATATAGCGCTTTTCCACCTACGTTAGGCACTCAAAGCGCTTTACAGCAAGGATCCACTCACCCATTCACTCTCTCATTCATACACCAGTGTATGCAGACACTGGAGGGAGGAGGGTGAAGTGTCTTGCCCAAGGACACAACGACAATGTGCACCTTCAGGAGGCGGGATTCGAACCCCTGACCTTCCGATCATGAGCTGACCCAATAAAACAAGAAGCCTGAGGCCCACCAATAATTGGTCCGGGCCACACTTTGGACATGCCTGCTTTATACTTTTCTGTCACATGTCTTGTGCTTTTGTGTTATTTTAAGCGTTCAAGATTATTTCTCTTATTTTCAGCAAATGAATGATGATCGTATTCAAGACCGTTCAAACCTACTCGAAATTACAATATAGCAATTTATCCAAGATGAGATTTTTTCATGTCATTCTTTGCAGCTAAACCAAAAATAACAAGCACACGCACCAGATCTAATCCGTTCCAGGTCTAATAAGGCAGAAGAAAACAAAATCTAAAAAAAAAAACAGGTCTCCTCCAGTTCATATCCAAGGCTAAACCCCCACATTCCCAGTGACTGACAGCTCTAACCCACCAAGCCATGGCATTATTGATCACGGTGGTTTACGTGCGCACGCCAGCCGATCATTTCACGGGCAATTTAGAAAACATCTCCCCTGCTCCATAACAATCCTCCTGCCTTTGCCTTTGAGATTCCCGTACAGCCCCCATTGTGTCCAAAACATGGAATCCACCGCGAGTGATGGTATGATTGGCGTATGGGCTGCGCGTCTCTGTTCCCTGTTGCATTTTTAATGGCGCAATTATACTTAAAAAGTCGAGTTGGCGTGCGTAAAACTCCATTCCATTCGTAAACATCATTCGTAGCAGCAACATGTAGTCACGTTTGGGCTAAAATGGTCAAGGCACCCGTAACGCTACAATAATAAGATCAATAGGCCAATTGATATCATGAAATTATTACATTTCTTGGGTTTGGATGCTTCGTTCTGTTGTCTCTTTTAGAAGAAAGTCTAAATATCGTGTTCAACAACGGACACCACAGCGCAAGGCGAAAGTACGACTTCTTATAAGAAAAATGAACACTGTATTACGCATTTAGCCAATAATATTTGAGGATATAAATGCCATGCGCCCAAGAATTAAACATGTTCCCGTAAACAACAGACCCGAGAAAAGAGAGTCTTCAAAAGCGCAATAAAACAATGCGTAAAGCGGAGCGTTTCTTACCTTGGAGTTGTTATCCAGCTATTTTTTGACCAACTGTCGCTCCTTCCCGTCTCAATATGACCATTTTCTGCTGCGTTGTCGTCCAAAAAGCTCACGAACATTGTAAAATATATATGTTTATTTTTATTCATGGAGAAAGCCCGTCATGGTGAGCGCCAGCAAACAGGTAATTTAGCACGGGAAGCCAAAGCGAGCTGTCATACTATGTGAAAGGAAAGAAGAAAAAAACGGGTTGAAACAGCAGAGGAATGTTCTTCTGTCTTTGTCTGAAGCGCGGTAGTGTAAAGTCTTGACTCGACTGACTGAGATGCTGTGCGGGGAAAGTTGACGCACCTTCCCGAGCGAGAGGAGAGGGACTGAGCGAGTGCGCGTAGAGCGAGTGGAGGCTGAGGAGGAGGAGGGGGAGGAGCTGGATCTGACCCGCAGCGTCCACCCTCACGCGCCTTTACTGCGTGTAATGCCGAGATTTCAATGTTTTTCTACTGTACCATTTTTTGTTTATAGGAGCGCGTAACTACGTACGGTTCTATGCCTGCTTGCTAAATTTACTCTTTTTTCCTTTTCATATTTTAGCCTCGCAACCCCCACCGTAACCGAGCACATTTTTTCAAAGGGAACAAAAAAGTGAAGAAAAATCAACAAAAAGGCGTAAAAACGGAACCAAAAAGTTACAAAAACGTGACAAAAATACAACAAAAAAGTGACGACAACGTGGCAACAATGCAAGGAAAAAAATTCGCTCAGTTCTGTGGGTCTTAGCTTTCAAATGAGGCGTGTCACTATAGGCTGTAAGCTCCAGTCAAGAAGCTTTTAGATTTGGGTAAAGCTGAACTGGAGAAAATGTGTTAAAGAGGGGGTATTATGCTTTTTTCAATCACATAGCACCAGTCTATAGCATACTACAATGATGACGTAACCTTCTGTTGGTCTGTATATGCAGTAAATTAAAAGAACTGCCTTGAATAAAATTGCTCTCTCAAAATGGCTGTACTGAACGTCTTGAAATAGGCCTCTGTCTCTTTAAGAAGCTTTCCAACACGCCCCCTTCAGCACACTGCTGTGGCATCTAAACAACACTACTGTGCGGGAGGGGGCTCTGCTGAGCTGAGGAGCAGTGGTTGGTGGCTTGGCTGGTGATGAAAGGTCCAGAGGCGTCTCCAGGAGGTGGGGCGTTCCTAGGAGGACTGAGGCATAGCTACACCTAAAATGGCTGCCGTCTAAGTTTTACTGATTACTCAAAAATATGTGAATGAGCCAAGGCAACACTCCAAGCATGTGTTTAATGAGGGAATGACATAATAACATGATATAAAGCTTGAAAAAGTCGATTTTACATAATACCCCCCTTTAAACAAATATTACAGTTAGGAATTTCTCTTGTGCATTTGGCTACCCCCTCTTTAAGATGTTCCTTCTTTGCGACCATGTCTGTGAAGCGCTAATACTAATAAATTCCTTTCCTCCGTTGTTCTGATCTGCATTTCGTGATTTCGTTGCGTCATACAGGTAACACAAAAACATCTTCCATATTTCCAAAGCCCAAATCCTTCTCCAGACCAATGGCCGCTGGCTGCTCTGCTTTGTGACGACGACACTAAAGGCCGCCATTGTTGTAGTACCGCCATATAGCCGCTAGTCCCCCATTGGAATCCATTGCACTTTAGACACGTTTAAAAACAACTTTAATGCCCGGTGCCTAATTTTTTTGAACTGTCTAGAGCTCGATATTCCTCCCGTGATTACGCTGGGTTAGACTCAAGCAGAGGCACCGGGCTGGTTATCGTAGGAAACATTTTAGAAATCTCGTACTTAATGAGGGTCGGACTGTTAGCATTGGAGCTGCGTGAGCTACACATCACGCGAGGGCCGAGTCTACAGTGAAGATCCCGCCCTTATGCCCTTATTAGGAACATGCTTCGTCAGAGCTGGGGAGGAGGAGCCTGTAAATCCGCCATGATTTCCCCCTCGAACATGGTCATTATGGTAAACGGGGAGGAGTGAGTATTGACGGTCTATTAATATTGTCTATGCTCCAGACCAGTTCAGTTTTAACGATTTTATAACGTGGCATTCCTGCTACTGCCTGCAGAGAGCGCTTCAGGCCATTTAGAAAACAGGACGGGTCTCATTTACTCTCGGTCCAACAAATACAAGACACAGTACACAAACAACATCCTTATAATTTGTGACCGAGGGGTTTAGGCTGAAGTTAAATTTATTTTCCCGAACCCCCTAAGCAAAGCTTTCGCAATTAGAGAGACAATAGCCTTTCCAAAATAATACTAAACACTGAACTCTCTGCAACTTACAACAGTACCAGCAATAACATCGGAGGAGACTTACGTTTTCTTGCCATTTCTGCTCTTGGTTTTCTCTACATTCAGTATAATGCCGAAGTGCCCAAAAGTCATGTTGTTTTAAGGCATCGATTAAGCATGAAGCAAAAAGAAGCACCATTAAGCAAAAAGACAGTTCACTCGCTCTGCAAATGCCATCATGCAATCCTGCAAAACCATGTGTGTAATGGAAAGCCAATGGTGGAAAAAGGTAATGAAGCTCTGGTTACTGCAGCATACAAAACATCTTGACACATCCATTGCTCGCACAGAGGAGAGTCGGGAAGTCTAAATAAATCCAAGAATAATAGCTGCCGGCTATTAGCAATACATTATTAGTTGAGAGACCTGTACTGCTCTGCTTCAGTACAGGCCTCCATGGTCTCAGACAAAATAGAGCCATACGAAACATTTGACCTGACCAAACTTTCCAAAACCTGACCGAAAAAACAAGCCGCCACCTGGATGAAAGTAACTGTTCTGATCTGGGGTCGCTACAGTTGGTCAGGTCTAGGTTCAGCAACACTATGTGCCCAAAGAATGTGATCAGCTGACGACCTGAACATCCTGAATGACCAACTTGGCGATGTTTCTCAAGTGGTAAAAACAGTTTTTGACCAAATGCCTTGAATGACCGTCAAGAGACAAAGACTGGTCAAACGAAACGCCAAGGCTTACAATCGCAGGGATTTTTCTTTGCTCTGGAGCAATTATCAAAGTCTCAGTCTTTTTAGAATTCAGCAGAAGGCAGTTTTCACAAAGCCACGACTTTACACTTGAAAGACAATCCATTAACTCTGACAGTCTGTGCATCTCTGACCCTTTAAACGAAAATACAGTTGAATATCATCAGCATAGAGATGGTAAGAAACATTTTTAAAGTGGCTGAGGATTTTTCCAAGAGGGCTGATGTACAACAAAAACAAAATAGGCCCCAAGACGGATCCCTGAGGAACCCCATGCAGCAAAGGAGTAGCTTCAGACATAATGTTATTTAGAGAATGTTCTATTGGTCAAATAGGACGTCAACCACTTCAGGAGTGTTGAGTCTCTGTAGCAACAATTTATGATCTATAGCAGGGGTGCCCAAAGTGGGGCCCGCGGGCCGAATTTGGCCCGCCAAAACAATTCTGTTGGCCCGTGCATCTGGTTAATACTAACTCTCTTCCATTCATTCTCAATGGTAAATATGGATGTAGTACACTTTTTGGCCACCAGCGTCAAATTGGGGGCGCTTTTTCACTCCTTTCACAAGCACTGTTGTGGTGTCTTGGTGTTTATCACAGTGCGTTGTAGCATCGACTTTCACAGATTTCCAACTTTTATTGTAAAGGTTGTTGACATCAACAAAGGTACGTGTTAAAAATTGACTTATAAAAGCACTTATGCTGAACAGACACTTTCAAAATGATCTAATATGGCATTTTCTTTGAGTAAACAAATGAATGAGGTAAAGTCACTGTACGTACGTAGATACAGGTGTTGTTTACATTTTGCACTATATTGCTGCAATTGTGGATTTTGTTCGACTAAAACCAGGCTTTTGCCATAGTTAACATTTGTTTTAATGTAGCATGTTATTTGCATATGTGACATGACGAGTGGTATATAAAATATAAATAAAAGCCTGACAACGCCATCCAGTGTAAACTGGAAAAAATGTGCTTTAAGGCACACAGGTTCGACCCATAAGGACAGAGGCATCATGTTCCTTGTACATTCACTTTAGGTTTATTTCAATGTTTTACTTTTGTTTTATCTTTCTGTTGGGATTTCATACTTTCTTTACACATAACAGTTGTCGTTACGTTTAGTTGGGCTCACAAAATGCCCGGGAGCTGGTCAAAAAAAAGGAAACAAAACAAGGAGAAACAAGACAGCAGCATGGTAGGTCCATCTAAATGAAAAGAGGTGGTTAAATTATTGTACCAGAAAGGCTAGCCACGAGGCAAGGCAAGCTTACCATCGCACGCCCACATCTAGCCCTACTCGGCCGGCGCGGTGCTTCGATAGCCCCTGGTTACGCAACGGCCCCAGCAGACCCCGGGCCAGACACGCCGAGAGAGCAATGGACGCCAAGGAGTGGTGCGCGTTGAGGCTCTCTACCACCCGCGACGCTAAAATTACACCTGCGTTAGCAGCTACACCAATAACCCATGGACCCATGGAACAGCACACACAACCCTGGGCTCAGCCCAACCAGGCCGGAAGACGCCAGTGAGGGAGACAGAGGAAATGCGTGTGAACCAGGGTCGTTTTTATACTATTTAAACGCTAGCGCCCTCTGCTGCCCGTTTTCATATTTACAGTGCTTATATTTAATAAAGGTATAAAATACAGTTAATAAAAACTGGTATTGCCACACATAGATAGAATCAAATGCAAATGTATACCAAAAAATAAAATAAAGTAACTGTTAGTATTTGCTGTTATATGTGTTTCACGCTTGACATCGCCGTGTTTGGCCCGCGACCCACAAGCACTTTTTCATGTTGGCCCTCAGAGACAAAAAGTTTGGGCACCCCTGATCTATAGTATCAAAAGCTGCAGACAAATCAAGCAGGATCAAAGAGCACTTTGCGTTTTTTTAAGTTACAAATGACTTTGGACACATGGATTGACTGCCACAGAGTCCAGATCTTAACCCCATTGAGAGTCTTTGGGATGTGCTGGAGAAGGCTTTTGCACAGTGATCACACGCTCCCATCATCAATGCAAGAGCTTGGTGGAAAAGTCACGCAAGACTGGATCTTTTGACACTGTAGAAGCTTATAGAAACAATGCTGAAGGTGCTACAACCAAATATTAGAACGTGTGACTTTTTATTTTGATCAGGCGGTGTATTTATGTGTTGTCGATTGATTTGACCTGCCTTCTTGTAATTCCATGTGACAGTGAAACACTTTGAATTATCTAGTGCTCTACAAATAAATAAATGGTGCAAATGAGTCCAGTGAAACTAATAAAACCTCATAAAAGCACGTCTGGTGTTTCAGTTCTTCAGAAGGTCATAGAGGTTCAGGCCTTTTATAGATTTATTTATACATTAAGATACAAGACAAAGGGAAGTTGTAAATGTTGCCCTATAACAGCGCTCAGACCTCGGCTCATCCGCCTTGGAGCCTTTATCCGATACGAAACAAGCGCAGGTGGTGCTGACCAAGAAAAGATCCAAATTAAAAAGCGATTACGGAGGAAGCGCTCTCGTGAACAGGTGCGGCGAGGCTTAATTAAAACAAGCGAGCACGTGATGTCAGAGGAGGAGGAGAGCGGCCATATTGGAGTGATTTCACACAAAGGCGTCTTCATTGGGTTTGCGTTCAGCGGGGGATACTTAACAGGCTGCCGGGGAAACCGCATTAAAAATCCTATTAATTATAATTGGAGCTGTTTTACCGTGAAATTGTAAATGACACAGAGACACCGAGGGAATATGGATTTATTGAAATCACGATGACGAAAGGATTAGGGTAAGGGCCGAGCGGAGAGGGCAGGGCAAAGGGGGTAACAAGGAGGAGAGAAAAAATGGACATACTCTGTTATAAACCTATTTATTCGGATATATCTTCATAGCGTTTTTAATTACGTTGTTTCTAGTTCTAAATGTAGTACAGTGAGATTAATTATGATCTTAGTATTAATATTCTCAACATATAACTCAACATTTTGTTAACAGGATAAGTTAAAATGACTGATATATTAAGAAGATTTGACCTTAAAGGAACAGGCCAGGGGTCACCCAGGTGCCCTTTGGAGCATGCCCAGTAGCCCATGAGACTTTTTCTAAGGTGTAAAACGCTCTTGAATCTGATTCTTAAAAATACTGTTATTTTTTCTGTTCTTGAGACTCAGTACGAGTTTAAAATAAAGCTATTTTGATATAATATGGGGTTAACATCCTATAAGTAAACAGTGTATGTTTGAGTCTTTAGGATTTGTTTTTAACCTCTTAACCCCCCTGAACAGAACACATTTTCTCCAGTTTGGTTTTACCTTAATCTATAAGCTTCTTGAAAAAAAGTGTCAAAATGGCGACAAAAATGAGATGAAAACAAGGGGAAAAAATGCAAAAAAGAGCGTCAAATACGTGACAAAAAAGTGACACAAATTTGATCAAAAAGTGACGAAAACATAACACAAGAGCCATATAAGAGCAATAGAAAAGTGACCAAAAATGTGACCAAAAAGTAACAAAAATGCCATAAAATCAGCATCAGAAAAGTAACAAAGAGGGTTGAAAATGTGGCAACAAATGTGACAAAAACGCAACAAATAAGCAATGGAAGAAAATGTAAAAAAAGTGACAAAAATGTGAGTAAAAAGATCCGTTTAGATCAGTTTTGTCGGTCTTAGCTTTCAACTGAGGCGTTCCACTGGCCTATAGAGTGTGACCTTTTGGATTGGAAAAAACGCACTTGGTTAAGGGGTTAACTGGTAACTCTCGAACAACTTAAAGAGGGGGCATTATGCTTTTTTCAATCACATAGCACCAGTCTATAGCATACTACAATGATGACGTAACCTTCTGTTGGTCTGTATATGCAGTAAATTAAAATAACTGCCTTGAATAAAATTGCTCTCTCAAAATGGCTGTACTGAACGTCTTGAAATAGGCCTCTGTCTCTTTAAGAAGCTTTCCGACACGCCCCCTTCAGCACACTGCTGTGGCATCTAAACAACACTACTGTGCGGGGAGGGGGCTCTGCTGAGCTGAGGAGCAGTGGTTGGTGGCTTGGCTGGTGACGAAAGGTCCAGAGGCGTCCCCAGGAGGTGGGGGCGTTCCTAGGAGGACTGAGGCATAGCTACACCTAAAATGGCTGCCGTCTAAGTTTTTACTGATTACTCAAAAATATGTGAATGAGCCAAGGCAACACTCCAGGCATGTGTTTAATGAGGGAATGACATGATAACATGATATAAAGCTTGAAAAAGTCGATTTTACATAATACCCCCCCCCCCTTTAATGCTCTTGAAGTAGCCCGCAGCTGAAAAATGGTTGGTGACCCCTGGAACAGGCCACCGTCTTACCTGAGCTTAGACGAGTTGATACGTACCTGTCTGGTCTTTGTGCCCGTGGAAGAGCGCGGTCGCTTCTAACTTCACCCCCGTTTGGAGCCATAGGAATATGCTGGGAGAGGCCAAATGCTAACAACATCTTTGGTCGTTTTGCGTGACTGAGCGCACGCACAAAGACGAGACAGGTACGCATCAACTCGTCCAAGCTCAGGTAAGAACATATCTCAGTGTGGAAAAACAGTGGCCTGTTCCTTTAACTTGCACAATTAATAGTTGTCAAGTAAAATATCTGCCAGTGAGAATTCTTTTAAAGAGGGGGTATTATGTAAAATCAACTTTTTCAAGCTTTATATCATGTTATTATGTCATTCCCTCATTAAACACATGCCTGGAGTGTTGCCTTGGCTCATTCACATATTTTTGAGTAATCAGTAAAAACTTAGACGGCAGCCATTTTAGGTGTAGCTATGCCTCAGTCCTCCTAGGAACGCCCCCACCTCCTGGAGACGCCTCTGGACCTTTCGTCACCAGCCAAGCCACCAACCACTGCTCCTCAGCTCAGCAGAGCCCCCTCCCCGCACAGTAGTGTTGTTTAGATGCCACAGCAGTGTGCTGAAGGGGGCGTGTCGGAAAGCTTCTTAAAGAGACAGAGGCCTATTTCAAGACGTTCAGTACAGCCATTTTGAGAGAGCAATTTTATTTAAGGCAGTTATTTTAATTTACTGCATATACAGACCAACAGAAGGTTACGTCATCATTGTAGTATGCTATAGACTGGTGCTATGTCATTGAAAAAAGCATAATACCCCCTCTTTAAGAAAGAACATCTTCTAATGTCAATCAATGTATTGATTTTTTTCCTGCATGACACAATTCTTTTCACACAGGAGCAGCCCGGCCCATTAAAACCCATTTGCCTGTATCTTCCCGTCGGCGTTTCCCGAACCGCGGTGGTCGACTGTAGCCTTTGTTCCCCTGAAGGCATGTTGTCGGGGTTTTTTTGCAATGCAGATCAGCTCCCAGATCCCATTTGTTTGCACTGAGAGTGTTTCAATAGGTTTGCTACACAGCATTAGGCCTGCACATTAATATCCCACTGCTCAGCATTCCGCCACCGTTTTCCCGACAGCCGCTCCGGGAATAATGGCACGGAGGCACGGACGGAATTCCTGAGGAGTTTACCGAAGTCTTGTCTTATCGTTGGGGGGAAACAAAAGTAAATTCTAAATGAGTTAAAATGACTTAAATTGTGTAGAATTCTCCAATACTGAGAGCAGTGGCTGAAATAGGAGTAGCAAATCTCCAAATGACAAACCTGATCAATATTTGTTAGGGTTAAAGTCCTTTCAGTGTCGTAAAGTAATTTGTTCAGTTGTTCCGTTTCATGCCAGCATTTGTTTCATGTGGATAGTCCCAGTAATTACATATAGCATAATCAATATTTATCATAATCCAAGGCAAGGCAAGGCAAGTTTATTTGTAGAGCACAATTCATACACAAGGCAATTCAAAGTGCTTCACAGTTGCATAAAATTACAAGAAAACAGATAAAATCAATCAATAAAACATCAACATAAAGTTAATCAGTTACAGTAAAAGGCAAGAGTGCAGATAAAATACTTTCAGTTTTCATATGCACGGGTAAAAAGAGCTGTTTTCAGCCTGGATTTGAACATTGTCAGAGTTGAGGCCTGTCTCACATCCTCATGAAGACTGTTCCAGATTTTAGCTGCATGAAACTGAAACGCAGCCTCACCGTGTTTATTATTGACTCTGGGAACCACCAGGAGACCCCTCCCTGAAGTTCTCAGGGCCCGAGATGGTTCATACGGCTCTAACATGTCAGAGATGGACTTTGGTGCTAAACCATGAAAAGACTTGTACACAAGCAGCGCTGTTTTAAATTCTATTCTCTGAGTGACAGGAAGCCAGTGCAGAGACCGGAGCACTGGACTAATGTGGTGGTATTTCCTGGTTCTTGTCAGGACTCGAGCAGCAGCGTTCTGGATGTTCTGCAGCTCTAACAGCTCGTTTAGAAAGGCGAGTGAGCAGGCCGTTACAGTAGTCTAACCTGCTGGAGACAAATGCATGGATGAGTCTCTCTAAATCTGGTTTTGACACTATTCCTCTGATCTTAGCCATGTTCTTCAGATGGTAAAAAGCTGATGATGTTATTGCTTTGATGTGGCTGTTTAAGTTCAGGTCTGAGTCCATGATTACTCCTAGATTTCTAACCTGATTTTTTGGTTTCAGAGCGAGAGACTCAAGGTGACTGATAACACTTTGTCTTTGTGTCTGTGGGACAAAAACAATGATCTCAGTTTTGTCTGAGTTTAGTTGGAGAAAGTTGTTTTGCATCCACAAACTGATCTGTTGGATGCAGTGACAGAGTGTATCTACAGGCCCATGGTCTAAGCATGTGCAATGTGACCGTCCAGGTTATTCTATCAATTGATTTCTTCTTCCCTGATGCACGGGCATAATCCAAGACGACGACGCCAGGCTCAGGACTGGACATCCATCTGATTTGTTTGTTGTACGATTGCATAATGATATAATAAAGCCCTTTATCTTCACCTTGTAGTAGTAACCTTAGTAGTAACCTTTCTTCACAATATTTGCACTTCCCCGCATAGAAAGACTAAGATAAATCCCTTCCACAGTCATTACCCCATCCCATTTGGTGATAATTAGTAAAACATGACCCATCATTGTAAAAGGCAAACGTTCGAGTTCTGCCCCCGACCTCCTCTCAGTTTTAATGGACTCCTCAGGACGTTATGTCATGCTTTGAATTACAACTCCGCCGCAGTCACTCCCAGGAGCGCACTCTCACGGCCGCAAACACTTACGAATACAAATGAGAGAAAATAAAGTTTGGAAAGCTACAACTTCTGCAGCAGCCAGGATCAATTAACTCGGGCCGTCCTCCGTCGTCCCACACGCAGCTGCATGGTTTCAGCGTCCCGGGTTTGATTTGCATTTTTCCTCAGGTGATCGCAATTGAATCGGAGTCTCCAAATCGCAAAGGCAAAATGATTCAGAATGATTCAGAATGATATGTCTTCATAAAGTACAAAATGCTGCCTTCAGTGTATGTAATGTTATGTGATGCTTGTTCATATTCTCTCTAATGATTACGCTGTGTTGGGCCTCATGTCGACGCGCACCTGAAATAGACGTTTTCTTTTGCATTTGACGGTTTCTTCGTATTCACAGGAGATGAAATCTGTTTGGACAATGGTAGTAGAAGTAGTAGATAATCTATTGTCCTTGAGAGGAAATTCATTTGCAATGAGCAACAAAACACGCCCGCACGCACAGACCACGGCCATACCATCACCTCATTATGTCCAATTTTGAAAACATAAATTCCATAGATAATAACGAACAATAGTAGAGATAGAAGATTTGTTGTTAAAAAAAAAGAAAGAATGATCTGAAGAAGGCTCTGCCCGTTGTCTTTGATAAATAAATATGCCTTTGGACATCTGCTACTTGAGCGTAAGATGCTGCTTTTTTTGATTTTTTGAAGATTTTCCTCAACATCTGCACCTCTGACACAACTTTCAGAGTGCGTTGCTCCTCTTTTCTCACTTAGCTGTGAGTCTTGCCCGGATACCTCCTTGTTTGTCCCTTTTTTGTTCCCTGCTTGGTACCTCTTCAGTTGATGTCTTATCTTTTGATGTCTTATTTTTTGCGGCGACGGTGGCGCAGCGGGTAGAGTGGGTCGTCTCGTGATCGGACGGTCGTGGGTTTGAATCCCAGCTCCTGCAAATGCACACTGTCGTTGTGTCCTTGGGCAAGACACTTCACCCTACTTGCCTCCAGTGTCTGCGTACATTGGTTCCTTACTGTAAAGCGCTTTGGGCCTGATAAAGGTAGAAAAACACAACATAAGTTGAGTCCATTTGCTTCATTGTAATTTTATGGACAATTCACTTGGGTATGAATTGTGCTCTCCAAATTTGCCTTTGCCTTCAGAGTTTCAGAAGGAGAAATGTCTTTAGCACATACGCTAGATGTTTGTTTACTTTTTAAAAAAGCTGGCTGTACTGAACCTCACAAAATGTACAAAAGTATCCAGTAAAATAATGTGGAACACAGAAACTACAAATGCCAAGAGTGAGAGAAGTAGCTGTTTTTGTTAGTTTTTTTTGTAGTAGTAGTTTGTATTTATGTGTATCATTTATTTGAAGTGAAACAACCAGGTAACTCTCTATAGTGCTGTTCCTGGATCCAAGAGACATCAAAACTTAGATACCAGGAGTACCTAAGCTTTTTTTTTTTCCGATGCCATACTGGTATCTTTTAACCCCTTAACCCCCGCCTTCACCAAGTGCATTTTCCCTCTTTGTATCAGCTTTAACCAAATCTCAAAAGGTAACAGTCTATAGGCCAGAGTAACGACTCATTCGAAAGACTTACAAAACCCATCTAAACAGATCTTTTTCATCGCTTTTTTCCTCACGTTGTTGTCACTTCTTCATCACTTTTTTGTTGCGTTTTAGTAGCTTTTTCCGTTGCTCTTTTGTGGCGTTTCTGTCTTCTTTTTTTATCACGATTTCGTCACATTTTCATCCTTGCTTTTTGACACTTTTTCAAGAAGCTTTTAGATTTGGGTAAAGCCAAACTGGAGAAAAATGAGCTCGGTTCAGCTGGGGGTTAAGAGGTTAATAGTACCCGGCTCAAAGCAGGATCTTGGTTCGGAGCACCATGAGGGCTACGCAAATATCACCAAACTATCACTATGACAATATGTAACGCAATATCCATATCCCAAAACCCCATCAAATATCGCCAAATCACAGAGGTCATGATTTTCCTAATTTAGTTTAGTTCCATTAAAGCTTTGTCATGATCCTAATTTTGTCATTTTTCAAGTCTTGTTTTGACACAGTTGAGGACAAAACAAATTGCTTAGAGTTTTTGTTCCAATTTAAAGAGGGGGTATTATGCTTTTTTTCAATCACATAGCATCAGTCTATGGCATACTACAATGATGACGTAACCTTCTGTTGGTCTGTATATGCAGTAAATTAAAATAACTGCCTTGAATAAAATTGCTCTCTCAAAATGGCTGTACTGAACGTCTTGAAATAGGCCTCTGTCTCTTTAAGAAGCTTTCCGACACGCCCCCTTCAGCACACTGCTGTGGCATCTAAACAACACTACTGTGCGGGGAGGGGGCTCTGCTGAGTTGAGGAGCAGTGGTTGGTGGCTTGGCTGGTGACAAAAGGTCCAGAGGCGTCTCCAGGAGGTGGGGGCGTTCCTAGGAGGACTGAGGCATAGCTACACCTAAAATGGCTGCCGTCTAAGTTTTAACTGATTACTCAAAATATGTGAATGAGCCAAGGCAACACTCCAGGCATGTGTTTAATGAGGGAATGATATAATAACATGATATAAAGCTTGAAAAAGTCGATTTTACATAATACCCCCTCTTTAATAGTACCGTATTGTGTTGAAATTGTCTCACAAAATCATCATTACCGCAGCATATTATGGAATATCGTAATGTTTTCTCATATTCTCATCTTGCCGCTCTGGTATTTATCAAATTGTACACTAAAAAGGGACGGTTCAAGTGCAGAAAGCATGCATTTAAGTCTAAGAGCTCATCCTTGTGAGTGCTTTCCGTGGGCTTTGTGTTATACAACTGTCTGACAGGACTAAAGTGGAGTCTGCTCTCAAAGCAGTGTTTGGATGTGTCACGGTCTCTTCACAAACTTCTTTATTACAGATTTATACTTTACTTTTTTTTTAAAAGACTTGAATTGAATTTCTTTGGAGTCATGTCTCGATGCTGTCGGCTTTTGTTGATACAAAATACAGGTACAAGTTTATGTTCACACTTTAGCACTTAGCTACGGAAGGCTTTGGGAACGCCCACAAATGGTAACTTTGGAAACTGCCAGAGGGAAAACGAAGGTGGAAAAGTCATCTAATACTATACCACTAATTTAACAAATAGAATTAGGGATGGAAATATACAGAGACATGGGGTAAAGTTGTTCAACTGTAGAAATCCCTCTGAGACTCTAAATCTATACATTTTGTTAGCACAGGCGCAATGCTAACATACAGTGAGGTACGTGTTGTCCTTTTTGTGGCATTTATATAATTTCTGTGGTTTCTTTATCATTAACATCTTATAGGATGATGTTGTGTGGCCATTTGATGTGTGTCCGACCCCACAATCAGCTTTCTCATATAAAGCAATACAGGAATGGAACAAGCTCACAACGGACCTGAAAAGTCAAACAGACTATTTTCAGTTCACAGTAGAACTTAAAAAGTGGCTTTGGAGAACTCAAAGCTGTTCACACTGAGGTGAACACTATGTTTGAACCACAGGACAACGTATGTGTATATATTCATGTACAAGAACATTTTACTCTGAAATTTAAAATGTATTATTAAATTTGTGTTTAGTGCTTATGAATGTGAATGTGACGCAGTAAATGAGAGGTGTGTCTGAATTATACAGGTGTGGTGCTGTGTATGTGTGTGTGGTGTGTGAGGGTCAGTGTTAGCGAGAGGGCTTGTTATGATTGCTTATTCATTGCATGCTATTGTATATATATATATATATATATATATTTACTTTTATCTGTACTTTGACTACAATGTTACTGTATATTATCTATGTAACCAGGGACTGCAGATGGAAACTAGCTATTTAGCTATAATCTGGTGCAGAACATATCTGTCTTTGAGCTTAATGTCTCTGTGCACTGTCCCTTCAATAAAGACTAAACTAAACTAACAAAAAGCAGAAACTGAACTGAATTTGAGTTAGCATTTAGCTCAGAGGAAACTTTTTGACGCTAAGTTGTATCTAAAGTAAAATTGCCAAAGGTCTGTACATTCATTAATGATTTCTAACGCGGCTTTGACCTAAATGTGGTCAGTGGGTTGACAACAGCTGAAAACATCTGGATCGTTCATAATTTGCGATGTTTGGAGGCTAATGCTAACGGCTATAGGAAAAATACATTGAGCTGGCTAATGGACTTACTAACTGTTAGGATGGAACACCGCATCTCCTTTTTATTATATTTATATTTATTTATAAATAAAAAACGGGGAATGTTTACTATAATGCTAGCGCAAGCTTAATGCTTCATGCTAATGGCTACGTTCGAGTGCCGTTTATCACTTCTACTGGACAATCTGTTTAATTTTCTAATGTAAGATTGTGACAGAAAAGACAAAAATTCACAAGGAAACAATTTTAACTGAACTTTTTTGTGTAGCTACGTGTTAAACAGAGGTGGTGCTAAATATGCTTATAGTCCACCAGAAGACGTCTAAAAATAGTGTGATTCCCATTACCCCCGCAAAGTTGCAATATTATGCTTTTGTTCTTTCACCGCTGCAGTGAAAGGGAAATGTTAATTTTGTGCTTTCCAAATAACAACGACTAAAACATGACCGGTCAGACTGATTTGTTATTGTTTTTCCGAGTGGATTAGTGCCAAGTGAGACTGGGAACAAAACACAATTATTACAAATATATCCACATATATTTTCCCCAAATGATTAAAAAAATAGAACCTCACCACAAAACCAGCACTTTTGTCATTGTGATTAGAGCTATAACGGACACTAAAAGCCGAAAAACAGAGGCACTTACTGTGAGGAGTTTGATGTTCTCCATTTGAGGATTCCTATGGATGCTGCCGTTTCACTAATCACAAAAAATATGTACAACAGGATCCAGGGCAGAGGTGGGTAGAGTAGCCAAAATATTTACTCATATAAAAAAACATATAAAAAGAAATCATGCACTTAAGTTACCCCTCCTGGAACCGCCACCTTAACATGGTGGAGGGGTTTGAGCGCCCAAATGATCCTAAAGCTCTGTTGTCGGGGCTTCGGTCCTAGGTGACGGGTCAGACAAAGAGCGGTTCAGAAGCCCCTTATGAGAGACCAACAGGCCCGGTTAGAACCATGAGGCCGTCCTTCTGTGGACCCACCACCTGACCCGGCAACGGACAAGTGGAAGAAAATGGATCGATGGCACTTAAGTACACAAAAGTAAGTAAGTGCTTTATTTGTTATTGTACAATTGTACAACAAAATTGCGTTCAGGTGTTCTGTTAGTCCTGAGCCCCTGCGACTGAGCGCGCCGCTCTTGTGGCCCAATATGAGCCATGCTTTTGGAGGTCGGGGAAACCGGAATACTGCCTTCTGTCTCCTCTGATCCTCTGAAACGGTGCAGCGCATCCTGGGTTTGTCCGTTTCAGAGCGTGGTGTCCTGCACTGGTCAGCTTCTCCACCTCTTCCTCCTACGCAGCTCCCTCCGCTCCACAAGACTCTTTCACCATCTTCTGGGAAGAGCGTAGCAGACAAATATAATCCGTCTTATTCTCCAGTGAACGAACATTAGTCAGAACAAGAGGGATAAATACATCCTCGTTTGTCCCTTTTTTGTTTCCTGTAGTGCCTCTTGTAGTTAGGTTACAGTAGAGTTACTTCAAAACGTTACTCAAGTACACGTACTTGGGTACATGTAACTGAGTACCACTCACAGTTGCCCAGGGGACAGGACTCACAGTGGGACTTTCCCAGTTAAATCAAGGTAAAAAAGAAAACCCAGTCTATGTCAAATGAGTTTGAAAACCTCGACTACAATCAAACATTTCTTACAAGTCGATGATGAAGAGCACGGTGCGATCAGGCCTGCAAATAACCAATTCAATGTGTTATTGAGTGAAACACAACAAAGCGAGCTCAGAGTCAAATACTTGATGAAGATCTGTCATTTTACAGTGAACAGAGCGGTAAATAAACAGCATTTAAGGTTAATTGCTTTACTGCACTCAATAACATTCAGAAAGCGTTTAGATTTACATCGTTTCTATACATCTATTCATGTTTAATTAAAAAGTCAGCTCTGTTTTGCCGTTGTTGACATTGGTTTTCAAATTAGCTGCTTTATTTCATGCAGTTTCTCATTTGCACTTTTCTATTAACGCGCTGTTACCTCGGGGAGACAAGGGCGCAGTACAAAATCTCACTGTGAGTTGAAACTAGGGCTGGGTGACACATTGGTGTTGATTAGGAACGATTTTATAACGATATTTATACTTTTTAAGGAGCGGAAACGCCCCCACGGATGCTGTAGCTCATACCTGCACTTTTAAAAGTTTGTGTCTTGAATTTTGAACACAAATATCGCAGTATACTTTACATAACAACCCTTTTTTTGTTCTGCGGTATAGTTACAATGACTTTTTCTTGTCTTTCGCTGAAGCTGTGGCAGTTTTCTATAGTCTTAAGCATTTTCTTAATTAGTTATTATCTTTTTTAGATAAATATCCAGCATATAATTGAGGAGTCATTAAACGTCTAAGTAAATAAACGTATTTTGACCCCTCCCACGTCCTGCGCTCCCAGTATGAGCTGCGCCTATTATAAACAAAAGGAGCCACCCCCCCTGCTTTGCCTGCTCAGAGGGTCAGGTCATAAATGATATTATTTGATATGGTTAAAAGACATCAAATATGACTGAGAAAATACTATAGGTGCTTTAAACACAATTTCAGTTTATTTGTTTGAAATAAATAGTGATTAGCAAAACTGCCTCTAAAATCCTTTCATCCAAAAAGTTGTTAATCCGGGTCCGAAGTGCCGTCATGCACGAGCTTAATATAGAGACTGCAGTTACGCGTAAGACCTGAGGTGGCAGCAGTGAGTAGAAAATGACCAACTTGCATCTAGTCCCTTTAAAATGGCAAAAAGGCCAGAAGCCCGTGGACAGCTAAGAGCCTCTACAGATATCACTGCGCGGATGTAGAATTAATCCTGGTATTATTACGCCTTACAATGTAGTTCCCCTTTTTATCCGCTTAGAAAATCCACATTGTTTAATTTTGTGTAATTATACTTTATGGTGTAACACTTCACGTAACCATATTTAAATAGGGGAAACGTGGAAGAGTTTGGTAGCTTCTATCTTCACCTCGTTTGGAGCTATAGAGGAGAAGAGAGAGGCTAAATGCTAACGCCGTCTGTGCTGTGTTTACGTTATGGAAGGCACACGTGAAGACCAGACAGGTACAAATGAACTCGTCTAAGCTCAGGTAAGAACATATCTCAGTATGTAAAAACGGTGGCCTATTCCTTTAAAACCCTTTATTATATGGCCTGAAGAGTTATAATATTTTAGTGATGTTTTGTTCTTTTGACTATGTAGCAATCTTAACCAAAAGTTTGTTCGAAGTGTTTTTACAGTTCTTTGTTACAGTGGAAAGTTACATATTCGAGGGGGTGTCCGAGCTAAACCTGCTGCCCAAACAAAAACAGGACAATGTAAAATGGCGGCGAAGGGCGGAGCCAAACGTCACATGACGGCTCGGGAACCAATGGAAACAACGAGACGTAGTTTTAGGCTCAAAAATATTGCATGATGGGAAAATGTGACGTATTTTCCATTGTTAACGGAGAACTGTTAGCAGTAGATGATAGGGAAACCTGGGGGGACAGAGCTCTGTGAGTAGATGGCCTGTTAGGGAAATAAAATCTTCGTGACTTAATCTTCCGAATCCTGGTCATCTCTATTCTGGTATGTTTTTATTAGCTGATAGAGTAGTGTTGACGAAGAAAAAATCTAAACTTCTCTTCCAGTGTTGAACACGCGTGTTGTCCAGAGGCAGGTAATTTACATAGGAACAAAGACGCAACTGGTATTAAGATGTATTTGCTCTTTAAAGGTATTCGTGGACAACACAAGAAAAGATTAAATTCTTCAGGCCCTTCACAATGCAAGTAGAACGCTCCATTGATTTGAATATGATTTCCCAACGTTCTACCGGTCATTATTTTTTGATAGAAGACCTCTGAAAAAAAATAATGACCGCTGCCAATGGCAACGGAGTTCGTGCTTGTAATACAGGTCTTTCATATCACTCCGCGAGTTGTAGTAGCGGACAGGCGGACACTATCTCTGTCCCCGTCCCTGCGAGGGAAGTTGAGGGAATCACTCGTGAAGTTAACGGGAGTCCGACGTTCAACTTACCCAGAGATTCACCACCATTCCTCCTCTCCAACTGCACCTTCAACTAAGTAGCTAGGCTAGCAATAAGTAGCTAGCCTTGCTGCTACTAGCCTCGCCACACTGCCTGGAATCAACAAACGTTGCCAAGCAACGCGCAAACGTTTGGGAACTATTTGCCGCGGAAATTATTAAATAAACCTTTCTGTCTTCATAAAAGTGTATGAAGTTTATTTGTGTGTGTACAGTTGGCAAACAGCCGTATAATAAGCGGGATAATGTATAGAACGCCGGTCATTATCGGTAAAATAAGTACCGACAGGGCGAACTGGATCCCGACGCGCAGCGGAGGGGTCCAGTTCAAGGTGTCTTGAATAGGAACACCATATAGTCTCGCTAGCCACAATGCCACTGTAACCAATGCCACCTGTTGCATTCATGCATCACTAATTCTCTTGTCTCAAAGAAATGAGTCACTTACTGATATGGAAGAGTTTTACATGGTGACTCTGTCGATCACTAGACAGCACAGGGTGGTATTATAGCAATGTCAGCTCCCCGCCATGAGGACCAAAGAGAAGGGCTTTCCTCGCCCATTGGTTTAGAAACACAAGATCCGGCCAAAAGAAAATGAGAACTGGAAATGAGACTAAAACGTTACTCAAATTCCGTTCATTCGAGCACTTTTCACAGTCATTTGTGTCTAAGATAATTTGGCTTTTTTCTCCCCGTGTTTGCTTTTTGCCCCTTGCTGTCATACAAAGGTGGGACGAGCTGTGCTGTGGAGAGCACTTCCTGGTGACATAGGGCATCAGGAGAAAAATGAGGCAGGCACCAGAGCACTTTGAATAATTGCAGCTTCAGGGGCAAAGATTACTTAAAAGAATGTGTAAACGTGTGGTGGAAAACTCTAAATGAACAAGTGTGTTTAACGTAACACCCGCTCCTCTTTATAAAGCTTGGTGAATGTCTCTTAATATAGCAGCTGAAATATTACAAAATGTCTAACTCACAGTTAATGCGCCCCCTGATGTTGTGCCTTTGGAGATGATCCAGTACAGCTTTAAATCCATAAAACCGCTCCCATAACCCCTCACATGATATGACCAGTTTTAAATATGGATAGATGGTTATGACTGGTAATATATGGACATTTTAATAGTTTATGGGGTTTTGGACACAGTCACTATATCTCAATGCAATAAAAAGCTAATTTTGTAAGTCATAAAGACAAAAGAGAGAAGAGTTTTCTAATGAAGGCAATTGGCAAAAGTGAAGATGGACTTTTATTGCTAGTTTTATTGCAAACGGATCTGCGAGAGTCCGTCTTCTTTAAGTTAGATGTCAATGTTAAAATGCTTTTGTTGGCAGTGTGATCATAATGCTAATGCTCACACCAGCAGTGCACAACTCCTGCCTTTTATTTTAGCTAAAGACAGAACCTAAAACATGCACAATAACCTTAAGTCTTGCAGCTTTGTACATCTGACCATGAAACTAGAGTGCAGGCGGTGGGGATGAGGACACATCATGGCACAATAAAGTGTAACTCTAAGTGCTATGGTATACCACTGCCCTTAAACCTTAAACAGGCCTCGCTATTTTTAAGTCTCAGCTGAAAACGCACATTTATTGCACTGTTTTTATTTCGCTAGCTTGTGTTGCTATTTTTAGGATGTGTACTGCACTTTGGTCGACTGTGTTGTTTGTAAAGTGCACTATAAATAAAACTGGATTGGACACTATTACCAGGAGGTTTGCTCGGTGAAGGGCTGATTTTCTGTCAAAAGACCAAGACCAAGACCCTCAAATTAAAGCCAGAAGTAAAGCATCACTTTCAACAAATGCCGTACGTCATATACAGCCTAAATTGGTGCTCTGCTAAAAAGCTTTAAAGGGAATGACAGTATTTTTCCCATTTCTACAGCACTTTAATTGGCATTTGATCTGGGATTTGTGGAATAATATCCCTGAAAATAATCTTGAGGGCCAGAGGTTCTCTGAAGGAGGGACAGTTTTGGCCCTCGGGCCTGACATTGCCTACCTTACTTATATACTGTCGCATATAAGTAAGTGCTTTATTTGTCATTGTAAGTGCAACGAAATTGCGTGTGAGGGATTATGAGACTAACACGTGGATCGCCACAGCATCTTGAAGAGTTATATAATATTTTCATGTGATGTGTTGCCCTTATGGCTATTTAGGAATGTTAATCAAAAGTGTCCGAAGTGTTTTGCAGTTCTTTATTACAGGGGAAAGTTACAGATCCGAGGGGGGATGGGTAAGAAAGAACAAGGAAATCCTCCCCCCAGGAAAAAAGGAAAACGTGTGGAAGAGAATGAACTCATAAAATGGCCGCGAAGGGCGGAGCCAAACGTCACATGACGGATCGGAAGCCAATGGAACAACGACACGTAGCTTAGGCTCAAATAATTGTGTGATGTGAAAATGTGACGTAAGCTCTAACTCCTCCCAGAGAGAGACAGTTTTTCCTGTGTGGACGGGAAACGCTCAGATGGCTGTTAGGGACTCTTTGAGGGGAGTAGAGCGCTCTGCTTAGGTGATTTGTATTAGGGAAAATAAAGCTTTCGTGACTTTAATCTTCCGAATCCTGGTCATCTATCCTGGTATGTCATTATTAGCGGTTAGGGTAGTGTTGACGGAAAAAAGCTAAACTTCTTCGCCAGTTTTGAACACGCGGTTGTCCCGGAGGAAGGTAATTAGCATAGGAACAAAGAGACGCACTGGTACTGATATTGATTTGCTCTTTAAAGGTATTCGAGGACAACATAAGAGAAATAACGATTTCTTCAATCTGCTGTTGTTTTATCAGATTACTGGTGAAGAAGGAGCTGAGCTGAAAAGCAAAGGATCGACTGATCAGGCATCTACTTCCTCGTTCTCACCCATCACCATGAGATTCGGGTCATGACAGACGAGTAGAGAACCCAAGAAGGAGCTCAGAGTAGAGCCGCTGCTCCTCCATGTTGAGGAGCTTTTACCATCTGAAAAACATTGCTAAGATCAGAGGAATAGTGTCAAAACCAGACTTAGCCGTCTGAACCATCTCGGGCCCTGAGAACTTCAGGGAGGGGTCTCCTGGTGGTTCCCAGAGTCAATAATAAACACGGTGAGGCTGCGTTTCAGTTTCATGCAGCTAAAATCTGGAACAGTCTTCATGAGGATGTGAGACAGGCCTCAACTCTGACAATGTTCAAATCCAGGCTGAAAACAGCTCTTTTTACCCGTGCATATGAAAACTGAAAGTATTTTATCTGCACTCTTGCCTTTTACTGTAATTGATTAACTTTATGTTGATGTTTTATTGATTGATTTTATCTGTTTCTTGTAATTTTCTGCAACTGTGAAGCACTTTGAATTGCCTTGTGTATCAATTGTGCTCTACAAATAAACTTGCCTTGCCTTGAGTGTTCTTTGTCTCATTTTAAGTTTTCAAATAAATGTATGTTATTTTAAGCACATTAAAGCTTGTTCCATTGGCTCTTATTTCCAAACAGTTCACACCCACTCAAAATCAGCATGACAAGATTACATTTTTCTTCCAATAGCAGCAGAGATGGCTTAAGTATCAGTCCGGGAGTCCTAAACCTGGCCCCGTAAATTAAGAAGTTGGATTGGTGGTAATTGCTGAGTGCTGAGGACACTTTCGTGTTTCATCATTATAGCTTTAGCCGAAGAAGAAGGGTATGACTTGCAAGCATTGGATTTGAACAGCAAAAAAGGATAATCTCCAGAGCCACTCATTCCCACAAACTAAACACGAGGAGTCTCTTTCTTTTTCGGGAAATACAGCCGACGAAGACACTTAGAAAGCGTCTGCATTCTTTGTAAATTTAAATCAAATGCCAGACCAAGCACAATAAAACTAAGGTGCCTCTAGTTTGCATATAGTGCAAAATAGTTTGAAAACTTTATTTATTATATATTTTTTCACACATAAAAGCGGCGGCGAAACTGCCTTTTTTGAAGTTGAATGGCCACTTTTGAAAACCATTTAAAAGTTGGAATGAGTTCACGACAGGAAGCTCCACATAATAAAGGGTTGTGCAAAATCAATTTCACTCTGTACATACGGCGTATAGGGCGGACACGGAGACGACAGCAGCTGTGTGTTTTATTATAGACAATCCGCGGCATTTCCACACAAGTTATGACAAGAAATGGAAAGAAAAATATAAGAAAACATTGCATTGTCTTCTATCATTTCATGTTTTCAAATGAAAGTATGGTATTTTAAATGGACAATATGGCAGACGGATGAAATTGGCCTTATGGTCAGAGATAAATGAATGACTGAGAAATGAATGGAAGCTGGTTGACCGTTTGTTGGGTGACTGTGTCTACACCAGAGGTCACCAACTTTTCAACAGCTGAGAGCTGTTAGAGAATAAGCCCAATGCCCATCTCGACTGCACATGTGTGAGTCAATCAGGCTCCTAATGTCGGCCCAAACAAACCACACCGCCATTGAAATGTGTGAGCGAGTTCAGGTAGCGCAGCGTGAACACCGAAGTATATTGAGCCATAACCGTGAACTATAAGGCTTACGGGCATTGGTTTACAGACTATAAGTCTCAAGTGACATTTCTTGCAAATATTTGTGTCGTCAATATCTTGAAAGTGAGGGAAAAGTCAGAGCGGACCATCGCGGACAGGGGAACGACAGGACCTGGGATCAGCCCGACACAGACACCCTCACTTTTTAAATCATTTAAATTCGTCTTGTAATCACAGGGAAAAGTTCCAAAACAGTGTTGATGTTAAATATTGTGGGTACATTTCCGTTTGTCAAATTAGCGACCGATTAGCTCTGCTGTTCCATCAGATCACTCGTAAAAAAGAAAGTACATTTAGATGCAGAGCCTATGTGTGTATGTGGATCTCTCTGGTCACAATTAAGAAAAAGATTTCATCTACTGTCCACCTCCTTATTGACAAAAAAAAGATTCTATGTTTTATTTCTCATTCCAGTTTAAATGTTGTGAATATCAGCGACATGAGGCCACAGTTTCAGACCCTGGACTTTGTCCAACAGTCGCCTTCAAGGGTCACAAATGTTTTTCTCTCATAGCATCTCTTCGTATGAATGGCAGTTTCGTTTCTGTCTATCTCCGTACGCAGCCCTGGTTGTAAAAATAGACTTTAAGCTAATATTGTAACAGGCTCCATGGCAACGACAAAAACGCTTTAAATCATCAACTTTCCAGCGGTTAAAACGCTCCAAATCAGAGCTTTCTTTGTTGCTTTACGCTAACTATCAATATTGTTTGGTAGCCAAAAGACATTCCATTACCCATAATGCAACGGGCGACCCGAGATGGGCATTCGGCTTATGAACAATGGTGTTCGAGAGGATAGATGAAGAATGCGCAGCAGTCTGGATGTCTTATACAGGAGAAGTTCATTTACCATTGGTACGGGACCCAGAGGCATGAACTCGAGACATTGCGCAGAGAAGGAGGAGGTGGGAGCTAAGAGTCAGGTTTATTCAGCAGCCTAATAGCCTCAGGATAGAAGCTCCTCCTCATCCTCTCAGTTGTAGTCGTGAGAAGGCGGTCTCGGCTCCCAGATGGAGGTGCGAGATCAGGTTATTATCAGGATCAGGATGTCCCTCAGGATCCGCTCAGTGTCGGCATGTCTGGGTGTCAAAAGACTATGAACCCGGTCTTACGCCTGGTGCAACAACAGCGTTGCTCAAGAGGAAGTTGGAATCTTGCACAAGCAACAATGCGCCTGTGCCGGTCACCTGAAGACGTCACTTAGAGAACAAAGGGGTCGGTGCGTTATGAACAGTGCTGACTACAACGAGCGCTTGCTGCTTCGTTTACATTAAAGGGATACTTCGGGATTTTTGACATAGGGCCTCATTTCCTAGTGATCCAGAGTGTTGTTGATGTCTGGAGATATTTTTTCTTGAATTCATGCAGTTCTTATATTTGAAGAGTCTAGTGGCGCTAGGCTAGAGCAAGGCTAAAGCATTTCTATGGTATCAGTTAGCCTGCATTAAAAACAGTCTGACCCGCTCCACAGTGCACCTGAGGTAAATCACTTATAACACCAGACTAACCATATAAATGTCTGTGTCGATAGGTTAATTTTAACCATTTTGCATTTAAAATAACTTATATTTGAGCAGCATCAGCTTCGTGGCTGTAAGCTAACGCAGCGGCGGAGTGATCTGCGAGAAAATAGTCCCTCAAAATGCGGTAGTTCATGTGATACAAGGTCAGTTTTATTAAAAAAATTATTCTATTAACACAGACATTTATATGGTTAGTCTGGTGTTATATGTGATTTACCTCAGGTGCACTGTGGAGTGGGTCAGACTGTTTTTTAATGCGGGCTAGCGTTTACCATAGAACTGCTTTAGCCTTGCCCTAGCCTAGCGCAACTAGACTCTTCAAATATAAGAACTGCATGAATTTAAGAAAAAAATATCTCCAGACATCAACAACACTCTGGATAACTAGGAAATGAGGCCCTATGTCAAAAATCCCGAAGTATCCCTTTAACATCATGCACTTGTTATTGAGCACAGGCAGGACAAACAACAAACTATTTCTCCCACTGTGAGTTAAACACTGTCCAGCTCCCGAATACATCATCCCGCTCTAGCATCAGTATTAAAGCTGGGCTACCTGATTGTTTTCCTGTTTTTAGTTTATGCCCAAACTTGTTTCTAGCAATTACAATCTATCCTACATATCCATATTACTCAAGCAAATTAATCATATGCACATTTCACACCGGTGTACAGCTTTGAGCAGTGGCAAAGTGAAGCAGAGGGGACCACCCGCAAAATAAATAGCACTAATTCAGATTCTACTTCTCTCTTCCATCGCCCAATCAAAATTAGGTGACAACAATGCAACATACTCTGTGCAAAGATACATTTACTCTACAACTTCAAAGGGCCAGGTGCCCAGCTTTAAAAACTCGACACCGTATGAACGTGATCAAAACCAAAACCACACCCACCAGCGCCCACAGTGGAAACTACTCCAGTCTGGTACGGTCTGTAGGAGGTAAAGTTTGGGGAAGGACCACTGCTCTGCAAAACGTCGCCATGGGAGTCTGTCCAGCCACTTACTGCGCCAGGGCTGCAGCTGAAGATTTCACAGATCACCCCCTGTCATGCAGTCTGCATCTAGAAACACAAGATCGGGCCCTATAAGGTGACAGTTTCCCTCCATGACTTCATATAGTTTACTATAAGCTGCCAAAATTCAACCAGAGAAATGCTGTGGACAAGTGTGACATAGACCGTCTGTCGAAGAAGCCTCGGGGGTGAAAAACAAATGCAATTAAACAAACTAAACTCCAATAAATCTACAAAATAGCCCGTTATTTCTCACCGTTGTTGATGTCATATTCTCCTGCTTCAGCAAATGTTTGCCGTCACTTTTGTGGCTGTTAAAGGGGGGTATTATGTAAAATCGACTTTTTCAAGCTTTATATCATGTTATTATGTCATTCCCTCATTAAACACATGCCTGGAGTGTTGCCTTGGCTCATTCACATATTTTTGAGTAATCAGTAAAAACTTAGACGGCAGCCATTTTAGGTGTAGCTATGCCTCAGTCCTCCTAGGAACGCCCCCACCTCCTGGAGACGCCTCTGGACCTTTCGTCACCAGCCAAGCCACCAACCACTGCTCCTCAGCTCAGCAGAGCCCCCTCCCCGCACAGTAGTGTTGTTTAGATGCCACAGCAGTGTGCTGAAGGGGGCGTGTCAGAAAGCTTCTTAAAGAGACAGAGGCCTATTTCAAGACGTTCAGTACAGCCATTTTGACAGAGCAATTTTATTCAAGGCAGTTATTTTAATTTACTGCATATACAGACCAACAGAAGGTTACGTCATCATTGTAGTATGCTATAGACTGGTGCTATGTGATTGAAAAAAGCATAATACCCCCTCTTTAATCGCAGACGTGATCCAAAGGTCTTGGTCAGACTTTTGTCGCTTCGTGAGCTGTATTAAAAAGCTAACGGAGCTGAATGTGGCCTGCGGGTCATCTGATTTAAATAATGATGATTAATTGTAAGTTATGCACATACCATCACAGACTCCTCCTTGTGTAACAGCTTGCGCCGCTGCAAACAAAAAATAAAACAAACATGATTAGTGGTCCCTGTGAGCCGGATGAGCTGTGAGGTTGACTGTATAGTGACCAGACCTTTCCTCTTTGTATAAAATAGAAATATCAGGTGAGCCGTGTTGAATAATGACTCCTGTGTTATATAACCTCCTGTAAGTGTGAACCCATCCCCTCTCCGGTCCGTAATAATAACCCCTCGGAGCGGACGCGTTTGACCCAGCGCCCGGCGGCTCATGAATAATGTTAATCTTCTCTCTCCGATGCTAATTCCACACTTCTATTATGAACCCGCGCGATGTGAGGCCTCTTTGACACGGTGTCGCGGCCCTAAACTAATGTCTCATTTAAGCCCGTCAGACGCACTGCTGTTGCCATAGCGACAGGCCTGATGAGCCCCGTCCGTCATGGATGTGTCCGACAAGGGCGTCCATTAACCGCCGCATTAGGAACAACATGAGGAGCAAGGCCACGCAGTGTTGTGTTAATCAAAAGGAAGTTTGTTATGTTCTTATGAAACTAAAAAAGATCACATAAACATGTTCATTATCAGGGCTGTTGCAAGCCCCCTTTGGTGCCCTAAGCAGAAATGTTTGATGGTTTGATTTTCGTTTGGCAATTTGGAGAGGTGTGTAGGGGATTTAGTTCTTAATTCACTCCACACACGGTGATGGTAAGCTACACGGGTCAGTTTCCCCTGGAGACAGAAGCACATCTGCGCCAACAGTCTCTCATGCCACATGCCTGTTTTTAGTGGTAGGGGAAACCGGAGTACCCGGAGGAGACCTACGCAGACACCAGGAGCAAACTCCACACAGAAAGATCCCAAGTATCCAAACCCAGACCTTCTTGCTGTGAGGCATGAGCGCTAACCGCTGCACCACTGCCTAATAAATTATAGCACCAAAATATTGAAAAGTTTACAACAACAACAACATATGTTTTGTTTACATCCGAGTTTATTCAGCTGGAACGTTCTAAGGTCAAAGAACGGCGGCACCGTGGCTCAAATGGTAAATGGTCCCAACTTATATAGCGCTTTTCCACTTTCATTTGGCACTCAAAGCGCTTTACAGCAAGGATCCACTCACCCACTCTCTCATTCATACACCAGTGTACGCAGACACTGGAGGCAAGGAGGGTGAAGTGTCTTGCCCAAGGACACAACGACAATGTGCACCTTCAGGCGGCAGGATTCGAACCCCCGACCTTCGGATCATGAGACTACCTGCTCTACCATCTGCGCCACCGACGCCCCAAATAGTCAATTTATGACTAAAAGGGGGGTTGTGTTTAACCTTTTCGTCAGATATTGACACCAAAGGACGGCTGTGACGGTAAAAATACCCATTTTGTCACATTTTGACTCAAAAGATTAAAAAATAGTGCCTTAAAAGCAGTACTAAGTAACTCGTGCCCCTAGAGGCCATAAGCGCCACTGCAGGTGTCGCAGCATGTCGCGGTTTTTACTCATTAATTGTCCGTGAGAGTAAATACTACGCTGACAGAAAAGACAAAGGGAGAGAGGGATATTGTTCATCCAATTACACAATGGAGATCTTTTTTTTCACTCAAACTTGGCTGTAGCAGTTAGCTTTGCCTGTTAGCCTGTTAGCTTCTTCTTCGTGATTCCATTAGTGTGTATTGGTGACTCAGAGTTGGCGGCAGCAAAGTTGCAATTGTGGTTTTCTGGCCAGAGACACCAGGGGGAGATAAACACTTGTATTACCTCCAGAGGGACTACAGAAAGGATTTATTAAGGTAAACAAGTTACTCAGTACTGCTTTAAGATCTCATTTTCAAGTGGGGAAGATCCCAGATCCCAGTTGCCTGGTACGCAGCATTAGTCTTTAAAGCTGGGGAAAAGGCTGTCAATTTAAAATTTAGCCTCAATTTGTGTGGTTTAATGCTCAATAATTTAGGCTAGGCATCAGAAAAACAAATCCTTACTAAAAATTGAAAAAAATTACATGGGACTGTGGGTGATTTAAGGGGTATTTGGCTACACGGCTCGATGAGCAACTGTTTGCAAACTTCCGTTTTAATTAGGGATGTTTTGTATTTTATTCGATCCAACATGTGGATTTTAACTTAATCTTAAAATGTACCTTTTTTTTTTAATATGACTTTTACCTACAATAAAGTTTCTTGGGGGAAAAAATCCATTACTGGATATTGTGGTGTCTGAAGGAGCTACTTTAAAGCCCTTGTATAGTCAAGGCTATTCTTTTGCTTAACCTTTTCATCTACTTTTAGTTATACTCCAACACTGGCACACACGTAACACACTGCAGAATCAGAACACTTTTGCGTAAATGCTTTGGAGGGCACCACCCGGCCAGACAAATCCATGTAATTAGGTGAGACCGCTGCTCTGTCATGGATGCTCCGATCCAGTGGTCGCTGTTCTCTCGAGTGCGATATTTTGACGGCCATTAGCATGATAATGGAGGTACATTATGATAATTACGGTTAAATAAAATAAGTGATTGAATCGCTAACATTTATAGCGTGTCATTAACTCTTGATTGGCCTCAGAGCAGGGAGTGGGACAACAGCTGCTCTCTCAGTGTTAC
This sequence comes from Neogobius melanostomus, assembly GCA_007210695.1. Classification (NCBI taxonomy): domain Eukaryota; kingdom Metazoa; phylum Chordata; class Actinopteri; order Gobiiformes; family Gobiidae; genus Neogobius; species Neogobius melanostomus. The sequence continues at coordinate 1,732,984 of VHKM01000441.1, forward strand.
GTAAGGAGACCACTGAAAGCAGATGATCAGGGATGGAGGGCAGAGCTACATCCACACATACAGGACAAACTACATCCAATACACTATCAGTCTTTATAAGTACTTAAAGAGCTGACATTTGGGAGAACATGTTAATTGAATAGTAATTATTCTGGAGACCTCACTTAATTTCAATGTCAGAGGAGGCAGGTGAGGCAAAAAAAACTAAAACTAAAAAATACAATACACTTTATAAAATCAAGTCCCTTCTCTTAAGATGAGAGGGATTTCCTATGATTTTAATCAATCTCATGGTTAACAAATGCTTAAATGTTTCATCAGTTGTTATTATGTAAAGAGGGCGGAGCTGCGGCGAGCCTCCAGCGTCTCCCTCACACACTTGAGCTCGGCTCATTCGCTCAGCGCTCTGTCCCATTCGGGGCTTTTTTCGCGCCCCTAAAAGTAAAATACATATTTAAATGGGTTTTTGTTGGGCGCGTTGGTTTTCTATCACCTGGATAAAGAATCAGGCATAAGAACGACTTGTTTAACCTGTTCATTTGACTTTAAACTGCGTTTTGATAGTCCCGAAGTGAGGCTCGCCTCCAATGCACTGACCTGACGATACGAGGGGGCGCTGTGTCAGCGCGACACATTTCTACAAAACATGTGGATGACAAGTGAAAACCAGTCTGTTTTATTATTCTGCACGGTTTAGGCGAGGTGACATTCCACGAAAGGACAAGATCGCGAATACAAGCGGCCGAAATGAGTTTCCTTCGCAGGGTGGCTGGGCGCACCCTCCGAGATCGGGTGAGGAGCTCAGTTACCCGGGAGGAGCTCGGAGTAGAGTCGCTGCTCCTTCACGTCGAAAGGAGCCAGCTGAGAATGCCTCCTGGTCGCCTCCCTCGGGAGGTGCTCCAGGCATGTCCTATTGGGAGGAGGCCTCGTGGAAGGCCCAGGACACGCTGGTGGGACTATGTCTCCGAGCTGGCCTGGTGTCGCCTCGGGGTCCCCCAGAACAGCTGGAGGAGGTGTGCGTGTATCGGGTAGTCTGGGAATCTCTGCTGAGACTGCTGCCTCCACGACCTGGCCCCGGATAAAGCGGAAGAGAATGGATGGAGGGATGGATGGATGGAGAGTCAATTTAAACGTAAAGGAGTAAGTAAAAGGGAAAACTGATTAGACTGACATTTTATGGATGAAATGCTGTAGACGAGTCTTTATGCTGAAAATATCGATGCCATCACGCACCGCCCGTGTGGAGCATCAGGATTGTCAATAACTTACCACTTGGACGGGCGGGGTGCGAGTCCCGGTTACGTTCACTATGTTGTCTTTTAATTTTTATTTGCAATATCGTGAGAATGTTTTTTTAATGTTTATGTGTTGCTATTGAATGATATTTCAAAGTAAGAGAATACCAGAGACAGCAAGTTGCATTTTTTCCCTGTATTTTTTTCCTGCAGTTTTGTTTACTTTATACTGGTGTCAGTAGCATGTGCCTCACCAGCAACAAACCTCACCGCACGTCACTGCTTAATTTCCTGCTAATGTGATAATAATGCATCATCCTGCCATCTTATTACCTTGTTACTAGTGCAAAACAAAGCGATACCTTCTTGTATATAACTGTTTTGACATTTCTGAACCAGGGCAGTGTTCGTGGGTGCGTCCAAACCCTCTCGGCGCATCATAATTCAGATCAGACCCTGGGCGTTCGGATCCGGCTCGTAACCACATCGGGTGACATTTCCTCTCCTTAAATTTATCTCTGTGCTGCCGCTCTCGGCGTCGGAGTCCTGTGGGGTCGCGTGTCGGGCGGCCCGAGTGCTCCGACGCGCCCCCGGTGAGTCCGTGGAAATGTCACGTGAAGACGGGACGGTGCACAAATGCCACCTCTGTTTGAATCATAAACATCCATCAAAGTGTATAGACCCTGAAGATGAGCTTCCAATACTGTATTTGTCTGTGTAAATTCTCAGTCGTACAGGAGAACCTTCGTTGAAAATACTGTATTTGATAATTGTGCAAAATGTCAACAGACTCCTCTCCAGAGAACATTGGCACGTTGTTTTTACAGATCTACTTTTTGACTTTGAATATACACAATTTGGAAAGCTCTATTCTGCAGCCTAACTTGGGAAATTGCACTATGTATGTAAAATAAGGCATTGAGTAAATAAATATTTTTAAAATCATGTAACGTGGTGCACTTGAAAAGGATGTGTGTGAATGCAGCACATGTCGATTAAATATCTGATTTTTTGTTGTTTTTAAATTAAAACCAATTCGAGCAAGAGCGAGAAAAAAAAAACATGATGTAATAAATTATCCCCTCCTGGAACCGTCACCTTAACGTGGTGGAGGGGTTTGAGCCTGAATGATCCTGGAGCTCTGTTGTCGGGGGCTTCGTGCCCCTGGTAGGGTCTCCCATGGCAAACAGGTCCTAGGTGACGGCTCAGACAAAGAGCGGTTCAGAAGCCCCTTATGAGAGACCAACAGGCCCGGTTAGAACCATGAGGCCGTCCTTCTGTGGACCCACCACCTGCAGGAGGAGCCATAGGGGCTGGTGCAATGTGATCCCACGACCCGGCAACGGACAAGTGGAAGAAAATGGATGGATGGGGATGGATGAAAGGTAATATCTTATCAAGTAGAGCTCAACAGTCCCACCCACTTCTGGTCACGTGCCGGGGTCCGGAAATAATAATCCCATTCTTGTATCGTACTGACTTTTCGAAAAAGACACTGTATAAAAAAAAAAAAGCGGGGAAAAAGTGTTTAAATAAATGGCTCGTGTGGCTGCTGAGAAGCTTTGGCAAGTGTTTTTACTCCACGATGAAAGGATTAAAGAGGTATCCGGGCAAGACACACAGCTAAGCCACACAAGCCTTCTATCCCTATTCTTGTTCTGACTAATGTTCGTTCACTGGAGAATAAGATGAATTATATTCGTATAACCAATTGCCCCATCGGGGACATGAAAATAAAGTGAAGTGGAGCTGACCAGTGCAGGACACCACGCTCTGGAACAGGGACAAACCCAGGAGGTGATGCACCGTTTCAGAGGAGCACTGAAGGCAGTACTCCAGGTTCCCCTACATCCAAAAACATGCTGGTCAGGTTAGCCTACAATGGCTGCGCGCTCAGTCACAGCAGCTCAGGACTAACCCAACACCAGAATACCCACCTTCAAAGTGACGAAATGTTGTCAGATTCTCGTTGATTTACTTTCCCCCCAGAATTCCACAGTTTGGGAACCATAGACTAAACTGCTAATACCTCCAGGCTATTAGAAACATGTTCCTCCACTGGGTGTTGGACGTCAAACTCTATATTCTTTAGATATAGAGCTTGAAGTGAAGCTGCTGCTGCTCCTCATCCAGTTGGTAACAGGCTTGGACATGCTGAAGGCTCTGTAAATGCTCTGTAAAGATAAATATTAGTCATTTTTGTTTGGCTAAAGCGGATCCGTCCTTGCTGAAGATTGAACGTCATAAGAGGCCTGTATTTACCAGGTTTCTGATAGAGCAGCCAGCGGTGAGTGGAATGATTAGTGCCTCTGAAACAGACAGATGGCTGCTCCTTCTGCCTCATCCATCTCCCGTTTGACAGGGCAGGAGTCTCCGCTGTGATAGAGGTGTTTTATTTGAGCAATTACCGCGGGATTTATGAATAACATTACAGCCCGTAATGCCATTAGGATCCCCCCGCACGCGCCGACGCCGCGCTGACAAGCAACAAGCCCCGGAACGCTCACGGTTACATTTGCTTTATAATAACGTGAGCGATGGGGACGACGGAGTCAAAGCGAGCCACTGTCAGCGTTTATGTCCTCAGGAAAAACGTCTAAATCATGAAAATGTGGAGCAGAAAGCATCGGCGAACAACAGGGCAAAGACAAAAGGACACACACACAAAAGGACTTCTGAATATTAATGATGTTTTGGACACAATTTGAAAAGAGTTATTAAAGAAAACGACTAATATTATTCCATTTAGTTGATGACTTTTCAGAATGCTTTCAAGATAATGTAGCTTTAGCGTCGCGGGAGTAAAATAAATCTCATTGACCTTGAAAGAAGAAGTGATGTACGACTTGTACTGTATCAAAACATGGTCTTTAAAAGCCACACTGCAGAACTTTTCATTACCCTTTTGCAGTATGAGAAACACAGTAGTACATTTGAGGGAGCTGTATCTTTTTCCTGGAGGAGTGACTTCAAACATGGCCCTGACAGCGAGGCCCGAGGTGTCATTAACAATTTGTAAAGCCCGAGTTAAGAGTCTCAGCAGCGTCCAGGCGATGGTCCTGCTGGCCGAGCGAACCACTTTGTTCAAAGTCTGCTTTTCTCTCAGAGTGAGATTACCAGACCGCATAATGATAGAACTGGTCTGGACACTCTCAATCGCCCCATTTCGACACGACCGGATCAGGCCAGAGCGTTTTGTGGGTGTTTCGACAAACAAAAGTGCAACTTCTCCGGGCCCAAAGTGCTCCAACCCCAGACCCCTTCGACTGTTGGGTCTGAAGTGGTTTACCTATGGAGGGGATGAGACACAGCGCACGGCTACGCTGTGATTACATGAGTACGAATGCACACATGAGCATAAATGCACATACATTTGTCATATTTAACCAGGGCTGTATCTGGCCACATGAAGAATAAATAAAAGAAGAAAAGGCCTTTATAGTATTTGTAATTTATGTGTATAATGTACAGTTGAGTTGCTTATGTTTGTATTGTTGAGGTGTAACTAATTTCCTACTCAAAAAAAAGCTTAAAGAGTACCTAAACGGGCGTGCCAAAGCCTTTCTCCACCCACAAACAAAAGTCAAAAATTGCTGTGAAAGAGGCGGTCTCTGAAGTTTGGGGGTGACATGCGGGGGGTGAGTGTGTGGGCCTTTGCATTGGCACAATCACAGCAGACTGATTACGTGGGAGGGACTTGGTTATAAACCACAGGTACAGGGGCAGGACAATGGGCAGCACCTGGTGACGATGTGTGGAGCTGGTGCGGCTTATGACGTTCTGTGGAGGCCGTGGACACGTCTCCAGCCAATCAGGAAATTCTAATTTAGTAGCAGAGTTTACCCTGAAGGGGGCGCAACCCATTCGTTTTCAGGCCAAAGTTAGGATTTGACACATGTTTGCGCTATAATGTCAGAATAATGTCAGGGACCAGTGGACAACACTATGAGACACACATTGAGACAGTTTATCAGTAAAAAAAACTTGATTTGGTGTTTAGTTGCCCTTTAAACACTTCTGGCAAACCACTCCTCCTTTGGGCCTGCTCTACAGATCCAGCTACCCCTGTATTGTCAGGCCAGACGCTTGATTGACAGAATTATCAGCCAATCAAAATTCGATGTGCAATGACAGTGCGTCCGCCAGGCCCTGCTGTGTTTCTGCAGCACCCCATTTGTTTTCCTCGCCAGGGAAAACTGCTAATGTAACCACCATGTTCCAGCCAATCAGAACAGCAGGCTCGACTAAACCGGACAAACAAATATTCCTTTTATGAAATGTCCCAACGAGGCAAAATTAAGTGGATTTATTGATCACGTATATTCGGCGCCTCATCGTCATGAAGAGCTTCGAAAGTAAAGCAGCGAGAAACAGCGAGGAAGGTTTCCCCGTGTCAGCTGCACTGGGACTCTGGAAGGGAACAGATACGGGACATTGAGCGCCAAAAAGGCATCCTACATTGCACTGTGGAAATATTGTTATACAATGTGGAAGTATTTCTATACATATTTTTATCATACTAGGCTTTAGTGATTATATATAAAACTGTGTTGATGTAACCTGTGCTTTAAGGTTAATTTGAAACTGGGTTTTGAAGCCTGACTTTACAACTGGGCAGACATTCTCCATTTTATAGCCCCATTGTTCTCTGTGGAAAAGTACTGGGAAAGTTACGGGGGCAGGGAGCTGAACTGGGTCTGAAGGACAATGCATACAAACATCATGGAGTCAGATTGAAGAGGAAGTGACGACAACATTCTAAGAGCGCTGATTGGTTCTTCGACAAGGACACGCCTACTACTTCCTGTTCCTATATTTATTGCTGTAACACAGGAAGTGCTCTCTCTCTCTTCGGCTGGAGGCCGCTGGCCTAACATGTTTTCTAGGGACAGAGCTCAGATAACTTGTGTTTTAGAATTGTATTATGAGGGAATAAAACTATGATTGATTTTAATCGATCGAGCCTCCGTCTTCTGTTCCATATAATAACAAACACGTCGACAGCACCAAACTGTGGGTTTAGTATCATTTTGTTACGTTAGATTTTGTGTTCGGGTTGATCTCTGGATGTCTCGCTTTGTCAACAAAAAACATAAAAACAGCCGCCAGTTTCCATGTAATAATGTGCTCGTCTCCGCCTGTCATGTGTCTCCCACCACCCCTCCCCCTCGCCCCTTCCCGGCCTCGGTGTCTGGTTGGAGGGAAAAGGCTGTTCTACATACTGTAACATCGCTCCTACTTACGCTATAGTCTTTACATGGCCGGTTATGTTTCTCTGAATGTGCTTTGCATGTGATCGAATTGTGACAAAACAAACTGAACTGATCTGATGTTGCAGTCGGGACTAAAGCGCCGCAGTTCAGCTGAGAAACGTTGCCTTTGTGATTAGAATAAAAGTGTCTCCGGATGACAACAACAAAGGCTTCGCAAAGACGCAGAGTCCCAGACAGGAAGCAGAGGCAGGGAAACAAAACAGGCATCGGCAGCCGCTAACGTCGCCTCTCATAAGCATCTGTTTATTCACTCTAACAGTCTGTCAGTCTCGATGCTGCTCTCAGAAAGCATGTTTCACCAGGGCTACGGGAACACGCCGCCTTTCATTATCAGAGCAAACTGCACAGGTGAATGACGCGGTGCAGGGGACAAGTATATTAGAAGTTACAGTATATATTGAAAGCCCTTTTCTAAGGTTAAGAGATTGTTTTAGTCTTTCATCTGCTCCCGCCTTATCAGGGACATGGTAATTTGACAGAATTTTACACCGAAATGTCCTTCATGCATTTTTAAAGTGGGTAATTGAGTGAAAGGTCTGACCCAGGGACGCAACAAAAGTATGTGCAGACTGGGCTCGAGCAGGAGAACTACCGATTCAAAGCAGCCAGAGGGGAGAAAAAAGAGAGATAAAAAGAACTTTCTCCCATTTACTCGGCCATTACTTTAAAGAGGGGGTATTATGCTTTTTCAATCACATAGCACCAGTCTATAGCATACTACAATGATGACGTAACCTTCTGTTGGTCTGTATATGCAGTAAATTAAAATAACTGCCTTGAATAAAATTGCTCTCTCAAAATGGCTGTACTGAACGTCTTGAAATAGGCCTCTGTCTCTTTAAGAAGCTTTCCGACACGCCCCCTTCAGCACACTGCTGTGGCATCTAAACAACACTACTGTGCGGGGAGGGGCTCTGCTGAGCTGAGGAGCAGTGGTTGGTGGCTTGGCTGGTGACGAAAGGTCCAGAGGCGTCTCCAGGAGGTGGGGGCGTTCCTAGGAGGACTGAGGCATAGCTACACCTAAAATGGCTGCCGTCTAAGTTTTTACTGATTACTCAAAAATATGTGAATGAGCCAAGGCAACACTCCAGGCATGTGTTTAATGAGGGAATGACATAATAACATGATATAAAGCTTGGAAAAGTCGATTTTACATAATACCCCCTCTTTAACAAATGCTGAATTATGAATAGATGTACTTACTAAATAAAGATACAGAGACATGGAGAGGAGCAAAGTGGTTCAATAGCCCATAAATACTTCAAAAACGGAGAAACTGGATGCAGCCGATGGAGGGGTACGTGATCAGTGGACACCTCCACAGGACAACGCTAGTTCAAACTAATCCAAACTAACACTAACCCTAAACCTTACGGATAGTGGAGTTTGCTCAAGGCGTCTTATTCAGATTGATTTCAATAAATGTCGCAGGGAAAAAAAGTGGAGGTGACATCATTTCCTGTGGAGAATTGGAGCTCCCACTACCCAAGTAACTCTCCATCGGCTCAATACCAGACCCTCTTGACAAAACGGACAATGCTAACCAGGAAGCTAGCGTTAGCTTTAAGCTACATTTGCGACGAGTGCCGTTTTTTCGCTTCTACTGAACAATTTACTGTGGAAAAAAACATCCATATGGACCCGATATTGGCTCGACTTCATTGGTGTGCTAGGCCACGCCCCCTTTTATGACGCTTTGCCATCTGTACTCACTACAATGGGAAGAAAAAGTAAGTACACCGTATGGAATTTCTCACATTTCTGCCTAAATTGGTCACTAAATGTGGTCTGATCTTCACCAAAATCACAGGAATGATTAAACAGTGTCTGCTTAAACTAGTACCACCAAAAAATTGTTCAAAGATATTTTGAAGGAAAACCTGAGACATTCACAACAGCGTGGAATAAGTACAGTAAGTGAACCCCTATATTAAATAGCTGCTGATCCTTCTTTTGCAGCAATAACTTCTGTCCTGTAGTTGCAGATTTGACGCTCACAGCGATCAGGATGAATCTTGGACCATTCCTCTTTACAAAACTGCTGCAGTTCATTGAGATTCAGGCGGTGCACTTACTTATTCCTCACTGTCCTGAGAATGTTTACATGTTATGGCCAATAAAAATATGATCAAATGTAAATGTTTGGGTGGTATTAGTTCAAGCAGACACTGGTTAATCATTCCTGTGATTTTGATGAAGATCAGACCACATTTAGTGACCAATTTAGGCAGAAATGTGAGAAATTCCAAACTTTTCTTCCCACTGTATCTATACTCTTTACATTCACATTACCGCCATGTTTTAAAGAGGGGGTATTATGCAATCACATAGCACCAGTCTATAGCATACTACAATGATGACGTAACCTTCCGTTGGTCTGTATATGCAGTAAATTAAAATAACTGCCTTGAATAAAATTGCTCTCTCAAAACGTCTTGAAATACTGTAGGCCTCTGTCTCTTTAAGAAGCTTTCCGACACGCCCCCTTAGCACACTGCTGTGGCATCTAAACAACAATACTGTGCGGGGAGGGGGCTCTGCTGAGCTGAGGAGCAGTGGTTGGTGGCTTGGCTGGTGACGAAAGGTCCAGAGGCGTCTCCAGGAGGTGGGGGCGTTCCTAGGAGGACTGAGGCATAGCTACACCTAAAATGGCTGCCGTCTAAGTTTTTACTGATTACTCAAAAATATGTGAATGAGCCAAGGCAACACTCCAGGCATGTGTTTAATGAGGGAATGACATAATAACACGATATAAAGCTTGAAAAAGTCGATTTTACATAATACCCCCCCCTTTAAACAAATATTACAGTTAGGAATTTCTCTTGTGCATTTGGCTCACCCTCGTCACACAGGGATAGGAGCCAGAAGATTCACGTAATCATGACATTTCCAGGACTCCTGACTCCATCTTGAAAATGTGACTCATGAATTTGAGACTTGAGTCGGCCTTGTGAGTTTCTGTGAGTGAGATCCAGCTCTCAAACCCTCGGCACTGCCCTCCTCCTCTGTATAGTAGCTATTAAAAACAAGCTGAAGACACAGAGGACGGATGAAAGAACTCTCCTGTAATGGCCTGGATTTGTTTAGTTACTAATTTGTGTTAATGTGCACTACAGTCTCGGTCTAAGATAATACTGACTCAAGCATGTCCTTATTGTACATTGTTTGCTTTACCACCATAGAATTCTTAGCTGCACCACCATTAATATATCATCTTTAGATTGCCGTCTTGTGAACGCAACCTATTAGTATTGTGACCGTATTGTGAATTTGTCACATTTTCCAACCCTAAATTGAGTAAAAGCCTGTTAGATTGAAGGGTATTTGATGATGAGCATCTTTCAGAGGAAGATGTGTCAGTATAGGTTCATATCAATTTGTCTTTTGGACGTAAATGGCAGCAAAACAAAATGCTTCCCAGAAAATTGACAAGAGGCTGGAAGGCTTGAAAGTGTAATGGAAAAGGAGAGTGAGTAAAGTAGTCAATATGTTTTGATTTGTAAGGTCAGAAATGTTTGTTTTTCTTGTAAATTTTTACTGAGATAGTTCAAAATGGACATGCCAGATGGGTAATGCCGTTTCCCAGGAAGTTGCCGAATAATTTTTCCCCACTGTAATAATTGTGCACACAGATACTGAACACTAAAACCTGCTCTGTAAATTGCCAGGATTTTGGATTGACCAAGACCACTGTTGTTGGACTGTCCCTAACATTAGCTGTATATACGTGTAATGCTGCTTGTTTGGGCTTTTTGTTTCTGCTTGTTCAGCGCTTCACGGAGCATAATGGAGAGACAATTACGCGTCCCAGCTCAGAGACGGGGTTTGGACATCGCAGGCGCCGAGGGATGAAGCCAACAACAAAAACAAGCCCATTCTGGAGGCATGTTTTTCTGCGTCATTGTGAAGCGCCGCGACTTTGGGGAATTGTAGCGTTGTCTAAACAAAGAATGGGCATACGAGGACACGCATCTGTGCACACAAAGGTAGATTAAAATGGACATCAATGAGGGAAATGATTGAAATAGGAAAACGTCCGCTTTGTTTCTACCATCAAAGCCACAGTAAAATACATACGCACTGTCTAGGCTCCAAAGGCAGCAACAAATGTGTCACTTTCATTTCAGTTTGTGGGTAAAGACACACATGTACTGAGTCAGTGTGCAGGATCAAAAAAATGCAGGAATAATAACAAAATCAACTGTGTCGCTCCCAAGCTTTTTTAATGCTCACCAAGTGATGTTTCAGAACATATTGGTATTGTTCTGAATCAGTGTGGTTTTTGGCAGCCCCCTTAGATTTAGTTAGTCTATTGGACTGTGACGGCCCCTAGCTTGGGGGTGCCGTCTGGTTGTGTTGCCCACTAATCATGTCGTTTTATTTTGAGGTGACCACGTATGCGCCTGGGCCCGGTGTTTCCGGTTGGCCGCCCGTAAAAGGACCACCCCTTCCACACTCCTGGGCTGCTGCTCTGGCCCCTCTCCACCTGGCCACCGAGATGCCACACCGTGCCGGCCGCTTTGCACATTGACTGTTTGAATACATGCTCTATGTTATGTTATCTATTGTTTTTGGCCCACAGACACAAAGACAAAGTGTTATCAGTCACCTTGAGTCTCTCTCTCTCTAAAACAAAAAAATCAGGTTAGAAATCTAGGAGTAATCATGGACTCAGACCTGAACTTAAACAGCCACATCAAAGCAATAACATCATCAGCTTTTTACCATCTGAAAAACATTGCTAAGATCAGAGGAATAGTGTCAAAACCAGACTTAGAGAGACTCATCCATGCATTTGTCTCTAGCAGGTTAGACTACTGTAACGGCTGCTCACTGGCCTTTCTAAACGAGCTGTTAGAGCTGCAGAACATCCAGAACGCTGCTGCTCGAGTCCTGACAAGAACCAGGAAATACGACCACATTAGTCCAGTGCTCCGGTCTCTGCACTGGCTTCCTGTCACTCAGAGAATAGAATTTAAAACAGCTCTGCTTGTTACAAGTCTTTTCATGGTTTAGCACCAAAGTACATCTCTGACATGTTAGAGCCGTATGAACCATCTCGGGCCCTGAGAACTTCAGGGAGGGGTCTCCTGGTGGTTCCCAGAGTCAATAATAAACACGGTGAGGCTGCGTTTCAGTTTCATGCAGCTACAATCTGGAACAGTCTTCATGAGGATGTGAGACAGGCCTCAACTCTGACAATGTTCAAATCCAGGCTGAAAACAGCTCTTTTTACCCGTGCATATGAAAACTGAAAGTATTTTATCTGCACTCTTGCCTTTTACTGTAATTGATAAATTTTTATGTTGATGTTTTATTGATTGATTTGATCTGTTTTCTTGTAATTTTATGCAACTGTGAAGCACTTTGAATTGCCTTGTGTATGAATTGTGCTCTACAAATAAACTTGCCTTGCCGTAACATGGACAAAAATGCTTTTTGTTTTGCATTTTAATCATTTCTAAATGTGGCAGTCTTAGTCTAGTTTTAGTCGACGAACAACTCAAGAAGGTTTTAGTTTTAGTCAGTTTACGTTAACCTCTCTTACTCCCCATTTTAACCATTTTCTCCAGTTCAGCTTTACCCAGATCATAAAGCTTCTCGATGCCTATAGGCCAGTGTAACGCCTCATTTGAAAGCTAAGACCTGCAAAACTGATTGTAACTTTTTTGTCACGTTGTTGCCGCATTTTTATCACATTTTTGTTTTGTTTTTTGTCTCTTGTATTGCATTTTGGTCACTTTTTTTATTGTGTTATTGTTTCAAGTGCTTGGTTCAGGTAGTTAAAAAGTAATTAAGTGTTAATACTGCAACAAAGCAAGTAAAACAAATAAGTAAATGTGGATGAAGGCTGACAGGCTGTACTGAGCTTTTGACAGATTCCTCCACAAAAGGCAGAAGTGTCATTGTGAACATAACGGCCGATCTCCTCCTCACATTTGCTCATCAACATTCTTTCTGCATTCACACGCTACTGTATTTAATTGGCGAAAGAACAGTCGTGAGAAAAGATAAAGTCTCAGTGATATATACATAAAAGGATAATGTAGGCATGGTGGAAGTATTTACTTTGCAGAGGACATTAAAAACCTAACACCCTTTGTCAACCCTATACACCTATTTTCACCCAAACAAGGGTCTACTCTTCCTTCATGGCATCCCTGACAACTCTTCCTGCCGGGGAGTTGATCCATTGCCGGAATCAGAGGCCTTTGCACTAAACCAGACCTGGAGATACTTATCTTTTATCAGTGGCAGATTGGATTTGCTGCAACTGGACTCAGCAATAACTGGCCTTCAAAGTCTCCAGGCCTTAAAGAGGGGTATTATGCTTTTTTCAATCACATAGCACCAATCTATAGCATACTACAATGATGACGTAACCTTCTGTTGGTCTGTATATGCAGTAAATTAAAATAACTGCCTTAAATAAAATTGCTCTCTCAAAATGGCTGCACTGAACGTCTTGAAATAGGCCTCTGTCTCTTTAAGAAGCTTTCCGACACGCCCCCTTCAGCACACTGCTGTGGCATCTAAACAACACTACTGTGCGGGGAGGGGGCTCTGCTGAGCTGAGGAGCAGTGGTTGGTGGCTTGGCTGGTGACAAAAGGTCCAGAGGCGTCTCCAGGAGGTGGGGGCGTTCCTAGGAGGACTGAGGCATAGCTACACCTAAAATGGCTGCCGTCTAAGTTTTTACTGATTACTCAAAAATATGTGAATGAGCCAAGGCAACACTCCAGGCATGTGTTTAATGAGGGAATGACATAATAACATGATATAAAGCTTGAAAAAGTCGATTTTACATAATACCCCCCCTTTAACGCGATTGAAGATGTGTGGCTCCAAAGAGCAGTGCGTGACAGACAGCACAGACACCTCTTAGTTCTGGAAGGCTTTAGTAAGGAAGAATGGGCAAAAATCGCTCAGACTAGAATTGAATGACTCTGTGTTGTGAGGCTATGAGGTGCCCAAACCTTTGCACGTTTTTCAATTATACCCACTGCCTTCACTTACCTATTGAATTGCTTTCTGCGCTTATGCTTTCGGTATAAATTGTGAAGCACATCGAGTCGCATGAAATGTCCTCTACAAATGAGATTAACTCGCCTCGCCTTACTCAAAGTTTATCTGTTCGAAAACTGTTCACTGCACCTCACTCTTTCCGTTCTCTCCAGGCTGAAGTCCTTCACGGTCAAAGGGTAAGACATAAGTATACACGCTGGCAACAATACAGCAGGAATAAAACACGCACATTTTGGCAAACTGTGAGAAGTTTTAGAGCCGCGGTGATTCAGAGGCACTGGTACAAGTTTATTGTCTAACCTTGAATCGGAACAAAGTCTTTTTTGCAGCGTGTGACGGCGTGGATCGAGCGCTTTGTCAACAAAAATGAATAATACAATATGTGACGCAGCTTGAATTTGTGCCTAAAACTATGAATGTGTTTACACGCGCTCTAGCACTCCGGTTATTATCCATAATCCGGTTGTGGTAGTTTTGGGGGATATGGTGTTTATGTGTAACTGAGAAATAAAAAATAATCCGTATCGATGTGCATTTAAATGATCTTGTTGAGCACTGCATCCCGAGCTCTGGCAGACGACAGCGGCGGCAGATTATGGGTAGTTTGTTCCCTTTACTCGTCCTGGGTCTGTGTTTGCACTGGGGCAAAGTGAAAGCCAGGACTGGAGGGAGAGAGAGTGGAGCAGGGTTGAACAAATCGGGGCTTAGCGCAGGTGAGTTTATTGTCATGCAGTTTTCAATGTAAAAGGAGGCTATTTTTAAGCTTATTTCTTTATAAAAAATAAAATAAAAATCACAATTGTTCTTGCGAGAGGTAGAAAGGGGCGGTTCCTCATCATCACAGGAGCACACAGCTCTGGGACAAAAACACTGGGACCTGGCAACCCCTGAGTGGAGCTGATGGGAGTTCACCGAGAGCCTCTTAGTTTGGTTTTTTTCAATGTTTTCCATCGTGAATGCAACAGTTCGGCGACAGCTTTACATAAGTCCACATTACAAAGATTCTTTCCATCTAAAATATTCACTATTTTAGTTCTTCCATGGTGAAAATTCAAAAAAACTCAGTCTCCCCTTGGCGGACTGGGACTTAAAGGGGGGTATTGTGTAAAATCGACTTTTTCAAGCTTTATATCATGTTATCATGTCATTCCCTCATTAAACACATGCCTGGAGTGTTGCCTTGGCTCATTCACATATTTTTGAGTAATCAGTAAAAACTTAGACGGCAGCCATTTTAGGTGTAGCTATGCCTCAGTCCTCCTAGGAACGCCCCACCTCCTGGAGACGCCTCTGGACCTTTCGTCACCAGCCAAGCCACCAACCACTGCTCCTCAGCTCAGCAGAGCCCCCTCCCCGCACAGTGTTGTTGTTTAGATGCCACAGCAGTGTGCTGGAGGGGGCGTGTCAGAAAGCTTCTTAAAGAGACAGAGGCCTATTTCAAGACGTTCAGTACAGCCATTTTGAGAGAGCAATTTTATTCAAGGCAGTTATTTTAATTTACTGCATATACAGACCAACAGAAGGTTACGTCATCATTGTAGTATGCTATAGACTGGTGCTATGGGATTGAAAAAAGCATAATACCCCCTCTTTAAATACGGCCCTGGACTCTGACCAGCATGGCCCAAATTAGAATGTTATTATGTTAACCTTAACCGACAGAGTGCATTATCTCCAGTTCTGCTATACCCAAATCTAAAAGCTTCTCGACTGGAGAGCTTCAGTGTAACGCCTCATTTGAAAGCCAAGACCTACAAAAGTGATTGTAACTGTCATGTTATCGCCGCGTTTTTGTCACATTTTTGTCTTTGTTGGGTTTTTTGCTGCTTTTGTCATGTTTTCGTCACGTTTTCTGGCACATTTTGTTCCGTTTTCATCCTCGTTTTCCCTCGCTATTTTAATGCTTTTCTTTTGCGCTTTTAGATTTGGGTAAAGCTCGGTTGAGGCGGGGGCTAAGAGGTTAAGGAGAACATTGAGAGGCCCTAGATCCAGTGGCCCTTCTCTTAGGTACGGTGGAGTGTGGAGGCGGTGGAAAAGACCCCAGATGCAAACAGCCCGAAATGAGTTAACTTAAATTTAATGGTTACAGTCCAAGTACTGGAAAAATGACAAACAGGGCAAACTACAGGCAGGCAGGAACAGAGATATGAACACGAGGTGCTCACGGCTCAGGGACACAATACACAGACGAACCAAAACCACACAAACGCTGCATCCGAAACCATTAAATTGTAGCCTCTAAGTACTAACACTAGCAACTAATCCTTAACCTTTCATGGGGTCAACTGTTAGATCTCTATGCAGTTAGTGAACTAGAGCTTCAGCAGCATTTGCCCAATTCCACCGTCCTTACCCAGGGGAAGGGGAAGTGACATCACCAACAGCTGTTCTTCTTCTTCTTTAAAGTTCAGTGCAGGCCAAACAAAAGCGCATACCGCCACCTACTGTATATTGTCCAACAACAACATAGTGTCCAAATAAAGACATTTAAGGGGAAAAAAGAGAAACATCCAAATGAGCCATCACATTTCCCTTTATTTTATCTCAACAGTGGTTTCTTAAAGCTACAGTATGCAAATTAGCCATGTGGCTGTGGTGACGACAACATGTATTTTGTAACTTTTATAAAGTTTGGCTTGTGCAGAATCTTATTTTTTTTTATTATTTTTATTATTAAATCTGCACCTGTCAATCAACAGTGGTTGCACATGAATCATTCGAGGGTGGGGGATTGGCGCAGTGGCTTATGGGATGCCACATAGCTCCTAATCGCCAGTGAGTTAGCATCAGCGGTCCCTATGCTAAAGTGGCTATGATAGTTAGCATACAGGCCACTTTCCTTAATTCCTTCCTAAGCAACAGCCCAATTCGGAGGCTTCTTGTCATGGCGGACGCTGACGCACATCCGGTTTGGCGTAAGACCTCTTACCAATTTACTAGTTTCGGATGGAGCAATAACATACAATGCACCAACGAGGACCCGGGAAAACACAGGGGTATAAATACACAAGGAAACGGGGCACAGGTGAGACACATTAGGGCGGGGCAAAGCAAAGCAAAATCACACAGACAGAACAGACATGTCAAAATAAACCACACCAGGACAAGAACACAAAACACAACCAAGTGGGGAACTAAACAAACCAGACAGAACCATGACACCTTCTGTGCTCTTCCAGAATGGACATATGGCCCGTTCGCCCCGGTTTGTTTATGATTAACATACTGTGTAGTGAAAGCTACATGAGTACGGACTGTAAAATCCCTGAGGAGGAGAAGCAGGACAGCACCTCATGACATCATCAGGTGGATCATCAGGAGCATCTTGAGAGCATGAAGGAGACAGGCTGAGTATTGGGCCCTGCTCACAGCAAATCATTTCTCGCCCGTCTGTCAATCATCGGGACTCGATAAGAGAAGCTTCTAGAGCCGCGTTTATCCATAATGCCGCTTCCTCAGGTCGCACTCAAGGTCATCTGCAATTTTCGACTTTATTCTAGGTATTTACAGATAAGTGTGTGTACGCTTTAGTCCTGCATTTAAACGAGACATGTGCAAAGTTGACTTTTTTTTTCTTTCTTTCAACCATAGCGGAGCAGTATTTCACCATAACAAAAACAGACAATGATAGATAATAATAATAACTTAAAAAAAAGCTGTTTCAGACTAACCCTCCTTCAAAACAAACATATGACAAATTGCCTTGATTTAGACCATTTACAGGCACTTGTAATAATCTTGAATAGAATCTTGAATGGCCTGTGTTTTAGAGCTATTATCTGGTTATTTTGAACGATAAAATGTTACATCAATGCTGAGGCACCCAAAAGAATGTTTTAAAGTATGTTTTTAATCCCCATAGAGCATGTCCACTTTAAGGGGTAACACTTTTTATTTTATTTTATTTATTCATTTTCAGATTTTGGGCTAATTTGGTCTCAACATACAGAAACCAAAAAAATACCTAATCTTCACAATAACATGTTTAATTATTGCACTGATTTCATGTTTCCCCACACATTTGTTTCGGAATTTTATTTATTTATTTTTTAGCGATTTTTTAATGTATAATCCCTAGCCTGATTTATTGAGTTTTGAATTTCAAAAAGGATTTTTCCACTAAAAAACAACTTATTTTAAATCTAAAAGATATTTAAAAATCCCCTCTAAAAAAGTCTTTGAAACTGATATGAAGCTTCAGCGCAAATTGAACCTGGAAGACCTACCTGCAGCCTTCATTATCCAATCATCCAATCACGGCCCCATCTCGAGCCGCACCGTCGAGTCAGCCAATCACCGCAGCTGCTCATCCTGCTTCAGCCATTCACCGCACAGAATCCCCTTCTCAAGCTCCCCGGTCAATCACTCGGCCGTTTCCCAGCCGTGCTGCGACCCTCCTCCGCCCCTCTGCTCGTCGTGTCAACTGACCAACTCTTCCTACCACCACCACCAGTGTCCGGGCTCCGGGGGAAGATTCTGGCTGTCATCCATCTGGCGGCACAATGGTTAGCGCTCGTGCTTCACAGCTAGAAGGTCTGGGTTCGATTCCCACCTGAACAAGGCTTTTCTGTGTGGAGTTTGCATGTTCTCCTCGTGTCTGCGTAGGTTTCCTCCGGGTACTCTGGTTTCCCCTACCACTAAAAACATGTACAATAGGCCAGGATGAAGGGGAGTGTGTTTGAGAGGGCGCATGGGGGACGACGGATGGAAATTAGACCATAGCTACAATCTGGTGTAGCGTGTTTACCAGTGACGTGCGGTGAGGTTTGTTGCTGGTGAGGCACATGCTATTGACTCCAATATAAAGTAAACAAAAATGCAACTTGCTGTCTCTGGTAATTGTCTTACTTTTAAATAGCATTCAATAGCAACACATTTAAACATAAAATACATTCTCACGATATTGCAAATAAAAATTAAAAGACAACATTATGAACGTGACCGGGACTCGTACCCCGCCCGTCCAAATTATGAGTTATTGACAAACCTGATACATCACGCGGGCGGTGCGTGTTAGCGTCGACATTTTCAGCATAAAGACTCGTCTACAGCATTTCATCCATAAAATGTCAGTCTAATTAGTTTTTCCTTTTATGTACTCCTTTGCGTTTAAATTGCCTCTCCTAAATCGAGCAGAATAATAAAACAGACTGGTTTTCACGTGTAGTTCACATGTTTTGTAGAAATGTGTAGCGCTGACACAGCGCCCCCCTCGGGTCGTCAGGGTCAGTGCATTGGAGGGGAGCCTCACTTCGGGACTATCAAAACGCGGTTTAAAGTCAAATGAACAGGTTAAACAAGTCGTTCTTATACCTGATTCTTTATCCAGGTGATAGAAAACCTACACGCCCAACAAGAACCCATTTACAAATGTATTTTACTTTTAGGGGGCGAAAAAAGCCCAGAATGGGAGAGAGCGCTGAGTGAATGAGCCGAGCTCAAGTGTGTGCAGGACGCCGGAGGCTCGGCGCACCTCCGCCCTCTTTATACGATATCAACAACTGATCAAACATTTGGGCATTTTTTAACCACGAGATTGATTAAAATCGTAGAAAATCCCAATCATCTTAAGAGAAGGGACTTGTTTTTATAAAGTTTATTGTATTTTTTAATTGTTGTTTTTTTCCATGATGGCTGGTGAGGCCTGGCCTCACCTACCTTCCCTGACCGCATGTCACTGGTGTTTAACAATGGCCGCTGGCTGCTCTGCTTTATGACCGCAACACTGGAGGTCGCCACTGCTGTAGTACCTCCATATAGCCGCTAGTCTCCCATTGAAAAGCATTGGACTTTAGACACGTTAAAAACAACTTTAACGCCTGGTTTCTATTTTTTAAACACTTTCCATGGCTACATATTCCTCCTGAGATAACGCTGGGTTAGTCACAATTAAAGAAACCAGGCTGGTTTTCGAAAGAATTTTTTTTGAAATCTCGTACTAATGAGGGTCGGACTGTTAGCATTGGAGCTGCACGAGCTACACGTCATGCAAGGGCCAAGTCTACAGTGAAGATCCCGCCCTTATGCCCTTATTAGGAACATGCTTCGTCAGAGCTGGGGAGGAGGAGTCTGTAAATCCGCCATGATTTCCCCCTCGAACGTGGTTATTATGGTAAACGGGGAGAAGTGAGGAGGAGTTGTCTATTCTTTTTAACGGTCTATGGTAGGGCTGGCGATAAATCGAATTAATTCAATTAATTAATTCTTTTAAAAACAGAGGATGTGGAAAATGGCAAAATCGTAAAATCGTGTCCGCCGCTCCATGTCCGCCCCAGTCTGATCCTCTTCCTTCTCTCACCCTGATGCTCTGAGCGGAGGCACAGCAGCCCCTTTCCCCTTGAGTCTCTATGGAGACGGTTGTCAATCACAGCAGAGGCATGAGGATGAGAAAACTAAAATGCTTTTGAAAACTCCTTGGCTTATTAAGAAGTTTTACTTTTGAGAGCAGCCAAGGAATAATTAAGAGAATTAACATTTTCTAATGGGCCTAATTGTAGGCTATACTATGAATCTAAATATTAATGGTTTGGACTCTGAGCAGTTGTCTTATTATGAAAGATCAGGAGACCTTTAAAAAAAAAAAATCCAATAAAATCGATTAAAATTGTAATCGTCCAAACTGAGTAACAAAATCGAGATTTTCATTTTGGGCCATATCGCCCAGACTTAATCTATGGTGTTTACCCATGTATGTTCATTAACGCAATCTTCCGTCAGGGTCTGAGCCCCAATCATGATCCATGTTCAGTACAACTTCATAACACATTCTGTCTCTGTGAGTCTTTACAGGTTGAAATATATAAATCAGCAAAATAACATTTTGGCATTTTTAGGCAGGCACAATTCATGTAATGACTTTTAATCTCAATGTCAACTTTATTTAAAGCACATTTAAAAATAGCCCAATGTGCCCAAAGTGCTGTACAACCATCCATCCATTTCTTCCACTTGTCCGTTGCCGGGTCGTGGGGGCAGCTGTTGGAGCTGCACCAGCCCCTATGGCTCCTCCTGCAGGTGGTGGGTCCACAGAAGGACGGCCTCATGGTTCTAACCGGGCCTGTTGGTCTCTCATAACGGGCTTCTGAACCGCTCTTTGTCTGACCCATCACCTAGGACCTGTTTGCCATGGGAGACCCTACCAGGGGCGTGAAGCCCCCGACAACAGAGCTCCAGGATCATTCGGGTGCTCAAACCCCTCCACCACGTTAAGGTGACTGTAGCGGGCAGCGTTTGCCCTGTGCAAACGTCCGCTCTGGCAGCAGTGATTAGGCGTCTCGGACGCGTGTGTTCCTCCACAATGAACCATAAAAATACTGTGTTCCAGATAGGTTTATTTGCATACCTCAAAGCAATCCATACATACACAGGTTTCAGGACTCAGATACATAGACACGGTCAAAAGAAGTTTGCCTCCACACTGCCACACCCAAGTGCCCCCTCCTCCCCCCTTAATAGGGCAGGTAATAACCTGAGTTCACACACACAGAGCGCCACGCAGTGGCAGGAGGATCAAACGTGTACATGGGCTAAAATGGCTCCAACACACCGGCCCCTTAATTGATGAAGCCAGATGCGGAAACAATTACAAATACATTACTTTAAATAGAGCCATAACACATACATTTCATACATTGACATTATAAAAACACAGTACATTATACAGACGTCCAAATAAATCCAAATTCCAAGATCATATCAGTACTCATCAATTCTATCATTAGCACATTTTACAGCCTGGTTAGTTTAGTAAATTAATTTCCATCTCCTTCTTTTGAAGGCTTTATATTGCTTAATTTGGAATCGTTTGTGGGTCTGTCCAACAAGCAAGAACATAGAACAGGTCAAAATGGCAAAGGTACAGTTTTCAGAGTTCATTGAGCTGTCATTTATAAATGTGGACTCTCCAAGAGTTTGTGAAGACGGTGGAACAACTACGATTAAATTGTTCACTGCACCGAAGCAGTCCTTTGAGCCCGTATGAATTGGCGACAAGAGAGAGCCAGCGGCAAACACCTCGGCAGGAGGCTGGTCGAGTAGTGATCCATTTTCCCAGTCCAGTTTGACCAGAGTAGTGTCCTTCTGATCAACATCAGGAAGTGAAGGTTGCAGCTCAGTGGTGTCACCGGCCCCTGTATCGTCACAAGTAACACCCAGTGCAGTAAATATCTCAGGCCCTTCCCAATCCACCTCATCAAAGCAATCACTGGCCATGGTGTCTTCACAGACAGTCTTTACCGGGACAAAAATATCTGGTCCCTCCCAATCCACTTCGTACAGGAGGTGTGCATTTTTTGCAGTGTTCGCTTTTACATTGCAATCCTTGTCCCGTTCCCAAAAGTCAATAATTTTTTCATGCGCCATCATTAGATACACACTGAGCGTTTCTACGATCAAACTCAAAGTTCCATACCAGGTAGGTGATCTGCCCTTTGTGTAGTCTCCAAAATGCGTAGCGCAGGCTTCCACTGCGGGCCGCTCCCTCTTGCTGCACGCAGCCACGCTGCAGTCAATGAAGCTCCCGCGCCGAGCCCGTCCCTCGCCAGTCGCCACCACCGCTGTTGGTAGAAGACGCGCATGCAGTCCCCTTCCTTCCTCTTCCTCCTCCCGCCAACAGTCCGCCGGTTCGCCGTAGACCTCGCGACGATCACCGCTACGGTAGTTGGTGGGTCCACTCCACTACTGGAAACTGCGCTGTGCCACTCACAGCCGGCGTAGGCTCCGTACGCCCGGTGCCTGAGGCGTTTCTTTTGACAATGTAGCGGGCAGCGTTTGCCCTGTGCAAACGTCCGCTCTGGCAGCAGTGATTAGGCGTCTCGGACGCGTGTGTTCCTCCACAATGAACCATAAAAATACTGTGTTCCAGAAAGGTTTATTTGCATACCTCAAAGCAATCCATACATACACAGGTTTCAGGACTCAGATACATAGACACGGTCAAAAGAAGTTTGCCTCCACACTGCCACACCCAAGTGCCCCCTCCTCCCCCCTTAATAGGGCAGGTAATAACCTGAGTTCACACACACAGAGCGCCACGCAGTGGCAGGAGGATCAAACGTGTATGGGCTAAAATGGCTCCAACAGTGACGGTTCCAGGAAGGGGACAGTAAACTTGCAACACATTTTTCTCATGTCAGTAATCTACAGCTGAAGTTTCAAATTGATATCTCTACATTTAAAAAGCTTCCCTATTCCCTTACATTGTCGTTAATAGCTTTTTGTTCTCGCTTAGACGTGGTTTACATTCTTTAGATATAATATAGTCTAAGTTTAGACCTGTTTTGGACACGCTAAATCCTGATTTCATCTTGTTTTGGGCCTGGCGGAGCTTGGGAGGTCAAACATTTGATAAAATACTTGCTTGTTTTAGTGAACACGCCTTTGTTGAGTGAGTACAAAGTCAAGCCTTGGCCAAACTCCAAGCAAACATGAAAGAAATACACACTAGACACGCTTCTTTTCACGAGAGAACGACAATAAACCGCGGTTAAAAGCTCAAATAATGTTTAGCAGAACGTTGGCCTCAAGCATTCACGCGCTATGGACTTTCAGATACGCCACCACAGCGTGAACCCATCCACTTTAACTTTTCCCTCTGTTATTTAAAAGCCCTGTTGAATCTGTGTGAACTCAAAGTGGGCATGCCGCTTTTAACGGCGGATATTATAAAGCGGGATACGGGGGGGGCGTTTGTAGCCTTTTGATGAACCATTGTGACAAATCTAAACAGGCGGCGTTTATTAAAGGGGACGGGTTCCGCGCGGCTCCTGGGGAAGTCGCTATCATTGCGACTGTGATAAATACGACTTGCGCTGGAGGCTGTTTGAGATAAAGAGCGGCACTTCCCACTTTTATTTTCCCCCAGTGTTCATTAGGCACGATGAAAGAGTGAGCGGATCAGACGGGGAAACAAAGCTGCGAATGAGAGACGGAAAGAGGAGAGAGATTGTGAAACGTGTGGACTTAAAGTACTTCTGAACCACTTCTGATCGCGATTGTTGGGACTCATTATAAACAAAACAAGGCAATTCTTCACAGGCTCGGTGCGCATTGTAATGATACAGAACCAACGGCGCCCTCTTCATAGTGTGGACGTTTTATCACCGGAAAGCACTTGTAGGTTTGCGTTCGACCTTTCTTTTCAGTGCTGAGCCAAAGTTTAGCGTCTGTCATGCTGCCGCCGCCGCCGCGTCCTTGCCGGGTTGCGAGTGAGTTATTGCTGGTAGTCGGGACCAAACAGTGAGACGGAAGGTTTTAAAGGGGGGTATTATGTAAAATGGACTTGTTCAAGCTTTATATCATGTTATTATGTCATTCCCTCATTAAACACATGCCTGGAGTGTTGCCTTGGCTCATTCACATATTTTTGAGTAATCAGTAAAAACTTAGACGGCAGCCATTTTAGGTGTAGCTATGCCTCAGTCCTCCTAGGAACGCCCCCACCTCCTGGAGACGCCTCTGGACCTTTCGTCACCAGCCAAGCCACCAACCACTGCTCCTCAGCTCAGCAGAGCCACCTCCCCGCACAGTAGTGTTGTTTAGATGCCACAGCAGTGTGCTGAAGGGGGCGTGTCGGAAAGCTTCTTAAAGAGACAGAGGCCTATTTCAAGACGTTCAGTACAGCCATTTTGAGAGAGCAATTTTATTCAAGGCAGTTATTTTAATTTACTGCATATAGACCCTTTAACTGCTGACATCATCAGTGACATCAGCTGGAGGCAGGAAGTGATCAAGAGAAATCAGATTAAACTAAAACTAGCGATTTTAAGTCTAAAACTACAACTGAAAAATGTGGTCCTGTTGTGGCTTAAGGTGCAAGAACAAGAGGAATGACATTTGAGACGATAAAATAAGGTTTATCTGATATTTCCAAAAACAGTTAGACATTTGTTTATCGTTACTATGACAACAGTTACAATGGAAATAGATAGGAATCGAGCTTCCCGCCTCAAGCTAAACCCGGAATGTTTACAAACAATTAAAGGGTCTATACAGACCAACAGAAGGTTACGTCATCATTGTAGTATGCTATAGAGAGTGGTGCTATGTGATTGAAAAAAGCATAATACCCCCTCTTTAAATCACCGGAAAGTGTAAAAGAGGTCAAATGAATGTAGCTCCACGAAAACAGACTGTCAAAAGGAAACTAACTTACGCACACGATGAAACTGACCCACTCAAATGAGGCATACGGTCATTTATACATAACTTGGCTCGTACCGAAATATAAATAACCAGGGACCGACTATACTAAGGGACAAACAAAGCACCCACTTAGCCCCAGTCCCGCTGTGCTATGGTCTGGTTCACTCTCCATGGCCAGGACTGCTGTGTTTGCAACATCTGCCGCCATCGAGTTTGTAGGGTAAATGAATAATGAATTGAAGGCCCAATATTGGATTTAAAATTTCAACCTGAAAAGACTCACAGAAACAGAGTGATGTTAGGAACGTTTTATTGGACTTGAATCATAATTGGGGCTTGAATTAACGATATAATAATAATAATGATAATAATCGGTTTTATACAGCACTTTTCTGGACACTCAAAGACGCTTTACATTGCACTATTCATTCACTCCGCCCTGGGGTAGACTGACAGAAGCGAGGCAGCCAGTCTGCACCATCGGCCCCTCCGACCACCACCAACCACTCATTCACTCACTACATTCGCTATGTATTCGATATGAAATACACAGAGGTGGTGAATGATTGACAGAGTCTTCCCTTGGAGCCTGGACACTGGTTGTGGTAGAATAGACCCGGGCCGGCCAGTTGAGCAGAGGAGAGGTGGAGGAGGGTCACAGCACAGTTGGGTAAAGGCCGAGCGATGGACGAGGAAGCTTAAAATGGGGATCCTGGGCGATGAATTGGGCCTGTGATTGGATGATTGGTGAAGGACTGCCGGTGGTGAGGCGATGAATGAACGATGCAGGTAGGTCTTCCAGGTTGAATTCATTTGTCTTCTCCTTCAAGATATTGTAAAAACAACAGACATTTGTGGAGAAACTTTTGGAGCATGTTGTATTGGTATTATACATGATTTTAGCGGTAGGGGAAACCAGGAGGAAACCTACGCAGACACGGGGAGAGCACGCAAACTCCACACTGACGCCGTTTTCCACCAAGCACTAGCTCTGAATCAGCCTGGAACCAGCTCCTTGGTGGAAAAGCCCTGTCCGGCCGGGGATCGAACCTGGGACGGGAAGCGCTAGCCGCCAAGAAGAAATGTTTGGTGGTGCACTGCTCATTGGTCGTATTGATACACACTTCTGTTCTTTCCCATTGTTTTCTCATTGAAAACTAGCCATTTTATGTCAACTACGTTATTAAAACAGCGGCACAAATACTGTAAGTGCCACTGAAACAGAATGGCCTCAGTGTGGTGCCACTCAGAGCCATAGGCGTATAGGCTTGAGAAGTTAGTAATGGGGTAGGACCACAAGTAAATACAGTATTTAAATATGACCCTTTTTTACTGCTTGTAAACCCCAAAACATCAGGTTCAGGGCCTTGAAGCAGTAATAATGATGAATGTATTTTGGATCACTGTGCATCAGAGGCAGATATTCATCCTAAATACAACTGACAACAAAGTCAAGGTTAACAGCCCGCTCAGCACAATAATGACTTGAAATGTGTGTCTGCTCTTTAAATAAGGTCGTGTTGAGAGTAGCAATGGCTTGCGTTTGTATTGCACTTTAAAAACATGGTGAGTTTCTCAAAGATCAATATGCATTCAATCCATACTCTGTGTCCGCGGCCTTCGAAGATCCACCATCCATGCAGTCACAGCAGTGCATTGCAAATGTAAGCCATTGTTAAGAGCTGTACAGTAATCGTTTCAGTAATTCAATACCAGTTCTTTAGATTAGATTTATCTATGTGTCAGTGTGAATCTGTCATGTCCGAAATTTTGGAAGGAAAAGTGCGAAAAATCTAAGCAAATCGATACGTCGGAGTTTTGAAGGTAATGACGGCTAATAAGACAACGTCGACTCATCCATTTACAAAGAGAAAGGCAACAGCTGCTTTATGAGACGAGCAAAATCCCAGAGACATGACGCTGATGTTCATCGTTGCACCAGATAGTCGACGCTCGCAACACGACTGAATAAAGAGATTATCGTCATTCGGTGTAATTATCTGCCCATCTTGTCCTGACATTTTCCGTACAAATGATTGCATTACCGACATTGTGTATCCGAATGCTCATAAAGAAAATTACCCTCGGTGATTCTAATCCCGTGCATTTAAATCAGTCCCATGACATTAGAGTAAAATACACTTGCTCTTTTTCTCTGGAAAGCGTTTGAAAGTAATGGGCCTGTATGAGTAAGATATTCATGTGTAAAATAGGTAGCAGCAAGTCAAATGTAATGCTTTTTAATGCCTAAATACAACATTTCTTAAGGTTTGTATAAATTCCGTCAAACAGAGAAAAGAGAGTACATTTTGATGTTCAAAAGCAAACTGGACTTACAGTAACAGGCAACTTTTGAGCAAAGAAATGGGGCCGATTTCTGTGAAAAGTGCAGCTGAAAGTGTTTGAGCCATGCCATTATTTCCCCCAAAAAATTATTTTAAAAAAATGATGCAGTTTGAGCTTAAGTTAATGTTTTTAATGACTTTTAAGACCTTAATTTTGGCACAATTCATGTAATGACTTTTAATCTCAATGTCAACTTTATTTAAAGCACATTTAAAAATAGCCCAATCTGCCCAAAGTGCTGTACATCCATCCATCCATTTTCTTCCACTTGTCTGTTGCCGGGTCGTGGGGGCAGCTGTTGGAGCTGCACCAGCCCCTATGGCTCCTCCTGCAGGTGGTGGGTCCACAGAAGGACGGCCTCATGGTTCTAACCGGGCCTGTTGGTCTCTCATAAAGGGCTTCTGAACCGCTCTTTGTCTGACCCGTCACCTAGGACCTGTTTGCCATGGGAGACCCTACCAGGGGCACGAAGCCCCCGACAACAGAGCTCCAGGATCATTCAGGCTCAAACCCCTCCACCACGTTAAGGTGGCGGTTCCAAGAGGGGGTGCTGTACAACAAACATAAAAAATCATCAACCATCAACAGTGTCTTAAATGTAATCCTACAGCTGACTGTAGGAGATGGAGGTTTGATCGAGCCCACAGTACAGGGCGTTACAATGATCTAAGCCAGTGGTTCCCAACTATGTGCCCGGGATTGGTCATAAATTATATTGTATATGGTTTAAAATAATCAAATATGACTGAGAAAGGACTACAGGTGCATTAAACATTCCAATTTCATTTGATTTGTTTGAAATTAGCAATTATTAGCAATTATTCTTATGTTTTGATACATCAGCATGCGCAGGGGGGCTTCAAGGAAAGAAGGCCGGGAACCGCTGATCTAAGGAACATGTAATAAAAGCGTGAATGAGGTCGGCATGAGGCAAATAGGGCTCGACTACTACCAAAAGCTACTTTTGACGACTGAACACATTTGTCTGTCAGATTTAAAAGAGCTGTCCAAAACAACCCCAAGATTTCTTGCAGACTCGTGGCAATAGTTACTCTAAGGGCCCAGAGCAGTGACATCACATGAGTTTCCAAATGCCACAATTTCAGTTTTAGAATCATAATAATATCAATAATAATAATAATGCATCAAACTTCGATTGCATCAACACTCAAAAGACACTCAAAGACGTTTAACAATGAATCATTTAGCTTTAGACAATTTTGTGCCATCTAAAAATGTCACAAGTGGAAAATAAAACGCCATGTTCACACTAAAAAGCACTTCGGTCCCTCTTGTTGCCCCTGTCCCAACATATTGGAAATGAGTAGCTTCCATCAAATCGAATGTGTCTCTTTGAACTCCGAAGCGCTGGACCGAAGCACTACATCTTTGAACCCCCCGAGGGATTTGTAAACTCCATAAGGTAATCCATCATGAGAGGCCCAAGCATTGACACGTGCCCCACGCATTCGCCGTGACCCAGAATCCTCCCTATGGGGAGTGCGGATAAATATATCTCACGACCGAATTTTAAATGGCGCTGGTCTCTCGTTGCTCCTGTGTTATCGTCGTAAGAACCTGTCCTCTTGCTCCGCGGCCGAGGAAAAATCCATTCTGTGTCCCTTAATGAGAGAGAGACGGCTCTGTCGGACGCCGCGACCGATGCGCCATCAAAGAGAATGATCATCAGCCCTGCACACTTCATTTGCTCCATCCTGGTCCCCTACTTCCTTTGCTACTCCTGCCGCTATAGTGCATTGAAGCCGGAGCGCCATAGAACGCCTCTAATCTACGGGCTGCACTGCACAAAATAAGAGAAATGACTCTGTGGCAAAGGAGGGAAATGGTTAGCGCGCTCACATCACGGCTAAAAGAGAAATCAGCTTGCTTGATTCAATGGGACCACACTTTACCAACTTCAAATTGGGTGAAATTCTGCTGCCAGACTTCTAACAGCCCAAATCGCCCCATTTTATCAAGTCTTCTTTGGCTTCCAGGCAAAATTCACATTGATTTTAAAATGGTTGACTTCTGTTTCCCGCCGTTGCACGGTGAGGCCTCCGGTATATTGCTGATTTGTTGTGCCCCCGGGTCCTCTCATAGTCCTCAGAGTCCCCTTAAGGACTCAAAGACTCGTTTTAAACCTGGGGAGATCCGTCCCTTCAGGCTGTTGCACCCCAATGGGCTGCCCCAAATTTCCCTCCGACTGGTCGAGTCTGTGAACTCAAGAAGACAATGTTGCATACATTTTAGGCAATGATTTGTGTGTTTGTTTTTAGAATGGAATCGTTTTCACATGACACAAGTCACCCAAATTTCTTTTTACTTTGTATTAATTATGTATCTGTGAATCTATGCACTTATTTACTTATTGCAAAACTTGTCATTTTGTATACGTGTCACTTTTAACAAATGTACAAGCTCAGTGGCCTCTGTTTCAGATGGTTGGTCTTTAGTAGGGTTGTCAAAAAAATTGATAATAAAATCGATACTAAAAGTGGTATCGAAGTTACATATTCATTTGAGCAGGTATCGATACTTTCTGTGTTTCCTCCGGGCTGCGCACAGAGCAGCCCCTCCCCCTCCAGCTCACTCCCAGAGCACAGGAAGGAACCTGCTGTGCAACGATCAAAACTTAAATTAGAGCTAAAAAGTACTCACTTAAACCCTGAATAAAATTACTACTAATAACTAAATGCATTGTCGAAGTGTAGAATCTGATTACTGGTGCAGTACCAGGTTGAAAGGAGCAGGCGTTTTTATAGAAACTGTAGAATTTGCAATTGTGGCTAATGTTAGCTTAGCGGCGTCCATTAGTTTACATGTATCAGTTAGCATTGGCTATTAAAGGGATATTTCAGGATTTTTGACATTGGGCCTCATTTCCTAGTTATCCAGAGTGTTGTTGATGTCTGGAGATATTTTTTTCTTAAGATGCAGTTCTTATATTTGAAGAGTCTAGTGGCGCTAGGCTAGGGCAAGGCTAAAGCATTTCTATGGTATAAGTTAGCCTGCATTAAAAACAGTCTGACCCACTCCACAGTGCACCTGAGGTAAACCACTTATAACACCAGACTAACCATATAAATGTCTGTGTAATTTTTGAAATATAACTGACCTTGTATCACATGAATTACCGCATTTTCTCGCAGATCACTCCGCCACTGCGTTAGCTTACAGCCACGAAGCTGATGCTGCTCAACTATAAGTTATTTTAAATGCAAAATGGTTATAATTATTCTATCGACACAGACATTTATATGGTTAGTCTGGTGTTATAAGTGATTTACCTCAGGTGCACTGTGGAGTGAGTCAGACTGTTTTTAATGCAGGCTAACTGATACCATAGAAATGCTTTAGCCTTGCCCTAGCCTAGCGCCACTAGACTCTTCAAATATAAGAACTGCATGAATTAAAGAAAAACATATCTCCAGACATCAACAACACTCTGGATAACTAGGAAATGAGGCCCAATGTCAAACATCCCGAAATATCCCTTTAAGCAGTTTTTTCTCCTAAAAAATCTCAACAAAATGAAATGTTACCAATGTCAACTGTATAGTTACATGTTACCTATCTGTACTTAACTCATGAATATATTTAGAGGAATTTTAAAGGCCAGTATTAACATTGTGCTTTGAATAAATTCACTGTTCTGCTCTTAAATGTGATAGCAGTGACTGTCACTGTTCATGAAGGTGTTTAACCTGACGGTCATGGGCCAAATCCAGTCTGTAAACACTTTATATTGTAGGTTAAATTGCCAAATACAGTATTGGCATTTGACTATGTGCAAAAACAGTTACTCAGAGATAATAAGTAATAAAGGGTCTAATTTGTTGTCTCAAGAACATGGTAAATCTGAATAAACTAATATAATGTTGAGTATTCTGCAATGTAGACAATACAGTGCAGAAGGAAAGAGACAAGAGTTTCCTACACAAATATGATATTTAATTCAAATTTTTTTTACTGTGTTATCGAAATCGGCATCGAGAATCGAGTTTTAATTTCAGTTTCAAAATCGAGTTTGAAATTTCAGTATCGTGACAACACTAGTCTTTAGTATCACACCTTCAGCCCTATCCGGAGGAACCCCTGTCCAACGAGACCTGAAGCTCCAACAAGGACAAAATTCATCCATTCGGCACACTCTGACGTCCATTCAGAGAGTAGGGTATCTCCGGTTCCAGGGCTACTGTATGGCGCACCAGTTTATCGCTTACACCAGTTTTATCACTATAAGTGCAGTATTTCTTGGGTAAATCCTTCGCTTCACCTTCAATTGTAAAGCGACGCCAAGTGTCTGGAAAAGCAACATCGTCATCATCAATAGTGATGAAATATACGCCTAATCCTTTGTAAGTAAAAACACGGCCAGGCCAGACAAAAAGCTGACTCCAGAAATTAAATCACATTATTATTTCTTTGGACATCTTTAGCCTTGATTACAACGCACTTTCGCTATGGCACTGTTTCAATAAGCTTCTGCAAAGTCACAAGATTTATTTCCTTGCAGCGTTCATTTTTCACCAAGATCCGGCCACAGCGCTAAGTCTCAGTGGAGTTAAAGTCTGGACTCTGTGCTGCTCCCTGAACCACTTTTTCACGATTTGAGCTCGATGAACCCTGACTTTGTCAATAAGGAATATGCCCAAGCCTCTGGGAAAGAAAGAGGAACTATGATAAATGAGGAAATAAGACTCATTTGGCCTCTCAGTAACATAAGACAAGCCGATTTCCCAAGGCCTCATACGTAAATAAATGAGTTGAAAAGGTGTATCTTTTCTGCCGGGCGGCGCCGTAAAGCCTCGCCATCGCAGAGCCACTCTAATCCACGAGAGCGGGGGGGTTCAGTGCTTTTCCTGGTGTTTGTGGCCGACAGCGCTGTGTAGTGTGCTAATGGAGTGCGACTCGCCCTGTGGGGCAAAGTAAAAGGGGAACGACCCCCACTACCCTAGCAAATACTGCAAAAAAATATTACAAGAGTCCAAGCATTACCTGTCTATTGGTTATAATTCAATTGTCTTACTAGAAATGCGTAGATTTTGCTTGAAAGAACTTGAAATGGTCTCAGACGGGGGTTTTCATAATTGTACATTAAAGGGGGGGTATTATGTAAAATCGACTTTTTCAAGCTTTATATCATGTTATTATGTCATCCCCTCATTAAACACATGCCTGGAGTGTTGCCTTGGCTCATTCACATATTTTTGAGTAATCAGTAAAAACTTAGACGGCAGCCATTTTAGGTGTAGCTATGCCTCAGTCCTCCTAGGAACGCCCCCACCTCCTGGAGACGCCTCTGGACCTTTCGTCACCAGCCAAGCCACCAACCACTGCTCCTCAGCTCAGCAGAGCCCCCTCCCTGCACAGTAGTGTTGTTTAGATGCCACAGCAGTGTGCTGAAGGGGGCGTGTCGGAAAGCTTCTTAAAGAGACAGAGGCCTATTTCAAGACGTTCAGTACAGCCATTTTGAGAGAGCAATTTTATTCAAGGCAGTTATTTTAATTTACTGCATATACAGACCAACAGAAGGTTACGTCATCATTGTAGTATGCTATAGACTGGTGCTATGTGATTGAAAAAAGCATAATACACCCTCTTTAATAGAATGCAAATTGATTCTACTACTCCCCCTTGTGGCAATGTGTTTCTTCTTCTCTATACTTTTTCAAAGTCTTTTGTTTGTATTTATATTTGAACAGGTTGATGTTTGGACATCGTTTCAACTCCATCTCCAATTTGTTCCACAATTGGTCGGGCTAAAACTTTTCAAAGTTGTGCTGTGTTTCTTGGAATCTTCTTTGTATTTGGCCCGGTAACAGTTTGTATCTTGCTTTGTATAACATCTGTACTGTTTGGAACTCAACAATGTCACAAAACTTTATGACCTTTGATTTAAAAAATAATGAGTTTGTGTGGTCAAAAAACCCAACTTTATGAATTAATCGGACAGCTCTTTTTTGCAGCATTACTATTGGTTTTACTGTGTTTTTATAGGTACTACCCCAAACCACAGTGCAATAATTTAAATAGGGAAAAATCAGAGAGCAGTATATGCCTGAAATGTTCGTTCGCTTGTGATGTGAGGGCCGTGGCTTTATGTCGTAAGAAGCTTCTAATGTCAAGGCCAAGTACATGTTTGCAGTGCATTCGTGCTTCCTTGGAGAGCGAGGGCAGGGAGAGAGAGAGATGTGCGGGGGGAGTCTATCTTTTAATAGCCTGGAGGAAGGCTGTTGTTGGACCTGTGAGGTGCTCGGGAGGTTGAGAGGTGACGGGGGTGAAGTCGTGGACATGTGTTGGCTGCTAAAAGGGTTGAACAGACACGGTCCTCCCTCTGGTGCATGCTCCTACAGTATCTACCGCTGCTGCTAATGAGCACAAGGTTTGTTCATACATTTAAACCGCTGGGTACCCTTACATGTGTTTCCGATACCGATAGCTGAATGATACTTTCTTTCGATTACGATACTTAAATATTTGACATCTAGAACCATAAAACAGAACAATCATGTTAATTTATTCTGTAAAAAGATGGTTTCTTTAAAGTTGGGGTCATTTATTTGAGCTGAAACAACCAACTCACTTCCTTTATTACTGTGCCTGGACCAGTAGGCATCAAAACGTTGTCTCTCTATACATAATAGCAAACTGGTTAAGGTTTGGGCCAGGAGTAGGAAAGTTTAGAAACAGGAAAATGGTTTGGGTTAGGTTTGGAAAAGGCTAGGTTTAGGTTTATACTGACGCAAGTTTTAAATCAAGTTTGTCTAAGATTGTATCATTTGTTTCATATCTCAAACCAGTGCATAAAGTGAAAAAAAAGATGTTGTGTAAACCATTGGTCCCTGGACATCTTTGTACGCATTATCATAACGAGACGGCAAAATAGCAAAAATAATTTGTAGCCGTCGGATTGTTCTATAGACACTGCCTGTCTCTAAAGATATGTATTTTTGCGGTTCCTGCTTTCGATACTTTTGTTTTTTTGATACCACACTGTTATCGTTTAACTGTACCCACCCCCAGCATTAACGCTAAAAACATAGTTCACGCAGGGGTCAATGTTGAGAGTCTTAGCTATTTACTCCTATTAACACCTTAAAGGGATATTTCAGGATTTTTGACATTGGGCCTCATTACCTAGTTATCCAGAGTGTTGTTGATTCCTGGAGATTTTTTTTATTAATTCATGCAGTCCTTATATTTGAAGATTCTAGTGGTGCTAGGCTAGCGCGTGTCTATGGTAACTAGTAGCCTGCATTGAAATCCTCTTCAAAATCATGGGGTCGTCCTCCAAACGTTGCCATATCTGATTTCTAGAAAGCTCCTTTGTGAATTCCACGTGTAGTAACGCCGGCCGCAGGTAAACACACTACTGTAGATCCGGTAACCTATAGCAGATCACTCCGCCACTGCGTAGCTTACAACCAGGAAGCTGATGCTGCTCAAATATAAGTTCTTTTAAATTCAAAATGGTTATATTAAAACAATTATTCAGTCAACACAGACATTTATATGGGTAGTCTGTTATAAGTGATTTGCCTCAGGTGCACTGTGCTTGGGTCAGACTGTTTTTAATGCAGGCTACTAGTTACCATAGACATGCACTAGCCTAGCGCCACAAAACTCTTCAAATATAAGGACTGCATGAATTTAAAAGAGAAAATCTCCAGAAATCAACAACACTGTGGATAACTAGGAAATGAGGCCCCATGTCAAAAATCCTGAAATATCCCTTTAATTTTTAGGTTAAAAAAAAGACCAAACTCTCCCTTTGCGAAGCTTATTTTATGACGTTCTGTCCGCTAGCAAGCCAGAGATTCCCGGAAATCAGTACAGCTCCTCTTTTACACGTTTGAATACATGTGTTTCCCACGTGTATTCATTTACAGATATTGATGTTCTGTATCTAGGTAACTCGAAAGGCGACCAAGATGGCGCTGTAATCCAAACATGGTCGTTTTCTTTCTTGGAAATGCCCAGCCTCTAAACACGAGAGAAATATACAGTACATGCTACAAAACTTTCGGGCCCGCTTTCTCAAAAGAAGGTTTTCTATACACTCTTGAAACAATATATCCACCTTAGTAGCTCCTACAGACTCCGAACGGTCCAGTCTTGTACATTTCTCCCTTGAAAACACTGTGCAAAGGGAACATGACAAGCCTTTGCTGATTTGGTTATGACATATCTCTACTTTTGCTAATGGCCCTTGCTGATAAAAGTCACAGCCTCTTGTTTTTGTTGTGTCTGGTTTTTATCCATTGCAGACGGAGGACGTTCTCGCCGAATCTGATCTCAGACTTGGCTTTTCACCAAAGTGCTTCAGTCGAGCCAAAGTCTGGACTTATAGATGAGCTCCCGCAACTCTGAACCCAGACGCACACAGCAGGATATTCTCCTCACTTGCCCCGTTGCGATGCCAGAAAAGGTGCCATGCGGAATGTTGATATGTCGGTACAAAAATGGGAGGATGAATGAAAATATTTTACGTATTAGATTTGAAATAAATAACACTTTATTATACGGCAAAAGCATTTACCAACAGAAGTTAATCGTGTACTAATAGTGAACTAACAATTAACTAATTATCAATAAATGTTAATATTATAAGTTGTATATCATTTAAAAACGTATTCATGATTAACTTACGCATGTTAATTACAATGGTAGCCAGATAGATAGATAGATAGATAGATAGATAGATAGATTCTGTGATTCGCGTTAGGCGTGTGATTAACTTATTTGCCACTAATTAGGAATACAAAGGGTCACGTGACACACGGCGCACATGTGCACTGTTTGCATGAGTTTTAAATCTTTATTTGTATTTTGAGAGGAGAGACGGATCATTGATTATTAAAAGTGAAGCCCTACAGAGCTAAACTTTTCCCTTGTCGTTGATGTGTTTTTCTTATTGTGTCATGCAATATAAAGCTAAATCTATTCCATTGATTTTAGGAAAGTATTCTAAATACTTCCATCCATCCATCCATCCATTTTCTTCCACTTGTCCTTTGCCGGAAATCACATTGCACCAGCCCCTATGGCTCCTCCTGCAGGTGGTGGGTCCACAGAAGGACGGCCTCATGGTTCTAACCGGGCCTGTTGGTCTCTCATAAGGGGCTTCTGAACCGCTCTTTGTCTGACCCGTCACCTAGGACCTGTTTGCCATGGGAGACCCTACCAGGGGCACGAAGCCCCCGACAACAGAGCTCCCAGGATCATTCGGGCGCTCAAACCCCTCCACCACGTTAAGGTGGCGGTTCCAGGAGGGGGTGCTGTACAACAAACATAAAAAACCATCAACCATCAACAGTGTCTTAAATGTAATCCTACAGCTGACTGTAGGAGATGGAGGTTTGATCGAGCCCACAGTACAGGGCGTTACAATGATCTAAGCCAGTGGTTCCCAACTATGTGCCTGGGATTGGTCATAAATTATATTGTATATGGTTTCAAATAATCAACTACCGTGCCCCTACCAGGGGCACGAAGCCCCCGACAACAGAGCCCCCAGGATCATTCAGGCTCAAACCCCTCCACCACGTTAAGGTGGCGGTTCCACGAGGGGATTCTAAATACTCTCAAATAAAATAGTGACTGCACCTGAATACAGTTACTCAAAACACATATTCAAAATACTTGTATTTGGTTACTACCAGACACTGACGAGCCATGAAGTGGACGTGACGGGTCCACAGTGATCTGGACGGCCTTCCTCAGCACTTAGTTAATAAATAAATAGAGTTCAGAGAGGGGTTTGAGCGCAGAGATAGTTTCCAACCGCAGTCCTATGGGGTAAAAA
The DNA here is from genome assembly GCA_007210695.1 of Neogobius melanostomus. Lineage (NCBI taxonomy): Eukaryota > Metazoa > Chordata > Actinopteri > Gobiiformes > Gobiidae > Neogobius > Neogobius melanostomus. The sequence continues at coordinate 1,769,815 of VHKM01000441.1, forward strand.
ACATACCATCAAACACAACTTACCACCACTGAGTATAATGACCACAGTGAAGTGCTTTAGGAAGCTTAGCTCAGGCTTGTTGTGTTAGTTAGTCTTATATTAGGAATAAAATAATAATGAAAACAACGACCCTCAGCCCTCTGCTATACTAATTGGGTAGATTTCTCGTCCATTTATACTTTGGCGTTATCATCACAGTATAACCTGCCTCGAATCCATCTTGAGCCGTTATCTGACTCACACACTGATATTCCCTAGGCCCTGACTGCTCTTAAAAGTTTCCAAAATCTTTCATGGCCGAGCCCCTGTCGAGCCACGTGAACCCGGGGGCAGCGTGACATTTTACTGTACTCTGGCTCGCGGTCAAATCCGCCGCTCGGTCCATTTCTGTAAAAGAAAAGGCACTTTTATTTCGACCCACGGGGCAGCCCCCACTTATCCGACTACCATCCCGGCGCTAAGATGTTTTCGGGGGTTTTTTCACTTCCCGTCGGAACTTTGGGCAAAAACACTCTTCAAAAGCAGCATGAGAGTAAAAGGTTGAAGGCAAATTATAGCCCAGTCACCATGGCTACGCTGCTGTGGCCACAATCCGCCATTTTGAAGGCAGCTGAGCAGAACACACGGACCTCGGTTATCTGCGCAAAGCCTTCTCCAGCTCATCCCAAAGATTCTCAGCGGGGTTAAGATCTGGACTCTGTGGCGGCCAATCCATCTCATGCTCCCTGAACCACTCTTTCACAGTGTGAGCCTGGTGAATCCTGGTGTTGTCATCTTAGAATATGCCCGTGCCATTAGAGAAGCAGATATGTATTGGTGGAATAACCTGGTCATTCAGAATGTTCAGGTCGTCACATAGTGTTGCTGAACCTAGACCTGACCAACTGCAGCGACCCCAGATCATAACTCAATCGTATTTCAATGCTTTTCAAATGCTTTTTTGGGGTTAGGCAGTGCACTTTCACGTGAACGCCAAATTCAGAATACAATACTTTTCATAGCGATTGGTTTAAAGGGCTTTTATCATGCAAACATTGATGTTGTTGGACTTTCAACTGGCCGTTTGTCTCTGTCCAGGTCAAGTTATTTAATCTGTTTTGCTTTGTTTTCTTCTGGAATAGTGGATAGAACTGCTCGGCTGTTACTGACCCATTTAGTCAGTTCAAACCCGGCCATTGCACACAACTCACTCAACTCTTTGACCAGGTGTGTGGCAGCTTCCTCTCTAGAAACACATTTAAGACAATCATCGACGGGGAAGTTCAATTTGATTGTATCAACTGCGGCTGGTTTCAGTTTCAGTTTCAGTTTAGTTTATTACAAATATACAGTCAAAACATTTTAACATCCATTCATAGATGATAGTGCATATTCATAAACGGGACACCCTTGAAGCAACATTTAGCTTATATATGGGGCCCAAGACAATACACAATATTAAGAACACAAACATACATTAGTAACCTAGGATACATATTACCTTAGATACCTATTCTATTACCTACTAACTAACCTTACCTACTCTAATTAAAACTGCCTTACCTTACTTTTACTAGCTTAAAGTTACATCAATTTACTTAAAAGGTACAAATTATTATTATTATTATTATTATTATTTTATTTTTGTTGTTGCTTTTTTTTGCTTACACACATTGCATATTACCATCAAACATGAATACTGGTGTGAAAGAGTTTTTTTTTATTGTCGTCCGCTGCCTTTTTCAGTACAAAGTTAGCGCAGCTTGGTGAGGAGATGTCACCAGATAAATGAACTTTCATTCTGTATTGTTCCAGAGATTGGGTCACATCTCCATTTGGCCACCACAGAAACCTTCACCTTCACCTCTTGTGAACCACTTCATAACTGTTCACTGGTTTTGTCTTTCTACACCTGTCTTTTTTCCACTTATATTGAGTTGTCTCGTGATATTTTCCGTGCAGAATGTTGCTGTGCTTCCGTGGTCAAGGAAAGCAAATGTCAAAATAGTTTGGTCGGGGTCAGCCCTATGTTCCCCGGTACCTATGTTCCCCCACTTCTATTGATTAAGATTAGGCACCAGCCCACTATCCTTAAGGTTAGTAGCTAGGGCAGGGTCAGGGTTAAGCTGATTGATATATGTATGACATTTCACTCTGATGACTTGTGATTGGTTGAAGTACCAACTCACCTATGGAAAAAAAATTGCACCCGGGGAACATACTAGGACCCGGGGAACATAGGTATGCACCCGTTTGGTCTTCTTTTGCCGCTTTCACTTGGACAGGAACTTTTGACAATTTACAATCACTTCCAGCCCCAGTATTGCTACTTTGGCCCCTTTCCATGTGGAACAATGTGCCACTGACTGACTGTTTTTAGTGAGATCATTGTGAATTTGGCGCATTTTCAAGTGAATATGCTGCAATTTCACTGTTTTCGAACACTTTGAATCGTTAAGTGTTTTCTCCAGCAAATAGGGACTTGTACTTTTATGGAGTAATGCTTGACCTATCTGTATTCAAGTAATGAGGTGAAGTTCTTCTCCTCTCTACAAACTCCTCGAAGTCCGGAACCCTCCTCAATCTCTTCCCAATTCTCCTCAAAATTCTGACGACCAACACGACTTAACTAATCAGAGAAATGCGGGATCCCTCAAACATGGCGGCTTATCCGAGCGCAACATGAAAAGAAGATGAGCACCACTCGAATCAACAGACGGGACGTGAAACTCTTTGGTGAGAGACATGGAAGAGTTTGTTATGAATGACACGGATTAAATTAGCATCTGGCCGGGCTTCTGGTTTTCATCGTTTGCACATGTTTCAGTGACGCACATTCAGTCCGTCTTCCTCTTCCACACTCAGAACGCCGAGTAATCCATGAGGTTCATTGGAGTTTTAGAGCCCAGACGCCTTCACTGAACTTGTCTTGTGTCTTCTCTGTGCAGATTTTCTTGACACATACATTCTTCTAAGTTACGCCACTAAACCACCCGGGATAAGGAGTCCTAAAGGAGTTACAAAAGCCTGAAAAAGGAAAAATATTAAACCATTAACTGCGTATTTGATGTGGTTATATGACGCAATCTCGATCTCCATTTGCGCCGTCTATATTATCTATATAACATTGCAGGTTATAAAAGATGAAACGCCAACGCGAGGGTGTTCTCATAACTCTCCTGAATAATGCATAGTACAAGAGTTCAAACATATTGAAACACTGTCAATGGAAAATACATTTTTAATAACATTTTTTGGAACAGAGAATTGCAGCGGGCCGAGAGCAAACATGAATCAAGCACATTTATTTGAACAGAGCAGTGGCTCTTTCTCTCTCCGTCGATGGAGGAGGTATTGACATTCTGCGGAGACTTTCCTGCCTCACAGCGTGAAGGGCAGGCTCCTGCTCTACTCTCTTTACTGTGCAACCACACACTGTATGAGTCAGGCCAGCGATATCAAAAAGGAGACATATACTGTATCATGCAATCAAGTCGGATAGCTTTCAAGGCGAGACACTGCAGGGGAACTTTGGCTACACTTTCAGCGACGAAATCTAAATGATCTACAGTGGGAGGAAAAAGTGAGTACACCCTTTGGAATCGACACAGACATTTATATGGTTAGTCTGGTGTTATAAGTGATTTACCTCAGGTGCACTGTGGAGTGGGTCAGACTGTTTTTAATGCAGGCTAATTGATACCGTAGAAATGCGCTAGCCTAGCACTAGCCTAGTGCCACTAAACTCTTCAAATATAATTAAAAAATATATATATCTCCAGACATCAACAACACTCTGAATAACTAGGAAGGGGTAATTTACTTCCATGTCCCCAAAAGAAGGGAACATGCACCACAGCTTTGTGACTTAGTTTTATTAGTGTCAGTGTTCTACGGTTTCATACATTGCAGCAAATAAATATGCCATTGTCTGTTTTAGTCAAAAGTTCGAGTTTTTTCTATATACAGTATCTTTAAAAAAAATTCTGTTGCCATGGTTGGTTTTTGGAGATAAACTGGGTGAGCGTCTGTTTTAGGAGCGGAAACAATGCATAAAATGCATTTGACAGAGAGGAAACGCGTCTGTTGTGAAGTCTGACCCTCTGTTTCTCTGGTTTGTTTCAGCAGAATTCAATTTAGACCTAAACAAAGGCATCTGTGTGAGAGACATTGTGTTAGGCTCGGTGGCTGTTTCACTCTGAGCCAGTGCGAGTGAGAGTAGAAATGAAGAATGGCTTTGAAACACAAAACACATCTTCAGGGACAAGCATTTGAAAATAAGCTAAATATTTCCTCCTATAAGCCACAACCATATCTCAACACAAGGAAAGACAATTCCTCCTAATACTGTTCTAGATTTGCATAAATGTTTGCAGGTTGTGTTTGACGTGTCTATGTCTGGTCTTTGGGCTGAGCTTAAAGCTTTAGTGTCGCTGACGAAGCCTTTTGGATGAAAAGGTGAAACACTTCAACTACAGAGTACAGAAGATGACTCAAGAACCTTCATTGAAGATGGACAACTCCCGTGCGACTGAGAGCCCACACAGACACTAGTTAAATATTTTCTTAAATGTCCTTAACAAGAATGTACCTGCTTCATCTTCTCTAAGAGGATCTTCTTGTTGCCGTCTATCGAAAGTTTGTTCGTCCCGTTCCAAACGTTCATTGATTGAAACTAGTGGTGGGACTTGATTGAAACTGCATTTCAGTTTGACGTGGCTAAAATGAGTCTTCATTAGGGTGTGAGACAGTCTGGCTGCCATCAGGTACAGGACTCTGAGGTGGGAGCGGGCATGCTTTAGCAAAAGCCGTAGCTGAATTAAACAACCTGTAATTGTGTGTGAAATCCTACCTACCTACCTACCTACCTACCTACCTATCTGTCTGTCTGTCTGTCTGTCTGTCTGTCTGTCTGTCTGTCTGTCTGTCTGTCTGTCTATGACAAATCCAGGCTGAAAGTATATTATCTGCACTCTTGCTTTTTACTATAATTAATAAATGTGTATGTTGATGTTTTATGGATTGATTTGATCTGCTTTCTTGTAATTTTGTGTAACTGTGTATGAACTGTGCTCTACAAATAAACTTGCCTTGTCAATAACGGCCATCGGGAATTGGAAGAAATCACCCCTGATCTCAGCAACACGTCTTTGTAAAGAGTAGGAAAAGCGTGTATTCTGAATGGCCGGACTAGTAATCAAATAACTCTAAAGTAACTCTAAAAGCCTTTGCAGAAATGATTAAAGCCTTTGGGAAAGTGCATCAGCAAGGTACTGGTAGATGGACCAGGTTAGAGATTCCTGTTTCACTGCCTTTATAAAGGATTTGATCTGTTTAACATCTTCCCTGGACTTGGGGGCATCTTTTATGAATCGTTTTCCTATTCTGACACTATTAAAACCTTCCACAATAACGACACCCCGCCATTGCCTTTGCGCCGCTTTGCTAATGCCGCCGCTTTAGAGACGTCTGTGCCTGAAAAGCTCGGCAAGATGTTCCCTGAATGAATGAACCAAGTCCTCAAATGCTGCATGAGGCTAATTCGTAGCCGCTTTTGACGCTAAAAGCCAAAAGGAATTAATGGAAGTCGCGTGGGCATCGTGAAGGCATCGTTATTGCTATAAAAGTAGAGTAAGAATGGGAGGCGTAGGACATCAAAAAGCTGTATAACAGGAGTGAAAAGTGGAGAAGGGGGAAGCTTGAATAGGAAGGATGCGAGAGGTTTCCTTTGAGAGTGGTGAGGATGCAGTGGGAGGAAGCACTGTAGGGCTAATGGAAGTGATTAGAGGGAGTGGGGGAAATGGCACTGACTCTTTGAATACATCCAAGCTCAAACTAGTGCTGAGCGGTTTGGGAAAAAATAACCCTCTGCATTTTTTTCAGATGATATTTGGAGAAAAAATGAGACAGTGAGATGATTTAAATTCTCTGTCTTCAACTCAACCGTGTCAAAAGTGAAATGATATTCTATAAAAAGACTCACACGGATCAATGCTTCTAGTTTATCTTCTCGCCATACACTCATCCACAAACTAGGCCATTCATGAGTTAGTTCAAGAAGCCCAAAAGCAGAGCTGAACCAATAAAAGTGTGCATTCAGAACCACTCTTAATGCGAATCCTGTTCCCTCGGATAGCACGGTTCCATTGGGGTGCTGTAAATGAATAAACCCATCCTTCGACGCCGCTGGGGCAATCCGTAAGGAGGGGACCCATCTCCAGACGTGGAGCCAGGCGGATGGTCAGAATCACCAGGCTGGAGGATTCACCTACTGTACATGTTTTTAGCGGTAGGGGAAACCGGAGGAAACCTACGCAGACACGGGGAGAACATGCAAACTCCAGGCTTCGTTCACATGGGAATCGAACCCGGGACCTTCGTTGCTGTGAAGCACAAGCGTTCACAATGTGTTCCATGTGTGTCCATTAACGTGCACTGTCCCGACCACATGAACCAAGAGTGTCTAAACGTTTTTCATTGAGGGCCACACATGGGTGGTCATGGGATCGGCCCGTCGTTCCGACATCCCTCCATTGCGACACACCGCCAATCCGACACTTTTTGACACCGCTATTCCGACAATGGGTCCTTAAGGTTAGGGCTAAGGTAAGGTTAGGGTTAGTTTGTAAACTCCACTATCCTTAAGGTTAGGGCTAAGGTAAGGTTAGGGTTAGCTTGTAAATTCCACTATCCTTAAGGTTAGGGCTAAGGTAAGGTTAGGGTTAGCTTGTAAACTCCACTATCCTTAAGGTTAGGGCTAAGGTAAGGGTACGGTTAGCTTGTAAACTCCACTATCCTTAAGGTTAGGGCTAAGGTAAGGTTATGGTTAGCTTGTAAGCTCCACTATCCTTAAGGTTAGGGCTAAGGTAAGGTTAGGGTTAGCTTGTAATCTCCACTATCCTTAAGGTTAGGGCTAAGGTAAGGTTAGGGTTAGCTTGTAAACTCCACTATCCTTAAGGTTAGGGCTAAGGTAAGGTTAGGGTTAGCTTGTAAGCTCCACTATCCTTAAGGTTAGGGCTAAGGTAAGGGTACGGTTAGCTTGTAAACTCCACTATCCTTAAGGTTAGGGCTAAGGTAAGGTTAGGGTTAGCTTGTAAACTTCACTATCCTTAAGTTTAGGGCTAAGGTAAGGTTAGGGTTAGCTTGTAAACTCCACTATCCTTAAGGTTAGGGCTAAGGTAAGGTTAGGGTTAGCTTGTAAACTCCACTATCCTTAAGGTTAGGGCTAAGGTAAGGATAGGGTTAGCTTGTAATCTCCACTATCCTTAAGGTTAGGGCTAAGGTAAGGTTAGGGTTAGTTTGTAAACTCCACTATCCTTAAGGTTAGGGCTAAGGTAAGGTTAGGGTTAGCTTGTAAACGCCACTATCCTTAAGGCTAGGGCTAAGGTAAGGTTAGGGTTAGCTTGTAAACTCCACTATCCTTAAGGTTAGGGCTAAGGTAAGGTTAGGGTTAGCTTGTAAACGCCACTATCCTTAAGGTTAGGGCTAGCTTGTAAACGCCACTATCCTTAAGGCTAGGGCTAAGGTAAGGTTAGGGTTAGCTTGTAAACTCCACTATCCTTAAGGTTAGGGCTAAGGTAAGGTTAGGGTTAGCTTGTAAACGCCACTATCCTTAAGGTTAGGGCTAAGGTAAGGTTAGGGTTAGCTTGTAAACCCCACTATCCTTAAGGTTAGGGCTAAGGTAAGGTTAGGGTTAGCTTGTAAACTCCACTATCCTTAAGGTTAGGGCTAAGGTAAGGATAGGGTTAGCTTGTAATCTCCACTATCCTTAAGGTTAGGGCTAAGGTAAGGTTAGGGTTAGTTTGTAAACTCCACTATCCTTAAGGTTAGGGCTAAGGTAAGGTTAGGGTTAGCTTGTAAACGCCACTATCCTTAAGGCTAGGGCTAAGGTAAGGTTAGGGTTAGCTTGTAAACTCCACTATCCTTAAGGTTAGGGCTAAGGTAAGGTTAGGGTTAGCTTGTAAACTCCACTATCCTTAAGGTTAGGGCTAAGGTAAGGTTAGGGTTAGCTTGTAAACGCCACTATCCTTAAGGTAGGGCTAAGGTAAGGTTAGGGTTAGCTTGTAAACTCCACTATCCTTAAGGTTAGGGCTAAGGTAAGGTTAGGTTAGCTTGTAAACGCCACTATCCTTAAGGTTAGGGCTAAGGTAAGGTTAGGTTAGCTTGTAAACCCCACTATCCTTAAGGTTAGGGCTAAGGTAAGGTTAGGGTTAGCTTGTAAACTCCACTATCCTTAAGGTTAGGGCTAAGGTAAGGTTAGGGTTAGCTTGTAAACGCCACTATCCTTAAGGCTAGGGCTAAGGTAAGGTTAGGGTTAGCTGGTAAACGCCACTATCCTTAAGGTTAGGGCTAAGGTAAGGTTAGGGTTAGCTTGTAAACTCCACTATCCTTAAGGTTAGGCTAAGGTAAGGTTAGGGTTAGCTTGTAAACGCCACTATCCTTAAGGTTAGGGCTAAGGTAAGGTTAGTTTGTAAACTCCACTATCCTTAAAGTTAGGGCTAAGATAAGGTTACGGTTCGTTTTAACCCTTGGCTCATACCTTTATTTAGACTTGGATCCTTAAAACCAGCTCTTTTCAGCAATTAAAAGTTTGATTTTGAGGTTCTAATAGAGTAGAATTATGAAAATTAGTTTAAAAAAAGAAAAAAATAAGTACTCTCTCTGACGATGTGTGCCAATTCAACAAGAAGCCTGAGGGCAACCAACAATTGGTCTGAGGGCCGCATTTGGCCCCCGTGCCGCACTTTGGGCACCCTTGAAATTAACCAATCCATTAAATAAACACATCAATCAAAATACCTGTAAGTTTAGCTCAGACACCGGTGGTTTATCGAGCGGCTGTGGTCTTTAACTCCAATGAGTCTCCAGATAATTCCAGGAGCAGTTAGTAAGGTCATAGGCAGAGGTGGGCATAGGTGAACCAGGCAGCTAGCTCAGGTGTCATCTGCTTGAGAGGGTGCCAAAATGTGCACTAGTTTTTTTCCAATCTCTCCCTACCTCTGATTCCGTTACTTTACTGGAGGAGCGGGTTACAGCTGCTCCGCGGATGGAAGCATATGAGCACGGAAAAAGCGTACGGAATTAATTGAACAGAACGACTAGCTTAAAGGCCGTGTTCAATAGAAGATGTAGTGCTTTTAAACATTAAAAGTTTGTTCACCTTCAGAGTTGTTTTCTGGCAGTTAATAAGGTCAGCCCCTCGTCTTCACTCTTTCCCCGTACGTCCCTGAACGTGTCAGTCATATTTAATAACCGCGATGCGAGTGCTGTGAGTCATATTTAATACTGGGGTTGCGTTCGAGTGCTCTCCGGAGTGCGGGTGTTGTTGTTGTTGTTGACTGGCGCAGCTGTCACACTGCAACAACGGAAACTCTAAAAGAAGGGAGATTGGAGGAAAAAAAACTTGAAAGTTCCTCGACATCAGAAAGCTTCAAATGCCTCTGTGTGAGAAACATCTCTGAAGGAAGCCGTCTTTAATTTTTCATGTTGCTGTTTGGTCTATTATCCTCGGAGTGCAGCGTTTTGACAGCTTTATAGGTACAGCTGAGGATATACAGTACAAAGCCAATGTCCATTATTGAGAGGTTTAGACGTTGGCAGCTGCAGTGCGGCGCCCGAGGAACCGTCTCAATCAATCAATTTCAATCTCTTTCTTTTTTTGTGTACAATGCACCCAGTATCACGACAACAGCTGCCTGACAAGAGTTGCTGATTTCATCAAACAGGAAACAGCAAATCAACAATGACACCGATATAAGGAATTGGGCAATTTCTGATACAGACAACGGGTGATACTGGGGGGGGGCGTGGCCTGGCGTGACCATCTTGAATTAGTGTCTGCGAATCCCGGCAGCCTGAAGACAGTGCAGATGCCCCCTTCAGGCTGCTGGGATTCGAACCCGCAACCTGAAGTGTCCTTGGGCAAGACACTTCACCAGTGTGACTGGTTCCTTACTGTAAAGCGCTTTGGGCCTGATAAAGGTAGAAAAGCGCTATATAAGTTTACCATTTAACACACATGGAGCTCATGCATGTAAACTCGCCACGCTGATTGTAGCCATGGACTAAGTTCCATCTGTTGTCCCAAACTCGGACCCTTAAAGAGCAACTAAACACCAACTCAAGTTTTTTTTTACTGATAAACTGTCTCAATGGGTGTCTCATAGTGTTGTCTACTGGTCCCTGACATTATTCTGACATTATAGCGCAAACGTGTCAAATCCTAACTTTGGCCTGAAACGAATGGGTTGCGCCCCCTTCAGGGTAAACTCTGCTACTAAATTAGAATTTCCTGATTGGCTGGAGACGTGTCCACGGCCTCCACAGAACGTCATAAGCCGCACCAGCTCCACACATCGTCATCAGGTGCTGCCCATTGTCCCGCCCCTGTACCTGTGGTTTATAACCAAGTTCCTCCCACAAAATCAGTCTGCTGTGATTGTGCCAATGCAAAGGCCCACACACTCACCCCCCGCATGTCACCCCCAAACTTCAGAGACCGCCTCTTTTGCAGCAATTTTTGACTTTTGTTTGTGGGTGGGGAAAGGCTTTGGCACGCCCGTTTAGGTACTCTTTAAACACACTGTCATCCTGGCCTGTTGTACATCTCCGTCCGGCAGGGGATTGAACCCGGGACCTTCTAGCTGCGCTCACCGCTGGGCCACAATCTTCACAAACGACCCGGTGGTTTGGTCAAACTACAGACAGAGCTCAACATTGGCTATTTTCTGACTCCTCCCTTTCCTGATTAAGGTATGTATTCAGGTTTTTATCTTTTTAATCTCAGTCAGCTTTATACAAATGAAAGTGATTTGTTACAGGTAAGTAAGTCATTTGAAGAAATGATTATAATTTGATTGGATATTTTATCCTATTTATATAGACATTGTTGATTGTTGTTGACTGAGACTTACAAAAAACATCTAAACAAATAAAAGTTAATTGGATTGGGTTAGAAAGCCTGTTTTTATATGACTAAAGGACACTTATTTCAAGTAAAGCCGAAATCTGATCCTTATGAAGACACATTAGAAAATCAAGCAGATTGTCCAGAAGGGAAAAACTGGCACTTCAATCAGGCCGTTAGCATGTGGCACGCGGCTAACGTTAGCATTATAGCAAAGGTGCCTTCTGTACTTGCCCCAAACCCAGCATGATGCCATGGACATCATTATTCGTCAATCATTTGTTTATTTGTTTATTTATTTGGATCCCCATTAGCTGTCTCCAAATGGACAGCTACTCTTCCTGGGGTCCGGTTCAAGCAATTACAATATTCACATCATGCAGTTAAATTGAAAAAAAACACTTCACATACAAACCTCTCCTCAGTTATACACATATGCACACATACTGTACATATAAAGAATTTAAATATACTGTATATGAAGATATAGACATACACACACAAACAGACTTAGGCTTCCATCAGAAAATGTCTTTTCAATAGTCTTTTAAAAGAGAGCTTTGTTTCAGCCTGTTTAACAGCCGGTGGCAGTTTGTTCCATAAAGTCACAGCTCTAAATATGACCGACCCACGCACGGCTTCTGTTCTGGGTTTGGGGCGGGTCAAATGACCCTGAGCCGCTTGCCTAGTTGGATAGTTGTGCAGATCTCTCACATAATGTAAAAGGTTGTACAAATGAGTAGGTTTTTGACTATAGCATATATTTCTGAAGAAAGTCATTAAATGACATTTGAGTCTATCTTCTACTCTGAGCCATGAGAGACGGGCATGATGCTCAGCCGAGCTCTGTCCCCACACGAGTGGGCAGCCCAGAGCCAGCCTGGCAGCCTTGTTCTGTGCTGTCTGCAGTTTCGTCATGTGTTTCTTAGCTGCACCTGACCACACCACAGAGCAGTAGTCCAGGTGAGACAAGGCCAATGACTGAACCACCAAAACTCTAGAAGCCGGTGTCATGAATGAGCAGCACCTTCTAATACATGCCATATTTCTACCCATTTTTTTCACAACAGTGTCAATGTGCTTATCCCAAGATAAACGTTCATCGAAAGTAACTCCAAGGAGTTTTACCTCCTGAACCTGCTCTATTTGCATGTCTTTTAATACAATGTTAAGTGGATCGTCACTATCTTGGTGTCGAGATCTAAACAACATACTCTTTGTTTTAGACACATTCAAAACCAGTCTGTTTTCGTGAATCCAGTCAAATAACAACTGCAAATCATCCTGTAGTGTATTTCTCAGCTCAGACATACTTGATGCTGCACAGTAAACAGTGGCGTCATCTGCATAGAGAGTTGCGCTGCACCTTTTAAGGCCGTACTGCATATCATTAATGAAAATTGAAAAAAGCAGTGGTCCCAAACAACTGCCTTGAGGTACACCACACTGCAGATGTTTAGGCGCAGAAAACCTTCCATTAAAAAATACTGATTGTGATCTACAAGTTAAGTAACTATTCATCCATTTCAGTGGTGTAGCATCAAATCTATAAGCAGATAATTTTTCAAGTAGCAGTTTATGATCCACCAAATCAAAAGCTGCGCTGAAATCTAGGAATACTGCACCCACCATCAACTTCTTATCAATATAAGACAACCAATTATCTGTCATTTCTGTAAGTGCTGTAATCATATGGAGCAATCTTCAGATCTTGAGCTATAGGTTAATTCCCAGGGTTAACCAGCTTTAGGTCCAGCCTATTATGCATGTTTTGGGCTGAAGGGGAAAGGAAAACCGACCTTAGGAGACACACAAACTCCAACTAGAAAGGCCCACATGGAGTTCTTAAATTAAACAGGTTTTGTGCTAAATCAACTGCCTTACAATGCAGTGGAGTAAGGTTTATGTGAGAGCGCAGAAACTGCATTCTTTCCCCTCGTGTTTTACAAATTCATCACAACTTTCTGGCTCAGGGCTGCTCTGTAGAGCCATTCATAACACTGTTGTCTTTACACAAAAATTGAATTGTTCCAACGAAAGGACCCTCGATCACCCACGTGTGGCATTACGAGATTAATGTTTTGACTGAAAACAAAAAGCATAGTACTTATAGTAATAGAATGATTTACTGCCGGCTTACTTCAGACTTTAAATTCGATGGTGCTCCCAAAACGTTTTACCTATACGGTTTGGTACAGAAGGGAATGGACTCAGAAGAACATCCAATCTCACAGCCTTTTTTCTGACATTCTATCACACTTGTTTGGTTAATATCCCCGATATTTTAGCATCTACGGAAGTCGTGCTCATGCTTTCCTACGAGCTGCTGCCTGGTGTTTACCCCCTCACTGGCCAAGGTGAGGAGGGTTTTAATTTCCCAGAAGCCTGACCGTGACACTACCGGTCAAACGTTTGGAAACGCTTTTTTATGCATTGGTTTTTCTTTCATTTCATTGAAGATTGACTGAAGGCGTCCATTTATGATTTAACACGTTTGGAATTATGTTTTAGACAAATATGGTTGAAATTAAGCTACACCTCACCAATCCTTGCCCAGGATTCCCTTCTTAAGCCTGCTGTTCACTGCCTTGTTTCCGAGCGTGCTGTGACCCTCCTCCGCCCCTTCTCCACCTGGCCTCATCTCTACTCCGCTCATCGAGGCTCGTCTGGCTGCCTCAGACCTCATCCTCTAAAACCACCAGTGCCCAGACTCTGCGGGGAAGACTCTACTACATTCATTCATCATGGCCATGTATTTTATTCTGTTAAGTCCCTGCACCAAATATGATTCATGTCCAATAAAACTCCTCAAACGCTGCTTTGTTTCAGTGAGTCTTCTCAGGTTGAATTCTTCAAAATAGCCGCATTTTGCTTTGATTACGGCTTCGCACATTTGACATTTTCTCAATGGACTTGACTTCACAGACTGTTAAACCATGAGGTCACGGTTGACCTTATGAAGCTCATTGACAAAATGCCAAGATTAAAGGGTGGCAATTTGAAGAATCTAAAATATAAAGCATATTTTGAGTAATTTCACCCTCTTTTGTGTCCCACATAACCTCATGTGTTCATTCATAGTTTAATGTCTTCAATGTGAATCACACAATGTAAATGGTGTTGAAATTAAACACTGAGCGAATTATTACACTGAGCGAATTGCCTACAACAACAGTCTTTTTTCTATAAGGTGAAGTGAATTTTGGAAATCTTTTCTACGCCACCGCCTCGACAAATAGTACAGCCCGAATTTTCCATTGAAATAACGAGTGGGGCCCAGCGTTTACAAAGTCGTAGCCTGTATGCTAAACAGCCTGTTAGCACACTGGTCTGCTATTCTTTGCATATAAGCTCAGTGCTGCTGTGTTCCATATGTTTATTTATGAGCATCATTTTCCAACGCTCGCATTAAATATCACACTGGCCCCACACGGATGCAGATGAACTGAGGCGACAGTGGCTCAGCTCCTCAGCTTTTAACCGGAAAGTTAGCAGTTCCAACCCCAGCTCTGGCCTGTGCATGCTGTATTTGGAAAGTCCGATTGAAGCTCTCTCCACCACTGAAATAAAGTATTTATCAATGCTTTACAAATGCTTAGTGAATGGTTAAAAAGAGTTGCCAACCAAAGCATCATTAGTCCTTGTAATTTGTAGTTTGTAGTAGATTGCCAGTCGTGAGAAAATATGTCTTTATGGATAAAGTTTAATGTGGGGGCTCTGACAACCACCATGTATTGCATCAAACCTGTGGACCTACTAACTTTGATCATTCACTGAACAATCTTTGCACTGACTCTGCAAAGTCTGATGGATTTGTTCATCTAATTTACTAAGGTGCACTTCTTTCTACAGCCCATTTAAATGCTCAAATTAATTAATAATTAGTGAGTGCTGAGATCGACTTGACTTTTATCACCTTTTAATTTGTTCCTGTAATTTAATGGGTTTGACATTAACAGACTGTTTCGATCAATTGAGGAAGAAATTGAGGAATTTTGTCAACAGGCATTTTTATGTACAATCTGCACAGTTACTGTATGTACAAGCAATTAATATAAAATACAGTATTGTGCATTTTCTTGCTGTATTGCACAGTGTTGTATGTTTTCACTGAAATGATGGGTGCATAGTCGTGATGTTAGGTGATGGCAAACTCTGTTTCTTAGTCTTAAAGGTGTAAAACGTTAAATTTACTGTATGCACACAATGAATGAGAATGTGTGGAAGGGTTTGTGAACCGGAAATGAGTAGGGCCTAAGGATATGTAGCCTGCACACTCACCGTTATAAAAAAGGGATCAGCCAATTTGTTTTTGTACAGCTGAATATCACACTAAAATGAATATAAAATTATGTTTATTAGATCAGACAGAAGAACAGTTTGGAAAAAAAACAAAATAAACTCTGCTTCTGCCTCTGCTTTATCCGTGGCCGGGACGGAGTGACAGAAGTCTGAGCAGAGATGCCCAGACTTCCTTGGGCAAGACACAAGTGTCCTTGGGAAAGACACTTCACCCAATCCCTATGTGTGAGTGGTTGGTGGTGGTCGGAGGGACTGTTGGCGCAGATGTGAGCAGCCTCGCTTCTGTCAGTCTACCCCAGGGGAAACTGTGGCTACAAATGTAGCTTACCACCATCAGCATGGAGTGAATGAACCCCCTCCCTTTCATGTGAAGCGCTTTGGGTGTGACTAGTGTAATATATAAAGCGCTATACAAATAAGATTCCCTTCCCTTCCCCTTATCCACGCACACTTCCTCCAGCTCCTTCTGGGGGGATCCCGAGGCGACACCAGGCCACAGAGACATGGGCTGTTTCCCAAAGCCCAGGTACTTCGCCTTGCCTTGGTCAAAAGTGGGCGTGGTCAGGTAGCCACATCATCACTCGCTGCCCAAGTGCTGTTCCAATGTTCAAGTCGTCCGGAGGCATGTGTCCTCCCTTTGCTTAGCATGTGGCTAATATACCAAGGATACATCAGTGTAGCCTTCGATGCCTTGCTCAAGCCAAAATTACCCATAATGCATCACGGCACTTGAGGGGAAAACAAAGAAAAAGGTGGTGCTGGCCGTGTGACTTGTTAAAGCACTTAAATTCCACTTTTTAACTAAAATATTTTTTTACATGCTTTGACTAGTTTAATGACTCGGCAGCCAGTGTTCATGTTACTTGTACCGGTAGTCTTTTTACAAACAAGGCAAAGTTTTGTCAAGATTTGGTCAAATTTATATCATTTGATTCAAACATTAAAGCTAATGTCACTGCTTCATGGAGCAACAAAGGACATGATTTGTTTCGTCTTAAGTAGACACAACACCTCCTCTGGATTAAACATAAGTTCCTTTTTTATTTTGTGATGTCACTTCCTTTAGCTCTGAAGTGTGTTCCATTAGCAGCTCTTTTTGGACCAGGGCAGGACACTTACCTTGGACTGGAAGGAAGTGAGTTTGGAGGCACTGCCTTCAACACCAAGGCAAGGCAAGGTACCTAGGCTTTGGGAAACAGACATGGTCCCTCCAGCGTAGGTCTTCCCTGAGGCCCTCCTCCACAGGGAGGCGAACGGGAGGCTCCGAAACAGATGCCCGAGCCACCTCAGCTGCTCCTCACGATGTGATGGAGCAGCGTCTCTACTCTGAGCTCCTCCCAGTTGGCTGAGCTCCTCACCCTGCGAAGGAAACTCATTCCACTCAGTCATTACCCAGCTCTCATGACCACAGGTGAGGGCAGGACAAAGACGGTCAATCGAGAACTTTCAACGTTCAACTTAGAACTTTGGAAATAAACAAAGGCTTTAATATGAAACTGTGAAATGAACAAGCAAATGTGCTGGGTTGCCTCAATTTAATGTACTGTACATTAAGCTTATTGCCAAATTGTTTTAGCTTTGGGATATTGCAACCCACAGCTGGAGTTTGGAATTTAACATGTTTTTAAATACTGTATCAGAAGAGATTGGTTATATTTAAGAAACAATTGATAAAATTACCACATTATTTCAGCCTGTTGCGATTTGTGAAAAGGAAAACAGCACGGGAGCTTTAACAGGAGCTGATAAACACAGCGTCCTATATTTAAAGTGTGACGCGAGAGGGCGATGTACAGTGTTTTGTCTTGCCTAAAAATACACACTCAGCACTGCTCCGGTCTCTCATTATCTTTACGCAGAGAAAACTATATAAAAAGCATAAGTCTGCTGAGACACAAGAACTGGCAGAGCACAACTAATGATGAGGTTCAAGCTCTCGCTGAACTTGTGGCCTGTTAAAGGTATCGGATACACACTCGCTGAACTAAATACATCCATCATTTACAGGTTATGGATTGAGCATGACAGCTTGCTATAATACATATTATATAAGTACATTATAGGGTCCATAAATAGAAACCGTATCTCTGTCAGAAACACTGGCCGACTCCAGTGCAGCGCCTATGACAAACAAACAGACTGCTAAATACTGTCCACATCGTAAATATTTTTAATGAAAGGAAAAAGGAAACACTTTTAAGTATAGGGTCATCCATGTTAACTACAGTACCCGTAAAAAGTTTGGAAACACTTATAATGTATCGGCTTTTCTTTCATTATAACACTATTGTCATTGTGTGATTCTCATTGAAGACATTAATCTATGAATGAACACATGGGATTATGTAGGAAACGAAAAAGGGTGAAATAACTCTTTGTCCCTTTTGTTCTTGGCATTTTCTCAGCTTCATAAGGTCGTCATCTGAAAGGGTTAAACAGTCTGTGAAGTGAAAACCGTGACGACAGAGCCGGTTCTTCCTTTACGCAGACTACGCAAGTTGCGTAGGGCCCCCGCAGCCGTAAGGGCCCCACATCTCAGTGAAATGACACGGTGTTGTTTCGCTTGTTAATCAACGCGTTGTTATGGCGACAGACTCTGACAACGCTCACTCACTCTCTGCATACTTTGCCACATATAACCGCAAAATGGAGCAGGAGGCCTCATGCTCGTCTCATGTTTTCTCTGCGCTTAAAGGGATATTTCCGGATTTTTGACATAGGGCCTCATTTCCTAGTTATCCAGAGTGTTGTTGATTTCTGGAGATTTTTAATTCATGCAGTCCTTATATTTGAAGAGTTTAGTGGTGCTAGTGCTACGCTAGTGCATGTCTATAGTAACTAGTAGCCTGCGTTTAAAAACAGTCAAGCACAGTGCACCTGAGGCAAATCACTTATAACACCAGACTACCCATCTAAATGTCTGTGTCGACTGAATAATTTTTGAAATATAACCATTTTGAAATGAAAATAACTTATATTTGAGCAGCATCAGCTTCCTGGTTGTAAGCTACGCAGCGGCGGAGTGATCTGCTCGGTTACCGGATCTACAGTAGTTGGTTTACCTGCGGCCGGCGTTACTACACGTGGAATTCACAAAGGAGCTTTCTACAAATCAGATATGGTAATGTTTGGAGCTCGACTCGATGATTTTGAAGAGGTTTTTAATGCAGGCTACTAGTTACCGTATACATGCACTAGCCTAGCACTAGCCTAGTACCACTAAACACTTCAAATATAAGGACTGCATGAGTAATAATAAAAAAAATCTCCAGAAACACTCTGGATAGCTAGGAAGTGTGCAAAGGAATTGTACGTATTTGTCTCAGAGGGGAGTTGAATCCACACGGTTCTTTTGAGCATAGTTACTTTCAGTAACTCTAGTTCTCTGAATGTGCACCGTCTATCACAAATTACCATCAGGCTAATGTATGTCAGATTTAAGATGAAAAATAACCGTCGGGTGTAGGTTTCAGTTGGTTTTAAATCAGCTGTTTCAAACTGTGGGTCTGGGACCAGAGGTGAGAGAATGTGAGCATTTACCATTTTAAAAAGTGGGGGGAAAGAGCCTAGTCTCGTCCTAAACCAGGTCATTACATTCCACTTCTGCCCTGCACTACTGCATGTGCCTGTTTTTGACCGTAAGTGGGTTCGCTCTTGGGATATGTACTGTAGGGCCCCCTAGTGGATTTTTGCTTAGGGCCCCAGAAAGTCCGGCATCGGCTCTGGACATCGTGAAGCTCAATGAGAGAATGTCAAAAGTGCAAAGCAGTACTGAAAGCAAACGGCGAGACACTGCAGGTGAATAGGGAAAAAAATAATTCAGAGATATTGATTTGAAACTTCTGCTGTGGATTACTGAGGAAAAATTGTATTGTAATGTATTGTTTCTTGTAATTGTATGCCTAACAATGGACAAAAGTGCCTATGATTTCAGCAACGAAATCTAAATAATGGATAGACCATGGTTTCAATTTGTTTTTATTTTGTTTGCATATTAGTTACTAAGATTTTTTCAGAGGGGATTTTGGATCTTGTATAGTTTGTGAAAAATCCTAAGTGAAAAAAATCTGTAAATCTAATTTCGCCTTAAAGCTCAATAAATCAGGCTAGGAATTAGAATTACTTTTACAAATGAAAACTTTGACCACTTTTAATACAGATCTTGGGAGCATATTCATCAGTGGTTTGCCGTTTTGTTGTTGCTCTATAAACGGTGTTGCCTTTCACCAGTAAAACGGCAGATTTTGGCGCCAACCTTCAATACTTCGATAGATTAAATCCCAGACCTGGATTCTGACGTGGCCCAATCATACGACATGAACCAATTCTCTGAGCAGCGTGCATTTCCCTCCCGGCGGCCGTTTGGACGTGAGGCTGCGCTCCTGCCATCTGTCCGCTCAATCTGGCTGTTTGTTTGGTTGATTTTCTTACCCAGCTAAACAAAGGCCCCTTTAGGTTGAGGTAGAAAAATCAGACGATGGCAGATTTCCAAGCAAGATCCCCCCCCCCCTCCCCTCCCCTTCCCCTCCGAGTTTGTTTTATGCAAATTCCTCGCACTTCAATTATGCAGATGAAACGCGGGAATCAGACGGAGCTGTTTCGCGTCTCCGTCCCTCGTACAGAAGATGTTGTTTGGCAGCGCCGCGGATTCTGGGCGTCGAGCCGCTTTCCAGACACACGCTCCCCCCCCCAAAAAAAAAAAAACCCGCAACAAAGCAAAGGCTGTGATTTTTCTCCTGTAAAAACATCATTAACAAGAGCATTGTAACAGCTTTTCCACGCTGGGGAGCGTTCTGAAAGAGGCGGCAGGGAATACAGTATTTGGAAAGTTGCTGTTTGAATATGGTTCTCAAGTTGTACAGCGCTTTAAGTTCCCAACGGAGGTAGAAAAGCATTATATATATATATATACGGGGCGTTAAAAGGGAAATACACATCGTGCTAAAATGAAGGCCTTAAATGTTATTAAAAAGATAAGATCTCACAATGGAGAAATTGACCTGGTCTAAACTAGAACGCTCCGTTTGTTTCGGTCTCTTCCTGTCCCGCTCTCCAGCATTGAATCAGATTCCATTTAAACTTATTGGGAAATAATGGCATTGCTCCACTCTTTTAACTGCACAAGTTCATCGAAATTCCAACAATGATGGTCCAAACGATATTCATTTGGGCGTTATGGCTGGAATTGTTCATAATGTTTTGCTCAAAAGTTGCCCATTGTGTCCCATGTGCTTTTGAAAATGGAAATCCCCCCTCATCCCTCTGACTGACTGTTTGTAAATCCGATATACACTGAAAATAATAACTGTTAACATTTGCTTAGAAAACTCCTAGTAAGGTTTTGCTTGATGGGATTCTGATTAAAGGGGGGGTATTATGTAAAATCGACTTTTTCAAGCTTTTTATCATATTATTATGTCATTCCCTCATTAAACACATGCATGGAGTGTTGCCTTGGCTCATTCACATATTTTTGAGTAATCAGTAAAAACTTAGACGGCAGCCATTTTAGGTGTAGCTATGCCTCAGTCCTCCTAGGAACGCCCCCACCTCCTGGAGACGCCTCTGGACCTTTTGTCAACAGCCAAGCCACCAACCACTGCTCCTCAGCTCAGCAGAGCCCCCTCCCCGCACAGTAGTGTTGTTTAGATGCCACAGCAGTGTTCTGAAGGGGGCGTGTCGAAAGCTTCTTAAAGAGACAGAGGCCTATTTCAAGACATTCAGTACAGCCATTTTGAGAGAGCAATTTTATTCAAGGCAGTTATTTTAATTTACTGCATATACAGACCAACAGAAGGGTACGTCATCATTGTAGTATGCTATAGTAAATATATAGTAAAACTCTCTTGCCTTTATCAAGTAAAATCTAAGTGGGATTTGTACATAAATCTTACACGACATAATCTGTGGGGGTTTTTTCACACTTGGTTATGTGAAATAATGAAGTGAGGTGTATGTGATGTTTTGGATATTTCTGTGTGAGAGTAACAAGGATTTGTTTTTTTAGAATGAGAGTAATTAATAATTAACTTACAGGTTTAATCACATAAATGCAGGATTTTCACACCTATACGAAGGAATACTTGAATTTCAATATTTTATTCTTACATCCAGCAGAAGTGTAAGGTTCTAACGCAGTGTTAAGGTGAAGGACGCCTGCTCGAGCTATTTGGAATGCACAATGGGTGTGCCTCAGGGGTCTGTGTTAGGCCCCTTGCTTTTCAGCCTCTATATTAGCGACCTTGCACAATGCTGTCAAGGTGTGCAATTACAACTGTACGCTGACGATACAATTTTGTATTCTCATGCTAAAAGCAGTCACCTGGCAGCTGAACAACTGTCCAAAGCTATGGTTTCTGTGTTTGAATGGCTGGAGCAGTCTCGTCTGAGTTTGAACGTGGGCAAAACAAAAGCCATGTTCTTCTCAAAAACTAATGTTAAAACCCCAACTTCAGACATTTTCTTTAAGGGTGAGAAAATCGACACCGTGTCTGATTATAAATATCTTGGTGTTACACTGGATTCTAACTTGAATTTTAAAATACATATTAAGAACATGATAAAGAAAATTAGGTATAATGTAATCAACTTCAGACATATTAGATCTTGTCTCTCTTTGGAGGCAGCCAGGATATTCATGCACGCTCTTATTTTTTCCCACTTGTCTTACTGCATCACCTGTTGGGGACAGGCTGGAGAAACCGCAATTAGACCGTTAGAGTCCGTGTACAAGCAAGCCCTAAAGATTTTTGATAAAAAGCCATTTAACCATCATCATTGTAGCATCTTGACAAAATACAATTTCTTGAGTTTTGAAAATTTTAGAACTTTCTCATATCTATGTTTGGTCTTTAAGATCCTGAAGGGCTTGGCTCCTGGCTGTTTACAAACCTTTGTGCGACAGCGCTCTGGGAGTTCTTTAATATCTACTCGAGCAGCTTCTCCACATGATTGCATTGTACCTTTCCGTCATTCCACCTTTGGTCAATCAGCGTTTGCAGTGAAGGCCGCTAAACTGTGGAACAAACTACCTGACAATATAAAGACATGCACAACCATCAAGGGCTTTAAAACTGAAAACAAAAAGCATCTAAAAAGTAGCCAGCATTGTACACACTAGCCATGCCAGCCCTCTTTGGTTTTTACACTCCCTCTGGTACTGACTTGTTTGTCTGTATTTGTGTTGTTGATGTGTCTTGTCTGGGTTTTATGAATCTGTAATGCTGTATGTGGTTTGTCTTTCTTGGTCGACCCCTTGTCTTGTGAATCTTGTCTTTTTTCTGTTATGGGTCGTCCGTTCCCTGCCAGGGACTGCAGATGTAAATTAGCCTCAGGCTAACTCTGGTACAATGCATCAAATGGCAACATTTATGTTATAATTGTACATGGTCCCTTTTAAATAAATAAACTAAAAAAAAAAGAATCTCCATGACTTCCTTCTTCACTTCTCGCTCTGTGACAGAGTGAGGAGCAATGAGGCCTCAGCCGTTTTACAGAAAATAAAGAGTGTTGTCAACCTGGATAGACTCAAACAGACGAAAGCAGTGATTAGAAAGATTTATTGATATGTATATTTGTTTTGGCGATCAGACCCCGGTGGTAGACATCGATGTATAAGTCAGTGTAGGTAAACAGCTTGGAGTTAGGGATGTCTTCCCCCGGAGCCTGGACACTGGTGGTGGTGGTATGGGAGACCCGCGAAGATGCGCATGTAGAAGCCGTGACGGAAGAGGCGGAGATGGGGTGGAGGTGGGTCGTGATTGCTGGGGCTTAAAAGCGGGACCGAGGGTGATGATTGGCTGCTACGAAGGTGCGGCTCTTATGCTGATGGCTGAGGAGGAGGTGTGGCCCTCTCGGGAGTGATCATTGGCTGGAGGTGGGTGATGCTGAAATGAGTCTACCAGGTTGAATTAACGCCTAGGCTTCATGTTACTGTCACTCAGGGTGTCTGACCTACAGTGGAACTCTGAAGCCAATCAAATCACAGTGACTCAAAGTGGGTTGGGCTCAAATGTGACCAAACGCCAAGATCCAAGCTCTGAGACTAAACATATTAAAACCAGAGTAGAAAAGGTTATAAAGCCCTAACGGACTATCAGCTTGGATCCGATCATGCGCCAAGTCAAACTTGAGCTTAGATTTTTGAGTAAATTTTACTTGCATTTTTATAAATGATTACAGTAATAAAACAACACATTAATACTAAAATTAGAGTGATTGTGACAGTTACTATACAATTCATTATTTTATATGATTAAATCACATATTAGTGCACAATTTTAAATGACAAAAGTTAGTAAACACTAAGACCTAATTTTACAAAGTAGGAATTATGTTGTTTTATACAATAAAATTTAGTACAGCCAAAAGTCATTTCTTTCAGTAGACATTTTTAGTGACGTGATGCTACACATGCAAAGAGGCTGGTTCTTTAGTTTATTTATTTAAAAGGGACAGAGCATATTGATGAACATCAGTGTAAATATGTCAGGTTAGAGCAAAAGTGCTATCTGTGATCTCCATGGTGACAAAGAAGACACAAAACCTTACAAAGACATGTCGATATTATGACAACACAGCAACATCAAAATAAAGCAAAGCAGTCCCCTCGAACCTTGATATTATATTGATTATTTGTTTGCCGTGTAGGGAGTTTAAGGCGAGATGCTGCAGGTGAATATGGCACTTTTTAAATTTAGACTGAGATATCAAATCAACTTTTGATGCACATTGCTGATATAAATGTAAGAAAGAAACATATTGCAAGTTTTCTTTGCCTATATCTACATATATTAGTAACAAAGGTTTTTTCAGAAGGGATTTTGGAACTTGTTTAGTTTTTCAATAAGTGAATCATAAGTGACACAATCTACAAAAACTCAAATGGGGTTCAAAACTCAATCAATCAGGCTAGGAATCATATATTAAAAAAATCCCTCTGAAAAAAACTTCAAAATATTGTTACGTCCAAGAGTGGAAAGTCTATATGAGCTACTCAAGTGGAGATGCCGTTGCATGAGTGGAACAAAAATGAATTTTGAGCAAATCAGCCCTAAAGTTTTGTAACGAATCCCCACATCGACCACTGTGTGAAAAATCAATACTTTCACCTGCCGTGTCTCGCCTTAATCAATGATAATAGATAGATAGGAGTATAGATTTAGTATTGCTTGCCCCGCTCCCATAGAGTAACATTGGTTTGGCTCGTTTGACGACACCAGAACCTGGACACGGCCTTATTCAGGTCAATATACATGATTGTTTATCTTTAATCAGGACATTCCCTATAGACTGATAGTTCAGCGCTGCCCAGTTCAGCACGTTTCCCGGGGTGACGCCCTCTCCTTTCATGTACTTCAGGATCTCACACGGGTTGAGCTCGTAGTTCCACATGTGCACGTCACACATCATCCCCACGAAGCACTGATTGATGTCAAATCCTCCACCGTGAGAGTCCTGTTCCTGTTTAGACAAAAACATTTTCCATTGACAGGGTTAAAACAGTGGTGATGTAGAAACTGTCAACAATCTGAAATAGTTTGTCCAGTCCAAAATACCATCATAGAACCCACTAAAGCTGCTCCTCCTTTTGCTAACCATTAGTTTCAAGATAAACTCTCTTACATATAAACACAGATATCTGCTCCAGTGAAGAATCTACAGCGGGAACCATATGTTTACATGCGCTTTATAAAAATACACATTTTAATTTTTTTCTCGCTCTCTGAAATTAAACCAGAATGAACTTTTCTTTTGGGGGGTCAATTAGATTTTTAGTAATTATTTCTATTTGCTAAATACCAGAAGAAGGAGAGATATAATTTTCTACACGATTTTTAGTACTTTTTACAAAACTAAACGTTTACGTACATTCCATTTATATTTGGTAGAACTGCCTTTAAACTTTATATTTTGGGTCAAATGTTTTGAATTTTCTTCACAAGCTTCTCACAATAGTTGGCAGGAATTTTGGTCCATTTCTCCAAACAGCACTGATGTAACTGAGCCACATTTTTAGGCCACCTTGCGTGCCTATGCCTTTTCAGCTCTGCCCATACATTTTCAACTAGATTGAGATCAAGACTTTGTGATGACCACTTCAAAACATATGTGATATTCAGATTTTAGACCACAGCAAGTTCATCTCTGGGACACAAAACCCGCCTTCTTTCTGATCTGTATGATGATTGGACATTTCTATCATTGTTTGGTCCAATGAACCTGAACCTTCAACTGTTTGAAATTGCACTTAAGGATGAACCAGACTTGTGCTTCCAATACAAGGTCATGACATCGTCATCTGGGCTTTCCCAAACTGTTTAAAGGTACAGTAATCTTAGTGTATGTAAACTTCTGACTTAGTAAAAAGTTTAAAGTAAAAAAGTAAAATTGTGCTGAAAATTCTATCTCTCATTCTTCTGGCATTTGACAAATATACATATTTTTTAATTCTAATTGACCTAAAAAAAAAAAAAAAAAAGTTAATTCTGGTTTCATGTCTGACAGTGTGAAAAAAATGCAAATGTGTCTTTTTTTGAAGTGTCTGTAAACATATGGTTCTCGCTGTATTTCCTGCGTCAAGTTCTAACCACGCAGTAAAGGGCCTTTTTCAGCGTAGAGAGTTGTGGAACTCGGACTGATATCGCTCATACAAAGGCCTAGAGACTAGTTAGAGACTAGAGTCGCCGCTGTTCACGGAGATGTCTCCAATATATCCGATGGCAATAAGGCGAGTGTCCAGGTAGACTTGGTGAAAACGAGTAGGTTTGATTTCAGCGGAGTCTCTGAGAGGTCTACGTTGCAACGTCACAAACACTATTTGTTGTCTGCTTCACAACTGCTTGAGACCGCGTAGACCTCTCAGAGACCATAAGACTCAATCAAGTCTCCATGTGGTCTCCGCTGTAATTGAACCTGTTTGTTTTCACCAAGACTACCTGGAGACTCAGCTTATCTCCAGAGGACGTCTCAGAGACATCTCTGTGACCAACGGCAACTCGAGTCTCCAACTATGCTCCAGGCCAGTGAGAGAAGACCCTTAAGTGATCATCCATATATGGATTACATGTATAATCTTTAAAAATATAGACCCTTTAATTGTTTGTAAACATTCTGGGCTAAGCTGGAGGCAGGAAGCTCGATTCCTATCTATTTCCATTGTAGCTGTTGTCATAGTAACGATAAACAAAGTCTAACTGTTTTTGGAAATATCAGATAAACCTTATTTTATCGTCTCAAATGTCATTCCTCTTGTTCTGGCTCCTTAAGCCACAACAGGACCACATTTTTAGTTGTAGTTTTACTCTTAAAATCGCTAGTTTTAGTTTAATCTTATTTCTCTTGATCACTTCCTGCCTCCAGCTGATGTCACTGATGATGTCAGCAGTTAAAGGGTCTATATATTTATTTCAAGGAGTCTAATCCCTTTTGGAAATGAATAGGATGGGAAGTCCAGGCAGAGTGCAGTTGCAGAGCATTGTATGCGTTAATTCAAAGTGAAGGTAACAAAGTTTGGTGGTTTTCATACCTGTCCCACAATGATAATAGGGTTGGTGGTGAGGGGGGATGTAGCAGCGATGTGTTTTATGACCAGCGGCTGCCCATTGAACCACATCTGCACCAGTCCTGAGCTCGAGGTCCATGTGGTGCAAATGGAGTGCCACTTGTTGGGAGCGTAGTCGAGGCCTCCATAACCAACAAAAAGATTATGGACGTGTGGTTGAATTTGCTGCTGGGCCCAACTCATAAAAACGAGGAACTCATTGTGATGTGACGGTGAGGAGAGTGAGAACAGGCTATGGTCTCGTTTGAGGTCAGTGAAAGATCTGAAATTGCAAAATAACCATTATGTTTACAACAGAGAAAACCCAAGGGTAACGCACGCTTAACATTATAGAGCACATAAAATTATTTTGTTAAAAATGAAAGCATTGTATGTAGTGTGCGTCCCTGCATTTGTCTTCAGAATAAAAGCTCGCTGCCTGTGGGTAGCTGTCTTGTATGGACAGTCCCGCCCACTGAAGGGTTCCTAAAGTAGAAAGCCCATTCAAAACTCCCATAGACTAAAATATATTCAGACAATGATTGTAGCTAATCATCTGTGTGGAAATTCATGGAAACAAACATGCAGTTTTAAATTGGAGATTCAACTAAAACCTTAAAACCTAAAGGCTATAAAAGCATTTTGTTGTATTTTATTTCTTGTGACATATTTGATTGTCAGCAGTTCACACATAGCCGATAATCGTCCATCGTGCCTTTAACTCTAAATGTGGAGGTTCTGAATGAGATTTGTACTTCCTGAACCAGAGGAGGAGCTGAGGTGGGCAGTAACAGTGCACTATCAAAGTCTCACTATGTGATTGTGAAGAGTCAAAATCAGCGCTGGTTAAAGAACAACCTGCACTAAACTGTTGTGTGTTTGTTTTTTCTAACTGGACCTCATGTCTGAAATAAAGGTTTGATGATGATGATGATGAATAAGTGATGAAATCAATAATTAGGCCCGAGCGCCATCAGGGCTGGCGAAGGGGCTCTTGTAATCGTATAGAGTGCGCGGAGCGAAGCGGAGCGCACTCCCCCAAAGTGTGAACAAAACGCACAAAACGAGCGCGAAGCGCTCCCCTCCTCTCAAACACTCACTAACACACTCCTCTTGTCGTGCACGTCCCGTGCACATACATATATAATGCAAAAATCAACATTGTAATTGTACAGAGCCCATAAAAGTCAATGGGCAACTGAGAGCCCTGGGTCACTGACGACCCAGGACCTCTACCATGAGGTAGGAATGCGCGAGCGCTTTCCGAAAATATATAGTTTATGGTACCCGCGTAAGCGGGAACATTGTTTTCGTATGGGAATATTATTCTTTCTTTCTTTCTTTCTTTCTTTCTTTCTTTTGCACCGTCGCAATTTTCACCCAGTGAACATCGACGAAAAGTCACAGATTTTGGCCCAAAATTCAAACCCGATCCGACGTAACTTTGACTATTTCCAAATTTTGAATATCAAAATAGTGGCGCGATAGCGCCACCTCAGTTTTTTTTTTACATTGCGAGATAGGACTTGGCCAAAAATGAAGTTTGTCGTAGAATCTTAAAAATCGGTACAGACGTGCATCATGACAAGTTGAGCAAAAAACTTATTACGGTAACGCCGTCCGCCATATTGGGTGTCGGCCATTTTGAATGAAAGCCTCCTAGAGCGTTTATCGGAACGACCTAATTTTGGGTGGAAAATAATCTTGAGAAGTAGAACTTTAAAAGTTATCCAAATTACTTTTCTAAGTTTTACGTTTTTTATGCGGCGAAGCCGCAAACTGTACGAAGTATTTTGAGATTTTTCGCAAACAAAAAATGGCTCCCATTCGCACATATGAAGCCCGATTTCGCTCATTTTGTTATCAGTTGTTAGTCACAGTCCTAAACACTTTCATTTGGCAAAATTCAAATTGGGCGCGATAGCGCCCCCTATAGGAATTATATGGAGAGTACAAATTGTAGTTTTACGAAAATTAAAATAATTTGGCACAAAATTCTATTTGGTCGTTCCGATCAGAAAAGTCAATCACACCCATGCCATATTTTCACGGTGTTGCCGTAGCGATGACCAGAACGTCCCATTTTATTCTGATGGAAAATGTTAAACTCTATAATTCAGCGAGAAGTGAGGAACCAAAGGTTATCCAAAGTACTTGGATAACCTTTGTGGATGTTGTGCAGCGCAGCCGCAGCCCCAAGTAAAATGTAAAAATATGCTTCAGTTTGCAGATATAGTGTGATACAAATTCATACAAATTTTTCTCTGTATAATGTCAAATTGAGTGCGTTAGCGCATTCCAAAAATCCTAAAACTAAGACCCTTGGGAAAAAGTTAAAAACAAACATAAAGGCAGTAGCAATACCATAATTTTAGATTGAGGGAGACAAAAGGGCGCGAAGCGCCCCCTTGCTTTAGGCAGGGCGGTCGGCGAGGGCGATAATCGCCGCTTGCGGCTATATTTTGAATTGTAATTATAACTATTTTTTTCAATCTTTTTTTCCTTACTCTTTTGTCCTCCAACAGTAGTAAACAGGCGAGCTAAATGAAAGGTAAACTTACCGGTGACACACTGTTACAGCCTGGAGGTTCACGTTTTCTGGGATCAGCGTCACGTGAGCTGTGTTAGTTTCTTGTGGAAAACGAACATTTTTCCCGACAGATCTGGTAGTATTGGTGCTAGGTCCAGACACAGGAAAGGAAAAAGAAAAAGAAGAACTTTGATTATTTTTAACACACACCATTAAGATTAATCTTATTATCATGAGCATCAATCAGTCTATTAATACTATACTTTCATGAATAAATGTGGATTGTGTTGTGTGTCATTCAGGCACTTTGATACAGGGTATGGGTTGTTGTGATGATGATGATGATGATGATGAATAGCAGTGGCACTAACATGATGGTAGATAAGGTATGAGAAACAAGATATGTTGTACACTTGTTGTGAAGTGTAGCATACTGTGTGTGTGACTTGATGTAATGCATTGTTGCATTTGTTGTGGGTATGTAACCAACTTGTTTAGTAAGACAATGGGGACTAAACATTGTTATTGTTGCAACAACTTTATTATTATTTAAGTATATGAATAGGGGGGTGGGAGTCAATAAGCTTGTCTTCTTCCCACTCCTTTTTGAGCTAGAATGTTATTTTGAATTTTTTTTCTCTCGCTTTGTGTTGTGTAGCTCGAAATAAAATATTCAAATCAAAAGAGACACAGAGAAGATTGTTATGGTGCACATTTCAGTTAGACTCATAACAAGCCCATCCTGGTCAAGCTTATCATGTAATCAACAAGTTTTGATATTTATGTAATTTTTTCTAGAGCAAATGAAGAGCATCACTTTTAAACTATAAATCTAAACCAATAGTTCTTGTTCATGTACTGTAGTTGTAGGACTACAGTATGTAACTATGTAAGAAAAATGACTTTTACTCACCCATGCCTGCTGCATTTGAGACCATTATCATGAGAAAAACAAGAACTTCATCTATTTGAAAGGAAAAAAACAGACACTTGTATTATGGCACTGTCCATTTAAATCACTCTTTCACACATTTGGGATAAATAAAGACGTACCTTGTGAGCTTTGTGACTCTAAAAAAGTAAACAGTAACATTACAGTCAGCCAAGCAAACACATGTGTAATATGTAGTAATGTAAGTACTTACCTTGTGTCCAGACTCGTCTGTGAGCAGTGACTGTTTTCTCTGTGACCTGAGTCGGCTTTATACAGTCTGGATGAGCTAAATCTGAACAAGCTTTTGACTCGCGCTTTGCTTACACGCTACAGGACATGATGACCATGTCAGTGAGATTAGCTGATAAACAATGGTCATCACGATAATCATTATGCACATAACGGGAAGTACAGATAAAATACAAATACATAGACACAAACAACTGGGTCACTGATAGGCAGTCACTCTCTCTGTAAGAGGAATGCAAAACTACGATAAAGGGAACTGTCAACAGAGTTCAGGGCTTCTCTCCCTCTCTCTCTCTCTCTCTCTTTTGGATGAAAATGCTTTAGTTTTAGTCACGTTTCATTATAAAAAATTATAGTTAATTTCGATAAGTATTGGAAATTGGTTTAAATAAGTGTTATCTATTGGCCTTATAGCTTTTGACAACAGATTACACCACAATAGGCACTACTAGAAGTGTCATTGTGAGCAGGACTTTTCCCAAACGCGCCCGCTCTCCTCGTCATCTGATCATCGCTTCGAGATTTATTTTTTTAACAACAGCGCCGTCTGCACATTCATACATCAACATGCTTTCTGCGTTCATACGCTACAGTATTTAAAACTGTCCTGAGAACAGATCAAGTCCCTGTGACATGGCTGTGAGGCGCGCTCTTTGGAGGAGGTATGCTAGGTAGGAGTGTAGAGGCGCTGGCCTCGCTACAGTCCGGCCGCATCATGAGCAGCACGGCGCCGCCCTGTGTCACGTTTACCGGGTGTGTTCTCTCACTCCACGCACAAACTCTGACGAACCACATTGTTCCATTTCGTCTCGTAAACTCATAACGTCAGGTTTTAGTTCCCAAAGCGCTGTTTTTAGCTCCTTATCATTACGTTATGTCATTAAAAAAAGGTGCGTCAACGAAATATTGTTAACGTCTTCGTTGCACTTTGCGATGCACCTGTGTATGAAAAGTGCTCTATAAATAAAGATTGATTGGTCGGTGGTGGTTGGTTGGTTGGTTGGTTGGTTGGTTGGGTGGGTGGGTGGGTGGTGGGTTGGTTGGTTGGTTGGTTGGTTGGTGGGTGGGTGGGTTGCTTGGGTGGATGGGTTGCTTTGGGTGATGGGTGGGTGGGTATGGAAGACTATTGGAACCTTAATTCAATTGTCTATTCATTTGTCAAATGGCTATGCATTATGTTATTTTTGTATTTATTTTGGCGTTGTGTTTGGCAAAGTGTAATGTTATATCCAATTTTGACATTTAATGTTCTATTCCAAAAGTTCTAATGGCAATTCAATATGTAAAGTGTCGAGTCAATCTCTTTATATATTTCAAATTACACAATTTTGAAATGAATAGCATATTGACATGGAAATTTGCCTCTTTATTCATTGTTCTATTCATTCTTAAAATGGCATTTAGTTTGGAGTTGTTTTGGCAAAGTTGAATGTCATATCTTATTTTGACTTGTAATATCTATTAAGTTTCATTTAATGTGTTGTGAAACAGCACCTCCCTCTGGATTGCATTGCATATTGCATATTGCATTGCACATGGTTTGAGTGCAACTTAATTCAATATGCTATGCAGTTCTTGACCCCTGGGAAGGCGGGCCTGGTCCGCTCTCGGCCAATCAGAGACGAGTCTATATCCTCCTAGCTAGATGCGCTGTGTTGTTGATTTTTGCTGGAAGTAAATGCTGTTATGACGGATTGGAAGTAACAGATCACCCTTCATGAAGATTCCAAGTTACTCTAAGGAGGTTCTATGTAAGTATAGAAGCGTGTTTGTTAAAATACCAGTACTGTTTAGTGTGTTTTTTTCTTCATTTTTTAGAAAACACTTGCTACCTAGTTCAGTCATGCTCAGCAGTCCCACAGAAAGTCAAACTCCAGTGTTTCAGCTTCTTACATTTTATTTTGACCCACACAAATATCTGTCTGTAAGTATTCAAATGATAGTGATCTTAGCTTCCATTAGATACCAAATGCAGTAATTTTAGCATGTTTCCTATTCGTAATTAGGAAGAAAATATTCGGCGCTAATAACGTTAGCACCCCTATGGCTTTTCCCATGTAAATTAGCCTCGTGCTAATAGCTCGCTAATACAATCGTTTTTTGAAGGTTTTAGTTAACTCTAAGCTACTTATTTTCTATTTGCATTGTATATTTACCCAATTCAGATTGAAATATGCATTCGTTGTGTAACTGTATGTTACAGTTTTAAAGTGCTTCAGTAAATCACACAAATACAGCAAGACGCTTCTTGGTTTTCATTGGAGACTGTTAGCTATCTGCAAAGCTGGTTCTCACACTAGTAAAGGCAGAATACTTACACTAAACCAAACGTGGTGGCACGCGTTTTTGTTTTAATTATTAAACTATACTTTATTGTATGCTCATGTTAATTTCTGTTCTCACACTCTTCAGTGCAGTTAACCTGATGATCAGATTAAATAACGTGACGACAAAATACTCCTACATCTGTAAAACATGAGGCTAAGTACTATTCTGTATTTTAGATCAGAGTTGTGTAACAAATCTAATCTGTTACTACCGATGTTGATTGATTGGATTTATCTGAGTAATTATTTACATTAACATTGCTGCTGTGCAGAACATAAATAAAGTAACAAAACTCAAAAGGAGTAGGCCGAAGCAAGAAAGCTTATAAGCGCCTACCCCATATTCAAAATTAGTTACATTCCGGATACAGGCAGGGGTGATTATAATAGTGGTACTAACAGCATCTAGAAAGCATCATGAGATTTCACAGTACATCAGTAATACCTAAGTTATTCAGGCACAAACTATGTCTTACCAGGCACCTGGACAACTGGAGCATGTTTGTGCTGATAAGCACACACATCACAACACATTGTTTTATTTATTTATTTAATCATTATAACCATCTACATTCCAGATGCCGCTATGAAGAGACCGTACAACATCTGAATATGAAGAGACGGTAGAACTTTAGACTGGCCAATAAGATTCTTCTTGTATGGTGGAATCATTCTTCTCTGCAACCCCAAGAAGCAGCTGTGTGGTACAGGAGCGGTTCAGAGGAACGAGGCTAGGAGAATGTCGCAGAGAGGCTGGGTTGAACCGTTGTGTGTCAGGAGCTTCTTGTAAATAAATATTAAATTGAGAGATGCAAAGATGGTCTGCATTTAATTAATAACTAATTTGTTAGAATTTGTGGAAAAATTATGAATGTGATCATGTCAACAGCGCTGAGGTGACTGGATGAAGATGGCAGCAGGCTGTTGTCCGCACAGGTGGTCTGTCTTCTGGGCCCTAATGAACAAAGGAAGAACACTAGAGTGACTGACCACAACAAAAAAGTATATTGATTACTGTTGGATGCTAAGGATAGAACAGAATTAGATCTGCATTATCTTATCACTATGCAAAATGTTGACAAATATTCACACGCTGTTCACATTCATGTACATACAGTCCCCTGACCTCTTGCTACATAGTCTCGCTTTGTTCTAGTTTCATTAATTTGGTACCTTATATAGTGAAGTACACAGTTTATGTTTGAATATTTTTTGTTATTTAGTTAATATTTAGCACAAGGTCTTTTTGACATTTGCTTCCTTATTCAGTTGCTCTTTTGTACTTCGCTATTTCAAACATACCATTCCCTTGGTGGGATAAATACAGCCTTTCTTATCTTACAACAAACTGAAATAGCAGATCAAACATGTTTGATCTATATGAATAGATCAAAATTTAATAATTTCACTGTCAGTAACATATCTATAAGATAATTCAAAAACAAACTAAAACATTCGCTAGTTTTATATATATTTTTAGAAACATTTTTTGCACATAGGTCGCCATTGTTATTTACATCGCAATGCATTCTGGGTAGTGATGTCAAATGGTTGCACCACCCAGTACCGAAGATACCGGTTAGCAGTGATGAACTCCTGTTTTCAGTTCTAGCCCACAGCGTGTTTTAGACAACAAGGAAAGTGAGGAAGAAGTCCATGATGAAGATGGAGACGGAAATAGACATATTCAAAATCAAATGTATCATACTGTAATTCGCAGCCCTACTAAACGGCGGCACCTGGTGGTTTGAAAAATGTATGGTACTGGCTTAATATTGTAGTGTACTGTTGCTGTGTTCCGCTCACTTTGTGCTAGTTATATATGTGGGAGAGATATTCCGGTTTTAATGTTGGTTTTGTTCTACAACTACTGTTATTACTGTCCCTGCCGTTAGTGTTGTTACTTGTATTGGTTATATAGGGGCACGAGACGTTGACTGTTTTAAGTGTTGTTTTTCCAACTGTTGGGGCAAACTGCTTTTACCTAATAAACGGCGCTCTCGACTTCGGTCGTAGAAGTTCTTCTAAATCTCTCTCATGTGACTTTATTACTCTCTAAACGTCACAATATGTTTTTCTTGCTCTGAAATGTGAACCAAATTGACAGGAATGAGGTTTCACCACGCATAAAGATATAATTGAAGTAAGAGGATAAACTGCGCCTGAAGATTGTGAGAATATAAATAACATGGCGTACAATAAAGGTAGGCCTATAGTTAATAAACATTTTTTTTTTAAACACGCCACCAAGTTTAGTTTTAGTTAGGGCCAACACCACTACTTGAAATTTGACAGCACCCTAGATTGCAAATTATAAGTAAAACAAAAACACGTCCACCACGTTTTGGTTTAGTGTAAGTATTCTGCCTTTTTCTAGTGTTGTTGAAAACCAGCTTTGCAGATACTGTAGCTAAACAGTCCCCCAATGAAAACCAAGAAGCTGTATTCTTGTGAGTGATTTCTGAAGGTACTTTAAAACTGTAACATACAGTTACACAACGAATGCATATTTCAATCTGGAATTGGGTAAATATACAATGCAAATAGAAAATAGTAGCTTAGAGCTTAACTAAAACCTTCAAAAACGATTTATTAGGAGCTTGTAGCACGAGGCTATTTCAATGGGAAAAGCCATTGGGTGCTAACGGTATTAGCGGCCAATATTTCTTCCTAATTACGAATAGGAAAACAGGCTAAAAATTCTGCATTGGTGGTATCTAATGGAAGCTAAGATCACTATCATTTGAATACTTTTACAGACAGATATTTTTTGTGGGTCAAAATAAATGTAAGAAGCTGAAACACTGGAGTTTGAACTTTTCTGTGGACTGCTGAGCATTGACTGAACTAGGTAGCAAGTGTTTTCTAAAAAAAGAAGAAAAAAACACACTAAACAGTACTGGTATTTTAACAACACCTTCTATACTAATAGAACCTTCCTTAGAGTAACTTGGGAACTTCATGAAGGGTGAATCTGTTACTTCAATTTCCCGTATAACAGCATTTACTTTCCATGCAAAATCAACAACACAGCGCATCTTAGCAAGGAGATATAGACTTGTCTCTGATGGCGATGAGCGGACGCAGGCCCGCCTTCCCAGGGGTCAAGAACTGCATAGCATATTGAATTAAGTATTGCACTCAAACATGTCAATGCAATGCAATATGCAACTGCAATCCAGAGGGAGGTGGTGTTCACAGAACAACATTAAATGAACTTAATAGACGATGATTTACAAGTTCAAAATAAGATATGACAATTCAACTTTGCCAAAAAAACAACGATCCAAACTAATGCCACATTTTAAGAATGGATAGAACAATGAAATAAGAGCCAATTTCATGTCAAATATGCTATTCATTTCAAAATCGTGAATTTGAAATATATAAAGAGATTTGACTCGAACTTTACATATTGAATTGCGCATTAGAACATTTGGAATAGGACATTACAGTCAAATTAGGATATAACATGCAACTTTCGTTCAAATACAACTCTAAACTAAATAGCCATTATAAGAATGAATAGAACATGATAAAAAGGCCAAATTTCCATGTCAATTGCTATTCCATTTCAAAATCTTGTAATTTGAAATATATACAAGACATTGTATCGACACTTACATATGATTCTGCCATTAGAACTTTTGGAATAGAACCATTAAATGGTCAAAAATTGGAATATAAATTACACTTTGCCAAACACAACGCCAAAATATAATACAAAAATAACATATTGCATAGCATTTGACAATCTGATATAGAACAATTGAATTAAGGTTGCCAATAGTCTCATAGGTGGGGGTGGGTGGTGGTTGGTGGTTGGTTGACGAAAACAACACTGGTTCTCGGCGTTGAAACTAAAGAGCCGGTCATAAACAATACACTTTAAAAAGACAAGAGGATGAGTCAAATTAAACTCATCTTTTTTGGAAACCTTTATGCAGTATTCTGTCTATCTTATAGAGTTGTTAGTCTGAAATTACTTTCTTGGTCACTATACGGGTCATGAAAATGGGACATGTTTGGGGACAGGACTGTTGACATGAGCCAGAATAGAAACATTCTATGTGACAAGGGAATCTATCTTAAAGTTAGTAGTTGATAAATAGTGATTATTGTTAGAGGATACATGAAATCGCTATTTCATACTGGGTTAAGCTTTAAAGTCGACTACCTCTGTCATAGCCTGTGACTCACTATTCTGTTACTGCCACATAACAGGCCCCACTGCTTAGAGTACTAAACCGGTTCAGAAAGAGATCAAACGAGGATGAAAACTCAACAAAAATAAGGACATAAACAGTGACGAAACACAACAAAATAGTGTGACAAAAAGTGCGACAAAAGAGCAACATAAAAAGAAACATAAAAACACTGGCCCTTGTGCAAGACACTGCCTGGCCTCCAGTGTGTGTGCACACCTGTTTGAATGTGGTTCCAAGTTACAGACTTTAAGTTCCCAATTGAAGAGAAAGCGATTTCACAGGGCATTAAAAGGTGAAATAAACACATTTGTGCTGAACAATGAAGCCTCAATGTTATTAAAACGATAAGGACAGACTTTATTGATCTCACATGGAGAAGTACTTGTCAAACAGGTCTTAAACACTCAGTTGTTTCAGTCTCTTCCTT
This sequence comes from Neogobius melanostomus, assembly GCA_007210695.1. Classification (NCBI taxonomy): domain Eukaryota; kingdom Metazoa; phylum Chordata; class Actinopteri; order Gobiiformes; family Gobiidae; genus Neogobius; species Neogobius melanostomus. The sequence continues at coordinate 1,807,219 of VHKM01000441.1, forward strand.
CCACTCTCCGCAATTGTGATCAGAATTTCCATCGAACAGTTATCGGGAATAATGGCATTGCTGCCACTCTTTTTTAATGCACAAGTTCACGTTGAAATCCAACAATGATGGTCCCAAACGATATTCATTTGGGCAGTTATTGGTGGAATTGTACATAAGTGTTGTCAAACAGCTTGCCCATTGTGTCCCATGTCCTTTTGAAAATGGAAATCCCCCCTAATCCCTCTTTATGACTGTTTTGTAAATCCGATACTCACTGAAATAATAAAACTGTTAACATTTGCTTAGAAAACTCCTAGTTAGGTTTGTTATGATGGGATTCTGATTAAAGGGGGCCGGTATTATGTAAAATCGACTTTTTCGAGCTTTATATTCATGTTATTATGTCACTTCCCTCATTAAAACACATGCTGGGTCGTTGCCTTTTGCTCCATTCACATATTTTTGCAGTATTCATAAAAAACTTAGACGGCAGCCATTTTAGGTGTAGCTATGCCTCGTTCCTCCTAGGAACGGCCCCCACCTCTGAAGGACGCCTTGGACTTTTGTCAACAGCCAACCACCAACCACTGCTCCTCAAGCTCAGCAGGCCCCTCCGCCGCACAGTCGTGTAGTTTTAGATGCCACAGCAGTGTGCTGAATGGGGCGTGTCGGAAGCTTCTTAAAGAGACAGAGGCGCTATTTCAAGACTATCAGTACAGGCCATTTTTGAGAGAGCAATTTGTGATTCAAGGCAGTTATTTTAATTTTACTGGGCATATACAGACCAACAGAAGGTTACGTTCATCATTGTAGTATGCTATGACTGGTGCTATTGCATTGAAAAAAAGCATAATTACATCCTCTTTAAATCTTACTACTCTAAAGCAAGTTAAAACTCTCTTGCCTTTATCAATAAAATCTAAGTGGGATTGTACATAAATCTTACACGACATAATCTGTGGGTTCTTTTTCACACTTAGGTTATGTGAAATAATGAAGTGAGGTGTATTGTGATTTTTTGTGATATTTCTGTGTGGAGGTTAACCAGGATTTGTTTTTTTTAGAATGAGAAGTAATTAATACATTACTGACAGTTTATCACATTAACATGCATTGATTTTAAACACCTATACGAAGGAATACTTGAATTTCAAATATTTTATTCTTACATCGAGCAGAAGTGTAAGGGTTCTAACGTCAGAAACTCCAGACTTCCTTCTTCACTTCTCGGTCGTGACCAGAGTGAAGAAGCAATGAGGCCTCAGCCCGTCTTTACAGAAAATTAAAGAGTTGTCGTGTTCTTTCAAACACTGGATCAGACGGCAAACACAGACGAAGCGGTTGATCTCAGAACGATTTTATTGATGTTATTATTTTGGCTATCAGACCGGAGTGGTATGACATCAATGTTAAGAGTCAGTGTAGGTTAAACGATGGATTAGGGATGTCTTCCCCCGGGGCCTGGCACTGGTGGTGGTTATGGGAGACCCCGCGAAGATATGCGCACTGTAGAAAGCGTGACGGAAGCCGGCGGATGGATCTGTGGTGAGGCTGCTTCGTGGTGATGCGAAATGAGATCTAGACCAGGTTTGAAATTAACGCCTAGGTTCATGTTTACTGTCACTCAGGGTGTCTGACCTACAGTGAACTCTGAAGCCAATCAAATCACAGTGACTCAGCAGTGGGTTGGCTCAAAATGTGACCAAACAGCCAAAGTATCCAAGCTCTTGAGACTAAACCTATATTAAACCAAAGAGTAGAAAGGAGTCTATAAAGCCCTCTAACGGAATACGACTACTCCAGCTATGGATAGCCGATCATGCGCCAAGTCAAAACTTTGAGCTTAGATTTTGAGTAAATTTTTCTTGATTTTTATAATGATTACAGTTTATAAAACAACAGTTAATAACACCATTAGAGTATTGTGACCAGTTACCTATACAATTCATTAATTTTATCATGATTAAATCACATATTACGTGCACAATTTTAGAATGACAAGGAAGTTTAGGATAAACACTAGGCACCTAATTTTACAAAGTAGGAATTAGTTGTGTAGTCTTTATTACAATAAAAAATTTAGTACAGCCAATTCCTATTCTTCAGTAGACATTTTTAGTGACGTGATGCTAACACATGCAAAGATGGGCTGCGTTCTTTAAGTTTATTTTATTTTTAAAAGACAGAGCATATGATGAACATCAGTGTAAATATGTCAGGTTTAGAGCAAAAGTTGCTATCTGTGTCTCCATGTGACAAAGATAGACACAACAACCTTACAAAGAACATGTCGATATTATGACATACACAGCAACATCCAAGAATAAAAGCAAAGCAGTCCTCCTCGAACCTTTGATATTATATGATTATTGTTTGCGGTGTAGGAGTTTATAAGGCGAATGACTGCAGGGTGTATGGCACTTTTTAAATTTAGACTGAGATTATCAATCAAACTTTTGATGCCACATTGCTGATATAATGTAAGAAAAACATATTGCAGTTTCTTTGCCTTATATCTACATATTAATTAGTAACAAAGGGTTTTTTCAGAAGGGATTTTTGGAATTGTTTAGTTTTTCAAATAGTGAATCATAAGTACACCAATCTACAAAGCAAATGGGCGTTCAAAATCTCAATCGAGTCAGCTAGAATAATATATTAAAATAAATCCCTCTGAAAAAAAAACTTCCAAAAGTTGTTACGTCCAAGAGTTGGAAAGTCTATATGAGCTACTCAAGTGGAGATGCGTTCATTGAGCTGGAACAAAAAATGAATTTTGAGCAAAAATCAGCGCCTAAAGTTGCTGAGATCCCCACATTCGGACCACTGTGTGAAAAAATCAATACTTATCACCATGCCGTGTCTCGCCTTAATCAATGACTTAATAGATGATAGGAGTATAGATTTGTATTGCTTGCCCGC